>OW388300.1:25944638-26556182 GCA_936450465.1 Gibbula magus
AAATGTTGTCCCCTAGGTGAAAAGTAACTCACCACAAAATTTCAGCTTAGGGGCTAAGAAGTCGAAAGCGTGAAAAGTTTATGGAAAACGGCTGAGATCTGATTGGTCCATGAAATAAGCCTATTATAATAATAATAAATAAAGGTCATATGTTTGAAAATTACTGAGGTAATATTGATATGAGCACATATCACATTTGTCTACCCACCATCGTTTCACCGCGACTTCCGGTATTGTGGTGTTTGTGACGTCACTGTAGTTTGTTGTCGCAAGAGAAGTGGGCCGTTTCCTTCCTCTTTGTACGTGAATGAAACGGAACAGAATCTGTAATAAATAAATTACTACACTCGAAAATGTGCCAAAACTCGTGCAAATTTTATGTATAGCCCTTGCTCTCGCTTGGGCAATACAAAAATTCACACTCGATTCGTAAAAAATCATATGACACACTCCCTAGGGTAATAATAAATATAATATATATTTATTATTATTATTAACCCCCGTTCGTCCGTAGGAATTAGAATAACTCAAATATTATTCGCTGGATTCTTATCATATTTTGCATATATTGGGAGAGTAATGTTCCTACAGTGGAGACACCAAACATTTGTGACCTCGATCTCCTCGAGTTGTGTCCTCGGGCAAGGCACTTCATCCACATTGCACTCAGTCCACCCAGCTTTCTAAATGGGTACCTGAACAAGGGAAGTACGGACCTATATGGTCGCGCGGAGCACTTAGTACAATTCCTTCAGGGTAATAATATACTGAGCAGCATTGCGTTTGAAATTAGGCGTTAAAATTATCATTATTATTATTATTATTATTATTATTACAGAGTTTTGTGACCATGACCTTCATTTCAAGGTCACAATGAGACTTTGTCATTTTACCATTTTCAACGGGATATCTCAAGAACCATTCACTGGATTCTCTTCATATCTTATGCATACCTTCTCCAAGGGAAGACAAAGGGCCTTCCTGGTTGCGCAGTTTATTTCCCGCCCTGATAGAATAATCATTGCTGGATGAGTGGAATAAAGAAATAAAAACAATAAAATAGCAAATGAATAATTAATTTTTAAATTAAGGAAATTAATTATATAGTACCGGTGAATACAAATGTATACAATTTAACAAACTGTACAACATTAATATTGTGAAATGATTATTATTTAGTTCTTCAATTGTATTATTTGATGTATTATGTACACATAGTCGTAACAAGAAATAATAATAATATTTGTTGTCATCAATAAAAGACATATATTTTATGCAAATTGATATTTCTGAAATTATATAAACCAATTTCTAATTAATTTATTAGGACATCAGGCCTGAAAGGCCAGATGTGCTTATGGCATGGGCCGTCGTTCCGCGGCCGTCGTCCTTTTCTTTTCATTTTTTCGACTTCTCCCCCAGAACCGCTACACCCCTAAAGATGTAATTTAGTGGGTGTGTACCCAGCACCTAGGGGGTCAAAGTTTGATTATCACAAATTCCAACGCCCACAAATATGGCTGCCAGAGACGTTTAAAGTGAAACGTTTAAACGTTTAAAGTGAAACGTTTAAACGGCTTCTTCCCTGAAAGCGCTTGATATAGGAATATGAAATTTTGTCATTAACATCTTTGTGGAATGGAGATACAAGTTTGTAAATTTGGTTGAGATAAATTATGAAATATGAACTTTGCAGGGGGTTCACCCTAAAAGCTTCAAACGACTTCTTCTCATGAACCAGCAATAGGAGATTTCCAGAAACCTGGGCAGTGTTTTCTTTAAAAGGTGGATATTACGATTTGTAAATTTTAATACTGAAACTTTGATACTTTGATTTTGACAGGGGTTCATATAACGGAATATTTTTCATCTCAGAAACCAATGACCCTAGAACATGTGTAGTGAATATCAAGAGTTCCAAATTTCAAGTCTTTTTGATGAAAAGTAAGAATGTTATACATGAAAACATTTTAATGGTTTACCAACTTGCTAACATTAACGCTACCATAACATGTTAGCAATGCTTATATTTGAATGAAAGGTGTTTTCGAGAGCTTTCTAACGCAACTTTCATTAAATTTGTATCATAGAAATTAAGCAAGATAGATTTATTTAATTTTTTTGCAATTCAACCCTGTATTCTGTGTATCTGTCAGGTGGATCAGAATTCCCTGCAGTTCAGTCACTGGTTGAGAGTCTTCAGCTTTAGGTGGGATAGCATGGACAGGGGTGGTGGACCTAGTACCTCATTAAGTGTGCCTCTTGCTGGCCTCTCTCTCTCTCTCCCCCCATTTCTGACCTGACAAAAATGCTTTAGTTTTTCATCATTTGAAAAAGATATATACAGTAAGTGAATAAAATTCCACTATCACGGGACAAGCATGTTTTTTAATTTTTAAATCTAAAATTTGTTTAACTGCAGTTTCAGGTGAGGTGAGGTGAGTTGGGGTTTAACGCCACTTTCAAGAGTATTTCACTTATATCATGGCTGCTAGTTCACGGTTCAAGGTTTTTATTAACTCCATTCCACCATCGGTGGTACATGAGCATAATACATTCACATTTATATACAGAATAAACTAGATGAGCGTTTGCGGGACACCGCAAAAGCAGAGCAACTCCGAAACTTTGGGTCTCGCCTTTCCCTGTTCCGCCTTCTCCTCAGCATAAATAAAATGGGGTCACTTTTCACAAGTTTGTTCTTAAAACCTATTTCTGATTTCAAAATTGGACCAAAGGATTAACGTTAACCAATACCTCATGACCTTGACCTTTGACCTTCAAGGTCACGCCATCAATGATCACTTTTGATTGTGTATAACAATCATGCAATGACTCAAAGTGTTCATTGTTAACATAAGGCATTCACAATAGCATGCTTAAGTTGTGACCTTGCTGTGACCTTGACCTTTGACAGATTTTAGCGAAAACGTTTTCAAATCTTGGACTTTCTCCATAGCTGATATATATCAAATAAGAGCCTGACAGCACAAACTTGTTTAAAGTTATCATGTTTACAAGGATTATTGTAGTGATTTCAGAACTCATGACCTTGACCTTTGACCTTGAATGTGAGCATGTCAAAATCATTCACCAGATTTATAAGAAAGAAGCTATGTATATGAGGTGTTAATACCTTCTTGGAAAAAAGTTATTTAGAGATTTCAGAACTGGTCACCATGACTATATCTCGTGACCTTGACCTTTAAAATTCAAGGTCACACAATCAGTGATCACTGTTCATTGTGTATCAAAATCATGTAATGATTCAAAGTGTTAATAGTTGAAATAAGACATTTTCGCAAAAGCATGCTTAAGTTGTGACCTCGCTATGACCTTGACCTTTGACGTATGTTAGCGAAAACCTTTTCAAATCTTGGCCTTTCTCCATAGTTGATATACACCAAATAAGAGCCTGATAGCACAAATATTTTTCAAGTTATCGTGTTTACAAGGATTTTTTTTTAGCGATTTCAGAACTTGTGACCTTGACCTATGACCTAGCTTGAATGTGAACATGTCAAAAAAATTCCCATGGGGCATAAGTAAGAAGTTATGTATATGAATTCTCAAAACCTTTTAGGAAAAAAGTTGTAGCAAATACAAAACGCGCCGGCGGCGAAGGAAACTGCACAAAAACTGATAGCAGCTCTGACTAAGTCGGAGCTGCTATTTAATCAAGATGGCATATGCAAATAAATTAACATGTCATGCAGATACAGAATACAAGTAGGGCAATAAATATGTACAATGTACAAATACTAACTAAGAGTTTTAGTAATCTTAAGGACATGGTTTATAAATAATGACAACTGTTTTATATACTTAATCTTTTTTGTGGTCAATAATTGTTTCATTGCTAAAAGGTTAGACAATTTCATAAAATGGTCTGGGATATACTTGATACGTTGTTGGAGAAGAGCTTCACATCGCATTCAAGGTTAACCCCTTTACAATTGTGTTGCATAAGTACTGCTTCCAGATCATTCACAAAAACAGAGAACAGTGGGGGCAAATTTTCTCCTTGTCTGACGCCAGAATTGCATGAAAAATAAGGAGATATATTTCCGTCTACCATGACAGCAGATTTGATGTTGTGGTACATATTCTTAATTAAGTCCATTAAACGTTCATTTATGCCGACTTTTAACATCTTATACCATAACCCTGTACGCCAAACAGTGTCAAAAGCTTTCGTAAAATCTACAAAGACACAGTAGAGTTTCTTTTTGGCTACATTCAGCAAGTCTATGAGAGTATGAATTACAAAAATATTATCAGTTACTGAGAAGTCCTTTCTAAAGCCTGCCTGGGCAGGGGTTAAGATATGATTAGTTTCGAGAAATAGTTTCAGTCTGGTGTTTAATATACTGGTGAACAGTTTGCCAAAACGAGAGTAATGTTATATAGGACGAAAGGAGTTGACGTCAGTGTTATTTCCTTTCCCTTTGTAAATCGGTTTTATGGTACCTGTTATTAACCAGCATTCGGGAAGTATACCTGTACTTAGTATTTGATTAAAGAATTTCAGCAATAGAGGTAGTAGGTATTTCTCGGAGTCTGTAAGATGATCGTTTTGAATTAGGTCAATACCAGGAGATTTACGTCGCTTTAAGTTTTTTATCACTTGACTAATTAGCAGCTCCAACTAAGTCGGAGCTGCTATCAGTTTTTGCGCAGTTTCCGTCGCCGCCGCCGCCGCGTTTTGTATTCACTATAACTTTTTTCCTAGAAGGTTTTGAGAACTCATATAAATAACTTCTTACTTATGCCCCTGGGGATTTTTTTTGACATGTTCATATTTAAGGTCAAAGGTCAAGGTCACGAGTTCTGAAATCGCTAAAAAAATCCTTGTAAACACGATAACTTGAAAAATATTTGTACTATCAGGCTCTTATTTGGTGTATATCAACTATGGAGAAGGGCCAAGATTTGATAAGGTTTTTGCTAACATCCGTTAAAGGTCAAGGTCACAGCAAGGGCACGACTTAAGCATGCTTTTGCGAAAATGTCTTATTTCAACAATTAACACTGAATCATTACATGATTGTTATACACAATGGAAAGTGATCACTGATTGTGTGACCTTGAATTTATACGGTCAAGGTCACGAAATATGGTCAAGGTCACCAGTTCTGTAATCACTAAATAACTTTTCCCAAGAAGGTATTAACACCTCATATATATAGCTTCTTTGTTATAAACCTGGTGGATGATTTTGACATGTTCACATTCAAGGTCAAAGGTCAAGGTCACAAGTTCTGAAATCACTACACAAATCCTTGTAAACACGATAACTTGAAAAATATTTGTGCTATCAGGCTCTTATTTGGTGTATATCAACTATGGAGAAAGGCCAAGATTTGATAAGGTTTTCGCTAACATCCGTCAAAGGTCAAGGTCACAGCGAGGGCACGACTTAGGATGCTTTTGCAAAAATGTCCTATTTCACCTATTAACACTTTGAATCAATAAATGATTGTTATACACAATGAAAAGTGAACACTGATTGTGTGACCTTGAATTTTGAAGGTCAGGGTCACGAGATAGGGTCAAGGTCACCAGTTCTGAAATCTCTAAATAACTTTTCCCAAGAAGGTATTAACACCTCATATATATAGCTTCTTTGTTATAAACCTGGTGGATGATTTTGACATGTTCACATTCAAGGTCAAAGGTCAAGGTCACAAGTTCTGAAATCACTACAAAAATCCTTGTAAACACGATAACTTGAAAAATATTTGTGCTATCAGGCTCTTATTTGGTGTATATCAACTATGGAGAAAGGCCAAGATTTGATAAGGTTTTCGCTAACATCCGTCAAAGGTCAAGGTCACAGCGAGGGCACGACTTAGGATGCTTTTGCAAAAATGTCCTATTTCACCTATTAACACTTTGAATCAATAAATGATTGTTATACACAATGAAAAGTGAACACTGATTGTGTGACCTTGAATTTTGAAGGTCAGGGTCACGAGATAGGGTCAAGGTCACCAGTTCTGAAATCTCTAAATAACTTTTCCCAAGAAGGTATTAACACCTCATATATATAGCTTCTTTGTTATAAACCTGGTGGATGATTTTGACATGTTCACATTCAAGGTCAAAGGTCAAGGTCACAAGTTCTGAAATCACTACAAAAATCCTTGTAAACACGATAACTTGAAAAATATTTGTGCTATCAGGCTCTTATTTGGTGTATATCAACTATGGAGAAAGGCCAAGATTTGATAAGGTTTTCGCTAACATCCGTCAAAGGTCAAGGTCACAGCGAGGGCACGACTTAGGATGCTTTTGCAAAAATGTCCTATTTCACCTATTAACACTAGATAAGTCTAGGATAAATAATGTTCATAGATAGGAATATTGTCCGATCCTATTCACATTTATCAAGTTTGTGAGGAATCATCTTGGCTACAACCTCATAATTTATGTTTAATTTTCCGTTTTCTATATTGGGAATGACACAAATTTGATCAAAATATATACATAGTTGTAAAACATTTAACATGGCCATCTATGGGAACTGTTTTTATTTAATGTACATATATAGGTAATTTGGATAACACGTCTTGTTAAATTGTCGTCAGAAAATATAATCTAAATTATCTACGTCAAGCTCAGATGATTTCATATGAAGCTGAAAATTTGGACAGTGATCCAACCAGAATTTATTCTATGAAAAGTATTTATCCTAGACTACATTAACATGCAAGTCTATGGAAATAATGTCACCGTCCGATTACTTTTTGCATCACTCTGTAGGATCAAGGTATTCTCAGTCACTTGAGAAGGGATTTGTATTGTTTCTCTCCAAATTTTATACCATTTTGTTTGATGATTTGGGGAATATGTTAATTCTATTTTAATTTGGAGGATCACCTTTTCTTCAATATCTTTGCAGAAATTGTGATACCTGGACAACCCATTTGATCAAAACTTAGTGTCGAGTCATGTTTTTGTTTGCACTGACAATTTCAAGACTGGAAATTTTCAGGGCTAGAAGTTGTGCATTATATTTATTACTTTAAATGAACAAAAAGCACTAGAATGCTGAAATTTTGTGTAGACATATCTTTTGAAGCAGTTATAATTACATAATGTTAATCTCTTATTCTGATTTAAGAAGTTGTTAAACAATTCACTCACTAAGTCATCAACCTGATTTATTAAATCATGCAATTTCTGATGAGTTACAGAGCCCATGGCTCTATTTTTAATGATTGCCAATTTCTATCCATGAATTTAATCTTTCATAATAACTGGTCCAGTATTCCGAGTCTCTCTAGCAACACCGCGGCTGTTTCCTGCATCGCTGAAACTTTCCCAAAGTACAATAACATCATTGCTCTCTGCTTTCTCATCCTTAGAACTCTTATTGTTTGTCACGGGTATCTCTGAATACGTCTCTGACTGTCCAGAAGCAATGTAATTCTCTGCTTGCTCTTTATTCCATGAATTTCCCCGATGAACTCTGCATCTCAATCATCAGGTTTATCATGTTCACTGAAAACTGTGCATTCTCCATCCAGGATACTTATACTGTTGAAATCCGTCCAAAGGCTCTCTAACCTTCTGTTTTTGCTTTCTGTATATGGAAGGGGATCTGTGCCATATATGAAGACATGTTGACTTATAACTTGTAAAGTGTAACATGTCGTTCTCAACCATACAAGTCTCGAAAAGACAAGTCCAACCATGCAAAACTAACATTTTAATCCTGTCAATCTTAACTTCCCATTCTCAACTTTAATTTACCAAGTTGAAATGTAATTCCAGAAATTTTTAATTATTAAATCTAAATAATATGCACATTTTGTAATGTTACAAGTTACGTTTGACAAATGAAAAATGGAAAATGAAGAGTTGCAAAGTCAGCTTTGTTAAACAGACTTTAGCATTTCGAGACTGACACGACTTGCATAGTTGCGAATGCAATGTTTCAAATTACATCTCTACACGAATTCGCATTGACCATATTTGGAAGTTTTCCGAACATTGCCGATGTTTGCCGAGGACGAGAGACATTTGTAAAAAAAAGAGACCTCCCTTGCCACTGTCTCAGATGGGGAATCCCTTTGTCTATTTTGAGTCCAAAGCTGGACGAGTTGACCACGACCCCTGAAATCAAGGGACGTAACTCTTGTTATGTCCTACAAACAAACGCACGTACGTTGTCAGTTCACGGAGCGCTACTGTCACTTACATTCTGTGTGATAGTGTCGCTTAGTAATTAAATACTAAACGAAAATACCAATTGAAAATTAAGTCTAAGGTATTCTAATTTTTTCAGTAAGTTTTAAGGACATTTGACAAACAATTATTTGTGTTGCAACGCAAAAACGAATGCGGAAGTAATGCAAATGTGGGATGACATTGACAGACATACATGATCGTATAGCTTGATTGGCATTGATGCTATGATAAATGTATCCGATCCGTTATCATAAAACTTCTTTCACTTACATATACAACTGCAGATTTACAAACCATATATAGACATCATACACCCGAAAAAAATAATTACTTTCTGTGCGTTCATTTACACATTCTTTACTCTCGGTTCAATCATACATGTCAACATTAAACTTTTTATACTACAATTTTACGTGTATTCAGTAAAGTCTTTTGCATTCAGAAATGAATATCCAAGTTTTGAAAAAGACAATCTTGATATTGAAAGTATATAAGTTAGTGGGGAAGAAATTGAAAGAAATACATAAGCCAGTGTTGACAACTTTATTATTAATTTTAAAATTTTTAAATGTACCACAAAGCAATGATCTAAACCAGGGAACTTCATATACTTCTTTAAACATTAAAAAAAAACTGCATTTCACTTTAATTATAACTGAAAACTGTTCTGAGTACCAATACTTATTATTCTTACAGACAAATAATCAAGGGGAAATGTTGTTAAGCTGAGTTTAATTTATCTCTTTTAATTATTTTACAAACTTTTCTCAACTAGTTTAAATTATATATTGGTTTTGAATATGTTAATTTGTCTATTTTCATTTACTTATCAAGCAAACTATATCTTTAGTATTTGAAGAAGTGAAAAGTGTATTGTTGTGGGACAGAAATATATTTGTCCATGATTAATATGTCCATTAATTCTATATAAAGAATCAAATTACTGAATTCAAGTATGAAATGTAAATCATAAGCCTACATCAGTGGTCCGTTCCATAACAGCGAGCGCTTATAATTGCTCATTGATTGCTCAATGTAGCGCTCAAGTAGCGCTCATTCTCTCCTGAACGACACAGTGCAAAACCGCAAAGTTCGCTCGCTACATTGAGCAATCGCGTTCAAGAGAGTTTTAAAATAATCCTTAATTGAGCGATTACTTTGAAACCTCTCTTGAACACGGGCCAGTTCACACTTTAAACTATAAACATTCAACTTCTACATGCCAAAATATGAAAATAATTATGAATAAAGAATGCAAACTGAAAATAGAATTGTATCACTGGTAATTTCAAAAATATAATTGCACTGTTGAATTTAAAAATTTAATCGACTGTAACATATATACAGGATATAAATTTTTTTAAAAACGTACAATTTCACTAAAATGGTCATTCATGAATACATTGACATGTGCCGAAGCGGTGTTAAGCAATAATTCACTCACTCACTCACATTGACATGCGTATTGTTTTCAATAAATTAGATATGTGTTTTATTAACTCATAAATGAAACGATAATATATTTTTTAATTTAGATAATAGTTCCGATAATTTATGTTTTACAACAATATGTCTCCCCTAAACATACGTCTTTACCGTGTCTATATATTTAACATTTTTGTTTGTTAATCATTAATGTGACACCCTCAATATAGCAAATATATATATATATACACACACATATTTCATGGATTAGTGTGTTTGAAAAGTCCAGAAACTGTACTAAGAGTGTGACATTTTTAGATGTTCATGCAGTATATATTCATAAATAGAGCAATCTACACAAGAAGAGAGCTGCTGAAAATGAAAATATTCAAATATTTGTTCTTTCTGTAAATCTTAACCAGAAAGTTTCCAATATGTTTTCATAAATATAATCACGTAAATGAATTTTTGGGAAATCAAAAGTTTCATGAACAATCGTTTTATCACCAAAAACTGGCTCCCTAAGTAGATGGTGCTTGTGTGAGATCATGCGATATCAACAAGCGATATCTGCATTTAAATCGTCATAATCTTATTATATACTAGTAATCAGTTAATGACAGTTGTCACGAGCCAATTTTATTGTTAAGACCCAGAGGTCGGAGCAGGCGAGCACTTTGCCTATGCACCTAACTAAAACCCAGGAATAGACCAGAGCAAGCGAACACCCATGTGGTGAGTGGTGCATGCATGGCATGTAAGGTCGTGCAGCATGTGGCTATAAAAGTTGTATCTTCAGCCGAACCCAACACTTGTGTCAAGTCTGTCGGGTCGTTGTGCTGGATGTTGGGTGAGTTGAGTTTACCAATGTGAACTTTATGTATATTGTATTTGGTTGGAATGTTTTTATTCAAATGGTGTATTAATTGATATTATGTGTACAGATGGATTTAATCACTGTCTGGGAAGAGGCCGTCAAGGACTGTAAATAAGTACAGTGGGCTGGTTCTCAACCCTTGGAACAGTTTATCCAGAGTGATGTAAGTATTTATTTTGCTAGTGTTTGGGAGAACATAAATTATGAAAATGTGATTCCAGTCTTAATGTTTGATTAGTTTTTGTATTAAAATTTGAATCGTTTAAACATTGAATGTATGGTGTAGGGAACATTTAGTGTTAATTTATTGTGTTGTGTTTTAGTGCATCCTCGACTACATAAGGTCACTGGACGAAGTCGATGTTTTGACCCGTCGGATCCCAGTCCAGTCCTGGATCCGAGTTTGTGTACTGCACGAGGATGCAGCTGTGATGTCCGTTCTTTGAGACGGAGGTGCCTGCCGTACAGGGGTTGCGGGAGAGAGGCGACTGTGATGTCCGTTCTTTGAGACGGAGATGCCTGCCGTACAGGGGTTGCGGGAGAGGCGACTGTGCTTGACTGTGCTTGAGTGGTTCTTGAGTGTACTGGCTGGACAAATGTGATAGCAGTCCAGTGTCGCCGATGTGATGTGGCCTGGGTGTGTATAGTGATGTGCGGCTGTAAATGGTCTACAGACTCTGCCAGTTTTCACCCCAGAGAACTTGTGAACTATGTGTTTGTTCATGATTTAATTACATTATACATTATGTGTGTGAAGGCTTGTATTGAATTATCTGTATTTATAAATCTTAAAATGAATTAGATGTGCTAAAAGTTATATCCTAGTTTCTAGACTTGCAAAAGTTTATATCGTAGACTTGCTAAACGTTTATATCAGACGTGCTAAAGGTTGAATCCTAGTTTCTACACTTGGTAAACGTTTAAATCTGTTTCTAGACTTGCTAGAGTTTCACGTATGTGAATGATATGTGATGCAAATTTTGATGGTTTCAATTCTGCATTTTACTGTTAAGATTGATTGAATTTTAACAGTCATTGTTTTGGAGTAAATTTTGAAATCTTAAATAACTGGTAATAATGTAAAGTGTTTCTGTTTTCAGATTGTTTTGTCCCTTTTAGATATGATGCCATAGGTTGTATTTCGAAATTTCATGTTGTATTGCAGCTATATAAACTAACGCAGAACTAATTTCACCCTGGCAGTGAAGTTTGCATGGCAAGATCGCACCCCAGCTAGCAGACAATATCTCATTTTATACTTTCAGGTTACTTCTGGGCCTATGGCACCACATCCAAACCCCGCGTCTATTCACCTATTTGTGTAATCGTAATTGTAACTGTTTTGTTTTGTTTTGTAATAAACTATTTGTAACCATCTTTTCTAGTTATTCCTGAGTACCACAGTCACTTTGTGACAACAGTTAATTTGTAACTTTAATGAACTCGTGTTGATATATTTTATATCAGAAGACACTTGGGTGAAATTCTCGATATAAACTCTGATATTATCATATCATTACAGTACCTCCAAAAAATTTAAATACCCATAGAAAGTGTCAAATATTGTCAAGGATGTATCTAATGTTGAAAACATTATTACATTAAAAACAACGCCTTCTTTCCATGCGAAATGGAATGTTTTTAACAATATTTCCAGGTTTAAAAAAATGTGTATCAGCTCTGCACATCCTTTGTGTGCTTCATGTTTGTCTGTATACCTGTGAAATGAACTTAATAAAACATTTGAAAATTATGTTTTGAGCTATCCCTTACGGATTTTTAGTTCTGCCCCAGAAGGAATCCAAGTTGCGTTTCCATGGAAACATGGAAAACAAATACCGAACTGTGACCAGTGTTATGACGATCCAAAAGCTGAGACAGGAAAATGTCAATCATTTTGTGGACCCAAATCAAAGCAGTCCGTGACACTGAAATTAATTTATGTTTCGAAACCACTTGAAATTACGTAAGGTTTATTTTGAAAAGTTACAACTAGTTATCATCATATATGTATTTAAAAAATGTCGATAAATTATCTAACTAATCGAATGTGAAAAAATGTCCCAACTTTTTTGAGGTGTGTTATTATTTTGTTTACAAAAGACGGAATGTTTTCTTTATACCCAATTGATATACAGACTGTCTTACTTATGAAGGCATTAAACATATAGTTTTATATTATGTCAACTCATTATACATGTAGGTATCATAATACCCGAGTGTAAACTGTGCAATCCTGTTTACCCTTTTACAATCAAATACACACACAAAAAATCCAAATTTTTTTTTTTACAAAATTAAACACCCTTCTGAGTCACAAGAAAATGTACGATCTATTACTTGACTCACACATTTTGTTAAACTAACTTGCTATCATAAATGGGAATACGTCACTGATTAGAAATACACTGATCTGGATTGGGAGTGTTTTCGCTTATACATATACAACTGCATGTAGCAAGGATTTACTCCAACTATCTTGTATATTAAAAAAAACCCAAACAAATCATACAATACTATAATATCACATCTATCAATCGTGACCAGGAAGCATATATCTTAAAACTGTGGTCTAGCTGTTCCTATGTTATTTAGAACAAATAAATAGACAATTTACAACTTTTCTCTAAATGTGTTCAATTATTTATGTTGATTCTGCTTGCATTTTGAACTGTATTCTTATTTGTATGGTCACCCTGGAAACAATGGTGGTTGACCAGTTCCTTCCTCCACATGAAAATATAGATTGGTCTTCCACATATAAGGCGGGGTTTACACTACGTCCGAATAAATCGCATTGCGTTGACGCATGCGATTTGGGGGTTTACATTACGCACGTTTTGCATGCGATTTTAATGCGAATATCATAAGTGCGATTGTTTTAGGTCCATATGTTATAATGTATGTACATGTATGTATGTATGTATGGAATTACTTTAGGTGTATGTACAATGGGTGTGTGTACAGGTTTTATGTATAGAATCTCATGTATGTGTCGATATATATATGCACACATGTATGTATGTATGTAGATATCTGTTGGCTAATTGTTTATGACTTCTTTGTCTACACGTGGTTGGAATCTCCCTTTCAAATAATGAAAATATGACGTCATATAGGGAATTCCAATGCGATTTTGAATGCGATGCGAATAAAATAGAACAGGTTCTATTTTTTTTGCATCGCAGCGCATGAAAAAAACGGACGTAGTGTATGACAACTCATTGAAAATAACGTGTTGCGTTCTTGTGCTATTATTTTTAACGCCTCGCATCCAAAAAACGGTCGTAGTGTAAACCTGGCCTAACAAGCACATTTGCAGGATTAAAATGTTAGTTTTGCATGGTTGGACTTGTCTTTTCGAGACTTGTATGGTTGAGAACGACATGTTACACTTTACAAGTTACAAGTCAACAGGTCTTCATATATGGCACCGATCCCCTTCCATATCTGTAATTATATATCAAATCGTTCACCCTGTTTAATGTTCTAGTCACTGTGTCCAGGGTTCTAAATTAGCACTTGTCCGGTAGTCCATGGCTGGTGAAAACGTTGCTGGCTTTCTGGAATGTTTTGACTGGTAGTCCAAAAGGCTAGTAAAAATTGGAAAATGATTCGATCTTGTATATGCATTTGGGTAACTGAAAAAGTCTCGGTAGGGTAACTCCCCATATCACTCCCATAGACTTGATCTGTCAGTGTAGGGTGTTATTGAGTTAAATGCATGTTTAACTACATTTTAATAGGCAACGCATTTACTGACTATCACATGAATTTAGTAGATACAAATTGTTGAAGAGCGGTGTCCACTTCTGCCTATAGGGCACTTTGCCTACTGTCTTAGCAATACAACTTTTTGGATTTTGCTTATGACTTGCTACCCACTCACATAAATAGACTGTCCCAAATGTTTATTGTATATTGGCACACAAGAAACAAATTATAGTAACGTTCCTCAATTACACAACCACATAACATATCATATAACATTTCTATATTTTATTTAGCTGTCCACTTATACGTCATCAATGTTTTACAGTTTCCTTGTAGACAGACTATGAAGTAGCATTTAATTGTCTCTCTCCTCTCGTACATAGCCGAACTTTATTACACTCAGATCGAGTACAACATGATAGTATAATATGCATAATGATAGCGGGTAAGTGATTAGCCGGAAGATATAGAATATAAATAATACAATATATTTAACTAGCTTTATCAGTAAGCATTTTTTACCAAAAGGTTAACATACGAGTTTTAATATCAACAGAGACTCTACCTAGCTCACCATGAAACATATATGAATGACATATTCTTCTTTACAGACATTACCTTTCTCATAAGCAATATGTTCATTTTCAACTTGATTTAGATTAACAAAATCACATTTTTCACAACCATGGAGCAAAATAGGTGTTACCATTGCATTTAAGGATATTGGTGACAATGTATCGATAAAGAAAAAAAATTGCCTTTATTTAATATAAAATATGGAATAAGGAATATGTAACTGTTCGCCAACTTCACATTTTGAATAGGGAATAATTAAGGAATAAGTAAATGTTCACCAACTTCACATTTTGAATAGGGAATAAGGAATAAGGAACTGTTCGCTAACTTCACATTTTGAATAGGGAATAAGGAATAAGGAACTGTTCGCTAACTTCACAGACCCACAAAATATATTGTTTTGGTAGCCTGTTGACAATGACTTGCAATGGACATTTTCAAAGTGCTTCAAGATTATTTATAATCGTTAGATTATTTACAGAGAAATGGTGTCAGCATAATACAAACAAACTTTTCAAATAATTTCTACAATACCACGCAAGGCACAAGAAAACGCCCTTTTATCAATAAAACGGACCGATATGGCTGAAACATATTCATAGTATGTACTGTTTACCTGTACTGCGATCTCACAACGTCCGGGGTGGAAAGCAGAAGTAAATATTTGAAGGAACATCCACAGGAAAGTTTGCACCTAAATATGAATGGATGCCGGATGTGACCTCAAGAGACTTAATTGTGGCTAGGCGTGGTGACTGTGATAAAACATGTCAAGGGATTGTACATGTAGTCTTGTAATTGTAATTTTCGTTAATGTCTTCAAACACTTCTATCAAAATTTAATGTCAAGTTCTGTGATAAAACAATAAAATTGTCATATGGGATTGTACATGTAGTCTTGTAATTGTAATTTTCTTCAATGTCAAACCATTTTATAAAAATTTAGTGTCAAGTCATGTTTTTGTTATGCACAGTATGACAAGACTGAGATTTGTCTAGAGATTGTTATTTATATTGAGAATAATCTAGTTCACTCTTCATTATTACCGGTAAACAACATAAACCCTGAGCTACAGGCTCTATTTTTACTACTTTTAATGATCAAAAAGCACTAGAATACTGAAATCTTGTATAGAGGTTTTGGTTGAAGCAGCTATAATTAGCCTACATAATATAAATAAGTCGTCAAACTGAGGTATACAATCATACAAATTATTATGAGCTACAGAGCCCATGGCTCTATTTTAATTCAGCCAAAGCTGCCTAAACAACATATTCTGTATACATATATATATATTGTTATGTATATGCATCTTCTTGAAGCGAACGTGCATTCGGAACTGTCACAGAGATAACATAAACGTCACTGACATTTCGTAAGTGTACCAAGATGGCCGCCGGTGGTCAAAACGTGTGGTTTCAAAAAGAAATCACGGTTGGATCGAGGAAGAGAGGGTGTCATCTCATAACAGATGTGATAACTAAACAATTTCCAGAAATTAAAAAAGTAGCTGTTGGCCTTCTTCACATACATAGTAGGTTTATCAAGTTCTTCTGTAATTTCAATACATTGTTCTGTTTTCGATCATGTTCATAAATTTTGTTTGACAACTGGCCTCAGTCCACAATTAATTTTTAGTGCATTTATCATTAGTAACAAGGTTGGCTACTTCGCTTCCTGACATTGCCGGAGCGGGGGACTTGTTATGAAGTCAAAGTACAACCTCTCGGCACTACAAAATCGCAAACCAAAGTGGGGGTTGACCATGCCGATTTTGAGATATGAGTGGAAAATGTAAACATACACTGATGCGTCACAGAAAACAGACAAAAGTGCACAAAATCAACATACTTTATACCCACCACCTACTCAAAAACACTGCAACTAAAAATCGAGCAAAATTTCAGTTGATAGTATACTCTCTCACCTGTCAATGAAATCCGGAAACACATGTCTCCAATGTAAACAACCATAGAAATAGCTATCCCACAATACCCTACTTTTCCACTGCTTCCTCCTCTCCCACAACCAGTTCCGGGTCAAATTAACTGTGACCTGAGGCCTATAAGACCCAAATATATGCTCAGATATTTTTGAAATTGAACTATATAGTGCTTCAAAGTATCTGGATTCACCATACTTAATATCAAATCTGTCATTTAACTTTCAGAGAAATGACAGGCATTATTCGATACATACCCCATTACCAGTTTTGGCTTCTTAAGAAACAAGCCGTCATGGAACCTGCACGCGCGCAATACATCACAGCATGGCTACCTGTTGGAATAAATGAGGAAAGTAAAGTTTTCTTCCATCGTTGCATATCACTCTGTATTAGCAAACATGTTTCGAAAGAAAAAACAATAAAATTTGATATTTTGGTAATTTTTTCCCAAATGTAGTCATTTTTCACAAATAAATTACATTAAAAACACATTTTCACAAAAATTTAGATTCTCAGCCTGCAAAATGTTTATTTATAACAAAGAGGCCTTTTCAGGCATTCCAACAAACCATAAACAATTTTTTATATTCAGTGGTTCCCGATTAACGAGCTTCTAAAGGGCACCTACTCCCACGGCAGTTGACGGCATACGTCCTGGTCTAAGGGAAGAGAATTAGCTCTGACCAGCCGTCATCTCTAGTAAGACAGATGGGTGGATATTTTTAATGCAATTCATAGTTTAGGCCCTCTACTGACTATAAATGCAGCCTGTATACCAACGCTGATCATTCCCTTCCATCATGAGTTTAACGTGAATGGTGCGGTAAGCGGCGAAAAGTGACGCAGATGCACAAATGCATGCAATACCTTGGCAGCCAAGAGGTAAATAATGACCGCAGGTTTCCAATATAAAGTCTGTTGGTCTGTGGCCTGGCTAGGAGGCAAGGGAATAGATGCAAGCTTTACAGGCAGCAATCGTGATTGCACCTCAAACCTGTCAGTATTTGCTCCATTCTATGAGTTAAAAATGGGTACATTCATTGATGACCAATTGCCAAAGACAGGCTGTTCTAATTAAGTATGCCACCAAAGGTGAAGATGCAAAATCTGCAGAATATTTAGACATGGTCATGAAAGTCCTAGATCCCATGTGGAAGGTTCAGAGGCAAGCTGACCCCACCCATGTAGCCCAGGGACAATTCCACCAGTATTTCAAGACTTAGTTCATGGTTCCAGGGGCATCTACCAGATTAAAGAAGTACTGCCAGAGAACAGAAGTTTGCTGCAAAGATAGATTTAAGTCAGGATATGAAAACTTGGTATAGTCTAGAACAACAGACCTTCTGAAAGACCATGCTGGAGAATGAAAACACTTGCTGCTCTCTTACCTCGAATGCTTGAAACAACACTGATGGTAGGGCCTGCTCGCAATGTGGCTATCACCGGATGAGTGGAAGTGGGTTGACAAATAGTTGGGGGAAGCACTGCATCTTCCTTGCCTGTAATGGATTTTGGGGGATAAACATAAATAACAGTCACAGAAATTCATTCCTGGAAATTCTAAGCATGAAACTCAATTTTAGTTTTGTTGAAAGCACGAAACTGTATACTGACACGCAAAAGTATGATGCGTCAGGGCCCAAAAATGTTAAATCTAAATAAAAATGATAGGTCAAGATTTGTCAACTATTTTTAGACAGTAAAACAGCCAGGAATCATCAACTACAAGCAAATGTGAGGCCATGTGTGTTGAGCTTTCTACGACATGTTTGCGCACAATGAGACAGTTGGACAAGGATACACAGTATCCAAATAAATACCAAATAGACCCCTCTAATGTTAAAAAAAAGTTGGTCAAACATGGTTTAGGCATTGTACAACATGGCAGGAGCAGAAAAAACAACAAATAGAAGTGTGACTAGAACAAAATGGCGCCTTGATCTGGTACCGTCAACAAGCCGAGGCCATTCCTACGCATACTGATTCTTAAATAGTGTGTAAATAAATTATGTACATCATATTAAGTTTTGTGGCATATGGTTTGAGAAAAGCAAACATGATACTTCATTTATGTCGAAAAATAGCGTTATTGTATTTGTTATGACTGCACTTTTGGAATAAAATATTAATAAAAAGTTGTAGATATTGATATTCATACTCTAATTTTCATGGGACACATGTCCGTGTGATGTCAAACTTGGAATTTAACCTTGATAAATGATTTGCTTACTTAGGATGGGTATTCTAAGACATTTGGGGAGTATTCCCATTGATAAAATTGGTGCTGGAGTGAATTGAACACTCAAACACAAATTTTACAGAAAAAAACACACTAAAACAGCCAAAAGTAAAAAATAATTTTTAAAAAATTACAATTAACACATTTCCTAGTAATTTGTACTGTTACGGACCTACATGCAAAATTATAACAACATAGCTCCACTGTGTGTTGAGTTATTGCAATAATAGAGTTCACATACCTACTTCTATATCAGGCCTCAGTCCACAATTAATTTTTAGTGCATTTATCATTAGTAACAAGGTTGGCTACTTCGCTTCCTGACATTGCCGGAGCGGGGGACTTGTTATGAAGTCAAAGTACAACCTCTCGGCACTACAAAATCGCAAACCAAAGTGGGGGTTGACCATGCCGATTTTGAGATATGAGTGGAAAATGTAAACATACACTGATGCGTCACAGAAAACAGACAAAAGTGCACAAAATCAACATACTTTATACCCACCACCTACTCAAAAACACTGCAACTAAAAATCGAGCAAAATTTCAGTTGATAGTATACTCTCTCACCTGTCAATGAAATCCGGAAACACATGTCTCCAATGTAAACAACCATAGAAATAGCTATCCCACAATACCCTACTTTTCCACTGCTTCCTCCTCTCCCACAACCAGTTCCGGGTCAAATTAACTGTGACCTGAGGCCAACTCCGACTATAGATCTAACTCACAGTCACACAGTAGGAGTGCCTCAGCGATTAAAGGGAAAGTTCTATCAACGATCTATCCGCCATCTTGGTTAATTGGTATTACATGAAATGAAAACACGCTATATTTAACCTTACCTTACCTTACACTTTTTAAATTATAAAATATATCTTATATCTTATCTTATCTTATCTTATACAATGATAGAATTATTTGCAATTTGCAACACATATAACATACTATGAAATTACTACTCAATGTTTTTTCCCACTCGCAGCGCCGATGAATGGCCTCAGTTCTCATTGTTTTTATTTTTCAAACAAATATTTTTTATTCCAACAATTTAAACAATTTAACTGCTCGACAC
This sequence comes from Gibbula magus, assembly GCA_936450465.1. Classification (NCBI taxonomy): domain Eukaryota; kingdom Metazoa; phylum Mollusca; class Gastropoda; order Trochida; family Trochidae; genus Gibbula; species Gibbula magus. The sequence continues at coordinate 25,964,687 of OW388300.1, forward strand.
TCAATCAAACTATTAATTCGTTGCCTCCATTCATTATTGTATGATTATGCCTTTGAAACTTCCGGTATCCGAAGTGAATGAACAGGGAAGTTATCTGAATGTGTGCACCATAATGGGAATTTAAGTTATCAGCTTCCAAAATTATTGCAAAAGGGATGCATCTTTCGAGATCGTAACTCTGCATAAAATAGATTGGATACACCTGAAAATATGTGTTTCATTGTTACAATATTTTGCATTTTTGTTTCTGTACGTACGTCCGTCCCCTTTCTTGTTTTCTCATGAACCGTTGCAACTAGAGTCTTTAAATTTGGTACCAGTCTTCATTAGGGGAATATGCATGGGCTTGTGGCATGTCATGGTGTCCGGCGTCCGTCCTTCCATCCGTCTGTCCGTCCATCTGTAAACTGTTTGCTTTTTCGTCTTCTTCTCCAGAACCACTTGGTCTATGGAGCTGAAATTTTGTGTACATACTCCTTGGCCAATGGGGGGTTCTACATTGTAAATTTGGTGACCCGTTGACCCCAAATAGGGTCAAAGGGATCACAACCTTAAAAACCTATTTCCTCTTCTTCAATTCTCCAGTACCAAAACTCCTGGGGAACTGAAATTGTGACACCACACCTATTTCCATCATCTTCTCCAGTACAGAAAAAATAATTCATTCTAGGGAAAACAATATCTAAACTAAAAAATTCACTGTGAGTCCATTAGTTTAACACTTAGTGGATGGCCGAAATGTATTATTTTCTATTGAATTCTTAACTGCAATTGGTTCATTAGACTATTTGGAGAAAAATGAGATCCATAAATCCATCCAAAAATCCATATGTTGTTCCTATATTAAACTAGAGCGGCTTAAAGTATTGAATAAAAATCGTCTGCTTTTCACCCGCGAGCAACAAACGAAAAATGGGGCGGGGCTTAGAGGGTTGGAAGGTAACCGGAAGTGACGTACGTGAAGGGACGGGGTGTAAACAATCGCTTACTATTTACAATGGAAAACACTGCGAAATCGGTCAGTCAATCTGTTATATCTACACTTTGCAACAATGCCACATCGCTGTAAACTGTTCGAGTAATGTTGGTTATCAAGTTTCACTTTACAAATGTCCCAAAATATCGTTATATATATAAAATATAATTTATATGAATATTGAAAGACATTCATAGACATAGACGTTCATAGACATAGGATAAAATCAATGCTAATGAGATATAAGATGACAGGATGAAACCATAATAATAATAATAATAACTAGGATTGATGCGTCAATACTAAGGTCTTCAAGAGTTCTGCTTGACTTTGAACTCCATGTTGGACTCTCGTTTATTCACCAATGTATATGCTTTAAAATGAGTTATCAAACATGTCTCTATCTCAAATAGTTATTTTACAAAAATTCTCCAAAGAAGGTCCCCCTCTGAAAATGGAAAAATCACATATTAATGGACCCCTACATGACCTTTCTCACGATTAAGACAATATGGTTACTATTTTCATACTAAGTTGCAACATAGAAAATGTTGTGCTTTAATTTCCACTTAAGCAGATGTAATCATCATTTTGATGGTATACATACTTGATGCGTTATGTTCTCCTGAACATTCAAGAAAATACTGAAAAATGTTTATATTTGGACCCCTAGATTACATTTGCGATGTTCGGAGCTTAACTGTCAACTTTTTAGCTCATCTGGCCTGAAAGGCCCGATGGGCTTATGGCATGGGATGGCGTCCGTCCATCCGTCCGTCGGTCCGTCCGTCCGTAAACTTTTCACTTTTTCGACTTCTTCTCCAGAACCAATGACTCCAGAGAGCTGAAATTTAATGTACAGACTCCTTGGCTGAAGGGGATACTAAATTGTAAATTTGGTGACCCTGTGACCCCAAATGTGGGTCACAGGGGTCATAACCTTAAAAGCTATGTTCATCTTCTTCTCCAGAACCAATGACTCCAGAGAGCTGAAATTTTATGTACAGACTCCTTGGCTGAAAGGGATTCTAAATTGTAGATTTGGTGACCCTGTGACTCCAAGTGTGGCTCACAGGGGTCATTACCTAAAAAAAACTATTTTCATCTTCTTCTTCAGTCCCAATGAACGTAGAGAGCTGAAATTTTATGTACATACTCCTTGACTGAAGGGGATTCTAAATTGTAAATTTGGTGACAGTGAGACCCCAAATATTGGGTCACAGAGGCAATGACCTAAAATGCTATTTTCATCTTCATCTCCAGTCCCAATGGCTCTAGCGAGCTGAAATTTTATGTACAGACTCCTTGGCTGTAAGGGATTCTAAATTGTAAATTTGGTGAGTCTGTGACCCCAAATATGGGTCACAGGGATCATAACCTAAAAGCCTATTTCAGTTTACAGCATCTTTCTGAGATTATATGTGCACTTCAATCAGTAAGTAGGTAAGGGAGGTAATTTTAAAGAAAACAGCTGAGTTAAAGGCATTTCATCTTTCTGATGTGAGAGTTCTGACATGTGCTTTGAGAATATAATATGTCTGATGAAAAAGAGATATTTAGAATTAAAAACTTAGTATTGGAGGTCTAACAAAAATTATAAGTCATATTTTATCTTTGTCTCACATTTCACATATGAGTAATTATTTGTATTTTGCAAGTGAATTTGCTGATAAAGGTACACAAGTCTAAAAGTATTCTAAAGACTTAATACAGAATCTTTTATTAAATCTAATATTATGTTCTTTGTAATTTAAGAGTAAATAATGGAGTTTTTTAATATCTCATGATATTGTGTAATTATTTGGAGAATTAATTAATTAATGAGAATTTCCAGTACGAGTCAATTTGGTATACCTTATTTATATCATATTTTATGCTTTATAACTGATTTAGTTTTCTATTAACTTTGCAGTTAATTTTATTCAATAGGAACAAGAAATGAGATAGATGTCTACATCATGGACATGTTTAATGTGAATCTATTTGAAATGAGAACTATTGAATACCCTTTGAAGGAATAACTTGAAGAGGAATTAAATTTTTTCATTTTACATGAGATATGTGAACTGAATATGACTAGTGATGACTGGTGATAACATAGGACTATAAAAGAAGTAGCTATATGAGATTGTGACATCACACCTATTTTCATCATCTTCTCCAGTACAGAAAAATAATTAATTGTAGGAAAAACTGCATCTAACATATAAATTTTACTGGCTGTGAGTCCAGTGTCTGCATGTTATGTAATTGCATTGTGTTGACCTCTTCCTGGCAGAAGAATGAAAACTGATAGTTACACAGAGGTTTCAGGTTACTTCAAACTTCTGTGCAGCACTGTGTTATTATAGACTGTGCGTGAGACTGCTTTAGTCTTCCACTGACTCTAAAAAAGAATTTATTCATAGAATATCACCATTTTATCAAATATTGAAAAGGAGCCTATAAGAAATGTTGAAAAAGAATTTACTAAAAAAAATTCACCAATTTATTATCCCCCGCCACAACGAAGTTGGCGGGGGATATAGAAATGAGCTCCGTCCGTCCGTCTGTCCGTCTGTCCGTCTGTGCGTCCGGGCTTTTCCATTCCGGCCTCAAACTTCAAAACTATAAGACATATTGTAACGGACGCATTTCGGATTGTCCCAAAGTGTTTATTCTTACTGCATCATGTTCGTACAATGTCAATGATCCGTAAAACACTTTAACGCACTTACAACCAAACATTTTCTTCTTCGGAAAGTACTAATGTTAGTTTCACAACTTCGCATTGGCCATGCTTCTCGGAACCCATTCGGAACTGATACATTCGGCACGTTCCTCTCCAACCTTATCTCGGAAACTCTCAAGGGAGCTAACTCCTCACAAACCGCTCAACTCGCATACCATGCAACAGTCAAACCGTTACACTCCCCAACTTTAAATTAGAAATTACTAATTTAAGAAACACATATAAGCAGTAAATAATTCAAAGAAAATAAAAAATAATAGTTTCATACTTCTCAGGGAAATGATAACTTCATTTTTGAGAAAATAGTCTCTAGGATGCAAAACCTATACACCCTTAGAATTGTGATACTGAAAGATTCAAAATTAATGTCTCTGCATTTTAGTCACTGTTAGAGTTCTCCATTATCAGCACCAGTTTGTGGATCGGTCTGTCCACAAAAGACAAGGAGCTGCCTTTCGTCTCAGTAGATTCAACTGGGATAGCCAGCCGAACCTTTCGCACAAGTCCATCATGTCCCGGATACACTTCCGAGACTCTCACCAAGTGCCACGTATTCCGTGGCATGTTGTCATCCTTGAGGATGACGATGTCGTCAATTTCCACATTCCTCTTTGGAGAAGTCCATTTTTGTCTGCTTTGCTGACTCGAGAGAAATTCTTTTCTCCATCGATACCAGAATTCGTTCGAAATGTGTTGAACACGGCGCCACCTTTTCCTAGAGTATACATCTGCTTCGGAGAAACTACCTGGAGGAGGCAGAATTACCTGAGATTTCAGAGTCAACAGATGGTTAGGAGTCAAGGGTTTTAACGACAGAGGGTCATTCAGTGTGTCAACGGTCAAAGGTCGACTGTTCACAATAGCCGCTGTTTCACACATGACAGTTCGCAATGATTCATCATCCAGTTGAGAACCGAATTCACAAAACAGTGCAGACATGATATTTCTTGTCGTTCTAATCAGTCTCTCCCACACACCTCCCATGTGGCTAGCATATGGTGGGTTGAATTTGAACTTGAAGAAGTCACAGTTCCTTTCTAGCATGAATGATTTGACATGGTCTTGGTTCAATGCTTCCAATTCATTCTTCGCTCCAACGAAATTAGTTCCTCGGTCGCAACGTAACTGACGGATGGGTCCACGAATTGATAGAAATCGTCTCAAAGCATTGATAAACGAATCTGTACTCAAAGATGCAGCGCTTTCAAGATGTATAGCCCGACAATTCATGCACGTGAATAGCACCCCATAGCGTTTCAGTTCCTTTCTGCCTTCACGGATATAGAATGGACCAAAGCAATCGACTGCACAATATGTGAACGGTGGGCATTCTTCACCTCTGTCAGAAGGCAAGTCTGACATCTTTTGGTTTTGTACAGTAGCACGTAACTTACGGCATTGAACACATTTAGCGATGTAGTACGAAACACGTGATCCACATCCGACAATCCAGTAACCGTTAGTCCTGATTTCGTTCAGTGTCAAACCCTTTCCCTGATGATGTACCTTCTCGTGGCAGAAACGGATAATCAACTGAGAGATGTGATGTCGTTTTGGAAGAAGCGCGGGGAACTTCATAGCATCAGAGGTTCGTATCTGTTTCAAGCGTCCTCCTACTCGCAGAATCCCATCATTATCGAGGAACGGATCTAGTCGACGTAATGAACTTTTGGACTTCAGAGGATGATCACCTAAAGACTTCAAGCCTTTTATTTCCTCTGGGAATGCTTCAGCCTGAACAAGTTTGATGATAAACAGTTCTGCTTTCCTGAGATCTTCAATCTGAATAGGAGCAGTGTCCAATGATTTTTCAAGTAGACGAGTCTTCAACTTCATACAATTTGCAATAGCCCTTTTCGCCCTGTACCAGTCAGAAAAGTTCTCTAAACTTAGAAGAATGGAATGAGTCTGAGGTCTCTCTTCAGAGTTTGCAGCAAGCACAGTTGATTTTCGCACTTCCGGATCTTCTACTGATACAAAATAGTCAATGTCGTTTGATGAGGGAAGAGTTTGCTCCCACAGAAAGTCTGGGCCCTGTAACCACTTTGACTTAGACAATTGATTGGCGGTGAGACCTCTCGATGCCTCGTCAGCAGGATTGTGACTGGATTTCACATGTTGCCACTGATCTGGGACAGATCGATCCCTAATTTGCTGAACACGATTTGCGACATACACGTGAAACCGTCTTGCGTCATTTGAGATGTAGCCAAGAACAATACGGCTATCAGTCCAATAAGTTTCTGACACATTGTCAAGCTTAAGTTCATTCTTCAGGAATTGACCTACTTTCACAGAGAGTACTGCGGCTTGCAATTCTATCCTGGGAATGGTAATTGGTCTCATTGGTGTGACTCTGGATTTTCCAAGCAGGAAACAACAATGCACTTGCTGATCTTCATTTACAAGTCTAAGATATGAGCACTGTCCATACCCCGATGTACTTCCATCCGCGAAATGGTGTAATTCCACAGAGACAATCCTTCCAAAGTTGTCAGGCTTCACGCACCTCGGAATGTTCAATGAGCGGAGAGAAACTAACTCTGATTTCCATCGATTCCAAGAGTCAAGGATATTTCCAGTCACAGGTGTGTCCCAGCCATACTTGTCCTTGCACAACTGTTGCAGAATTGATTTTCCTCGTAGAATAACCGGTGACAAGAACCCTATCGGATCGTAGATGGAGCTGATGATGGACAGAATTGTGCGTCTTGTTACAACTTCAGATTTCGATGTAATGTCTATCTTGAATTGAAAGGAATCTTTATCCGCACACCACTGTACTCCAAGAACCCTTTCTGAGGGTAGGGTTTCCCAGCTCATGTCTAAGTTCTGCGCACTGTCTGTTCGTTCATCAGGAGGAATCGCTTCCATCACTGTTTTGGAGTTTGATATGAACTTATGAAGTTTCAGTCCCCTATTTGCGCAGACTTCCTTACACTCATGGATGAGATTCAGAGCCTCTTCTGAAGTGGGAACTGAACATAGTCCGTCGTCCACGTAAAAGTTGTTTCGTATGAAGTCTGTTGTCAGCGGAGTGGCTTCTTGATCTTTGACAGTCTGCTTCAAGCCAAAGTTCGCACATCCAGGCGACGATACCGCGCCGAACAAATGAACTTTCATTCTGTATTCCAGTATTTCGTCATTGTAGTTGGAGTTCCTCCACCAGAGAAACCTAAGGTAGTCTCTATGCTCAGGGTTCACAAAAAACTGGTGAAACATCTGTTTCACATCACACATCACAGCTACCTGTTCCATCCTAAATCTGCACAAGACACTGAGCAGGTTGTTAGTCAGATCTGGACCCTTGAGCAGGCAATCATTCAGAGACACATTGTTGAACTTGGAGGCACAGTCAAACACAACCCTGATCTTATCAGGTTTCTTGTTGTGATACACACCATGGTGCGGCAAATACCACTTCTTGCCTTCACTTCCGGAAAGATCCTGCTCCGGCACAACTTCTGCATGAGCCGAGCTGATTATGTTGTTCATGAAAGTGATGTAGTCTTCTCGGAACTTATCGTTACCCTTGAAGCGTGTCTTGAGGCGGCTGAGTCGATCAAGAGCGACTGATTTATTGTCAGGTAGTTCCGGATTCTTTTCTCTGAATGGTAGGGGCATTTCATAATGTCCTTCACTAATGTGAATGCCTTCTTTCATCTGAGTAAGAAAGCATTTGTCCTCATATGAAATGTTTTCATTGCTGACGGAAACCTCATGGAAGTCCATTTCAAGAGCATGGATTGCTTTCTCCAATGTAACTTGTTCCTTAACAGTTGATTTATATGAGAAGTATACTTCTGTCGGAGGCTGCAGAGTTTGCGGAAGTATATGTGTCATAATTCTGTGACTGATTCCGATCGCATCTGTTTCTTTGATTTCAGCATGGTTGATCGCTCCAACGACTCCCCATCCAAGATCACTGAGTTGTCCGAATGGTTCACAACTATTCTCAGATGCGATAACATCGCGAGGAATTAATGCTTGAGGGCAGTTGTATCCTATCAAAAGTTCAACTTTTGCGTCATAGGGAGGAGATAACTTATCTTCAAGTTGTTGAAGGTGAGGCCACATCTGAACCTTGTCCGGTGTGGGAATGTGATTGATGTTGGCAGGAATGTCATCTCTTGTGTAGGCTAATGGGATCTGAATACGGACGGATCTATCGACACCACGAACCTGGAGAGAATGAATTCTTCTGCTCTGCACCGTTTTGTTGCATGACGTGATTGTTGACAGAGATAGTTTCACACTTGGACCGGTCACATTCAGCTTATCACACAAATTCTGGTGAACAAAAGACGTGTCTGATTGCGTATCAAGAAGTGCGTAAGTCAAATGTTCATTTTCCGGATTATCAGAACTTGATACCATAACAGGCAATATCATGGAACATTTATCATAGGAGTCACTTCCACTGAGATGGCTGATACCATTAAAGGAATTGTCAATGGGCCTTTTCTGAAAAGGAAGGTCACCATGCAGGACTGTAGAATGTAACTTGGAGCAAGTTTTGCAGGAAAGTCTATTTTGGCAAAACCTTGACCTATGACCTTTCTTCAGACAACCAAAGCATAGTTCATTGTCAATCAAAAACTGTTTTCTTTCCCGCATAGGTTTGGATAACAAGGACTCACAATTGTCAAGGTGATGTGACTTCGTACAGAATAGACACTGTTCATTCGTCGGACGAACCTCTTTTTCCATTAGTTTACTTCCTACACTTGAGTTTGAAGTGAACGTTGATTTTTGCCTACTAGGAAAAGAATTCATGTTTCGTTTTCCGATTTGCGCATACTCAGGTTTCCTACCAGCCAATGAAGTAATTGGGTCACACATGATTTCTGCCTCATTAGCAACAAAGTCAACAAAATGGTAGAATGGGGGAAACGTTCCGTGTTGTCGACGTTGATCCACTACATATCGTCCCCACCGTGGAACTAACCAATCGGGTAGCTTGCTCAACATCTTCCTATTCTCTGCTTCGTCATTCAAGATATGGAGGGAAACACAATTGTTCATAGCAGTCTCACACTGTCTGAGAAAGTCTGCGAATTTCCTGAGCGCATAACCATCACGAGGAGATATTTTCGGCCAGTTATCAATTTTGTCACGGAAGGCGGAGCTTATGGTAAATGCATTACCGAATCTTTCGTCAAGAACCAACTTTGCTTGTTCAAACGCCTCGTCAGTCGAAATAAGGAAATAGCCCTCAATAGCTTCTAACGCTGCACCAGAAACATACTTCTTTAAATAATAGAGTTTCTCACTTTCAGGAATACTGCGTCTCTCAATCAGAATATTAAACGCCCTTTTCCATGCGGGATATGCTAACACGTTACCCGAGAAAATTCCTGGTTCTGGCTGAGGTAAGCGACCTACACAGACCTGTTCAGTTAGAGTCCTGATCAAGTTCAACTGTTCAATGTTAGTGTTAGAAGTGTTCTCAACCTGATGTGAAGGAGTCTGGAAGTCAACTTTATGTGAGATGGGATCTGTGTCAACTTTATGTGAAGCAGGTTCAGGGTTAACTTGATGTGTAAAATGTTCAAACTCAACCTTCTTATCAGATTCACTTGTCAACTGGTTGACATAATCCTGAACATACCGATTTGATCCATCAGGAACATGTTTAAGAGGTTCTTGAATGCCCTGATTAGTATGGTCATCTGTACACATGTTAATTGCCTCAAGCTTAGCTTGTGCCACACAGAGTTTTACCTTTGTCTGAAATTTCTCAAAATCACACCTTTTCTGATTTTCTTCATCAATTAGAGACAATTTTGCTTTAAGTGCTGCGGCCTCAGTTGCAGTTTCAATAATCTTTGTTTCTACTGTCTTTGACCTATTTGAAAGCTTTGAGAAAGTTCTTAACGATGACATTGACCTGAGGGATTTCTGTTCACTTGCATTACTCTCAAGTTCATGTATCTTGTCAGTCAAACTTCTGATTAACTCAAAGTGCTGTGTATCTATATCTTCAAACCTTGCATTCAAACTTGGATCAGATACTTTAAATTCACTTGTCAGCCTATCATGTTCAGTGTAAACTGCAGACATTTTATCTTCAAGACTATCCCTAGCCTGTCTAAGATCATCCACTAAGGTAGAGTCAGTCAGAATTTTCATAGCACTGTTTGCATTACGTCTCCATGCAGAAAATGAAGATTTTAGTCTATTAATACAAAGTTCTGTCTGATATTCAACGTATGCTGGTGTTGACATATTCTGTCTTGTCCTATTTCCATTCATGAGTAATGTTTATGTGTGTTCAAATTACCATAAACAATGTAAACAATGTCACATGTTCGGTGATCGAAAACCGGACAAATTGGCGGTCGGCAAGTGTTTTACTGTAACGGACGCATTTCGGATTGTCCCAAAGTGTTTATTCTTACTGCATCATGTTCGTACAATGTCAATGATCCGTAAAACACTTTAACGCACTTACAACCAAACATTTTCTTCTTCGGAAAGTACTAATGTTAGTTTCACAACTTCGCATTGGCCATGCTTCTCGGAACCCATTCGGAACTGATACATTCGGCACGTTCCTCTCCAACCTTATCTCGGAAACTCTCAAGGGAGCTAACTCCTCACAAACCGCTCAACTCGCATACCATGCAACAGTCAAACCGTTACACATATCTCAACGAAACTCGGTGTGTGGAACAATCATCATGTGTAGATGTGCCTTTTGGGGTTTTCAACTTCTTCGAGTTATTTTTTTTTAACGTTTCCATGGAAACGGAACTTCGAATTTCGTTTCCGGAGCAGAACTCGAAAACTATAAGACATATCTCAACAAAACTTTGTGTGTGGAACAATCATCATGTGTAGATGTGCCTTTTGGGGTTTTCAACTTCTTCGAGTTATTTTTTTTGACCGTTTCCATGGAAATGTAAATTAGAATTTCGTTTCCGGAGCAGAAATCGAAAACTATAAGACATATCTCAACGAAACTTTATGTGTGGAACAATCATCATGTGTAGATGTGCCTTTTGGGGTTTTCAACTTCTTCGAGTTGTTTTTTGTTGACCGTTTCCATGGAAATGTAACTTAGAATTTCGTTTCCGGAGCAGAACTCGAAAACTATAAGACATATATCAACGAAACTTGGTGTGTGGAACAATCATCATGTGTAGATGTGCCTTGTGGGGTTTTCAACTTCTTCGAGTTATTTTTTTGGACCGTTTCCATGAAAAGGTAACTTAGAATTTTGTTTCCGGAGCAGAACTCGAAAACGATAAGACATATCTAAACGAAACTTGGTGTGTGGAACAATCATCAAGTGTACACGTGCCTTTTGGGGTTTTCAACTTCTTCGAGTTATTTTTTTTGTCGTTTCTATGGAAATGTAACTTAGAATTTCGTTTCCGGAGCAGAAATCGAAAACTATAAGACATATCTCAACGAAACTTGGTGTGTGGAACAATCATCATGTGTAGATGTGCCTTTTGGGATTTTCAACTTCTTCAAGTTATTTTTTTGGACCGTTTCCATGGAAATGTAACTTAGAATTTCGTTTCAGGAGCAGAATTCGAAAACTATAAGACATAGCTCAACGACATTTTGTGTGTGGAACAATCATCATGTGTAGATGTGCCTTTTGGGGTTTTCATCTTCTTCAAAAATTTTAATTTGTTTAATTTTTACCATTTCCATGGATACATAACTAAATAATTAACTCAAAAACTGCCTTGGATGTATTTTTAGCTCATCTGGCTAATGGCATGGCACGGTGTCCGGCGTCCGTCCGTCCATTCATCCGTCTGTCCGTCTGTAAACTTTTTGCATTTTGTCTTCTTCTCCAGAACCACTTGGTCTAAGGAGATTAAATTATGTGTGCATACTCCTTGGCTTTGACACAACCTAAAAAAACTATCTTCTAACTATTTTCATCCTGATCATCAGCAAACGATAACCATCAGTTGCCATGAACCTTATATTGGGTAGGCTAAGATTGTTTTGATATGTTACAAACCTTACAGGGAGTGGCATCCCTGCCCTGCTGAGCCAACAAATCATCATCCATCCTGCTACATCAGGCTATAAGGAGAAGGTTCATAGTCACTGTTATTCAACAACTATTCTTCAATAAATGTTCCCAAAGGCGGGGGATATGGCCGACTCTGTCTGCTTGTTAAGTATTGAAATGGAGCCTATGAGAAATGGGATTTTCAAAAACTGAGGCTCCTATTCATTATGTAATAAATGTTGGTATTGCCATAATGCAATTAAGAATTAAAACAATATAATGCAAAGGTGTATGATATTCATAACGAATGTTGATTTATGTGTAACCAATTTTGATAATAATTAGCAGGGGTCATGACCTAAAAAGGTTTTTTTCATTTTCTTCTACAGCCCCAGGCCATTATTGCAATAGCTTACAGTGGTGAATTGTATGCAAAGAATTGTACCCGGTATATTCATTATTATATAATGTGTGTACGATCTTAAAAAATAGTATGATCTCTCCACCACATTATTATATGTTTGATACCAGCAATTTATTTCCAAGCTTTGTGTTGCTCTTTCAACACATATATATAGCAGATTGGCAAAGTTATGGTAACAAAATATTTTTAAACTGCTTTAATCGTTTCACTACCTAGATTCTTATTACTACATTCCATTATCTGACCATTGCTATAAAGTCCACTCCATAACATACCCCACTTATTATCTCCTGATGAGCTACAGAGGCCATGGCTCTATTTTTTATAAAAGGGTTCAACAGAAACGTTGTTGTTCTTGAAATTGTGCATTTTATTGTCTTTAATACATGACATCTCTAGTTCAAAATCAGCTATAAACATAATGGTATCCTCAGTGGTTTATGATCAACAATTCCACAAAGAAAGTACCCCTCGAAAAGTCTCAAAATCACAAAATTTTACTTTCTTGGGACTATGTCTAAATTGTGCCAAAAAAATAACAACTTTTATATATCATAATGATATGCCATGGAATTGTTAAGCTGGTTATTATAAAGAGATCACGATAAAGAACTTTCTCATAAGTTTATCCCTTACAGAGTTATGTCCCTTTGAACATGCAGTCGATAAACGCCTTTTTTAACAGAGACGATTTTGCACGTCCAACTATGAAAGTTGATTAGTATTCGAGCTATTGAGGTTTAATGTATTTTACATTTGGGTTATCTCCCCTTTTTGAGGTTGAAAATAAAAAATCGGCAAACGTACAGGGCTAGATTCCCTGAAAATTTCATGGAAATCGGTTCAGCTGTTAGGTCACTGTGAGGCGCACCAAAAACGTACAAATAATAAGAAGAAACTAGGATTGACACGTCAATACTGCAGGTCTTCAAGATTCCCGCTTTGACCTCTGAGCATGTAACCTTTGCAAACAACGTTTTTGGACTTTGTACTTCTCAATAATAACTACGGGAACCCATTTGAAGCAATTTGTAAAAGCAGTAAAAAAAATAAAAATTTGGGGCTCAAAATTTGTTTGTGCTCAAACCATGATTTTTTGGTGTTTCATGGTGGCAGAAAGATGGCAAGACAGGAAAAGACACTTTTGGAGTTTGTACCTCTCCATAAGAACTTAGGACACTGATTTGAATTTTTGAACACCAGGAAAAAAAAAAAGCGTTTTGCTCCGATTCGAGTCAAACCTTGATTTTTCTGATGCTGGTGGGATTAGAAAGTTGAGAAATCCAGGTTGCGCTTTGGACTCTAAAAAAAAAAAAAAAAAAAAAAAAAAGTAAAAAGACCTCCATATATATATAGCATTGATGCAGACAGGCAGGCTTTACTTGGTTGTTTCCTTGTGTCTATCGATTGAATCAATTCGTCAGCTTTTATATGAGCTATCAAACGTGACTCTATCTTCAGTAGTTTTCAAACAAAAATTCTCCAAAGAAAATACCGCTAAAAATCGCAAATGTGTTCATGTCGACGTTGTGCTTTAACGATAAATTTTTACATGATCACATTCTGAAGTGGAATTGTTAAACCACAACTTGTGAACAGATTGCAAAAAACAGAATTTGAATCAGAGTTTTCCTTAGCGACTTATGTCCCTTTGAACATAGAGCCGAAAAACGCACTTTTTAAAAATGACCATGTTCAAGGACAGATTATTAAAGTTCTAGGTGGAAATTCGAAAATCGGGCTTCTACAGGCCCTCTGACATTTATTTGGCTTTCACATGAGCTATCGCATATAGCTGTATGTGTTGCCGTCAATTAGAAGAAGATTTTCAAAGACGCGTACCCTCAAACACGCGAAAGTTCATGAAATGTTCAGTTTTTTCGAAATAGCAAAAAATCTACTATTACGGCCAAGAACCGCTATAGGCCTTATCGATGTTGCCCACATTTTGGTGAAAGTTTTGTGGAATTATCTTGATTAGTTCTTGAGCTATTAAGGTTTGAAGTTTCAACTTCAAGGGGAAATAACTCAAGAAAGATGTCGAAATTAAAAAATCGGGCTCCGTTATGAGCTAAGTTAGGTCACAGGCTATCACCCCTGCAATTTTCAGAAAAATCAGTCCAGCCGTTATTTCAGAACTCGTCAGACAAAATCGGTACAAATAATAATAATAATAATAACTAGGACTGCCATGGCAGTACTGACGGTCTTCAGACTGCTGCATTGTAGCCAGAGCAATCTTTCCTTCTAGTCCACGTTTTACATAATGTTGAAGAGATCAGATATTTCCGCTAGCTCCTGACAAGGTGCATGTCGCCAAAAGCAGACCAGGCTGTAGAACGATGGAAATGTTGAAAAATAAAAATGTTACCCCTGCAAAGAATATAAGCTTTATTTATTTGTAGGCAAGGTCATTGTGCATCTTTTAAAACAAGTTGCAAGTCTCTAAGTGGATATTTAAAAAAGATACAATGAAAATAGTGAAAAGATGCAAGGTTCCCGCAACCTCCTGCCAAGGAGCATGCCGCCAAAATCAGACCTTCGAAGGGAAGGAAAGGAAATGCATTATAATATAGAAACCACGTGACCTACGATTTCGTCTTGATTTACTTATTTTGTCACAAGGACATTAGCTATCGTTTAAACTAAGTTGCAAGTCGCTGGTTCTATTTTGAAAATTTTGCCCATGTTAAAAATTAAAATTTCGAAAAATTAAAATTTTTGGACAATTCTACAGACGGTTAATGACTGTACGCAAAAAAAATTATTATTGATTTTTGTACATTACATATGTGTCCTCCTTCCCTGAAAAACTGATAAAGTTCGCTTGGTAATGAGTCGAATTATCTGCCCTTGAAGTTTGCGATTTTTCATATTTTCGCAATTTCGGACAACTTTCAATGGGCAGTGTGACAAAAGTAATAACATTACACATTTGCTTTTTAGATTCGTTTTTAGTGCAAGGCATCAGCTACAATCTGTGAAAGTTTCAGCTTTGTAGTACCAGTATGTTCAGAGGAGAAGATTTTTTAAGATCGGTACGATCGGAGCGGCTGAAAATGCTAAAAAATGCACTAAAATGAAAATGGCGTCAAAGTCACGTGACATACGACTTTTTCATGATTTACTTTTTTGGTAAGTAGATGATTGCGCATCTTTTAGAAAAAGTTGCAAGTCTCTAAGTGCATTTTGAAAAAAATTCCCATGTTAAAATTCGAAAATTAAAGGGGCTGTAACACAGAAACAGAAGCCGGAAGTCAGGATTTTTTGTGATATGTATAAATTTCAGACCAGAGGCTATAGTCCCTGAAAGTTTCATGGAATTTGCATAAGTAGTTTGGGCTGTACCTTTGACACAAAATTGGTACAAATAAGTATAAAGTATAATAAGGAAAATCGGATAATAACAATAGGTCTTTCAGACTAAAGTCTGAAGACCTAATAATCTCGACGATAACAATAGGTCTTCAGACATTCGTCTTGAAGACCTAAAAAGGCCATAGTAATAACAATAGGTCTTCCAGACATTCGTCTTGCATCCACAAATAATAAAGTTCTGTTTAGACACTTATAAAATTGTTTGTTTTTGTAATGTTTATATATAATAATAATAATAATAACTAGGACTGCCACGGCAGTACTTAGGTCTTCAGACTTTCGCTTGACCTTCACCTCCATGTTTGATCGAAGCATGTCACTTATAATGTTCTGTCAAAACTACCAATGTAACATGTATCTCTCATACCAACAAATCTTTGAGAAAATCCGAAATTATATTATGAATCATAATATCAAGAAAACCATGTGACCTTCATATCCGCCATGATTTACTTTTTTGTTTTTATTTGCACTGTGAAAAATTTAAGTCTCTAGGTTGAAATTTTAATTTTTTTTTACAGAACCGGTATACTGTCAATTTTTTACAACAAGTTGGTAACCTGTAAGTGGAATTTACAAAAATACTATACATTAAGACAGCCTCGAGTTCCATTTGGAAATTTTGCCCTTGTTTAAAATAAAAAATATGACTTAAAATCTTTCACCGATGCTTGTAGTGTCCTAAGAAGAGATTACAATTTCCGCAAGCTCCTGCCAAGGTGCATGCCAGCAAAAGCAGACCAGGTTTCCATACAATGAAAATGTCGTATTACAAAAGTATTTTCCCTGCTACGAATATTATCAGCTTTATTTATCTGCAAGAAAGGTTATTGTGCATCTTTTAAAACAAGTTGCAAGTCTCTAAGTGGATATTAAAAAACAATACAAATGAAATTCCGTTGAAGAGATCACAGTTTTCCACAAGCATCTGCCAAGGTACATGCAGACCAGGCGTCAAAAGGAAGAAAATGTTAAATTTAAATTATTTGTAAACTACTACGAATATATGAGCTTTATTTATTTGTAAGAAATACTATTGTGATTCTTTTAAAGCAAGTTGCTAGTCTGTAAGTAGATATTTAGAAACAATATGATGACAATTACACTAAAGAGATGAGATGCCAGGTTCCCGCAACCTCTTGCCAATGGCCATGCAGCCAAAGGCAGGGCTTCGAAGTGAAATGATGATAATACATTAAAATAAAGAAAAATTATATAAAGTTTAAACCGTGTGAGCAACGAAATCGCCCTGATTTACATTTTTGGTCACGGTGATATTAGCTATCTTTAAATTAAGTTACAAGTCTCTTTGTCTATTTTGAAAATTGAAATTCAGTTGAAGACATCACAGTTTTCCACAAGCTCCTGCCAAAGTGCATGCTGCCATAAGCAGACCAGGTGTCAAAATCAAGGAAATATTGAATTTTAATTATTTGTAAACTACAACGAAAATAACAGCTTTATTTATTTGTTATAAATGTTATTTTGATTCTTTCAAAACAAGTTGCAAGTCTGAAAGTAGATATTAAGAAATAATACAATGAAAATTACACTAAAGAGATGAGATGCCAGGTTCCTGCAACCTCTTGCCAAGGAGCATGCCGCCAAAGGCAGGGCTTCCAAGTGAACCAATGGAAAAGCATTATAATACAGAAAATGTAAATGGCGGCTAAACCACGTGAGCTACGAAGTCGTCATGATTTACAATTTTGTTCACAACGATATAAGCTATTGTTTAAATTAAGTTGCAAGTCTCTAGGTCAATTTCGAAAATTTTGCCCATGTTAAAATTTAAATTTTGAAAAATGTCATTTTTTTCAAAATTCGTACAGACCGGAAATGACTGTTCGCACGCCATTTTATTATTGATTCATGTACACGACATATGTATCTTCCTTCCCTGAAAAAATCATAACGTTCCCGTCCTAGGTCTTTTAGTTATATGCCCTTGAAGTTGGCAATTTTTAACTTTTTTCCAATTTCAGACAAAACTGAAAGCTCACTGTGAAAAAAGTATAAAGATTTCGCAAATTCTGATTCGTATCGTTTTGAGTACAATGCATCAGCTACGTTCTGTGAAAGTTTCAGATCGGTAGTGCCAGAATGTTCAGAGGAGAAGAT
The DNA here is from genome assembly GCA_936450465.1 of Gibbula magus. Classification (NCBI taxonomy): domain Eukaryota; kingdom Metazoa; phylum Mollusca; class Gastropoda; order Trochida; family Trochidae; genus Gibbula; species Gibbula magus. Next base: position 25,982,298 of record OW388300.1, read on the forward strand.
TTTTGAAGATGGGTGGGGTTGAAACGCTGATAATTCACTAAAACCAAAATGGCGTCTAAGTCACGTGACACACTACTTCGCCATTATTTACTTTTTTGTTCATAATCTTATTGCGCATCTTTTAGAAAAAGTTTCAAGTCTCTAGATGCATTTTGAAAAATTTTCCCATGTTAAAATTCTAATTTTCGAAGGGCCGTAACTCAGAAACCAGAACCGGAAGTCGGGATTTTTTTTCATCTGTATCAATTTCAGCCCAGAGGCTATCATCCCTGTAAATTTCATGAAAATCGGGTCGCCAGTTATTTCAGTACAGCTGTCACAAAAATCTCGGAAATAATAATAATCAGGATAATGTCTGAAGACCTAATAATATAATAATAATGATACTTTATTACCCCGAAAGGAATTCAATTTGTATCATGACAGAGCTCGTGTACAATAAAGACAGACAATACAAGTTACAAGCATGTACATAGAACAGTCAATCAAAATCAATTTAAATATCATTTAACAGATGAATACTGAAAGGAATAAAAGTATTTTGACCTCTATTGGTTTTGAAACGTGGTAGTAATTATCTTCTTCTAGAAGGGAGCTTGACATATTCACAGTGTAAAACATGATCTTGATCAGATAAAATCTTCAGGACTAGTTTCAAAACTTTTTTTTCATAATTATAAGATAAATTTGTAAACGAAACTCCTTCTATTTTACTAGTGATTACAACAACTTTTTCTAAGCAAGATTTGTTTACAAGAGACAAAGAACCATACCAACATTGAAAAGAAAAAGTTAAAATGCTTTCAACGAAACAATGATAAAAGAGAGACAATACACGTTCATTCACATTAAAGGATCGCAACTTGCGTAGGAAATGTAATCTTTGTTGACATTTTTAGCTCATCAGGCCAGATGGGCTTAGGGCATGGCCCGGCGTCCGTAAACTTTTCACTCTTTCGACTTCTCCTCTAGAACCGCTACAACCCCAAAGCTGTAATTTGGTGGGTGTGTACCTGGCACCTAGGGGGTCAAAGTTTTTTCATCACGAATTCCAACGCCCACAAATATGGACGCCAGAGACGTTAAAGTGAAACCTTTAATATATGACTTCTTCTCCAAAAGCGCTTGATATAGGAATGTGAAATTTTGTCATTAACATCTTTGTAGGATGGAGATGCAAGTTTGTAAATTTGGTTGAGATAAATAATGAAATATGAACTTTGCAGGAGGTTCACCCTAAAAGCTTCAAACGACTTCTTCTCATTAGCCAGCAAATAGGAGATATCCACAAACCTGGGCAGTGTTTTTTTTAAAGATGGAGATTATGATTTGTAAAGTTTAATACTGACACTTTGATACTTTGATTTTGACAGGGGTTCATTTAACGGTTTATTTTTCATCTCAGAAACCAATGACCCTAGAACACTCAAATTTTGAGGATATCATCTGTGTTTAGTGAATATCAAGAATTTCAAATTTCAGGTCTTTTGGATGAAAAGTAAGAAAGTTTTAAGTGAAAACATTTTAGTAGTTTACCATTTAGCTAAAATTAATGCAACCATATCATTTTAGCCATGTCTGTATTTGAATGAAAGGTGTTTTCAAGAGCTTTCTAACGCAACTTTCATTATATTTGTATCATAGAATTTAAGCAAGATAGAACTTTTTTTTTTTTTTTTGCAGTTTAACTCTATTTGCTGTGTATTTTGCAGATGGGATCGGGTTTCCCTGCAGTCCAGTAACTGGTTGAGAGTCTTCAGCTTTAGGTGGGATAGCATGGACAGGGTGGACCTAGTACCTCGTTAAGTCTGCCTCTGGTAGATAAGTCTAGGATACATTATTTTCATAGGGGGTGGGAAAGCGTAGTGGTTAGCGCGTTCGGCTTCGGATCAAGAGGCCGGGATTCGAATCCTGCCAGGGGCACGGCAACTTTGTCTCCAGTAGAGAGCTGTTCTACACGCAGTAAGGTTTGATTGCAATGCTACACAGAATTTCAGCGCAGTACCACCCATGGTTCACTAGTTCCAGCCGCTGCTCGCAGGTTTCACCGCAATGCAGGCTTTCTCCCTACCATAATACTAGCAGCTGCGATATAAGTGAAATACTCTTGAGGGCGGCGTTAAACCTCAACTCACCTCACCTCATTTTCATAGAGAGGAATATTGTCCATTCTATTCACATTTATCAAGTTTGTGAGGAATCATCTTGGCTACAACCTCATAATTATATCCAAAAAGGTTGGGGATATATAATAATACCAATGATTATGTCTGTCCGTCCGTACATCATATTTCTTGTTAACGCGATATCTCATGAACCATTGCACCCAGTGTCTTCAATTTTAGTACCAGCCTACAGTGGGTGACTATGCAGACACCAGATGAATTGCATGACCTTAACTTTATTTTCAAGGTCACCAGGGAAATTTGATCTGCTGTCAGCCTCTTGTTATTAACTCTTAGCATCCATTATCTTGAAATTTGGTGATATCTGTCATTAGGGAATTATGCCGACACCAGTAAACTTTTAGTGCACAACACTGTGACCACATTCTTGTTCTTGACATCTTTTACCAGAAATGCAATGTTATAAAAACCACATTTAGAAAATGTGTGTTACATTACTCAACGTTAGAGGCGGGGGACATTGTCATGCTAGTGGGAAACACTTGTTTTTTTATGAATGTGCACGTCTTCATCAAAGTTTCAAATATAACGTCATAAAAATATTTAATATGTTTCTCCTGGGTTGTGTATTAATAACATATACGGTAAACAGGAAATAACCACCCCAATAGAACCATCTCTTTAGCATACCGGTAAATATAAACGAGAACATTAATGGTAAATGGATGCGAAATGATATTCTTCTGTTAATTCCGTCCGTATACTGGAAATTTCAAAGGGTTAATAGAGTTGAAGAACAGTTTGAGAGGCAGTGCCTAGTGTTTAAATTGTTGACAATTAGCAAAATAAGTTTTACATGAGTAATTCTAACATAACATCATGAGGTAGAAATTTAGAGCACAACCATGTGTTCCAATGGATGTCGGGTTAGAATTTTTGTGACATTTTGTGGAAATTCAGAATTATTTTGATCCGAGTAGAGAGCAATACATTGATTACGTTACAAACTTTGGTGCACTTCGCTCACATAGATTGACAAGAATGAAAATTATTTTTTTTGCAATACGATAATTATTTTAACTCAAATCACTCTTACGGGTGAAGTAAATTATAAATAGTCTATATTTAATTAACATGATATTATGTCTCCAACATGTTGTTTTATATTTTCAGTAAAGCATACATCAGCAAGCATAGGATTAAATGAGGTGTGTATGTTCTTGTATTTTCTAAAATAATCATTATAAATATGAAAACATTCTGTTCACTAAGATTGGTTATAAAACTATTATTCCGAATGTTCATTTATTAATTCATTAGATATATGGTAGTATCGAAAATTTACTCACAAAATATGTTAGATAGTACTGTTTAATCGTTTTTATAAATCGTTTTATTTCTTTTCTTCCTCAGAGCTGGGACTCAGATGTGAGGTACTATATATTTACCATATGATCGACATTGAATCTTCATTTTACACAACTGTAATGCTTTGAAACATAAGCAGGTAGAGCCTGAGCAGGTAAATGGTGTAGGTAAAAAATGTCTAATTAATCCCCCTAATGTCCCTTTGTTTTTAACAAAATGGGATTTCCTAAAATTTTAATGGAATATTACAAAACAATAATGTCATGTATAAAAGGGGGGGGGGGGGGGGTTAGGAGGTGGAAATCACAAAGTATTATGCGTTTGATGTTTGCCAAAACGTGATCAGGCCATTATTTGCCTTACACTCCCGTAGAACAATCTTTTTCGGAATATTTTATTATTGCATTTTATAGGGATACTTTGCTGGTTTATGTGATACGACCGAACAAGATCAATGAGATATTTACAATAGATATACACTCCTGATTGTCTCGCCAGGCAGGGTTAAAACTAAATTCTTCATTCCTTACATAAAGATGACATAAATTTGTACCTATGAAATAAATATATGTATACTTAGGAAAATAATAACAATTTAGACATGACACAACAGAATGTACACTGACTGGCATGGATCCTCTGTAGCTCAAGTGGTAAAGGCACAGCGTAGAGGTTCAGGGTTTGAATACCACTTTCGTTGCTTATAAAACTTTCATTTCTAATTTGATAAAACTTTTTACAAATTTTTGTTATGTAATAACCAACCTGCGCAGATGGTGATAATGGCATATAACCTTCAACTTAAAGAGCCATCAAGGATGTTAGTGTTTCAAATAAAAATAAATTTTTGGAAAATATACTTATAACGTCAATCGCCAGAGAAATCTTTTATCTACAACATGACATGTGATAAATAATTTGTCATATCACGACAATGTAATGGAATTTGGATTCAAAGAGAAGTCACCCTTCGAGTTGCACGCTAAGGGTAACTGACGTATATAAACAGAATCCCCTTTTTTGCTTAAAACGTACTACACAAACAGCAATGGGGTCACAGGGGTCACATCCTTAAAAACCTATTTTCATCTTCTTCTCAAGTTCCAAAAAGTCTAGAGAGCTGAAAAGTTGTGTGCAGACTGCTTGGGTAATGGGGATTCTAAATTGTAGGTATAGCGACCCCGTGACCCCAAATGCGGTCACAGGGGTCACAACCCCAAAAACCTATTTTCATCTTCTTCTCCAGTTCCAAAAGGTCTAGAGAGCTGAAACGTTGTGTGTAGTAGTGGTGTAACGATACGGCGATACAGTATCGTATCCCGATCCAAGGCCCCACGATACAACGTATCGATTCGAAGCATGCGTATAGCGATACATACAAAATTAATAATTGCTCTTTATTTCAATTCCAGTGGCGCACAACTGCGTTAGATCTATTAAACGAAACAAGCGATTCAATGCCTATCAAAAAAACGAGAATCTTACCGAGTTGGGTTTACCCGCCCGGTCTATAAATAGCATACAATAGTGTCACAACTCTATAGGCGGAGTCACGTAGTTTGTAGTTTCGTACTCGAAACGAACCAGATCTAGTCAAAATCAGCTCATCCAGTTTTACGAAATAATGGGAAAGATTAAGTACACATATCAAATCAAAGAGAGCTGAAAAGTTGTGTACAGACTCCTTGGCTAATGAGGATTTTAAATTTTAGGTTTCGTGATCCTGCGACCCCAAATATAGGTCACAGACGTCATGACCTGAAAAGCTATTCATCTAGAGGTTTTATGTGCTCTTTAAAGGGAGGTTATTTAAAGGAAACAACAGTAATGAATTAAATCTTCAAGTGTGACTTTATTTGTAGGGGATTTTATCTCTGGCCTCAAAGATAGATCAGAGGGGTAAGGACCGTAAGACCTATTTCATCTTCTCCATTAGAAAGTGCTTCCTATGTGTTATACCTCTCATGTAGAAGTTGACATTTTGAATTAGTTAATGTATATAAAGCCTGATGAGCTACAGAGCCCATGGCTCTATTTTTTAAGTATGTCTTGTGTTCATTGTAGCAATGTGATGATTTCAGAGAGCTGTTTTTTATTACCATGTCTCTTATAAAGTGTAGATTCGGGAGTTTTGTTTTGGTCAGCAGTTTCACCTTCTGTTTCAGAGTTGATATGGAAATGATGCTGAATAAGATTGTACCAGAGGTATGCTTACGATACAAATTAACAACAACTTGATTTTCAATGTGTCTCTCCTGTCATACATTGAATATATTAATAGATTGTCTGACTTCAATTGCAACAACATTTTCAATAATAACGTAACATTCTGTAACTCCTGGTAAAGGGGTAATGCTGCTTTCTGCAAATGATAATCCCATGGAAATCAGCGTTACCCCTATTATAGCTGAAATTAATGGCATTTTTATCCCATCGGTATGTAATACCGTGGGATATAGTCATCACCCTGGCCGTCCGTCCGTCCGTCCGTAATCATTTCGTTTCCGGAGCAGAACTCGAAAACCGTTCATGATATCTTTCTGAAACTTTCCATGTGTATTACCCACCAACTGAAGTGGTGCCTTTTTATATTTTCAGATTTCTAAAAAATTTATTTTTTGCCGTTTCCATAGAAACTTGTTGAAGTTGGACTTTGTTCAGAGACAGGTTCGTTTCCGGAGCACAGCTCCAATACCGTTCATCATATCTTCCTGAAACTTTGCATGTGTATTACCCACTAACTGAAGTGGTGCCTTTTGATATTTTCAGATTTCTAAAAATTTTATTTTTGGTTTCCATAGAAACATGTTGAATTTTACTTTGTTCAGAGACAGGTTCGTTTCCGGAGCACAGCTCAAAAACTGTTCATCATATCTTCCTGAAACTTTGCATGTGTATTACCCACTAACTGAAGTGGTGCCTTTTGATATTTTCAGATTTTTTCTGAAAAATTAATTTTTTTCTGTTTCCATAGAAACATGAGAGGGATGTTGGTTGTTGTTTATTATACCCCCGACCAACGGTTGGGGGTATATAGTTATACCAACGATTCCGTCCGTCCGTCCGTCCGTCCGTCCTTCCGTCCGTCCGTCTGTCCTTCAGTCCGTCCGTCTGTCCTTCCGTCCGAAGACAATTTTTGTCCGATCGATTAAAGAAAAACTATTCGTCTCATCCTTTTCAAATTTGGTACATGTCTTCTTCACCACTAGGAGAGGTGCAGTGCGAAGTTTAAACCGAATTGGTGAATTTTTTAATTTTTGGCGAATTTTTGTATTTTTTAACTTAGTCAAATTCTGAGCATTTTTTGTCAGATCGATTACAGAAAAACTATTCATCTCATCCTTTTCAAATTTGGCACATGTCTCCTTCACCACTAGGAGAGGTGCATTGCAAAATGTAACACGATTTGGTGAATTTTTGAATTTTTGGCGATTTTTTATATTCTTTTACTTTATCATAGCTAGAGTGAATGAAGCTATGAGTACTTCTGTATTGTGATTTGTTGACTTCATCATTTTCTTTTTCATGTAACTTTCATCAAAAGCTACTTCTGTGTTCTCGTTGATTTTACTATTTTATATTTCCACTGGTTATATTTTGGGAAAAATTAAATTTTCTTTCCTTTCAGCCATAAACTGCTGTATATCTCTCACTGTGCCTTCAGGGGTGTGCTTCCATGTACCTGTTGTTTAAAGTCACTCGAATGAATCATTATGATGGATTAATTTCCAAAATAAAGTTGAAATCAGTGGTAATAGCAGTAGTGTATTATATTACCAATACCTTTTCAAGTTACTTTTATTCCTATTTTGACTTAAACCACCTTTTTCACATGAAGATCGTGACTTGTCCTACCATTTTCACAAACAGTTTAATCTTAGCAATTACATTTCAAAGCTTATCAATCCTTAGGTGTGCAGACACCTCTCTCTTTAAGTAAAATAAAAATGTCAAACTTAAACAGTCGGGGGTATTAGTGAGCCACGCTCACTTTTTTGCTTGTTTTGACTGCTTCTGGAGCAGAAGTCTAAAACCCTTAACATACCTGAAACTCAGCATCTGTAATACCAACTAACTGAAGTACGGTAGTAGATACACAAGTATCTGTCAAAGATGTGTTTTACAAATTTTGTGGAATCGGTGGGATATGTCATCTTTTGATGACTCTTGTGTCTTTTGTACCTGAATAACTCTGTAACTTCCAATTACTTTTGTAGATCTATAAACAAAAGAACCAGTCAGTAAAATAATGAAAATCAATATATGGATACATATTTAGCAAGTTTAGGTTAATTTTTCGGGTGCAAAGGGCACAAAAGAATTTCTAAATTTACATTGTAATGAGGACAATAAGGTATTATTTTTATGCGTATAGGCCTAATACAGCTATGTAAATTTAATATTGAAATTCACAGTAGGTGATTAAGACTGAAATCGAACTTGTTCAGAGGAATAAAATTTGCAAAATAAAACTCCTAGGATACGAACAGGTTCTGTAGATTCCTCTCCACAAAGTCTAAGAACACCTCGTATTGGGGCGTGTTCTGTACTAGATTAGTTGAGACAAAACCCAGTCAGATAGCTGACCAATCAAATTATGGGGTCTAACGGCCACTTTTTTTAAAGCATTTGGAATCATTCGTTAACACGTTCCTCGTGTTATGGAAACCGATGAAAGTATGGCTGTGAGTTACTTGCCCCTAACTTCTCATACCGAAAGCTTTTGTTGGACATTCTGTGATTGGCTACCTGAATAGCATCAAAACATGCTAGCCTACGAGCTGTTATCAGACGGTTTGACGAGGAAACCTCTGAACGATGTGAGCTTGTATCCACGTATATATACTATTTTGCAACTTTTATTCCTCGGAAAATTTTCTGTTTAGACTGGTGATTGAGACCAATAATTTACTTTATTTCGTTTAAAACTTTAAAATCATGGTGCTGTAAAATTTCTTGTCATCCTTTTAAAGAAATAATTTAATATGGACGCTTATTCAATTGCCATATATAAAAGGACATTCTAAACTGACATCACTAATCAAACTAAGTGAAAGTTGCGCGCCCTCAGCATTAAGAGGGTTATTGTTATTTACAATGGCCCGTTCATTTCTGATAACATGAGGGGGGTTTCATGATTATTCCATCCATTTTAGCTATACTGTGAAGTAAATGCAAGCGAAGTTGAGTTTTTATTTTAAATATTGCTGTTATTTCAAGATGTGTAACACTAAATAAAAGTACTGAACATTTGTTGCCAGGGGGCAGGCTATAAGCACACCTGTGAAGGGCCTGACGACATGGTGAGTACCTGACTGTAGCTCATATGTATCTCATACCTCCGATCAGGGCTTCCAGGATGATTGGATCAATTATCATACAAACCATTGATATGGACGAAACAACAGAGCTTACATCTTTTAAATGTTTGTATAGGACAAGTTATTATGGATTTCCATTTCTCCTTTATTGTATACATGCAAAACATTTCTGGGCTGCTCCCAACCCCTTCATAAAAAATTTACTTATTTTTCTTCATTTATAATGCAAAGGTCTATGATAATTATACCCCGCTACGAAGTAAGCTTGGGTGTATATAGCGGTCAGTCCGTCTGTCCGTCCGTCCTTCCGTCCTTCCGTCCGGTCAATTTCCTCAAAAACCGTGAAAGGTACATCAACCAAACTTTGTTAGTTGTTAACCATGTTCCTCCGATCGCGCTCAGACAATTTTAAATTTTCTGAGATTTAAATTTTTTGTCATTTCCATGGAAACGTCACTTTTTGGACTAAGTTTTATTGTGTTCTATCGGGACAAGTTTTCTCGGAAACTATTACATCTAGGTGAATGAAATTTAACATGGAGGTAGTCCAGATGATACTCTTCATTGAGTTTAAATAAAATCCATTTCCGAAATATTATTTTTATGGAGTTATGGCCCTTGAATCCGAAATTGAACTGTACCAAAAGAGCTGTGATGCTCCAATTGGGACAAGTGTTCTCGGCAACTATTACCGGTACTATTTTCCAGAACATGAAAAATAATATAATTACAATTTAAATTTTAAATTAAATATCTTTTACGTGAGTAATTGTGCCATAAAAGGTTGGGATAAGGAGATCATATCCCTATGTACAAATGGATATCAAGTTTGAATTTTTAGCTCATCTGGCCTGAAAGGCTCGAGGGTGTGATAGCGCAGTGGTTAGCGCGTTCGGCTTCGGATCAAGAGGTCCGGGGTTCGAATCCCGCCAGGGGCACGGCAACTTTGTCTGCAGTAGAGAACTGTTCTACAAGCAGTAAGGTTTGGGTGCAATGCTACAGTGAATTTCAGCGTAGTACCACCCATGGTTCGTTAGTTCCAGCCGCTGCTCGCAGGTTTCACCGCAGTGCGTAGCCACATGGCATTGCAGGCTTTCTCCCTGCCATAATACTAGCAGCCGCGATATACCCGGTAAGTGAAATACTCTTGAAAGCGGCGTTAAACCCCAACTCACTCACTCACTCACTGAAAGACCCAATGGGCTTATGGCATGGCACGGTGTCCGGCGTCCGTCTGTCCGTCTGTAAACTTTTCACATTTTCATCTACTTCTCCAGAACCGTTTGGTCTAGGGAGCTGAAATTTTGTGTGCAGACTCCTTGGCTAAAGGGGATTTTAAATTGTAGATCTCCTGACTCCGTGACCTCAAATGGGGTCATAGGGGTCACAACCCCAAAAACCTATTTTAATCTTCTTCTCCAGTTCCAAAAGGTCTAGAGAGCTGAAAATTTGTGTGCAGACTCCTTTGCTAATGGGGATTCTAAATTGTAGATTTGGTGACCCCGTGACCTCAAGTGGGGTCACAGGAGTCACAACCCCAAAAACCTATTTTCATCTTCTTCTCCAGTTCAAAAAATGTTCTGAAAATGAGCTGAAAAGTTGTGTGCAGACTCCATGGCTAATGGGCATTCTAAATTGTAGATTTAGTGACCCTGTGAGCCCAAATGGGGTCACTGGGGTCACAACCCCAAAAACCTATTTTCATCTTCTTCTCAAGTTTGAAATGATCTAGTGAGATGAAAAGTTGTGTGTAAACTCCTTGGCTAATTGGAATTCTAAATTGTAGATTTGGTGACACATGACCCCAAATGGGGTCAACAGGGGTCACAACCTTAACAATCTATTTTCATCTTCTTCTCAAGTTCCAAAAGGTCTAGAGAGCTGAAAAGTTTTGTGCAGACTCCATGGCTAATGGGGATTCTAAATTGTTGATTTGGTGACCCCGTGACCCCATATGGGGTCACTGGTGTCACAACCCCAAAAACCTATTTTCATCTTCTTCTCAAGTTCCAAAAGGTCTAGAGAGCTGAAAGTTATGTGCAGACTCCATGGCTAATGGGGATTCTAAATTGTAGATTTAGTGACCCCGAGACCCCAAATTGGGTCACTGGGGTCACAACCCCAAAAACCTATTTTCATCTTCTTCTCAAGTTCCAAAAGGTCTAGAGAGCTGAAAGTTGTGTGCAGACTCCATGGCTAATGGGGATTCTAAATTGTAGATTTAATGACCCCAAATGGGGTCACTGGGGTCACAACCCCAAAAACCTATTTTCATCTTCTTCTTCTCCTCCAATTAGAGGGACCAGCGACTCCATGACTGTTACTGGAATAATGAGACCATTTATTTTTATCAGGTACTCTCTAATTAGAGAAACCCGCTACTCCATGACTGTTACTGGAATCATGAGAACATATTAGAGGTGTTAGAGGTGAAATGGGGTGGAGAAGCCCAGACACAAAGATCAAAATTGAATTTCTTCGAAGCTTCCATAAAATCATCACCACCAGTGAGACATCAGTATGTGTCAAAGTTCATAACTGGTCTTATAAAAGAAAATGCTCATGGGATTATAGGGTGTGTGAATTTGTCAAAAGGTTAGGCATTCATGGAAATAAGGAAGTATTGGACTACTGTTCCCAAATTCCTCAATACTTGCCTTGAGGTCTTAGACACAAGAGACAGACAAAAGTGGCACTGTGATATGTTTAATGATAAAGGTAACACAAATGGAAACAAACTCAGAACATATAGGACATACAAAGAAGATATACAAACTTCTTCTTATGTAAAGATGTCTCTCCCTAGACAACAAAGGTCTTTAATAGCTTCATTACATTGTGGAAACCTTCCTCTTGGTATAGAAAGTGGCAGGTCAGACTCTGTCAGCTATGTCATAGACAAACTGTTGAAGATGAAGTACATTTTGTTGTGGTTTGTGAATTCTATGAAGACTTAAGGAAATATTTTATTGATAAATGTAATACTTTTAATAATTTCAGTGATTAATGTGCTCTGGACAAATATAGGTGGATGATGTCCACTGAAAATATTCAATTTGAATTGGCCAGATGTGTCCAAAAAATGTACCAAAAAAGACAGTTTACTTTAATATAATGTTCATTGTGCATTGTGTATGTAATGTATATAATGTATATAATGTGTATGTAATGTGAATGTGATATAAGTAATGTATGCAATGTATGCAGTATGTGTAATTAGTTAATCAGTTTTTGCGCAGTTTCCGTCGCCGCCGGCGCGTTTTGTATTCACTATAACTTTTTTCCTAGAAGGTTTTGAGAACTCATATACATAACTTCTTATTTATGCCCCTGGGGAATTTTTTTGACATGTTCATATTCAAGGTCAAAGGTCAAGGTCACGAGTTCTGAAATCGCTAAAAAAATCCTTGTAAACACGATAACTTGAAAAATATTTGTACTATCAGGCTCTTATTTGGTGTACATCAACTATGGAGGAAGGCCAAGATGTGAAAAGGTTTTCGCTAACATCCGTCAAAGGTCAAGGTCACAGCGAGGGCACGACTTAAGCATGCTTTTGCGAAAATGTCTTATTTCAACTATTAACACTTTGAATCAATAAATGATTGTTATACACAATGAAAAGTGATCACTGATTGTGTGACCTTGAATTTAAAAGGTCAAGATCACGAAATATGGTCAAGGTCACCAGTTCTGAAATCACTAAATAACCTTTTCCCAAGAAAGTATTAACACCTCATATACATAGCTTCTTTCTTATAAACCTGGTGGATGATTTTGACATGTTCCCATTCAAGGTCAAAGGTCAAGGTCACGAGTTCTGAAATCGCTAAAAAAATCCTTGTAAACACGATAACTTGAAAATTATTTGTGCTATCAGGCTCTTATTTAATGTATATCAACTATGGAGAAAGGCCAAGATTTGAAAAGGTTTTCGCTAACATCCGTCAAAGGTCAAGGTCACAGCGAGGGCATGACTTAAGCATGCTTTTGCGAAATGTCTTATTTCAACTATTAACACTTTGAATCATTAAATGATTGTTATACACAATGAAAAGTGATCACTGATTGTATGACATTGAATTTTAAAGGTCAAGGTCACGAGATAGGGTCAAGGTCACCATTTCTGAAATCACTAAATAACTTTTTTCCATGAAGGTATTAACACCTCATATATATAGCTTCTTTCTTGTACACCTGGGGAAATATTTTGACATGCTCACATTCAAGGTCAAAGGTCAAGGTCATGAGTTCTGAAATCACTACAAAAATCCTTGTAAACACGATAACTTCAACAACTTCTGTGCTATCAGGCCCTAACTTGGTATATATCAACTATGGAGAAAGACAAAGATTTGAAAACGTTTTTGCTAAAATCTGTCAAAGGTCAAGGTCACAGCAAGATCACAACTTAAGCGTGCTATTGTGAATATGCCTTATGTTAACAATGAACACTTTGAGTCATTGCATGATTGTTATACACAATGAAAAGAAATCATTGATGGCGTGACCTTGAAGGTCAAAGTTCAAGGTCATGAGATATATCATAAGGCCATGTTAATCTTTTGATCCAATTTTGAAATCAGAAATAGGTTTTAAGAACAAAGTTTTGAAAAGTGACCCCAGTGATGATTCAACTTGTTAGAATAACTTGAATAATGAAAAAAAAATTGTCAATATAAATTCCCATTTTATTTATGCTGAGGAGAAGGCGGAACAGGGAAAGGCGAGACCCAAAGTTTCGGAGCTGCTCTGCTTTTGCGGTGTCCTGCAAACGCTCTTCTAGTGTATGCAGTGTTTGTAATATATGCAGAGTGTGCAGTTTATGCAGTTTATGCAGTGTATGCAGTGTATGTAATGTATGCAGTGTATGTAATGTATGCAATGTATGTAATGTATGCAGTGTGTGCAATGTATGCAGTGTATGTAATGTATGCAGTGTATGTAATGTATATGCAAATGTATGCAGTGTGTGCAATGTATGCAGTGTATGCGGTGTGTGCAGTGTATGCAGTATGTGCAATGTATGCGGTGTGTGCAGTGTATGTAATGTATTTATAGTATATATGTAATGTATGTAATGTATGCAATGTATGCAGTGTATGCAGTATATGCAGTGTGTGCAATGTATGCAGTGTATGCGGTGTGTGCAATATATGCAGTATGTGCAATGTATGCAGTGTATGCGGTGTGTGCAATGTATGCAGTATGTGCAATGTATGCGGTGTGTGCAATGTATGCAGTATGTGCAATGTATGCAGTGTGTACGGTGTATTCAGTGTGCAATGTGTGCAATGTATGCAGTGTGTGCAATGTATGCAGTATGTGCAATGTATGCAGTATGTGCAATGTATGCAGTGTGTACGGTGTATTCAGTGTGCAATGTGTGCAATGTATGCAGTGTGTGCAATGTATGCAGTGTGTGCAATGTATGCAGTATGTGCAATGTATGCAGTGTGTACGGTGTATTCAGTGTGCAATGTGTGCAGTTTATGCAGTGTTTGCAGTGTATGCAGTGTATGCCGTGTATGCAATCTATGTATGTCTCTCTGTGTGCTTGTGTTTGTATGTATGTTTTATTTTGTGTGTGTGTGTCTGTATGTCTGTCCTGATATCTATATACTTTAAATACTTTTAGTGAATATATTTTTTATCCCCTGCCGCGCGTTTTGCGCGAAGCGGGGGATATAGTATTCGGCTGCGTGTATGTCCGTACGAAATGGAATAACTCAAATACTATTCCCTGGATTCTTTTCATATTTTGCATATGGGTTCATCATAGGAAGAGTAATGTTCCTACAGAGGTTTGTGACCTTGACCTTCATTTCAAGGTCACAACGAGACTTTGTCATTTTACCCTTGTCAGCGGGATATCTCAAGAACCATATGCTGGATTCTCCTCATATTTTACACATAGCTTCTGCAAGGAAAGACAAAGGGCTGATTAGATTCTGGTGACCATGACATTATTTTCAAGGTCACAGCGGAACTTTGAATGTTTCGACATGTTAATGTACATGTAAATCTTGTCAGCGGGATATCTCAAGAACAATTTACTGGAATTCCATCATATCTTACACAAAGCACCTTGTAGGGAAGACGACGGGCTGATTAGATTTTGGTGACCTTGACATCATTCTCAAGGTCACAGTGAAATTGTAATTTTTTTCGCCATGATAATGTACATGTAAATCTTGTAAGCGGGATATCTCAAGAACCATTCAAAGGAATTCCATCATATCTTACACAAAGCACCTCCTAGGGAAGACAAAGCGCTGATTAGATTTTGGTGACCTTGAATTTATTCTCAAGGTCACAGTGGAGCTTTGACTTTTCCGACATGTTTGACAATTGATTATGCTGATTTTGACATTATTTTTCAATTTTGAAGGATTATTTTGCGGCGGGGGATCATGTCACCTTAGTGACAACTACTTGTTATGTATTAACCTAGGTGTCCTTTTGGCCTCAAGAGTCCTGTTGTTTGTACCAAACTGTATCATAAATGTTCTTTTAACCATTGTAACACATGACACTGTAATAAACTATATTATTATTATTATATATCAGGGATTCTCTCTTATCAGAGGGACCGGCGACTCCATGAATGTTTTAGAGGGAATCCTTGTCATGGTCATTAGTAACTTGTCATGTATAGTTAGCAATATAAGCAACAGTACAGTCCATGTAAGAGAGACAAGCAGAGGCCTCAATAAATACTGTAAAATATCTGTTTTATGTAAGAAGAAACTTTTTCAAAATTGAATTTAGCAAGAGATGAATAGTTTTAAGGTGCATTGGTAACAAACTGGTATTTTGGTGAAATTATTTAGCATGTATATCGCTCATACTTCACAGTTAAGATAGAGGGCCAGTCAGTTTCTCCACCTAATGGGAATTGCCGACCAATGCAGTCAAGCGTCTGTAAGACTCGATATTCTAAATGGTTATGGTATAGCATTGCACTGAGCATTATAGTACTTTCACCTGCACCAAGTCTGTGAGCCATGATGAGGCCAGGTCTAATAGGCAGAGTCCAGACGATATAACGAGGTCGAGTTTCATGTCCCTGTTCAGTTCAGCTATCTCAGAAACTTACATACCCTGTTCTTCTAGATGATTTAGTTGCAGATGAAAATTATGCAGATAACAAGTTGTGCAATTATCAGAATCAGACAAATATCCAACTGAAAATAGCATAAAGCATTAAATAACAGAAAACTATTCTTTTTAAACTATACTTTTCCAGCCAGCCCATGTGAAGGCGGCGCTGATAGGAAGCAATGTGACGGTGCCTGTGACTGGAGGCGGACTGAACCTGGGCACGTGGCAGGGAATATGGCTCTTTGAACACAGGGACCATGCAGGTACTAGTATCTTACCTTCTTCTGTTAATAGCCTTTGAGTGTTTTATTCAACAGAGCAAGTGTCAGATATTATGGGATGGACATAAATTCAACAAAAAACATGTGAAAATAATTAATAAAGTAATAAAGTAAAGTTGTGGGTAATTGAGTATGTATGTATTGTATCTATGTATTCGGCATCATGGACATCGTGTTTGAACACTGGCAGCTGCAAATGGAAAAACATTCTAAACTACTCCTTTGCACTCGACCCCTGATTTTGAAAGCTGTTAAAAATTTCAATTAACCAGTCATATTAACCCTTAAATTGCGAATCCCGGCATAGTCCGGGATGGCCATAAACAATTCCTACGATCTCATTCCGGTTCCCGGACACTAGACTAAGATTTATTTGCGGATGTCTACCATTTAACTAGTACTCAACTATCCCTGTCCACGATCTGCGAGTCCAGTTGTCTCCGTGAGTCGCTCCATAAAAATGTTTGTATTCTGCTTCGCAGTTCGCCATGATAACAAGACTTTGTCAATGTCCGGTCGAAATGTCCAGCAAAAATCACACCAAATTGCGTGTGCATTGTTGACTGGTAACGCATCGATAATTAGCTTTACAAAAGGACAATTTTGTCGGGCTTCGCCCTGAAGACTAATCTCCCTAGGGGCTAATTATTACCCACGTGTTTGCATTGCCCGTACATGCTATCTGCCTCGCATCTAGCGGGACGGGAAAAAAATCGGTAACTTGCCTTACTCCCGCACTTCATATCATGTAAACGAATTGTTTGTTTTCAAAAAAAGTTACGGCAAAATAAAGGGGAAAGAATAGACTACAATCCCAAATAAAATTCGCAAATGTCAAAAAAGTAATAAAGACACAGCAAGCGCCTTGAAAAAGGTCATGTTTACACTTCATAAATTTTGAAACAATCAGCGATTTACACAACTTCTTACACATTTGTCACTGCTAAACTACTGAATGCATTTTCATAATTTTTATATCACAATAAACCGAAAAGAATAATGTTTTATTCTATATAAAATGAGCATATTTATTCACAGAAATAAAGATACAATTTTACCTTTCTGAGAGGCATGTGAAACCAAACGATCAACATATTTTCATCAGTTATGGTTCGAGGTTAGCATTTATTTGAAAGGTCAAACAACATAACCATATTTGGGTTGACATGTGCTTATTTGTCAACTGGTTCGATGAACGATCGAACGACCGTTTGCAATGCCGCGTACATTGTTGTAAGTATTTACGATTTTATAGGTGAATAAAGACAAACTTTAGATAGCTATAGAATTATAACCAAAGGTCGCATTCTAATAATTTTTATATCATTGTGAAGATTTTTTTCGTTTTGTATTTATGATGTTATGAGGCCCGAATTAAAGACAATCTTTTGAAAGTAATAGAATAAAAACGAAAAATTATAGAAAATTCATTCAAAGTTTTGGGTGTGAATTAGCCATTTGTGTACGGGTGCCGCGACTTGAATTTGTATTGAACGCCCGTATATAGTCCGTTTTTGTGATGTAGATGCGATATATTTCGTAAAACGGTACCAGAATCGCCGCCTGGAAATTCTGCCAACAGAGCTAATTAGTGCCTAAGCTAAAATACTGCTGCGAGCTGGAGGGTCTGTAAATTCCGCCACAGGGTCTCAAATTGGTAAAATAGAAATACGCAACGTAAGGGTTAAAGCATGCAAATTAGTCAGGAGCTGGCTGAAAGAATACTTAAACAAAAGTTTAAACTTTAAAAGTCTCGGTGAAAGTAGGAATTGCATTGCTTGATGTATTAAACTGTCATTAGCATATGATTTATAAACAGTTCATTGATACTATCATGTGATCAATATCAGTCAGTATTATTCATATTTGGCAACTTCACAAGATGGGACACTGGTATCAGGGTATGAATGCACACTCTGAGCCCTAGAGAGCCTCACTCACTCGTCCTCCAGGCTAGTTGGCTTTTAATTATCACAACATCATCCACAGAAATATGGTCATGATACTTTGTGGTGCGGCATCATAAGGTATTGTCGAATGAACGCTTTCCAGAACTGGTCAGCTAACACTTGACAGCATCGCCAACTTTTTCTAGCCAGTAGCTCTTGTGGATTTGAGGTGTTAGGTCTTCCAGTTAGTTGGGTGTCACTGCATCCATGGACACACAATATCATTAAAATCCACAGTTTTCCGAGGAATACAAATTGCAAAAATGTGCATCTACTGGGATACAAACTTATATTGTTCAGAGATTTCATCGCAAAACCGTCTGATAACTACGAGTAGACTCCCATGTTCTGACGCAATTCAGTTAACCAATCACAAGACAACCAACAAAAGCGAGAGGCAGATAACTCAAAACAGCTATCCTTTCGTCTGTTCCGAATGCTTTCAAAACCGCAGTTGTTTAAAAATTATGATGTGATTGGTCAGCTATTTGACTTGGCTTCGTCTGCGTTAAGCTGGTTCGGAACATGTGCCTATACGGGGCTTCCTCAGAACCTGTTTGTATCCAGGTAGATGCATTATTTTGCAAATTTTATTCCTCCAAAAAGGTCAGATTTAATCAGATTGTATGGAGATGTATCTAAGAGGTTTAAATTTCCCACAAGTTCCCACGAAAGCTTTAAAGGTAGGGTTCTGTCGCCATTTTGGATATTTTGCATTAGGTGAAATGAAAACACGCTATATTGTACCCAATTTTGCAACATTTTGATAACTAAAGACATACACTGATAGAGTATTCACATAGTAACACATAACATGTAATAAAACTAATAAACAAGTTGCTGTTATGCTGTAGCGAAGATTTCCCGACTGGCAGCACCGATGAATAGCTTCAGTTCTCATTGTTATATTTTTCAACAAGTATGCACTTGTGTTTATCAAGTTGGGAAATATAAAGTCATCAAAATGTAACCTTCATTATTATTTTTCAATTTCGCTGTGTTTTAATCATGAATTAATAACATATATGTGTAAACACGAATATCCTCCAAAATTTTGTTTCCACAAAAAATATCCCGATAGAACCCTCCTTTTAAAGAGCCATCAAGGATGTTGATGAACATATCGGAAAATTGCCAAAAATCTATCTCCCTGAAATATATACACTTAATTTTTAACTCATCTGGCCTGAAATGCCTGATGGGCTTATGGCATGGCATGGTGTCCGTCCGTCCATCTGTAAACTTTTCGCATTTTCTTCTTCTCCAGAACAAATTTATCTAGAGAGCTGAAAAGTGGTGTGTAGACTCCTTGGCCAATGGGGATTTTAAAATGTAAAAATGGTGACCCAGTGACAGCAAATAGGGTCACAGGGGTCACGACCGTAAAAACCTATTTTTATCTTCTTCTCCAGTGCCAAAAGGTCTAGAGAGCTGAAATTTTATGTACAATGGAGATTTTAAATTGTAGATTTGGTGACTCTGTGGCCCCAAATAATGGCCTCACGGGCCATGATCTAAAAATCTATTTCAGTCTTCATCATTAAACAATATAAACCTTAATGAGCTACAGAGCCCATGGCTCTATTTTGTTTGAGGATTTTGGGAATATGTTTCTTCTGTTTTAATTGGGAGGATCACCTTTTCTTCAGTAACTTTGCAGGAATTGTGATACCTGGACAATTCATTTTATCAAAATTTAGTGTCAGTTTTCAATATCAAACAATATAAAACCTGATGGGCTACAGAGCCTATGGCTGTATTTTTTAACCCAAAATAAGCCAAGAAATTTACTAATTAGTAAAGCTGTTTTCCAGTCTTAATATAGATCAAATCTATTATTTTCAAGCGCAAAGCATTGTGGTCTAGCTCACACATTGTATACAAAGACATAAACGAAAAATGAAGTTTGAGCAATGAAAGTAAGTGAAATATATACCCGTCTAATACACAGTAATATACGGTAATTTTTGGCCGTTATTTATTTACCATTTCATTTAATTACCGGTATGTATTTTCTACAGATATTGGAATAAATGTTTTACCCAACTAGGTATTTCGCTTGAATTTTATAATCAATGAGAATGTATTTGTCATAATTTCTGGTCTTAGCTCAATAAAAAGTACATTAAACAGGCAATAATTTGTATATTCTCATGACATTTAGAAACATTGTTTGTAAAGCAATCGTCACATTCAGTAATGTGTGACAAGGGTAACTTTCAAGAGACACGTGCAGCACATGGGTTGTTATGGCGACTTGCGCTAGAGACGAGCCTTCACGCTTACTGTTTGTGTAGTACGTTTTACACAAAAAAGGGGATTCTGTTTACATGACGTCAGATACCCTTAGCGTGCGCTACTCAAAGTGGTACTTCTCTTTGAAACCAAATTGCTTTACATTGTCGTGATATGAAAATTATTTAACATATGCCATGTTGTATTGTAGATAAAATATTTCTCTGGCGATTGACGTTATAAGTATATTTTCCAAAAATTATTTTTAATTTGAAACACTGACATCCTTGATGGCTCGTTAACCCTTAACATGCGGGTCCCAGAATTATCCGGGCGGACTATAAGCGATTCCGAGGTACCTCAATACGGATCCCGGATCGCTTACTTAGAAGAATTCACGGCTGTCTAAGTACTTTTCTATCCCCCATACCGGGTCCCGAGTCGATTGTTTCCGCGACTCGCTGCATGAGAATGGCTGTATTTATGCCTTGCAGCCCGCAATGAGAATAAAGCTTTGTTCAGTGTCTGGTCAGAACGTCCAGCATAATTCACACCAATTTGCGTGTGCATTGTTGACCCGTAACGCATCGATAATTAGCTTTACAAAAGGCCAATTTTGTCCTGATTCGCTCCGATAGCTACACTGCCCGGCGGCTAATTATCACCTAAGTGTCTGCACTGCCCCGGGGTGAGATAGGCCCGTACAGGCTTATCTGTCTCGCATCCCGCCACATGGGCAGATAGCCTATGCTTATCTGTCTCGCATCCCGTCACATGGGCAGATAGCCTCTAATTACGGGAAGATATTGCGATAAGCTAGCTTTCTCTCGCACTTCGTATCATATGAACCAATTGGTTGTTTTCAATTTTTTTTATACCAAAATAAAGAGGAAAGAATGGCCTGTAGTCCCATATAAAAATCGCAATTGCGCTAACATAACTGAAAATACAGCAATCGCACAGAGATAGGCGACTTTCGCACTTTTGAATTTTGATACATGTGGCGCATTTACCCCAACATGCCTCGGCGCTCTATTTCTAAGAAACTACTTGGGATATTTTCATAATTTTTTATCAGTATATAGATAAAAGAATTGTCTTCAATTCCATATAAAATACTTGTATTTTCGGCAATAACTTTTGATGCGCCAGGTGTCGCGCAGAAGGTGATATTCAGCTTTGAATAAGTGGCGCTCTAAGCATATACCATCATTATGGGCTTTATAACTTGTGAACCGCACGTCCGATTTTTATAATTTTTACATCATTGTAAAGAGAAAAACATTGTCTTCAATTCCATGTATAATGCGCATGTTTTCGGGAAGAACTCTGCATGCGCGAAGTGCCGCGCCAAAAGGTATAATTTTCGCACTTCATAACTTTTGAACCGCAAGTCCGATTTTTAGCTCATCTGGCCTGAAAGGCCCGATGGGCTTATGGCATGGGATGGCGTCCGTCCATCCGTCCGTCCGTCCGTAAACTTTTCGCTTTTTCGACTTCTTCTCCAGAACCAATGACTCCAGAGAGCTGAAATTTAATGTACAGACTCCTTGGCTGAAGGGGATACTAAATTGTAAATTTGGTGACCCTGTGACCCCAAATGTGGGTCACAGGGGTCATAACCTTAAAAGCTATTTTCATCTTCTTCTCCAGAACCAATGACTCCAGAGAGCTGACCTGAAACCTATTTTCATCTTCTCAAGAACCACTGAACCTAGAGACTTTAAATTTCATGTACAGACTCCTTGGCCCATTGGGGTTCTAAATTGTAGATTTCGTGATCCTGTAACTCCAAATATAGGTCATAGAAGTCATGACCTGAAAAGCTATTTTCATCTTGAGATATTAAAGGCCCACTATGCTCCTGAATAAAACACTGGAAAGCGTAAATTCAATTAGTGGGAAAATGGAACTAGCGTTACTCCTACGCAGCTATGTTTCCGTTTCCGTCAGCGATAAGTTATCCTTCAAATGCCAAATCTGCTTGTTGGAGGTTTTTCGCCAAAGAACACAGAATACAAAGCTCATCCTATCCCTAAATTCCATTGGTGGAATATATGTTCCAACCTTTCAGTGAACGTTTAATTGGCTGACAAATATCTAGACTGACAGTCGCATTAATGTTATTTCATGATTGTTTGTGTGTCACCTAGACCAGACTTTTGACAATTAACATGACAATTGAAATGCCGCCGGTCACCGACATGCCATTTCTTATATAATTGAACCGGTCCAATAAACTTGCTATCTGTAAAAACATAATTACACTACTCAGCGTATATGACTTTGTTCAGCTTAATTGCGTAAACTAATTTGCTGTCACAACACTTCTCTCCTTTGAAGAAACATCTATATGGTATGTTAAATTGAGAATTTGTATTGGAGCTATCATCGTATTTACCCTACCATTACGTTTTCATTTACGAGAGTGTGTATTAGGCTGCATCTGGTAACATAATTCATTCATTCGATCGTGTTCTATAAATGTGTATAATCATATTGTATATGTGTGCGTGTACAATGGTGCAATCTTAATGTTAATTTCACTGAGCTTGTTGAAAATCTTATACATAAAATATTTTGTTTATGGTTTGCATTACATTAAAATATGTTGATTGACACACTTATAATTATAGTAACCTTTTATAACACTTATTGATATACTTTGTCACTGATATCAAACGTATATACAATCGTACAAGAGTAAACGAATGTTTCTTTACAACATGTTTCAATATAGCATCCATATTGCAAGGAAATGCTTGAGCAAAGAATCACGAAAATCGTGTACTGCTAAAATCCATCCACAATGTTATCGTTAAATCTAAAAGATTTTCGGATTTTTCATAAATCAATCTTTGTTTCTTAATTATTTCTTATCAACTATTGCCTTGCTGTTATGTAACGTTCAACATCTTTAAAGTTTAACGCCTTCAATTGTGTCTTGTAATCTGGTACCATATACATGCCTGTTGGTTTAATATTTTATGATTGTTCAATGTATGCAACTTATTTGTTTGTTTGGTGTGTTTGCAGTTTGTAGGGAGAGGCATTTATGCAAGCATTTTTTTGCTTGTTTGCCGATTCCGTCACTTTTTCAGTGTTTTAATACGTTTAAACTATATCAAGCGTTATAGCAACAAATAAAAAAACTTTAAATGAAATGTAAGATTAAACCTTGATTTTTCGCCAAACACGGAGACATATTTTCAGGAAATCGATGTCACACTATTACCTCTCTTATGCATTCCTTGAAATCATCCAGTAGCATTTTAATTCTATTATTAGTATTATTAAGCACCTTGATAAACTACGGCTTTCTTTGTGAAATATCGTAATAAATTTGTTGAAACACAATCATGGATGAACATCACATGAAGTATGGTTATAATAAACAACATATACGCGTGTATATGTACTTGTAACCCTGTTTGTCAACCCATCTTTCCATGTAAGATCCTGAAATAAATGCCGTTTAAATAATAAACGAGTACTTACATTTACATTTAATCCCGTATGTGAAGTTGTATTGTGGAAGAAGACTCCATAATTAATATTGTATCAACAACCTGTCAATTAATTGCGAGTTGAAAATGGTTATATTAATTTTGTCTCATGATGATATAATATTATCAGTAATAATAATGTTAATAAAAGTATAAAAACTTACTCTTCAAATACGTCATCTGAAGCCTGAACAACTCAGGAAGAGGTGTAGATATTGGTGTGTGGTGAGATGTTTTGGGTGTAAATTACTTTGTCGGCGACTTATCTTTTTCTCTTCACCGGCATTTTCTATTCGTCACATCTTTGCTGTTTTGTCAGACACATGATTTTATCTATTTCACATTTTATGATGCTAATACAACCTGTACCCACACCGTTTTGTTATTGTACTAATTGTCTGCAAAGGTAAGGATAATAAATCTGAAATGTCTCGTTTGTTTGAACAACCAATCGTTCAGTTACCTACCAAACTATTTATTAATACATGCAAAGCAAAATATAACCTATATCCAGGCTTTTTAGTACGAGTTACGTTTTGATTACGAATCCCGATTAAGACGAGTTTACTTTGGATACGAAAAGCCGGCGATCGCTCGCCTGCACCTAGTTTGCGTCACGTGACCTCGTTACACATTGCGTAACGGTCTCTACCGCAGTCTCAAGATCGCTTGGACCAGAGTTCCTTTAAGGCTCTTCAAAGGAGGTAATAAACAGCAGTGATGAATTAAATCTTCAAGTGTGTCTTTATTTGTAGGGGATTTTATCTCTGGCCTCAAAGATAGGTCAGAGGGGTAAGACCGTAAGACCTATTTCATCTTCTCCATTTAAAGTGCTTCCTCTCACCTAGAAGTTGACATTTTTAATTAGTTAACCCTTACGTTGCGTATATATATTTTACCATTTTTAGCCCCTGTGGCGGAATTTACAGGCTCGCAGCTCGCAGCAGTAGTTTGGGCTTTGGCACTAACTAGCTCTGCTGGCGGAATTTCCAGGCGGCGATTCCGGTATCGTTTTAACAAAATATACCGCATCTACATGGCGAATAAGGACTTTATACGGGCGTTCAATACAAATTCAAGTAGCGGCACCCGTACACAAATGGCTAATTCACACCCGAAACTTTGAATGAATTTTCTATGTTTTTTCGTTTTTATTCTATTACTTTCGAAAGATTGTCTTTATTCGGGCCTCGTAACATCATAAATACGAAACGAAAAAAATTCCATTTATATACGGAATTGAAGACAAGATGTCTAGCTTCACAATGATATAAAAATTATTAGAATGCGACCTTTGGTTATAATTCTATAGCTATGTAAAGTTTGTCTTTATTTCCACCTATAAAATCGTCAATACTTACAACATGTATGCGGCATTGCAAACGGTCTTTCATCGCACTTTTCCAAGAAATCATAATCTCGAACCAGTTGACAAATAAGCACATGTCAACCCAAATATGGTTATGTTGTTTGACTTTTCAAATAAACGCTAACCTCGAACCATAACTGATGAAAATATGTTGATTAGTTTGTGTGCCGTTTGGTTTCACATGCCTCTCAGAAAGGTAAAATTGTATCTTTATTTCTGTGAATAAATCTGCGCATTTTATATAGAATAAAAGATTATTCTTTTCGGTTTATTGTGATATAAAAATTATGAAAATGCATTCAGTATTTTAGCCGTGATAAATGTTTTAGAAGTTGTGAAAATCCCCGATTGTTTCAAAATTTATGAAGTGTAAACATGACCTTTTTCACGGCGCTTGCTGTGTCTTTATTATTTTTTTGAGATTTTCTAATTTTATATGGGAATGTAGTCCATTGTTTCCCCTTTATTTTGCCGTATTTTTTTTTGAAAACAAACAATTCGCTCACATGATATGAAGTGCGGGAGTAAGGCGAGTTAGCGATTTTTTTCCCCGTCTTGCGAGATGCGAGGCAGATAGCAGTCTCGGGCGAGGCAAACCCGACGCAATACAAACACGTGGGTGAAAATAGCCTCAAGCGAATTAATGCTTCGGGGGCTAAGCCCGACATAATTGGCCTTTTGTAAAGCTAATTATCGATGCGTTACGGGTCAACAATGCACACGCAAATTGGTGTGAATTTTGCTTGATATTCCGACCACACACTGAACAAAGCTTTATTCTCATGTCTGGTTGCGATGCGTAAATACAGCCATTCTCATGGGTCGGGTCGCGGACACAATCGACTCGTGACCCGGTATGGGGGATAGAAAAGTACTGAGACAGCCGTGAATTATTCTAAGTCTTGGATCCGGGATCCGTATTCGGACACCTCGGAATCGCTTATAGCCCGCCCGGATAATTCCGTCGCCCGCATGTTAAGGGTTAATGTAGCCTATATAAAGCCTGATGAGCTACAGAGCCAGTGGCTCTATTTTGTTATTTATCACATTCCACCTGACAAGTGACAAGTGTATACCCCAAAACATGTTAATTGTTATCCAGAAATCTTCCTGTTCTTATGTAGGCCACTTGTAAATGCCCTTCAATGACCAGGTGTCAGTTCTAATCCTGACAGAGGAGCTGCAGCTTTCTTTATGATAACATCAAAGTTGTTATTCATACATTTCACCCCTCGCCACCAAGTAAAAGGGGGATATCAGTTTGGGCTCCGTCTGTCGGTGTTTCAAAACAGTTGTGTGGCTAGAGGGTATCAATACCTTGATGGAATGAAAATGAGAAGTGAACAATTATTTTTATCGAGTTTTTGCCATTGATCCGATTTCTTGAACTCTGAAGCGTTGGATGTTGATGACTGTCTTCTTGTTCTCAATTCTTGTGATGCAAACTTCTAAATGCCTCTCAAAGAGGCTGCAGCTTTGTGTGCTGTAGAGTACGCTTCTACATGCAGTAATGTTTGTATGCTGTAGTTTACGCTTCTACATGCAGTAATGTTTGTATGCTGTAGAGTACGCTTCTACATGCAGTAATGTTTGTATGCTGTAGAGTACGCTTCTACATGCAGTAATGTTTGTGTGCTGTAGAGTACGCTTGTACATGCAGTAATGTTTGTGTGCTGTAGAGTACGCTTGTACATGCAGTAATGTTTGTATGCTGTAGAGTACGCTTCTACATGCAGTAATGTTTGTGTGCTGTAGAGTACGCTTCTTCATGCAGTAATGTTTGTATGCTGGAGAGTACGCTTCTACATGCAGTAATGTTTGTATGCTGTAAATACGCTTCTACATGCAGTAATGTTTGTATGCTGTAGAGTACGCTTCTACATGCAGTAATGGTTGTATGCTGTAGAGAACGCTTCTACATGCAGTAATGTTTGTATGCTGTAGAGTACGCTTCTACATGCAGTAATGTTTGTGTGCTGTAGAGAACGCTTCTACATGCAGTAATGTTTGTATGCTGTAGAGAACGCTTCTACATGCAGTAATGTTTGTATGCTGTAGAGTACGCTTCTACATGCAGTAATGTTTGTGTGCTGTAGAGTACGCTTCTACATGCAGTAATGTTTGTGTGCTGTAGAGTACGCTTCTTCATGCAGTAATGTTTGTATGCTGGAGAGTACGCTTCTACATGCAGTAATGTTTGTATGCTGTAAATACGCTTCTACATGCAGTAATGTTTGTGTGCTGTAGAGTACGCTTCTTCATGCAGTAATGTTTGTATGCTGGAGAGTACGCTTCTACATGCAGTAATGTTTGTATGCTGTAAATACGCTTCTACATGCAGTAATGTTTGTATGCTGTAGAGTACGCTTCTACATGCAGTAATGTTTGTATGCTGTAGAGAACGCTTCTACATGCAGTAATGTTTGTATGCTGTAGAGTACGCTTCTACATGCAGTAATGTTTGTATGCTGTAGAGTACGCTTCTACATGCAGTAATGGTTGTATGCTGTAGAGTACGCTTCTACATGCAGTAATGTTTGTATGCTGTAGAGTACGCTTCTACATGCAGTAATGTTTGTATGCTGTAGAGTACGCTTCTACATGCAGTAATGTTTGTATGCTGTAGAGAACGCTTCTACATGCAGTAATGTTTGTATGCTGTAGAGAACGCTTCTACATGCAGTAATGTTTGTATGCTGTAGAGTACGCTTCTACATGCAGTAATGTTTGTATGCTGTAGAGAACGCTTCTACATGCAGTAATGTTTGTATGCTGTAGAGTACGCTTCTACATGCAGTAATGTTTGTGTGCTGTAGAGTACGCTTCTACATGCAGTAATGTTTGTTTGCTGTAGAGTACGCTTCTACATGCAGTAATGTGTGTGTGCTGTAGAGTACGCTTCTACATGCAGTAATGTTTGTATGCTGTAGAGTACGCTTCTACATGCAGTAATGTTTGTATGCTGTAGAGTACGCTTCTACATGCAGTAATGTTTGTGTGCTGTAGAGTACACTTCTACATGCAGTAATGTTTGTATGCTGTAGAGTACGCTTCTACATGCAGTAATGTTTGTGTGCTGTAGTGTACACTTCTACATGCAGTAATGTTTGTATGCTGTAGAGAACGCTTCTACATACAGTAATGTTTGTATGCTGTAGAGTACGCTTCTACATGCAGTAATGTTTGTATGCTGTAGAGTACGCTTCTACATGCAGTAATGTTTGTATGCTGTAGAGTACGCTTCTACATGCAGTAATGTTTGTATGCTGTAGAGTACGCTTCTACATGCAGTAATGTTTGTGTGCTGTAGAGTACACTTCTACATGCAGTAATGTTTGTATGCTGTAGAGAACGCTTCTACATGCAGTAATGTTTGTATGCTGTAGAGAACGCTTCTACATACAGTAATGTTTGTATGCTGTAGAGTACGCTTCTACATGCAGTAATGTTTGTATGCTGTAGAGTACGCTTCTAAATGCAGTAATGTTTGTATGCTGTAGAGTACGCTTCTACATGCAGTAATGTTTGTATGCTGTAGAGTACGCTTCTACTTGCAGTAATGTTTGTATGCTGTAGAGTACGCTTCTACATGCAGTAATGTTTGTGTGCTGTAGAGTACGCTTCTACATGCAGTAATGTTTGTGTGCTGTAGAGAACGCTTCTACATGCAGTAATGTTTGTGTGCTGTAGAGTACGCTTCTACATGCAGTAATGTTTGTATGCTGTAGAGTACGCTTCTAAATGCAGTAATGTTTGTATGCTGTAGAGTACGCTTCTACATGCAGTAATGTTTGTATGCTGTAGAGTACGCTTCTACTTGCAGTAATGTTTGTGTGCTGTAGAGTACGCTTCTACATGCAGTAATGTTTGTGTGCTGTAGAGTACGCTTCTACATGCAGTAATGTTTGTGTGCTGTAGAGTACGCTTCTACATGCAGTAATGTTTGTATGCTGTAGAGTACGCTTCTACATGCAGTAATGTTTGTATGCTGTAGAGTACGCTTCTACATGCAGTAATGTTTGTATGCTGTAGAGTACGCTTCTACATGCAGTAATGTTTGTGTGCTGTAGAGTACGCTTCTACATGCAGTAATGTTTGTATGCTGTAGAGAACGCTTCTACATGCAGTAATGTTTGTATGCTGTAGAGTACGCTTCTACATGCAGTAATGTTTGTGTGCTGTAGAGTACGCTTCTACATGCAGTAATGTTTGTATGCTGTAGAGTACGCTTCTACATGCAGTAATGTTTGTATGCTGTAGAGTACGCTTCTACATGCAGTAATGTTTGTATGCTGTAGAGTACGCTTCTACATGCAGTAATGTTTGTATGCTGTAGAGTACGCTTCTACATGCAGTAATGGTTGTATGCTGTAGAGAACGCTTCTACATGCAGTAATGTTTGTATGCTGTAGAGTACGCTTCTACATGCAGTAATGTTTGTGTGCTGTAGAGTACGCTTCTACATGCAGTAATGTTTGTGTGCTGTAGAGAACGCTTCTACATGCAGTAATGTTTGTGTGCTGTAGAGTACGCTTCTACATGCTGTAATGTTTGTATGCTGTAGAGTACGCTTCTAAATGCAGTAATGTTTGTATGCTGTAGAGTACGCTTCTACATGCAGTAATGTTTGTGTGCTGTAGAGTACGCTTCTACATGCAGTAATGTTTGTGTGCTGTAGAGAACGCTTCTACATGCAGTAATGTTTGTGTGCTGTAGAGTACGCTTTTACATGCTGTAATGTTTGTATGCTGTAGAGTACGCTTCTAAATGCAGTAATGTTTGTATGCTGTAGAGTACGCTTCTACATGCAGTAATGTTTGTATGCTGTAGAGTACGCTTCTACTTGCAGTAATGTTTGTATGCTGTAGAGTACGCTTCTACATGCAGTAATGTTTGTGTGCTGTAGAGTACGCTTCTACATGCAGTAATGTTTGTGTGCTGTAGAGTACGCTTCTACATGCAGTAATGTTTGTGTGCTGTAGAGTACGCTTCTACATGCAGTAATGTTTGTATGCTGTAGAGTACGCTTCTACATGCAGTAATGTTTGTATGCTGTAGAGTACGCTTCTACATGCAGTAATGTTTGTATGCTGTAGAGTACGCTTCTACATGCAGTAATGTTTGTATGCTGTAGAGAACGCTTCTACATGCAGTAATGTTTGTATGCTGTAGAGTACGCTTCTACATGCAGTAATGTTTGTATGCTGTAGAGTACGCTTCTACATGCAGTAATGTTTGTATGCTGTAGAGTACGCTTCTACATGCAGTAATGTTTGTATGCTGTAGAGTACGCTTCTACATGCAGTAATGGTTGTATGCTGTAGAGAACGCTTCTACATGCAGTAATGTTTGTATGCTGTAGTGTACGCTTCTACATGCAGTAATGTTTGTATGCTGTAGAGTACGCTTCTACATGCAGTAATGTTTGTATGCTGTAGAGAACGCTTCTACATGCAGTAATGTTTGTATGCTGTAGAGTACGCTTCTACATGCAGTAATGTTTGTGTGCTGTAGAGAACGCTTCTACATGCAGTAATGTTTGTATGCTGTAGAGTCACTTCTACATGCAGTAATGTTTGTATGCTGTAGAGTATGCTTCTACATGCAGTAATGTTTGTATGCTGTAGAGTACGCTTCTACATGCAGTAATGTTTGTGTGCTGTAGAGTACGCTTCTACATGCAGTAATGTTTGTGTGCTGTAGAGTACGCTTCTACATGCAGTAATGTTTGTATGCTGTAGAGTACGCTTCTACATGCAGTAATGGTTGTATGCTGTAGAGAACGCTTCTACATGCAGTAATGTTTGTATGCTGTAGAGTACGCTTCTACATGCAGTAATGTTTGTATGCTGTAGAGTACGCTTCTACATGCAGTAATGTTTGTGTGCTGTAGAGTACGCTTCTACATGCAGTAATGTTTGTGTGCTGTAGAGTACGCTTCTACATGCAGTAATGTTTGTGTGCTGTAGAGTACGCTTCTACATGCAGTAATGGTTGTATGCTGTAGAGAACGCTTCTACATGCAGTAATGGTTGTATGCTGTAGAGTACGCTTCTACATGCAGTAATGTTTGTATGCTGTAGAGTACGCTTCTACATGCAGTAATGTTTGTATGCTGTAGAGTACGCTTCTACATGCAGTAATGTTTGTATGCTGTAGAGTACGCTTCTACATGCAGTAATGTTTGTGTGCTGTAGAGTACGCTTCTACATGCAGTAATGTTTGTATGCTGTAGAGAACGCTTCTACATGCAGTAATGTTTGTGTGCTGTAGAGTACGCTTCTACATGCAGTAATGTTTGTATGCTGTAGAGTACGCTTCTTCATGCAGTAATGTTTGTGTGCTGTAGAGTACGCTTCTACATGCAGTAATGTTTGTATGCTGTAGAGTACGCTTCTACATGCAGTAATGTTTGTGTGCTGTAGAGTACCCTTGTACATGCAGTAATGTTTGTATGCTGTAGAGTACGCTTCTACATGCAGTAATGTTTGTATGCTGTAGAGAACGCTTCTACATGCAGTAATGTTTGTATGCTGTAGAGTACGCTTCTACATGCTGTAATGTTTGTATGCTGTAGAGTACGCTTCTAAATGCAGTAATGTTTGTATGCTGTAGAGTACGCTTCTACATGCAGTAATGTTTGTATGCTGTAGAGTACGCTTCTACTTGCAGTAATGTTTGTATGCTGTAGAGTACGCTTCTACATGCAGTAATGTTTGTGTGCTGTAGAGTACGCTTCTACATGCAGTAATGTTTGTGTGCTGTAGAGTACGCTTCTACATGCAGTAATGTTTGTGTGCTGTAGAGTACGCTTCTACATGCAGTAATGTTTGTATGCTGTAGAGTACGCTTCTACATGCAGTAATGTTTGTATGCTGTAGAGTACGCTTCTACATGCAGTAATGTTTGTATGCTGTAGAGTACGCTTCTACATGCAGTAATGTTTGTGTGCTGTAGAGTACGCTACTACATGCAGTAATGTTTGTATGCTGTAGAGAACGCTTCTACATGCAGTAATGTTTGTATGCTGTAGAGTACGCTTCTACATGCAGTAATGTTTGTGTGCTGTAGAGTTTGCTTCTACATGCAGTAATGTTTGTATGCTGTAGAGTACGCTTCTACATGCAGTAATGTTTGTATGCTGTAGAGTACGCTTCTACATGCAGTAATGTTTGTATGCTGTAGAGTACGCTTCTACATGCAGTAATGTTTGTATGCTGTAGAGTACGCTTCTACATGCAGTAATGGTTGTATGCTGTAGAGAACGCTTCTACATGCAGTAATGTTTGTATGCTGTAGAGAACGCTTCTACATGCAGTAATGTTTGTATGCTGTAGAGTACGCTTCTACATGCAGTAATGTTTGTATGCTGTAGAGTACGCTTCTACATGCAGTAATGTTTGTATGCTGTAGAGAACGCTTCTACATGCAGTAATGTTTGTATGCTGTAGAGTACGCTTCTACATGCAGTAATGTTTGTGTGCTGTAGAGAACGCTTCTACATGCAGTAATGTTTGTATGCTGTAGAGTCACTTCTACATGCAGTAATGTTTGTATGCTGTAGAGTACGCTTCTACATGCAGTAATGTTTGTATGCTGTAGAGTACGCTTCTACATGCAGTAATGTTTGTATGCTGTAGAGTACGCTTCTACATGCAGTAATGTTTGTGTGCTGTAGAGTACGCTTCTACATGCAGTAATGTTTGTGTGCTGTAGAGTACGCTTCTACATGCAGTAATGTTTGTATGCTGTAGAGAACGCTTCTACATGCAGTAATGTTTGTATGCTGTAGAGTACGCTTCTACATGCAGTAATGTTTGTATGCTGTAGAGTACGCTTCTACATGCAGTAATGTTTGTGTGCTGTAGAGTACGCTTCTACATGCAGTAATGTTTGTGTGCTGTAGAGTACGCTTCTACATGCAGTAATGTTTGTGTGCTGTAGAGTACGCTTCTACATGCAGTAATGTTTGTGTGCTGTAGAGTACGCTTCTACATGCAGTAATGTTTGTATGCTGTAGAGTACGCTTCTACATGCAGTAATGGTTGTATGCTGTAGAGTACGCTTCTACATGCAGTAATGTTTGTATGCTGTAGAGTACGCTTCTACATGCAGTAATGTTTGTATGCTGTAGAGTACGCTTCTACATGCAGTAATGGTTGTATGCTGTAGAGAACGCTTCTACATGCAGTAATGTTTGTATGCTGTAGAGAACGCTTCTACATGCAGTAATGTTTGTATGCTGTAGAGTACGCTTCTACATGCAGTAATGTTTGTATGCTGTAGAGTACGCTTCTCCATGCAGTAATGTTTGTATGCTGTAGAGAACGCTTCTACATGCAGTAATGTTTGTATGCTGTAGAGTACGCTTCTACATGCAGTAATGTTTGTGTGCTGTAGAGAACGCTTCTACATGCAGTAATGTTTGTATGCTGTAGAGTCACTTCTACATGCAGTAATGTTTGTATGCTGTAGAGTACGCTTCTACATGCAGTAATGTTTGTATGCTGTAGAGTACGCTTCTACATGCAGTAATGTTTGTGTGCTGTAGAGTACGCTTCTACATGCAGTAATGTTTGTGTGCTGTAGAGTACGCTTCTGCATGCAGTAATGTTTGTATGCTGTAGAGTACGCTTCTACATGCAGTAATGGTTGTATGCTGTAGAGAACGCTTCTACATGCAGTAATGTTTGTATGCTGTAGAGTACGCTTCTACATGCAGTAATGTTTGTATGCTGTAGAGTACGCTTCTACATGCAGTAATGTTTGTGTGCTGTAGAGTACGCTTCTACATGCAGTAATGTTTGTGTGCTGTAGAGTACGCTTCTACATGCAGTAATGTTTGTATGCTGTAGAGTACGCTTCTACATGCAGTAATGGTTGTATGCTGTAGAGAACGCTTCTACATGCAGTAATGGTTGTATGCTGTAGAGTACGCTTCTACATGCAGTAATGTTTGTATGCTGTAGAGTACGCTTCTACATGCAGTAATGTTTGTATGCTGTAGAGTACGCTTCTACATGCAGTAATGTTTGTATGCTGTAGAGTACGCTTCTACATGCAGTAATGTTTGTGTGCTGTAGAGTACGCTTCTACATGCAGTAATGTTTGTATGCTGTAGAGAACGCTTCTACATGCAGTAATGTTTGTGTGCTGTAGAGTACGCTTCTACATGCAGTAATGTTTGTATGCTGTAGAGTACGCTTCTTCATGCAGTAATGTTTGTGTGCTGTAGAGTACGCTTCTACATGCAGTAATGTTTGTATGCTGTAGAGTACGCTTCTACATGCAGTAATGTTTGTGTGCTGTAGAGTACCCTTGTACATGCAGTAATGTTTGTATGCTGTAGAGTACGCTTCTACATGCAGTAATGTTTGTATGCTGTAGAGAACGCTTCTACATGCAGTAATGTTTGTATGCTGTAGAGTACGCTTCTACATGCAGTAATGTTTGTGTGCTGTAGAGAACGCTTCTACATGCAGTAATGTTTGTATGCTGTAGAGAACGCTTCTACATGCAGTAATGTTTGTATGCTGTAGAGTACGCTTCTACATGCAGTAATGTTTGTATGCTGTAGAGTACGCTTCTACATGCAGTAATGTTTGTATGCTGTAGAGTACGCTTCTACATGCAGTAATGTTTGTATGCTGTAGAGTACGCTTCTACATGCAGTAATGTTTGTATGCTGTAGAGTACGCTTCTACATGCAGTAATGTTTGTGTGCTGTAGAGTACCCTTGTACATGCAGTAATATTTGTATGCTGTAGAGTACGCTTCTACATGCAGTAATGTTTGTATGCTGTAGAGAACGCTTCTACATGCAGTAATGTTTGTATGCTGTAGAGTACGCTTCTACATGCAGTAATGTTTGTGTGCTGTAGAGAACGCTTCTACATGCAGTAATGTTTGTATGCTGTAGAGAACGCTTCTACATGCA
Organism: Gibbula magus; assembly: GCA_936450465.1. Taxonomy (NCBI): domain Eukaryota; kingdom Metazoa; phylum Mollusca; class Gastropoda; order Trochida; family Trochidae; genus Gibbula; species Gibbula magus. The sequence continues at coordinate 26,017,494 of OW388300.1, forward strand.
GTAATGTTTGTATGCTGTAGAGTACGCTTCTACATGCAGTAATGTTTGTATGCTGTAGAGTACGCTTCTACATGCAGTAATGTTTGTATGCTGTAGAGTACGCTTCTACATGCAGTAATGTTTGTATGCTGTAGAGTACGCTTCTACATGCAGTAATGTTTGTATGCTGTAGAGTACGCTTCTACTTGCAGTAATGTTTGTATGCTGTAGAGTACGCTTCTACATGCAGTAATGTTTGTGTGCTGTAGAGTACGCTTCTACATGCAGTAATGTTTGTGTGCTGTAGAGTACGCTTCTACATGCAGTAATGTTTGTGTGCTGTAGAGTACGCTTCTACATGCAGTAATGTTTGTGTGCTGTAGAGTACGCTTCTACATGCAGTAATGTTTGTATGCTGTAGAGAACGCTTCTACATGCAGTAATGTTTGTATGCTGTAGAGTACGCTTCTACATGCAGTAATGTTTGTGTGCTGTAGAGTACGCTTCTACATGCAGTAATGTTTGTATGCTGTAGAGTACGCTTCTACATGCAGTAATGTTTGTATGCTGTAGAGTACGCTTCTACATGCAGTAATGTTTGTATGCTGTAGAGTACGCTTCTACATGCAGTAATGTTTGTATGCTGTAGAGTACGCTTCTACATGCAGTAATGTTTGTATGCTGTAGAGTACGCTTCTACATGCAGTAATGTTTGTATGCTGTAGAGTACGCTTCTACATGCAGTAATGTTTGTATGCTGTAGAGTACGCTTCTACATGCAGTAATGTTTGTATGCTGTAGAGTACGCTTCTACATGCAGTAATGGTTGTATGCTGTAGAGAACGCTTCTACATGCAGTAATGTTTGTATGCTGTAGAGAACGCTTCTACATGCAGTAATGTTTGTATGCTGTAGAGTACGCTTCTACATGCAGTAATGTTTGTATGCTGTAGAGTACGCTTCTACATGCAGTAATGTTTGTATGCTGTAGAGAACGCTTCTACATGCAGTAATGTTTGTATGCTGTAGAGTACGCTTCTACATGCAGTAATGTTTGTGTGCTGTAGAGTACGCTTCTACATGCAGTAATGTTTGTGTGCTGTAGAGTACGCTTCTACATGCAGTAATGTGTGTGTGCTGTAGAGTACGCTTCTACATGCAGTAATGTTTGTATGCTGTAGAGTACGCTTCTACATGCAGTAATGTTTGTATGCTGTAGAGTACGCTTCTACATGCAGTAATGTTTGTATGCTGTAGAGTACGCTTCTACATGCAGTAATGTTTGTGTGCTGTAGTGTACACTTCTACATGCAGTAATGTTTGTATGCTGTAGAGAACGCTTCTACATACAGTAATGTTTGTATGCTGTAGAGTACGCTTCTACATGCAGTAATGTTTGTATGCTGTAGAGTACGCTTCTACATGCAGTAATGTTTGTATGCTGTAGAGTACGCTTCTACATGCAGTAATGTTTGTATGCTGTAGAGTACGCTTCTACATGCAGTAATGTTTGTATGCTGTAGAGTACGCTTCTACATGCAGTAATGTTTGTGTGCTGTAGAGTACACTTCTACATGCAGTAATGTTTGTATGCTGTAGAGAACGCTTCTACATACAGTAATGTTTGTATGCTGTAGAGTACGCTTCTACATGCAGTAATGTTTGTATGCTGTAGAGTACGCTTCTACATGCAGTAATGTTTGTGTGCTGTAGAGTACGCTTCTACATGCAGTAATGTTTGTGTGCTGTAGAGTACGCTTCTACATGCAGTAATGTTTGTGTGCTGTAGAGTACGCTTCTACTTGCAGTAATGTTTGTGTGCTGTAGAGTACGCTTCTACATGCAGTAATGTTTGTGTGCTGTAGAGTACGCTTCTACATGCAGTAATGTTTGTGTGCTGTAGAGTACGCTTCTACATGCAGTAATGTTTGTGTGCTGTAGAGTACGCTTCTACATGCAGTAATGTTTGTGTGCTGTAGAGTACGCTTCTACATGCAGTAATGTTTGTATGCTGTAGAGTACGCTTCTACATGCAGTAATGTTTGTGTGCTGTAGAGTACGCTTCTACATGCAGTAATGTTTGTATGCTGTAGAGTACGCTTCTACATGCAGTAATGTTTGTGTGCTGTAGAGTACGCTTCTACATGCAGTAATGTTTGTGTGCTGTAGAGAACGCTTCTACATGCAGTAATGTTTGTATGCTGTAGAGTACGCTTCTACATGCAGTAATGTTTGTGTGCTGTAGAGTACGCTTCTACATGCAGTAATGTTTGTATGCTGTAGAGTACGCTTCTACATGCAGTAATGTTTGTATGCTGTAGAGTACGCTTCTACATGCAGTAATGTTTGTATGCTGTAGAGTACGCTTCTACATGCAGTAATGTTTGTATGCTGTAGAGTACGCTTCTACATGCAGTAATGGTTGTATGCTGTAGAGAACGCTTCTACATGCAGTAATGTTTGTATGCTGTAGAGAACGCTTCTACATGCAGTAATGTTTGTATGCTGTAGAGTACGCTTCTACATGCAGTAATGTTTGTATGCTGTAGAGTACGCTTCTACATGCAGTAATGTTTGTGTGCTGTAGAGAACGCTTCTACATGCAGTAATGTTTGTATGCTGTAGAGTACGCTTCTACATGCAGTAATGTTTGTGTGCTGTAGAGAACTCTTCTACATGCAGTAATGTTTGTATGCTGTAGAGTCACTTCTACATGCAGTAATGTTTGTATGCTGTAGAGTACGCTTCTACATGCAGTAATGTTTGTATGCTGTAGAGTACGCTTCTACATGCAGTAATGTTTGTATGCTGTAGAGTACGCTTCTACATGCAGTAATGTTTGTGTGCTGTAGAGTACGCTTCTACATGCAGTAATGTTTGTGTGCTGTAGAGTACGCTTCTACATGCAGTAATGTTTGTATGCTGTAGAGAACGCTTCTACATGCAGTAATGTTTGTATGCTGTAGAGTACGCTTCTACATGCAGTAATGTTTGTATGCTGTAGAGTACGCTTCTACATGCAGTAATGTTTGTGTGCTGTAGAGTACGCTTCTACATGCAGTAATGTTTGTGTGCTGTAGAGTACGCTTCTACATGCAGTAATGTTTGTATGCTGTAGAGTACGCTTCTACATGCAGTAATGGTTGTGTGCATTACTACAATAAATGTCATTCTAGTACCACCCATGGTCTGCTAGTTTTTGGCAGATTTCTCCCTAAGTAATAGTGGTCAGCATGATATGAGTGAAATATTCTGTAAAGGTTAATGTCCGAGTAATTCTCCATTCCTTAAAAAAATGGAGCCAATGCCTGAAGGGCCGAGGCCCATTATTTTTAAGGAATGGAGAGTTACCTACTTAACCTACTTAAATTTTTCCTTAAAAATATGATGTGATGTATAACTGTCCATTACTGAAAAATAATGGAGTGAAAGAACAATAGAATGAAGTCACAAGTGTAATTAGAATAATCACAGGACACCACATAAATGACATATTCCTTTTATTCTTTTTCAGGTTCTAGACATCTTGTGGCAACATTACAAGGAGCACTGAAGTAGTACTCAAATCCTGCAGCCATCTTGAAACCTACAGTGCTTCTTCAAATCATAATGGGACAAATTGTTGAACACTTAATTATTCTCACCTCCCTGGGAAGTCAAATGTTGAACTTTGAAGAATGGATAAGATGAGTCTCAACACACTGAATTAACAAGTGCAAAGTGCCCAACATGGCGGCAGGTACAACGCTTAGGAAGTTTTCACGTGATATTCTAGTTATAATTACATAAAATAAATCTCTTATTCTCATCTACGCACACTATTGAAAGAATCGGAATGTAGCTGAACGACAAGAATATCGTGTGAAAACTTCCGAAGTGTCATACCTGCCGCCATGTTGTGATGATGGTAAAAATGGATAAATCTAGGATTGGCAATTAGCAGAATTGTTGCTGTTGTCTTCTACATTCTGAACTCTCTTCAAATCTTGTATCAAACCCGACTGAAGGACAGAAACTTGTTCAGATAGGTTCAGTTGGCCAAATCAATATCACTAACTCTTTCCTCGATGAGAAAGACTCCAAGAACGTATGACATGACTCCCTTAACCACATTCTTAATGCGACAGTATAATGTGGCTTCTTTTTATGTGTAATTTCAGTTCTATGAATACTTCCCATTAATACATTGAAGTTGCTATTTCAATACCAGGATCCACTATGATACACACTGATTAATATCAGTATATGTCCAGTATAGATATGTTACGAGTGGATAAACTTACTTGAACCCATTCATGAACAAATACAGGAAACACCAGCAGAGTACAATGGAAATATTAGATAAAGAGATTATCTATATTATGGCAGTGTAACAACAATCATACACCAAGCAAGATCAGTGGAAAGTTGTACAAGGTCACAGGTCCTTATATAAAGTCCAAAAAAGACACAGAGCCATTTTCACTCCAACATGTTTCATTCGTACCATCAGGGAGTGTGAGTATATATCCACCCGGGGTAAGGTTAGGTCCAATTATATATAAATTTTCACAAAGGTGAACCACATTGATAAAACAACTAAACAGAGCTATATTTTAATGTGCCCCCCCCCCCCCCCCCCCAGTTTATTATTGATTAAACTGTAATTTATCCGCTGTTTCTGTTTCCTTCGGGTATACTTTTAAATAATGCCCGCAGGTCATGTTTTATCTTAACCGTACATGTTGGTTTATTTATTTTTTCTCCAAATAAACCTTCAAAAGGTATTTTGTTTTGTTTTTCTTGCATATTCAATTTATCATACCCTAAGTTGCACAGTTTATGCAAATTTTCTCAGTTTTCGACTTTACCAATCACACTTTAGTTCCACTCATAACTCCGACACTGATACTTCAAATGTTACAAAACCCACATACAAAGGACCAAACATCGATGTCCTTTTGCTATTTTGAAGCTTGCTTTTTTTACCATTGTTAAAAGCGGCGCATCTGAACAAGCTGTACTCATCAAATTATCTTGTTCCATAAGTCACTGTAGTCAGGTCAATATATGGACAATATTACTCGTTTAATAGCAAGTTATTAACTCATTTAATAAAACTAATATTAAATTGAAGGTCGTTAATATCAGTATGAATGCTTATCATCCCGTAAGTCACGAAATAAATACTCATCATTCCATAAGTCATGAAATAAATACTCATCATCCAATAAGTCACGAAAATAAATACTCATCATTCCATAAGTCACGAAATAAATACTCATCATTCCAGACGTCACGAAATAAATACTCATCATCCAATAAGTCACGAAAATAAATACTCATCATTCCATAAGTCACGAAATAAATACTCATCATCCCATAAGTCACGAAATAAATACTCATCATCCCATAAGCCACTGCATGGCTAGAATAGTTCCTGGTTTACCTGAACATACATCACATTAATATTTTGTATTTTGAAACTGTTTGGGAAACGTTACAAGAACGTAGATTTAGACGAAAATTATGTTTGAGGTATAAAATTCAAAGTTAAATTAAATGCTTCCCGTGAATGGTGGTTCAAATCAAATTATAACCTGCGAAACTTGCAAAATATATCAATTTCAATCTTTAGATTAAATCATTCCAAAGAATCGTTTTTTCCATCTATCTTCCACAAACAGTCAATGAAAACATATTTCACCATGTTCATAAATTCATTGGAAAGAGTCAACGGTTCAATTAATACATTAATACTAATGTACGTATTTACCATATTCAAAGTGCATTTTGTCATAAGAATAACATTTCCAATTGTGTGTTGCCTTAAAAATGTATATTACATGTTTACCCACTTCGTCACTTGTAGATTCCTTACTCTCTTCTGCATATATTGTGTTATGTACTTTAGCCTTGTCAAATAGTTGTTGATTACGTGGAGAGGGCTTCTATAAGTTTCACAACTTGTGCCCAATCCATTTCTTAAATGAATAAAATATGTTTTCAATCAATCATAATTTCATGGAATAACTTGTCAACCACCGGTCGTACGTATTTCAGCTTTTAAATAATTTAACATGTGGACAATTCCTATCCTCCATATTCTAAGCTGTTTATATCAGCGAGAACGGTTAGAAATGAATTGAGCTGTTTTTATGTTTAATGTAAATGTACACATCTAATATCACTAAAACAACACTTTCATTTGTAAACTTATACACTATGAATTTCCAATTTGATTAATATAAGTTATAACATTCAGTGGAGGTTTACATCGTGAATTATAAGACCCGCATTATTTGTTATTTCTTCGAGCCGGAGGCGAGTAGAATAAAAAATAATAAGGGTCTTATAATTCACGATGTAAACCTCCACTGAATGTTATAACGTTTTTATCCTACCGAATGTCTCAAAATATTATTAAAAACAAACAGAAATGCTCGAACATCGTTTATTCAAAGAAGCAACAAATCTGGGTCAGAGTCAAAATAAACTGTATCACGTGACATGGACGTGGACGCACGCTTTATTTCGGTAGCGGGGTATAAGGTTTTTATCACCCTCGGTGACATTTATCCACCTCGGTGAGGGTGAATATGGTTATTTCTTCAGGGTCACGTGGACCAATCATAGATCGACATTCTTACATGAGGTAGGATAATAAGATTTGCCACTTGAAAGAAAATATCCCTCAATTAGGAACTTTTGTTAAAATCCTAAAGGACACATTCACTGTTGAAAAGTTCATATCTATCAGAAATCATAATTTTGATACTTTTTCCAAAAAAGGGTTTCCTCTGTTCCCAATCTTTGATCCAGATTGATTATGAACGATGAATTATGTATTTGCAGATGAACAGATTTCAACGTTGTATACATTACAACTGTCTATAATGTAAAAAAAAAGAAGATTAATAAGATTTAGAAGAATAGCGAATAGAAATGCAACTTCAAACGTCTGTCATTTGAAACTTAACGTGTACGTGTAAATATTATTATTTCAAAAAGGGTTTAAAGTAAAAACAATGTAAGCATTTCCTATGTGTATCAACACAATCTAGAATTAGGTTTCATATTAATTTCACACTGATCAGTCATTGTTTTTTTTATTGCAGTTCATTCATAGATCTAGTCTTTCATGTAACGATCTTTCCTGTAACAGTAGATTTGTTACAGGAAAGATCAGAGCTGTTACAGCAAAGACATTTCATATCTACCCAGTATTTGTCTAAATTCTTATTACAAGAATTTGTATTTAATTATACCCCCGCTACGAAGTAGATGTACAATCACCATGATGTGTACATCTGCCTTTTGTATGTTTCGTACTCTAATTTGCATAATTTATGCAAATTTTCTCCGTTTTTCGACTTTGCCATTCAGTTTTTGTTCCACTCATAACTCAAATAGTAATCGTTCAAGTGTCTTGTAACTTGATACATATAATTATCACGATGTGTACATCTGCCTTTTGTATGTTTCATACCCTCATTTGCATAATTTATGCAAATTTTCTCCGTTTTCGACTTAACCATTCACACTTTTTGTTCCACTCATAACTCTGAAAGCAGTTGTCCAAATGTTAAGAAACTTGATATGTACAATCACCATGATGTGTACATCTGCCTTTTGTATGTTTCATACCCTCATTTGAATAATTTATGCAAATTTTCTCCGTTTTTCGACTTTGCCATTCAGTTTTTGTTCCACTCATAACTCAAATAGTAATCGTTCAAGTGTCTTGTAACTTGATACATATAATTATCACGATGTGTACATCTGCCTTTTGTATGTTTCATACCCTCATTTGCATAATATATGCAAATATTCTCCGTTTTCGACTTAACCATTCACACTTTTTGTTCCACTCATAACTCTGAAAGCAGTTGTCCAAATGTTAAGAAACTTGATATGTACAATCACCATGATGTGTACATCTGCCTTTTGTATGTTTCATACCCTCATTTGAATAATTTATGCAAATTTTCTCCGTTTTTCATCCTCGCCATTCACACTTTTTGTTCCACTCATAACTCAGACACTAATTGTTCAAATGTTACGAAACCACTGATGTGTACATCTGTCATTTTTATATTTCATACCCTCATTTGCATATTTGTATGTTTCATACCCTCATTTGCATATTTAATGACATTTTTCGACTTTTACTTCTAAAACATGCTTACAAGTGTAATACTTACTCTGCTTTAATAATACTTATATATAATGGTCTGTTCATACAAAAGTTTAAACATTGATGCCCTTTTGCTATTTTCAAACATTTCTTTTTTACCAATGTTAAAAGCGGGGGTATCATGAGTGAGCTGTGCTCACTAATTCTCTTGTTATTTATATTTAACATTTCTTAAACATAATGCATCATCCTCATGTGCAAAACTTCAAGTTTAAAGGGAATTTACAGAGTTCAAAGTAAAATGCGTTTACATCAGAAATCTTTACTGTAAAGACATGATATTGTTACAGCAGAAAATTGGCATAAGATTACCACACCTAAAACTAGAAATATGTGCATGTGATGCACTGTGATGTCCCCCGCTCCAACTTTCAATCCAACCTAGTCATATTACCCTTATTTTTCACTTATGCTAAGAACTAAGTTCAATACTGCATTAATAACGAGAAAATAAAAAATTCAGAATAGCCATAGTAGCAAAAGGCACCACTCTATCACTAGGTCTAAGCAAATACAAAGTTTGCTGAAAAAATATTGAACGGTTTTGGAGATAGAGGCCGGAAAAGGTCCCTACCCCCAATATGCACTAAGTTCAAATTGTTTCCATGGAAACCAGAAAAAAAAAAAAATTCAGAATAACCAAAATAGCAAAAGGCACCACTCCACCACTAGGTCTAACCACATACCAAGTTTCGTAAAGAAATACTTGATAGATTTTGACATAGAGGCCGGAAAAGGTCCCTATCCCCAATTTCACTAAGTTGAAATTGTTGCCATGGAAACAAGTAAAAATAAAAAAAATCAGAATAGCCAAAGTAGCAAAAGGCACCACTCTATCACTAGGTCTAAGCAAATACCAAGTTTGGTGAACAAATATTGAATGGTTTTGGAGATAGAGGCCTGAAAAGGTCCCTACCCCCAATATGCACTAAGTTCAAATTGTTTCCATGGAAACCAGAAAAAAATAATTCAGAATAACCAAAATAGCAAAAGGCACCACTCCACCACTAGGTCTAACCACATACCAAGTTTCGTAAAGAAATACTTGATAGATTTTGACATTGAGGCCGGAAAAGGTCCCTATCCCCAATTTCACTAAGTTGAAATTGTTGCCATGGAAACAAGTAAAAATAAAAAAAATCAGAATAGCCAAAGTAGCAAAAGGCACCACTCTATCACTAGGTCTAAGCAAATACCAAGTTTGGTAAAAAAATATTGAATGGTTTTGGAGATAGAGGCCTGAAAAGGTCCCTACCCCCAATATGCACTAAGTTCAAATTGTTTCCATGGAAACCAGAAAAAATAAAAAATTCAGAATAACCAAAATAGTAAAAGGCACCACTCCACCACTAGGTCTAACCACATACCAAGTTTCGTAAAGAAATACTAAATAGATTTTGAAATAGAGGCCGGAAAAGGTCCCTACCCCCAATTTGCACTAAGTTCAAATTGTTTCCATGGAAACCAGAAAAAAAAAAATTCAGAATAACCAAAAATAGCAAAAGGCACCACTCCACCACTAGGTCTAACCACATACCATGTTTCGTAAAGAAATACTAAATAGATTTTGAAATAGAGGCCGGAAAAGGTCCCTACCCCCAATTTGCACTAAGTTCAAATTGTTTCCATGGAAACCAGAACAACTAAAAAATTCAGAATAACCAAAATAGCAAAAGGCACCACTCCACCACTAGGTCTAACCACATACCAAGTTTCGTGAAAAAATATTGAATGGTTTCGAGATATGGCCCGGAAAAGAAAGCATTTCGGAATAACGGAATGACGGAATGACGGACGGAGGCGAAAACATTATGTCTCCCGAAAAAAATTTCGGGGGACATAATAAGAAGAAATTACATGTTCGAATCCTGCCAGGGGCACGGCAACTTTGTCTGCAGTAGATACCTTGGCATCTTTTCACAAAGCAACCTTTACCAAGGCTAACCTTAAAGGTACATCCATTGTGTTGTTGGGGGTCAAATAAGCCAAACGTTATAAATGGTCTTATTTTATCGAGAAGTACCAACTGTTATCGAAAACTACCATTTTGATGATACTCGACTTAGTATAATGACGATATGAAGGTAAAAGTGTAGGTTTCTGATCGAAAACCGGACAATGCACCGCGTGTGGCGCGCGCCAATGAGTCAAACGTAATTTTGGAATCTTATTTAAACCAGATAAAATAAAACATTTGGGTTGATAATGTTCAATAGGTCATATAACTACTGTGCATATAAATAGGACGTGCACTTTCGGTTTCTGCACATGCATAATGATGTTACTCGATATTAATTGGAAACTAGTAATTATGATGTATTTGGCGATTGGGGATGAATATGCAAGCTGAGTGAATTTGTTTGTATTGTAAACAGCACATATGGTGTGTTGGAACGTATTAAAACCAAATAAAATTTTATGAAACACAATGGATGCACCTTTAACTTCCATGCTTTAGCATTGCACTAAGGTAACCTTAGAGACTTGCGATCCCCTTAGTGCTTTGTGAAAGGAGACCCTGTTCTAAGTAGTAAGGTTTGGGTGCAATTCTACACTGATGGTTCGCTAGTTCCAGCCGATGCTCGCAGGTGTCACCGCAATGCATATAGCCAGGTGGCTTGTGGACTTTCTCCCTGCCATAATACTAGCAGCTGCGATATGAGTGAAAAACTCTTCAAAGTGTCATTAAACCCCAACTTACTTCACCTCACCTCAAATTATGAATCTGATTATTGATAGTAGAAACAACCCCAGTGGGAATCTAATCAGGTAGGTGCATTCTTTTCATCATCTTAAAGCAGCAAAACATGGTATAATGTGTTACAGCAAAGACTAACCAGCTGTCCTGGTCAACCTATGCTAAGTATGCATCTATCTAAGTTCAGAAAATATTTATGGGCATTTTGAAAAATTAAAAGGTACTTGGAGAATTAAATTTAACATCCTTTTTCAGAATTTTTTATGTAAAAATAAGTCCAATTCTATTGTACGGGGCTGAAATTTGGGAATATCGTCATTTTGACCAAATAGAGAAAGTTCATTTATTGGCCTGTAAGAAATTTCTTAGGGTAACGATGAACACGCAGAGGTATCCGCTTATAATTAATTCGCATGTTAAAGTAATCAAATACTGGCTGAGAATCTTAAGTATGCCCGCGTACCGCCTACCAATTTTTTTTATGAAATGATGATTTATATGACCATAATGGACACATGAACTGGGTAACAGATTTTAAAAAGTTATTATTCTCAAAAGGTTTTAATCACAAATGGTATAAACAAAATGTTGAATTTCCGACAACACTAAAAAACTCCTTTACGCAAAGGCTAAAAGATATATACCAACAAAACTGGCACCATAAACTCCGGCTCTCTACCATTGAATGTGATTATAATTCAGCTTTCAAACCATATATTTCTACTGAATATTATCTAGCATGTGTCACTATAAGAACATTTACAATAAGCTTATCGATTGATTTTGATTTTATTTCCAGTACTGAAAGGCCACAGGCCTGTAGTACAATACATGTCAATGATAATATGTACACGCACATCAAATACAATGAAAATGATATTCAACAATTAGGTATAACTTATATTATGTGTAGAAATATATTCTGTTCTGAATACCATAGCATGGTAAATAAACATAGCTAGATTTTGAATAACTGTAATTTTTGTGTTACTTAACAAGTCTACAAATTTATAAAGGTTCGGATGGACATAGTAATAGTTTTTAATATACAACTTCCTCAGTGAGTTATAAATAGGGCAAATTAAAAGAAAATGATATTCATCTTCTATTTGGTTATTATTACAAAGTCTGCATATTCGATTCTCTCTTTGGACTGATTTGTATCTTCCACTTTCGATATATAAATCATGTGATGAACATCTTAATCGACTTAAGGCTATCCTAAACTTTTTGACATTTATACATGAAGATAAATTTCTGATTCTAGAGTACATTTTAACATCCTATAATATAGACACTTACTAGAAAGGGATATGTTTTCAGTCCATTCTTGTAAATAAATATATTTTAATCTCCTCGTTACTTGACAAATAAAGTCCTCGTTTGAACCAACACACTGGTCTATCCAAACAAAACCAAAACCCTTTGTGGATAAGAAATTTCTTACAGAAGTGACCCAATTTTTATGACCATTCTTATCATATAACATCATCATATTGTAACATTTCTTTGGTAGACGATATGAAGGCATTTTCAATAACTTTAACCAATACTTTATGGCTTTAATACTTGTGAATAGGTGCATTGGGTATCTACCACATTCTCCATAAACCACTGTGTTCGTAGTGTTGTTTTTCACCCCAAGATATGTTTTACATGCTTTCAATTGTACTCTTTCAATATCTACGTAATAATTAAACCCCCAGATTTCAGCCCCGTATGATAAAATTGGTTTAATTTTTGCATCAAATATTTTAAAGTATGCACTTATATCAATGTCACCGAGAACATTTAACTGTTTAAAGATACCAATCATCACCTTTGTTGCTTGAAGGCAAGCATAATTAGCATGCATTGTCCACGATAAACAACTACTGAAGAACAATCCCAAATATTTGTACGAACTAATACAGTCTAATTCTTTGCTTTTATAACACCATTTCTCATTTTTTGATAAACGCCCTCCTTTCTTAAACACTACTATTTTGGTTTTGCTTCTATTTACAGTTAATTTGTAATTGTTACAATAAGTCTCTAGTTCATTTATAAGTCTTTGTAAACCTGCTACAGTACTAGAGAATAACACGATATCGTCTGCAAAGAGCAACAGAAAAATATGTACAAGATCGGGGTGTAACTGTACCCCATACTCACAATTGCTTTCAATTTGGGTTGCTAATTCATTTATGAAAAATGAAAATAAAAATGGGCTTAGTATACATCCTTGTCTTACACCAAGTTGTAGTTCAAAACAGTCTGAGAATTCATTGTTATTTTTTACACAAGCTTTAACATTTTCATACATGTTATGGAGAAGTTTTTTCATTTTCGGGCTAAGACCATGGTTATTGAAAAGAGACCATAATTTCTGTCTGTCAACTGAATCGAAAGCTTTTTCGAAATCAACGAAGAGAGCATAGAGTTTGCCTCCTTTGGCATTGAAGTACTTTTGTATAATACTTTGTAGTATAAACATATTGTCGGTGGTGGTATATCCCTTTCTAAATCCTGCTTGAGATTCACTAATTCTATTCATTGTCTCTCCCCACGATACTAATCTTCTGTTAATGATAGAAGTGAAAACTTTACTAAAAATGCTCAAAAGAGTAATCCCTCTGTAATTATTTGGGTTATCCAGACTACCTTGTTTATGGAGCGGGACGATAATACCGATTGACCAACAGGATGGAAAAGTACCATTTTCTAATATAATGTTGAATAATAATTCTAGATATGGGACTACAATATCTCCCGAATTCTTAATAAGTTCTGGTATAATATCATCAATACCTGGTGATTTATTGGGTTTTAAGAATTTTATGCTGTCTAATATCTCATCCCTACTGATTGGAGAATCTAGTATATCTTCTGATATTGAAAAGTTATCATCGTCAGATGTCGATAGGTTTACTTTGTCTACAAAAGTATTAGTATTATTCTCATTCTCATTCTCATTCTCAGTTTCATTTTCAAAGTTAAATAGGTTTCTAAAATGTCGATGCCATTCATCCATATTTATATTGTTTTTCGCTACGGTAGAATTGTTCAACTTTTTCAATTCAAGCCAAAACCGTTTTGAGTCTGAAATGCTACTTTCTATGACAAACTGTTTCTCTCTGAAGTAGGCAAGACGCTTCTGTTTACACATTACACTATATTCATTTCTTATATGACAATATTCTTGGAGTGATTCCTTATCTTTCGTTTTTCTAAATTTATTTAGTAATTTACAACGTTTTATTTTAAGCTTCTCACATTCCTCATCATACCACATATTAGCTTTTCTTCGTGGGGTCTTAATATTTCTTTTCATAGTTTCTGCCGCTAAACACAGGGCGTTAGTTACATATTCAATGCTTTCATCAATATTCGTAAAAGCGCAATCAATTGACTTATCAAATAGGGACTGAACATGATCTGATAGGAGATTCTCTTTAAATTGTTCAGCTTTATCGTTTTCCCAGAAAAACTTAAAGGCATGTTTTGGACTTTTAACATCCCCGTTGTAAGATCTCATGCAGTCTGTCTTCAATGAAACCGCTATCGGAAGATGATCTGACTCAGTACGAGACTGTACACTAAAAGCACCAACGAAATCAAATAATACTGACGATGAGATAATATAGTCTACTAGGCTTGTACCATTATTACTTATATAAGTAAAATCTCCAATTTCATTATCTTCACCACAGCGCCCGTTCATAATGTGAACATTCAATGTAGAACATAAATCTAGAAATGTTTTACCAAAGTTGTTTACCACGTGCTTATCACGTGATTTATGGATTAAAAAGGCAGATATTTAAATTTATCATCCAAAGCTGGCTCCCACAGTAGATATCGCTTGTGTGAGATCAAGCGATATCTACAAGCGATATCTACATTGTAGATATCGCAACAATCAAATCGTCATAATCATATTACATCATCAGTTAATGACATCACAAGGCTTTGACATCACTGAGAACACTGCTGACAATGCTATGACGTCAAAATGGTGATGACGTAACAATGCTATGATACCATACTGCTTATGACGTCACAATGCAATGACCTCACTGAGATCACTGCTGAAGAAGCTAAATGGCAGTTTTGTGTTTCAGATATGTCAGTATTTGGCTAATAATTGTTGTAGAATGATTTTGAATGATAAATAGAATCTCACCCTCGTGTCTTCTGATATCAAATATATCAACACTCGTTGATTAAAGTAAAAATATCCTCGGCAAGCCTCGGATATTTGTAACTTTAATCAACTCGTGTTGATATATTTGATATCAGAAGTCACTTGGGTGAGATTCTCTATATAAAAAGAGAAGATAGATTTTTGTAAATCATGTAATATCAACGTATTTAAAAGTGAATACAAGTTTTTGCTTGTGTGTACCCATTAAATGATAACTTATGTAGAAAATACCTTAAAGAACAAGTAGTTGTCACTTAGGTGACATGATCCCCCGCCACAAATTAATACTTCAAAATTGAAAAATAATGTCTAGATCAGCAAAATTGACTAGGCCCTGAATTTCCCCCAAAAGAACAACTGATGTAAGATAATGATGAGAATCCAATGAACAGTTCTTATGATATCGATGCCCCTGACAAGCTTAAAGGTACGTCCATTGTGTTGTTGTGGGTCACATATTGCAAACGTTATAAATGGTAAGAACATGAAGATTTTCTGGATTACAACTTCTTTAATGTGAAAATACACGACGTTTCGGAGTACATACTCACTCCTTCATCAGGTGGAAGGAGTGAGTATCCCCAATCACGTTATAAATGGTGTTACTTTATCGAGGAGTACCGACTGTTACAGAAAACTACCATTTTGATGATAGTAGACTTAGCATATTGACGATATGAAGGTAAAAATATTGATTTCTGATCGAAAACCGGACAATGCACAGCATGTGGCGCGCGTCAATGAGTCAAACGTAATTTGGGAATCTTATCTATAGCAGACAAAAAGACAAATTTGAGTTAATAATGTTTAATAGGTCACATAACTACTGTGCATGTAAATTGGACGTGCAGTTTCGGTTTCTGCACATTCATAATGATGTCACTCAATTTTTAATTGGAAACTAGTAATTATGATATATTTGGCGATTGGGGATAGATATGCAAGCTGAGTGAATTTATTTGTATTGTAGACAGCACATGTGGCGAGTTGGAACGTATTAAAGCCAAATTTGTTTTATGAAACACATTGGATGCACCTTTAATATGTTGACAAACTCATAGTTCTGCTGTGACCTTGAGAATAATGTCAAGGTCACGAATATCTAATCAGCCCTTTGTGTTCTCAAGGAGGTGCTTTATGTAAGATAAGATGAAATTCCTGTGAATGGTTCTGGAGATATCCCGCTGACAAGCTTTACAACTACATTCACATGTCTAAAATTCAAAGTTCCGCTGTGACCTTGAGAATAATGTCAAGGTCACAACAATCTAATCAGCCCTCTGCTTTTCCTTGGAGAAGCTATATATAAGATATGAAGAGAATCCAGTGAATCTTTCTTGAGATATCCCGCTGACAAGGATAAATGACAAAGTCTCGTTGTGACCTTGAAATGAAGGTCAAGGTCACAAACCTCTGTAGGAACATTACTCTCCCCGTGATGAACCCATATGCAAAATATGAAAAGAATCCAGTGAATAGTATTTAAGTTATTCCATTTCGTACGGACGTATACGTACAGACGGACGGACGCAGCCGAATACTATATCCCCCCTTCGCGCTAAACGCGCGGCTGGGGATAATTATATAACATGTATGTACATCCTTCTTCAGATAAATATGTGATCTTAATGTGTTCGTTGCCCCCACAAACCTGGGGATAGACACCAAGATCATCACATTTGAGTTGATAGGTACAGAGTAATGAGCATATAAGAGGTGTCGGCGGCCATCTTGAAAAAAAACCTTTCCGGGGGTCCTATTTTGGTAAACTTTTAGTATGTTATTAAGTACATTAAACCTTACCAGAATCAGCTGAGAAAATATATATGTCAATTTCCCACGTTTTTTAAAAGTTATTACGACCCTTCTAGTCGCAGCCGTTAAAGATATAAAGTCATATATATGATGAAAAAATTTCAGCTTAGAATTTCCAACAAGTTGACAAGTTTCCAACATGATTTGTAAGAAACAGAGAATTACCCCCCAAAACTAAAAAAAAATATGAAAATTTTGCAAGGCCTTTCGATCTGTATGTTATAAGAGTATAAGCTACAATCATGCCAAATTTCATGCTTACATCACGATGTGCACAATTCAGTTGGTAAATTGCACTTACCCGCTGGGCTATTTGTATCAAAGTGCCTGGAGCACCAACAGACTCGCTGAACATCTTAACAACAATGGCTTATATGAGCAATACCAGTCAGCACACAAGTCCAAGCACTCGGCAAAAGTTTCTTCTACCATATCTACAATATCGAGTTCGCAAACTCCTTGACAAAAGCACTGCTCAACTTCTCATGTGAAGCCTTGTTCTATCCAAGGACGTATATCCATCTAATTCCTTGTTCTATCCAAACTAGATTACTGCAACTCTCTATACTACAACATTCCGGTCCATTTCCTCAACAAACTTCAAAGAATTAAAAATTCTGAAGCTCGAGTTATCGCCCGTATGCCTCGATATGTACCCATCAACCCCACACTCGAAAACCTACACTGGATCCCTGTTTCTAGCAGGATTTAACATAAATTTCTTCTTCGGACTCACAACTGTATACACGGTGGCAATTTTCCTGAGTACTTGAAAGCTCTCGTCAATGCCCATGTACCTGTAGTCGTTCTCTTCGTTCATCTAGTATAGTGCTTGTTCCTTTCTCAGCTAGTTACAAGATGAACCATGGGAGGAGACCTTGCATGTGCCTCTGCAGCTCCCGTGCTCTGGAACAATCTTCCTCTATCTTCAGAGCACTAGGGATTCTTTCAAAACAGCCCTCAAGACATATCTGTTCAGACAATATTTCTCATAAACTTCTTTTCTTTTCTGGCGCCATTAAACAACCACTGATTATATTAATTAGGGGCTATAGAAAACATTATTATATTTTTAGTCTCGCCGCTAATGGCTGCAATACTGCCGAAGCGGCGTTAAACAATAACTCACTCACTCACTATATTTTTAGAAACTGAGGCTCCTTTTCAATATGTAATAAATGATAATATTCCAGGATAAATAAGAATTAATATATACACCTAAAACATAGAATCCAGTCTGATTAAAATCGACGGTTTTCCGTGGAGTAGAAATTGCAAAATAGTGCATCTACCGGGATATGAACTCATATCGGTCGTAGGTTCCACGCCAAACCGTCTGAAAACAGCCCGTAGACTCGCGTGTTCGAGCGCAATTCAAGTAGCCAATCAAAAGAAGCCCACCATAGGCTTTCGGTGCGAGAAGCTAGGGGCAAATAGGTACCGGCAAATAACTCCAAACAGCTATCCTTTGATCTGTTCCGAATGCTTTCAAAACAGTGACCGTTTAAAAACTACGTTGTGATTGGTCTGCTGTTTGACTGTGTTAAACTGGTTCGGAACATGCGCCTATACGGGGTGTTCTCAGACCTTGTGGCGAGGAATCTACAGAACCTGTTCGTATCCCGGTTGATGCATAATTTTGCAAATGTTATTCCTCGGAACAAGGTCGATTTTAATCAGACTGACATAAAATCATACAATTTATATGTAGATACATATTTCACATTATAACACCATTTTCCCTCAATCATTACATTGTTATATTACTCGTTCACAATTCACAAGCATATTATATTAATATGCACTTATTTTAATTTCAGTAATATATGCATTATTCTATACAGGCGATATTCTTCTTAAACCTGGCATTTTACATTCAAGAAGTTGCAGTGAGTTTTAACCTGTAAATAGATTATGGCATACGGACCAGAATTTAGTGAATGTCGAATAATTGCAATCTGAGTAACATACGAGTTTGTCAATTTCGTAGGCATGTTTTATATCTTGTTTTATTGTATGCAGTTGTGGTAAAGATCCTTTTAATTTGGATATATTATATTATACTTGACTGTTGTTACAATAAGGTTGAGAATCATATTTCGTCTTTCAGGATATCCGAGACATATATTGCGTTTTGAAAGGTTCAGTTTAGTTTTTTTGCTCTATCCATGTCTTGATTCTATCACAATCGGACAATCATAGAATATGTGAACTATAGTTTCCAAAGAGACGTTGCAGAAGGTTCATTTGTTTGTGTCTTTCAGTTTCATTTTGAATAGGAGATCGTTCAGAGGGAGAATTTTATGTATGATGGAGTATTGAAACCAAATTTGCTTTGTGCCGAGATGTGATGAAAATGGCGTGTTATTTATTTCGGCCCATTCTCTATGAGTAATTGATTGATTTAATTCCTTTTCCCATTTCTGTCTGTATTTATATGTGTAACCATTTGAAGAGCTCTGAAACATATCATAGAAGAGTCTGCATCCTTTAGTTGGATTGAGATTTTTTTTCTTCTGAAATAATAATGAACACAAGAGCGTCTCGCCTTTTAAGGTAGTAACATACAAAGTTTAGCTAAATTTAAAATTTATCGGTGTAACACATTTGACTATAATTAAAGACTGTAAAGGGCCGCTTGAATGCAGGTGGTTAATTATGATCATTGAAACGTATAAGTATTTTACATGTATCACGTGTAATTGTTTTATAATCTACAAGCAATTTCCTAGTATTCAGATTATGATTTTTTAATATTTCAAAGATGAATAAATGATAAATAAAGAAAGGGATGCAACGCGACTTTTACCACCTGTCCAAACAAGTCCACATTTCAAAATGTTACCACACATTTTACACGTCATACGTACTACATAAAGGACAGTACTGTGAGTTCTCTTTCCATGAAAACAAACGTACATCCTTGAGCAAATCACTCGCAGTGTAGCTCAAGCAGAAGAGCCTCGATTTCATCTTCTGACGTAAGGGAATTCCCCGTATCACATGAAGGGAATGCCCAGTCGGCTAACCCTTGGACTCCACTTCCAAACAACATGGAACGACTGCATACAGTTTTCGGACACTTCTCATCTTCAGTGAAATTTGAAGACGTGTCAGCGTCATCCAACTCTGCAGATGATATCGTCGTAGTTCAAGCTTTGAGGACACCGATTGGAAAAGCTAAAAGAGGCTCGTTTAAGGTGAAATCACAAGGGCTGGTTGGGTATCCTTGTAGTAAACCAACCTGAGTGTTGTACTTTGACCTAACGGTGCCTCCATGACTCGACATTATATTTCATTTTAAAATATGTGTATTACTTGCTGAAATCGTCAATTTATTTGTTAATTTCGTCTCACTGAAAGCGTGTAGGCTCAAGTACTCCAGTCAAAGATGACACAACACAAGAAGTAGTTTCATGATAGTGTATTCAGATAAGAGACATAGCTACAGATAAGGTTTTGGTTGATTGAGTAATGTACGTGCTTGCGTCCGCCGAGTATCCAACATTTCTTTTGAGTAACCAAATAAATTGTACGCAGCTCAATCAAATCAATTGGGTATTTTACCAATTGTGCATTAAATGTCGAAATGACAAAACATAAAGCAGGTTTCACACACTAGGTACAATCCATTAAATCTTCATATAAATTGGTCATAAGACAAAGAAAATGTACAAAAGGTACCTAAACATTGAAAAATTATTATACAAGGTGGCGCCGCTAGCAATAATTTTCGTACAAAATTAGAAAATTTAAAATATGTAATATTTGTTTCTTATTTTGATCTCAATTTAAAGAGTATATATGAGTATAAATGACAGTATCAATGAAATAAAGGCTTACCCATATTGATTAATAAGGTTTAAAAACAAAAAGTATACATGTATGAGGAAATTTTCTCTATAAAGTTCTAGGAATTGTTGAATAAGGAGGTTTGTAAATTCAAAACCTATTACAGTGACCAGAAACTTTAAATAACCATAGAATTTAATATACAAATCCATATATAGAAAGAAAAAAGGGAGTTCACTATACAATTTTAATGGTATGTTTAGAAAACTAAGATATGGTCACAATTTTGTCCAAAGTGAGATAACTCCAAAGCTTGACTGAGTACTACTGAAATACGATTTTCATTTTAAATATATTGTAGACAAATATGTTTCATAAATCAAAGTCTATTTCGATTAGTTACAATAAAATAATAATGACCCTATTCCTATAGATACTATACATATACATATATATATATATAGACTTCAGTTGAGGGTAATCAAATGGTTTATCGACCTCGGAACAGTTATGTTCACCGAGGCGATAGCCGAGGTAAACATGACTTTCCGAGGTCGATAAACCATTTGATTCACCGATAACCGAAGTCAATAACTGTTTTATTATATGATTCATGAAAGTGTAAATTTAAATAAAAAAAAAACAATTTCCAAAAATTCTTATTTTTCCTAAAAATTTTCTTTTCTTAAATTTTACTTGTAAACTTTAAATTAATGACAACAAACACTTTGATTGAACAACAAAAATCTTATTCTTAAATAACTTAAAGAGCCATCACGGATGTCAGTGTTTCAAATTTTTGGAAAATATACTTATAACGTCATTCGCCAGAGAATTTTTTTATCTACAACATGGCATATGTTAAATAATTTTCATATCACGACAATGTATTGCAATTTGGTTTCAAAGAGAAGTATCACTTCGACTAGCGCGCGCTACGGGTATCTGACGTATATAACAGAGTCCCCTTTTTTGCGTAATACGTACTACACAAACAGCAAGCGCTTCCGAAGCGTGAAGGCTCGTCTCTAGCGCAAGTCGCCATAACAACCCATATGCTGCACGTGCCTCACGCGTCGCATTTGCAAAGTACCCTTGTCACACATTACTGAATGTTACGATTGCTTTACAAAATATGTTTCTAAATGTCCTGAGAATATACAAATTATTTCCTGTAGTGTTTAATGTTCTTTTTATTGAGATAACCCCAGCAAATTTTGACAAATTTTTACTCTCGTTAATTATTAAATTCAAGCAAAATACCTAGTTGGGTAAAACAATTATTCCAATATCTGTAGCAAATACATAATTAAATGAGATGGTAAATAAATAACCATCAAACAAATATTTATTCGATTTCTTTCATTGCTCATATTTTGTTTTATTCTTTCGTGTCTGTTTACTGTGTGTGAGCTAGACCATAATGCTTTGCGCTTGAAAATAATAGACTGGATCTATATTTAGACTGGAAAACACCTTTACTAATTAATGCAATTTCTCGGCCTATTTTAAGTTGGAAAAATTAGGGAAAAATTAAGTGTATTTATTTCACGGAGATAGATTTTTGGAGAAATTTGGATATTTTCATCAACATCCGTGATGGCTCTTTAACATGAAAACGAAACATTAATTGGCGCATTTTGGGGATACAACTATAAGCAACTCTAAACAGCGCTCCTCGCGGTGGTGATCTATTTTTATCTCCAGGTCATTGGATTGTTATGTTGACCTTGCGTGACGCTTCCCGCGGTCAACATAACGTTTGATCATCGTCGATTACCATCAGTCTCGGCCAATCAGAAAACAGAACACTCGTCCATCATATAATAAATGTAAATATCCCAATGCACATGTGTGACACTGTTACTGAAAATGGCCACAGAAGCTACATGGCAATGCACTACTGACAACTTGGAGTGTTCAGAAACAAGGTTTGTTGAACATTATTAAATGCTGATCCATCTGTTATTCATAGTAGATAATCAATCTATTATGTAATATGAGAATTGATTCTAAAGACTGAATAATGTAACATGTGAACATATTTAACCTCTCATTCAAGATTTCGCATATTTGTTCAAAGTAGCCATATCGGACATGTCCCAAGGCCATGCTTAACCATAGATAATGTTATAAACAACTCAAACAGGATTATTTTTTCGCTGAAGCAGTAACAAGACAGCCAGACTGGTTGGTTTTATCGAATGGTATGGTAGCGAATATAACTGGTTGCTTTGTAGGCCAGCGCAAACTACTTCTTGGTAGATAGTGAACGCAAAGCAAGGAACGTTAGAAGCGCGTCTATAGGTACTTCCATACCAGTTGATAAAAGCAAGTTTGAGCTGTCGCAGAGAACTGCTGAGATACTATTATAGCCCTGTAATACCAGTCGAGATCAGTTTTCAGATTTCAGTTACTGAAACTGATTACCATGGTACGCATGTCAATCTTTGACATTACTTTGTGTACTCATTAGACATCGGCTTAATTGAGTATTTACGAAAATGTAAGCGTATTTGTACGCAATAGAACTGAGAGGAATTGGGTTTTTACTCAAATTAATGCGTAATTTACGCAAATACGCAGCTCTGAGAGACATGATGATGATGGTGCAAAAATTGTCTTCACAGCCAAGGGGGTACCTATAACAAACGAGAGTTGGGTACAATGGATTTGATTGATTCCCTTGTTTACCCAGATACAATAAGCCTAAATGAATTTATGATATATAAACCATTTAAAATTGATTAAAGTGGTATATTGTAGGTATAATGGATGTGATGAGTACAAATTATAGGATAGATAAATAATATAATAAATAAATACATACATTTTGGAAGAAACATCAGTGCTTGTACATTACCCAATGACTATTTATATTTGATTTATATTTGATATCAAATTAATGCGTAATTTACGCAAATACGCAGCTGATCTGTAGCTCTGCAAAGGTCAAAGTCATGAGATATTGGTTAAGGCCATGTTAATCCTTTGATCCAATTTTGAAAACAGATATAGTTTTAAGAACAAACTTGTGAAAAGTTACCCCAGTGATGATTCAACTTGTTAGAATAACTTGAATAATGAAAACAAATTTGTTAAAAAAAATCCCATTTTATTGATGCTGACGAGAAGGCTGAACAGGGAAAGGCGAGACCCGAAGTTTCGGGGCTGCTCTGCTTTTGCGGTGTCCCGCAAACGCTCATCTAGTTCATATCTAGATTTCACACACTTGATGTGAACATTAGAACAACACTGTCACACATTTATTAAACGGTACCCTTTTCTGTCATCCGTATACTGTATGCTGTACACATAAGTAAATATTATTTTAATGAGACAGAAGATAAATAAGCCTTGTTATTTTTATGTATTTGAACCTGAAGTGTTGTTAGATTCATCAACTGTAGTGCTGAACGTTGTATGGGTACTGATTATTTTGGGGGACATATGGCCATATTGTATCGCGAAATGGGTAGTAGTTCGTGGTATATCAGGGTTCCACTGTATGCATAATAAAAAACCTCAAAGACTGACAAAATGTTATTGTGACATGCTGCCACTTAGCTGAAAAGTATTAATTTTGAGTACTCGAGTCCGAATCGAGTCCAACCCCTCGAGTACTCGAGTCCATTATGTTGGACCCGTGGAAGCCCTATTGCAAGCACTGTGCACTTATCGGTATTTAATTCGATAGATTGCATTAGGTACTTGGGAATTTGGAACTTGAGCTATGAAAATGAGCTATATGGAGTTTTAAATTACCAAAGTTTATAACTTGATCAGCAATTAATCTTTTATGCTACAGGTCAATTATGAATGCAGCAAATAAAAGTGTTTAATGCAAATATAAATTAGAATTTAGAACATCATGGAATAGCATAAACCAAAATGAGAAAATGAAAATTTCAGTTACCTATAAGTATAACAAACGAGAATTGGGTACAATGGATGCATAAGGAAGACTTTTGGTTTTCAATCTCCCTCCTAAGTTCTGGAATGATGACATGATCTCTAGCCATTGGTCAGTTGAGGGAACTTGTATGGAAACCCTGGTTACCAAGTTGGAACCTAGCGACAGACCAGGCTAATTACTGACCACAACAGTTACCTCCCTTAGAGTATTCTAATTAAGGCTGTGCAGTATTATTGCAATACCAATATATTGCAATACAGAGTTGTGCAATACACGTATTGCAATACGATTTTCATATCGCAATATATTGCACCAACAAATATTAAGTCAAATTTATTCATTTATCTTGTAAAAGACACATTTACTGGGTTAACTTGTATTAAGAAAATTATTTTGAAGTGCTAGAATGTGTGTTGGACTGTTTTACAAATGATCTTTTTAAAGATCTGAAAGTCATTTTATCAAATGTGTCATGTTTAACTAAGTGTAAAAGTTGAATGTAGAGTTCATTGATCATGTTGCAATATCATTGGCACTAGTTAAAATGGTTTCTAGAGAAATATATCATTGTCAGAGGATCTTGCAATATATTGTGGTACGTATTGCAATACATTACAGTTCAGCAATACGTATCGCAATACAAAAATTGAAACAATACACAGCCCTAATTCTAATTAGTAGGGACAGAGGAAATTGTCACTTCTTGGGACAATAATTCCGGCCGTTACACATGTAAATGTCATAACAACTCTAATGATTAAGTTCTTATTTGAATATATAACAATATGAGGAAGTATGTAATGTAAAAGTTTTTGTTAAAGTTGTTAAATAAAGAAGGTACCATCCATAACCATCCTTATCTTCTCAATTTGAGAACCAATTCCCACAAAGAGAACATGGATTCGCTTGAGATTGAAAATTCATGTTTAACAAACTTATGTCTAAGAAACTGATCATTGCACTTATATTGCACCAAAGTTTGTCTCAAAGTGATGTTCAGTAACACCAGAACATGATTAAGTAATGGAGAATGCATGAGGAGCCGTGGATTCGTTAAAATAATCAACGAGCCCCCAAGGGGCGAGTTGATTATTTTTAACGAATCCACGGCTCCGAATGCATTCTCCATCTTAATCCATGTATGACGTCACGAAACATACATATGTGATTATCTAACATTATAGACAATTCATTTCAATTATGGAACCTAAACAAAAATATTATTTACAAATTTCGGTGCCCATTCATCGGATATGGTACACGTAGCTTCGGCCCTTATGAAATGGATTCTTCCACGCACGTGCATGGCGCAAATCTTCCACGCAAAGCGATTTGACTGACAGCCAAACTCCTTCATGTCATGTGTTTCAGCACGATCCCCACGCGTTTCACACTTTACGAGTCTTGTTTAGAATACAGGGATCTTTCTGACAAACAATCAAATGATTACCAGCAGGCCTGGTAGCCGAATAGGTTAAGGCTCTGCGTAACAGTCGAAGGGTTACATGTTCGATTCCCGGGTCAGACATTACAAAAATAATCAGATATTTTAAGATTCTAATCAGATATACTAAGACAAAATACATCAATCTTGAACAAATTACATTGTGAGCCATTACGAAAATGTCAAAACCCTACACCCCTCCTGACTGGATTAGTCAATGACCAGTAGATTCTTAAAAATAATCCACTGTAAACACAATAGAGTGACGTCATCACCATGGATTAATTGTCCATATCACATCAGTGTTCCTATTCTTTGGGTCATGTTACAGGACACCTATGGGGATGAGCTTCTGTCCCAAGTGTTCAGTGATGTTCAGTAACACCAGAACATGATTAATTGTCCATATCACATCAGTGTTCCTATTCTTTGGGTCATGTTACAGGACACCTATGGAGATGAGCTTCTGTCCTAAGTGTTCAGTGATGTTCAGTAACACCAGAACATGATTAATTGTCCATATCCCATCAGTGTTCCTATTCTTTGGGCCATGTTACAGGACACCTATGGGGATGAGCTTCTGTCCCAAGTGTTCAGTGATGTTCAGTAACACCAGAACATGATTAATTGTCCATATCACATCAGTGTTCCTATTCTTTGGGTCATGTTACAGGACACCTATTGAGGTGAGCTTCTGTCCTAAGTGTTCAGTGATGTTCAGTAACACCAGAACATGATTAATTGTCCATATCACATCAGTGTTCCTATTCTTTGGACCATGTTACAGGACACCTATGGAGATGAGCTTCTGTCCCAAGTGTTCACTGCTGTCATCAAGGATGTTGGGTTGGATCCCAATGATATTGGTGATATCTGTGTTGGTAAGTCAACTCAACAATAACATTTATTTTCTTTTTCTTCATGCATTTTAAATACAATGAGATTTTGTAGCTTTCTTTTTGATTCTTTAAAATGAATTAAGTAACCTGAGGTTTTTATAAATAAAATAGTGAAATTTGTTTCTGGTTTCCGCCCGCATCAGTTTCAAACCCACGCCTCAAGTCTTTTTTTCCTAGGTTTTCAAAAGTAAGGGGCAGATAACTGTATTTTTTTAGCCTCAGAAAACATTGGACATAGAAAATGTCACTAGTTTCTGTTGAGATGGAGTGTAGGGATGAGATTATTGACTATTTGGAATAGTAACGCATATTTAAGAGGGTTTGTGCTTTATTTATATAAATAATTGTATAAATTTTGTTTGTTTAACTCTTCATTCCCAAAAAAAAATGTCGTTCATATTTTTTAGGCCTTACACAGTCCAGTTGAAACATTTTACTGAGGGTAATACTTTGATGACTTTATATTTGGCAATTTGAACTATTTGGCAAATTCATCGTCAAATTCGTCTTTTATATTATTCTACAGGTACTGTGCTAGATGGAGGATAAAACCCTATCCTTAAGGTTGTTTATTTTATTCTACAGGTACTGTGCTAGATGGAGGAACTTCAGGTAGATTGGCTCAGTTCTACAGGTGAGAATGATACTTTATTACTAATTGTGTGTTTCCTTAATAATGTATATTACATGTTTACCCACTGTGTCACTTGTAGATGTCTTATTCTCTTCTGCATTTATTGTGTTATGTATTTTAGCCTTGTCAAATATTTGTCGATTACGTGGAGAGGGCATTTCTTAAATGAATAAAATATGTTTTCAATCAATGATACTTTATGACATGTGTTAAATTGGCAGTGGCAGGGGCAGGATTGTACAGTGCTATGCAGTATGACCAAGTTAACTAGATCCAGTCAACTCTTGCAGGCTTCACTGCAATGCAGTATGACCAAGTTCACTAGATCCAGTCAACTCTTGCAGGCTTCACTGCTATGCAGTATTACCAAGTTAACTATATCCAGTCAACTCTTGCAGGCTTCACTGCAATGCAGTATGACCAAGTTTGCTAGATCCAGTCAACTCTTGCAGGCCTCACTGCAATGCAGTATGACCAAGTTCACTAGATCCAGTCATCTCTTGCAGGCTTCACTGCTATGCAGTATGACCAAGTTCACTAGATCCAGTCAACTCTTGCAGGCTTCATTGCAATGCAGTATGACCAAGTTCACTAGATCCAGTCAACTCTTGCAGGCCTCACTGCAATGCAGTATGACCAAGTTCACTCGATCCAGTCATCTCTTGCAGGCTTCACTGCTATGCAGTATGACCAAGTTCACTAGATCCAGTCAACTCTTGCAGGCTTCACTGCAATGCAGTATGACCAAGTTAACTAGATCCAGTCAACTCTTGCAGGCTTCACTGCTATGCAGTATGACCAAGTTCACTAGATCCTGTCAACTCTTGCAGGCTTCACTCCTATGCAGTATGACCAAGTTCACTAGATCAAGTCAACTCTTGCAGGCTTCATTGCTATGCAGTATGACCAAGTTCACTAGATCAAGTCAAATCTTGCAGGCTTCACTGCAATGCAGTATGACCAAGTTCACTAGATCCAGTCAACTCTTGCAGGCTTCACTGCAATGCAGTATGACCAAGTTCACTAGATCCAGTCAACTCTTGCAGGCTTCACTGCTATGCAGTATGACCAAGTACACTAGATCCAGTCAACTCTTGCAGGCTTCACTGCAATGCAGTATGACCAAGTTCACTAGATCCAGTCAACTATTGCAAGCTTCACTGCAATGCAGTATGACCAAGTTCACTAGATCCAGTCAACTCTTGCAGGCTTCACTGCTATGCAGTATGACCAAGTTCACTAGATCCAGTCAACTCTTGCAGGCTTCACTGCAATGCAGTATGACCAAGTTCACTAGATCCAGTCAACTCTTGCAGGCTTCACTGCAATGCAGTATGACCAAGTTAACTAGATCCAGTCAACTCTTGCAGGCTTCACTGCAATGCAGTATGACCAAGTTAACTGTATCCAGTCATCTCTTGCAGGCTTCACTGCAATGCAGTAAGACCAAGTTCACTAGATCCAGTCAACTCTTGCAGGCGTCACTGCTATGCAGTATGACCAAGTTAATTAGATCCAGTCAACTCTTGCAGGCTTCACTGCTATGCAGTATGACCAAGTTCACTAGATCAAGTCAACTCTTGCAGGCTTCACTGCAATGCAGTATGACCAAGTTAACTAGATCCAGTCAACTCTTGCAGGGGTCACTGCTATGCAGTTTGACCAAGTTCACTAGATCCAGTCAACTCTTGCAAGCTTCACTGCAATGCAGTATGACCAAGTTCACTAGATCCAGTCAACTCTTGCAGGCTTCACTGCTATGCAGTATGACCAAGTTCACTAGATCCAGTCAACTCTTGCAGGCTTCACTGCAATGCAGTATGACCAAGTTCACTAGATCCAGTCAACTCTTGCAGGCTTCACTGCAATGCAGTATGACCAAGTTAACTAGATCCAGTCAACTCTTGCAGGCTTCACTGCAATGCAGTATGACCAAGTTAACTAGATCCAGTCATCTCTTGCAGGCTTCACTGCAATACAGTATGACCAAGTTCACTAGATCCAGTCAACTCTTGCAGGCTTCACTGCAATGCAGTATGACCAAGTTAACTAGATCCAGTCAACTCTTGCAGGCTTCACTGCTATGCAGTATGACCAAGTTCACTAGATCCTGTCAACTCTTGCAGGCTTCACTCCTATGCAGTATGACCAAGTTCACTAGATCAAGTCAACTCTTGCAGGCTTCATTGCTATGCAGTATGACCAAGTTCACTAGATCAAGTCAAATCTTGCAGGCTTCACTGCAATGCAGTATGACCAAGTTCACTAGATCCAGTCAACTCTTGCAGGCTTCACTGCAATGCAGTATGACCAAGTTCACTAGAACCAGTCAACTCTTGCAGACCTCACTGCAATGCAGTATGACCAAGTTCACTAGATCCAGTCAACTCTTGCAGGCTTCACTGCAATGCAGTATGACCAAGTTCACTAGATCCAGTCAACTCTTGCAGGCCTCACTGCAGTGCAGTATGACCAAGTTCACTAGATCCAGTCAACTATTGCAGGCTTCATTGCAATGCAGTATGACCAAGTTCACTAGATCCAGTCAACTCTTGCAGGCCTCACTGCAATGCAGTATGACCAAGTTCACTCGATCCAGTCATCTCTTGCAGGCTTCACTGCTATGCAGTATGACCAAGTTCACTAGATCCAGTCAACTCTTGCAGGCTTCACTGCAATGCAGTATGACCAAGTTCACTAGATCCTGTCAACTCTTGCAGGCTTCACTGCAATGCAGTATGACCAAGTTAACTAGATCCAGTCAACTCTTGCAGGCGTCACTGCTATGCAGTATGACCAAGTTCACTAGATCCAGTCAACTCTTGCAGGCTTCACTGCAATGCAGTATGACAAAGTTCACTAGATCCCGTCAACTCTTGCAGGCTTCACTGCAATGCAGTATGACCAAGTTAACTAGATCCAGTCAACTCTTGCAGGTTTCACTGCAATGCAGTATGACCAAGTTAACGAGATCCAGTCAACTCTTGCAGGCTTCACTGCTATGCAGTATGACCAAGTTCACTATATCCAGTCAACTCTTGCTGGCTTCACTGCAATGCAGTATGACCAAGTTAACTAGATCCAGTCAACTCTTGCAGGCTTCACTGCAATGCAGTATGACCAAGTTCACTAGATCCAGTCAACTCTTGCAGGCTTCACTGCAATGCAGTATGACCAAGTTCACTAGATCCAATCAACTCTTGCAGGCTTCACTGCAATGCAGTATGACCAAGTTCACTAGATCCAGTCAACTCTTGCAGGCTTCACTGCTATGCAGTATGACCAAGTACACTAGATCCAGTCAACTCTTGCAGGCTTCACTGCAATGCAGTATGACCAAGTTCACTAGATCCAGTCAACTATTGCAAGCTTCACTGCAATGCAGTATGACCAAGTTCACTAGATCCAGTCAACTCTTGCAGGCTTCACTGCTATGCAGTATGACCAAGTTCACTAGATCCAGTCAACTCTTGCAGGCTTCACTGCAATGCAGTATGACCAAGTTCACTAGATCCAGTCAACTCTTGCAGGCTTCACTGCAATGCAGTATGACCAAGTTAACTAGATCCAGTCAACTCTTGCAGGCTTCACTGCAATGCAGTATGACCAAGTTAACTAGATCCAGTCAACTTTGCAGGCTTCACTGCAATGCAGTATGACCAAGTTAACTAGATCCAGTCATCTCTTGCAGGCTTCACTGCAATGCAGTAAGACCAAGTTCACTAGATCAAGTCAACTCTTACAGGCGTCACTGCTATGCAGTATGACCAAGTTAACTAGATCCAGTCAACTCTTGCAGGCTTCACTGCTATGCAGTATGACCAAGTTCACTAGATCCAGTCAACTCTTGCAGGCTTCACTGCAATGCAGTATGACCAAGTTCACTAGATCCAGTCAACTCTTGCAGGCTTCACTGCAATGCAGTATGACCAAGTTAACTAGATCCAGTCAACTCTTGCAGGCTTCACTGCAATGCAGTATGACCAAGTTAACTAGATCCAGTCATCTCTTGCAGGCTTCACTGCAATGCAGTAAGACCAAGTTCACTAGATCCAGTCAACTCTTGCAGGCGTCACTGCTATGCAGTATGACCAAGTTAATTAGATCCAGTCAACTCTTGCAGGCTTCACTGCAATGCAGTATGACCAAGTTCACTAGAACCAGTCAACTCTTGCAGACCTCACTGCAATGCAGTATGACCAAGTTCACTAGATCCAGTCAACTCTTGCAGGCTTCACTGCAATGCAGTATGACCAAGTTCACTAGATCCAGTCAACTCTTGCAGGCCTCACTGCAGTGCAGTATGACCAAGTTCACTAGATCCAGTCAACTATTGCAGGCTTCATTGCAATGCAGTATGACCAAGTTCACTAGATCCAGTCAACTCTTGCAGGCCTCACTGCAATGCAGTATGACCAAGTTCACTCGATCCAGTCATCTCTTGCAGGCTTCACTGCTATGCAGTATGACCAAGTTCACTAGATCCAGTCAACTCTTGCAGGCTTCACTGCAATGCAGTATGACCAAGTTCACTAGATCCTGTCAACTCTTGCAGGCTTCACTGCAATGCAGTATGACCAAGTTAACTAGATCCAGTCAACTCTTGCAGGCGTCACTGCTATGCAGTATGACCAAGTTCACTAGATCCAGTCAACTCTTGCAGGCTTCACTGCAATGCAGTATGACAAAGTTCACTAGATCCCGTCAACTCTTGCAGGCTTCACTGCAATGCAGTATGACCAAGTTAACTAGATCCAGTCAACTCATGCAGGTTTCACTGCAATGCAGTATGACCAAGTTAACGAGATCCAGTCAACTCTTGCAGGCTTCACTGCTATGCAGTATGACCAAGTTCACTATATCCAGTCAACTCTTGCTGGTTTCACTGCAATGCAGTATGACCAAGTTAACTAGATCCAGTCAACTCTTGCAGGCTTCACTGCAATGCAGTATGACCAAGTTCACTAGATCCAGTCAACTCTTGCAGGCGTCACTGCTATGCAGTATGACCAAGTTAACTAGATCCAGTCAACTCTTGCAGGCTTCACTGCAATGCAGTATGACCAAGTTCACTAGATCCAATCAACTCTTGCAGGCTTCACTGCAATGCAGTATGACCAAGTTAACTAGATCCAGTCAACTCTTGCAGGCTTCACTGCAATGCAGTAAGACCAAGTTAACTAGATCCAGTCATCTCTTGCAGGCTTCACTGCAATGCAGTAAGACCAAGTTCACTAGATCAAGTCAACTCTTACAGGCGTCACTGCTTTGCAGTATGACCAAGTTAACTAGATCCAGTCAACTCTTGCAGGCTTCACTGCTATGCAGTATGACCAAGTTCACTAGATCCAGTCAACTTTGCAGGCTTCACTGCAATGC
This sequence comes from Gibbula magus, assembly GCA_936450465.1. Classification (NCBI taxonomy): domain Eukaryota; kingdom Metazoa; phylum Mollusca; class Gastropoda; order Trochida; family Trochidae; genus Gibbula; species Gibbula magus. The sequence goes on from OW388300.1 coordinate 26,050,412, forward strand.
AGTATGACCAAGTTAACGAGATCCAGTCAACTCTTGCAGGCGTCACTGCTATGCAGTATGACTAAGTTAACCAGATCCAGTCAACTCTTGCAGGCTTCACTGCAATGCAGTATGACCAAGTTAACTAGATCCAGTCAACTCTTGCAGGCTTCACTGCAATGCAGTATGACCAAGTTCACTAGATCCAGTCAACTCTTGCAGGCGTCACTGCTATGCAGTATGACCAAGTTAATTAGATCCAGTCAACTCTTGCAGGCTTCACTGCAATGCAGTATGACCAAGTTCACTAGAACCAGTCAACTCTTGCAGACCTCACTGCAATGCAGTATGACCAAGTTAACTAGATCCAGTCAACTCTTGCAGGCTTCACTGCAATGCAGTAAGACCAAGTTCACTAGATCCAGTCAACTCTTGCAGGCGTCACTGCTATGCAGTATGACCAAGTTAATTAGATCCAGTCAACTCTTGCAGGCTTCACTGCAATGCAGTATGACCAAGTTCACTAGAACATGTCAACTCTTGCAGACCTCACTGCAATGCAGTATGACCAAGTTCACTAGATCCAGTCAACTCTTGCAGGCCTCACTGCAGTGCAGTATGACCAAGTTCACTAGATCCAGTCAACTATTGCAGGCTTCATTGCAATGCAGTATGACCAAGTTCACTAGATCAAGTCAACTCTTGCAGGCCTCACTGCTATGCAGTATGACCAAGTTAACTATATCCAGTCAACTCTTGCTGGCTTCACTGCAATGCAGTATGACCAAGTTAACTAGATCCAGTCAACTCTTGCAGGCTTCACTGCAATGCAGTATGACCAAGTTCACTAGATCCTGTCAACTCTTGCAGGCTTCACTGCAATGCAGTATGACCAAGTTAACTAGATCCAGTCAACTCTTGCAGGCGTCACTGCTATGCAGTATGACCAAGTTCACTAGATCCAGTCAACTCTTGCAGGCTTCACTGCAATGCAGTATGACAAAGTTCACTAGATCCCGTCAACTCTTGCAGGCTTCACTGCAATGCAGTATGACCAAGTTAACTAGATCCAGTCAACTCTTGCAGGCTTCACTGCAATGCAGTATGACCAAGTTAACGAGATCCAGTCAACTCTTGCAGGCTTCACTGCTATGCAGTATGACCAAGTTCACTATATCCAGTCAACTCTTGCTGGCTTCACTGCAATGCAGTATGACCAAGTTAACTAGATCCAGTCAACTCTTGCAGGCTTCACTGCAATGCAGTATGACCAAGTTCACTAGATCCAGTCAACTCTTGCAGGCGTCACTGCTATGCAGTATGACCAAGTTCACTAGATCCAGTCAACTCTTGCAGGCTTCACTGCAATGCAGTATGACCAAGTTCACTAGATCCAATCAACTCTTGCAGGCTTCACTGCAATGCAGTATGACCAAGTTAATTAGATCCAGTCAACTCTTGCAGGCTTCACTGCAATGCAGTATGACCAAGTTAACTAGATCCAGTCATCTCTTGCAGGCTTCACTGCAATGCAGTAAGACCAAGTTCACTAGATCAAGTCAACTCTTACAGGCGTCACTGCTATGCAGTATGACCAAGTTAACTAGATCCAGTCAACTCTTGCAGGCTTCACTGCAATGCAGTATGACCAAGTTCACTAGATCCAATCAACTCTTGCAGGCTTCACTGCAATGCAGTATGACCAAGTTAACTAGATCCAGTCAACTCTTGCAGGCTTCACTGCAATGCAGTATGACCAAGTTAACTAGATCCAGTCATCTCTTGCAGGCTTCACTGCAATGCAGTAAGACCAAGTTCACTAGATCAAGTCAACTCTTACAGGCGTCACTGCTATGCAGTATGACCAAGTTAACTAGATCCAGTCAACTCTTGCAGGCTTCACTGCTATGCAGTATGACCAAGTTCACTAGATCCAGTCAACTTTGCAGGCTTCACTGCAATGCAGTATGACCAAGTTAACGAGATCCAGTCAACTCTTGCAGGCGTCACTGCTATGCAGTATGACTAAGTTAACCAGATCCAGTCAACTCTTGCAGGCTTCACTGCAATGCAGTATGACCAAGTTAACTAGATCCAGTCAACTCTTGCAGGCTTCACTGCAATGCAGTATGACCAAGTTCACTAGATCCAGTCAACTCTTGCAGGCGTCACTGCTATGCAGTATGACCAAGTTAACTAGATCCAGTCAACTCTTGCAGGCTTCACTGCAATGCAGTAAGACCAAGTTCACTAGATCCAGTCAACTCTTGCAGGCTTCACTGCAATGCAGTATGACCAAGTTCACTAGATCCAGTCAACTCTTGCAGGCCTCACTGCTATGCAGTATAACTAAGTTAACTAGATCCAGTCAACTCTTGCAGGCGTCACTGCTATGCAGTATGACCAAGTTCACTAGATCCAGTCAACTCTTGCAGGCTTCACTGCAATGCAGTATGACCAAGTTTACTAGATCCAGTCAACTCTTGCAGGCCTCACTGCAATGCAGTATGACCAAGTTCACTAGATCCAGTCATCTCTTGCAGGCTTCACTGCTATGCAGTATGACCAAGTTCACTATATCCAGTCAACTCTTGCTGGCTTCACTGCAATGCAGTATGACCAAGTTAACTAGATCCAGTCAACTCTAGCAGGCTTCACTGCAATGCAGTATGACCATGTTCACTAGATCCAGTCAACTCTTGCAGGCGTCACTGCTATGCAGTATGACCAAGTTCACTAGATCCAGTCAACTCTTGCAGGCTTCACTGCAATGCAGTATGACAAAGTTCACTAGATCCAATCAACTCTTGCAGTCTTCACTGCAATGCAGTATGACCAAGTTAACTAGATCCAATCAACTCTTGCAGGCTTCACTGCAATGCAGTATGACCAAGTTAACTAGATCCAGTCATCTCTTGGAGGCTTCACTGCAATGCAGTAAGACCAAGTTCACTAGATCAAGTCAACTCTTACAGGCTTCACTGCAATGCAGTAAGACCAAGTTCACTAGATCAAGTCAACTCTTACAGGCGTCACTGCTATGCAGTATGACCAAGTTAACTAGATCCAGTCAACTTTGCAGGCTTCACTGCAATGCAGTATGACCAAGTTAACGAGATCCAGTCAACTCTTGCAGGCGTCACTGCTATGCAGTATGACTAAGTTAACCAGATCCAGTCAACTCTTGCAGGCTTCACTGCAATGCAGTATGACCAAGTTAACTAGATCCAGTCAACTCTTGCAGGCTTCACTGCAATGCAGTATGACCAAGTTCACTAGATCCAGTCAACTCTTGCAGGCGTCACTGCTATGCAGTATGACCAAGTTAACTAGATCCAGTCAACTCTTGCAGGCTTCACTGCAATGCAGTAAGACCAAGTTCACTAGATCCAGTCAACTCTTGCAGGCTTCACTGCAATGCAGTATGACCAAGTTCACTAGATCCAGTCAACTCTTGCAGGCCTCACTGCTATGCAGTATAACCAAGTTAACTAGATCCAGTCAACTCTTGCAGGCGTCACTGCTATGCAGTATGACCAAGTTCACTAGATCCAGTCAACTCTTGCAGGCTTCACTGCAATGCAGTATGACCAAGTTTACTAGATCCAGTCAACTCTTGCAGGCCTCACTGCAATGCAGTATGACCAAGTTCACTAGATCCAGTCATCTCTTGCAGGCTTCACTGCTATGCAGTATGACCAAGTTCACTAGATCCAGTCAACTCTTGCAGGCTTCATTGCAATGCAGTATGACCAAGTTCACTAGATCCAGTCAACTCTTGCAGGCCTCACTGCAATGCAGTATGACCAAGTTCACAAGCTCCAGTCATCTCTTGCAGGATTCACTGCTATGCAGTATGACCAAGTTCACTAGATCCAGTCAACTCTTGCAGGCTTCACTGCTATGCAGTATGACCAAGTTCACTACATCCAGTCAACTCTTGCTGGCTTCACTGCAATGCAGTATGACCAAGTTCACTAGATCCAGTCAACTCCTGCAGGCTTCACTGCAATGCAGTATGACCAAGTTCACTAGATCCAGTCAACTCTTGCAGGCTTCACTGCTATGCAGTATGACCAAGTTAACTAGATCCAGTCAAATCTTGCAGGCGTCACTGCTATGCAGTATGACTAAGTTAACCAGATCCAGTCAACTCTTGCAGGCTTCACTGCAATGCAGTATGACCAAGTTCACTAGATCCAGTCAACTCTTGCAGGCCTCACTGCTATGCAGTATGACCAAGTTCACTAGATCCAGTCAACTCTTGCAGGCCTCACTGCAGTGCAGTATGACCAAGTTCACTAGATCCAGTAAACTCTTGCAGGCCTCACTGCAGTGCAGTATGACCAAGTTCACTAGATCCAGTCAACTCTTGCAGGCTTCACTGCAATGCAGTATGACCAAGTTCACTAGATCCAGTCAACTCTTGCAGGCTTCACTGCAATGCAGTATGACCAAGTTCACTAGATCCAGTCAACTCTTGCAGGCGTCACTGCTATGCAGTATGACCAAGTTAACTAGATCCAGTCAACTCTTGCAGGTGTCACTGCTATGCAGTATGACCAAGTTCACTAGATCCAGTCAACTCTTGCAGGCTTCACTGCTATGCAGTATGACCAAGTTAACTAGATCCAGTCAACTCTTGCAGGCGTCACTGCTATGCAGTATGACCAAGTTCACTAGATCAAGTCAACTCTTGCAGGCTTCACTGCTATGCAGTATGACCAAGTTAACTAGATCCAGTCAACTCTTGCAGGCGTCACTGCTATGCAGTATGACCAAGTTCACTAGATCCAGTCAACTCTTGCAGGCTTCACTGCTATGCAGTATGACCAAGTTAACTAGATCCAGTCAACTCTTGCAGCCGTCACTGCTATGCAGTATGACCAAGTTCACTAGATCAAGTCAACTCTTGCAGGCTTCACTGCTATGCAGTATGACCAAGTTAACTAGATCCAGTCAAATCTTGCAGGCGTCACTGCTATGCAGTATGACCAAGTTAACTAGATCCAGTCATCTCTTGCAGGCTTCACTGCAATGCAGTATGACCAAATACTAGATCCAGTCATCTCTTGCAGGCTTCACTGCTATGCAGTATGACCAAGTTCACTAGATCCAGTCAACTCTTGCAGGCTTCACTGCAATGCAGTATGACCAAGTTCTCTAAATCCAGTCATCTCTTGCAGGCTTCACTGCAATGCAGTATGACCAAGTTCACTAGATCCAGTCAACTCTTGCAGGCTTCACTGCTATGCAGTATGACCAAGTTAACGAGATCCAGTCGACTCTTGCAGGCTTCACTGCTGTACATAGCAGCAATGCTATTAGTATTTCTTCTGCAGTAATAATGCAGGCCCATATGTGATATCTATATATAGTGTGTGATGATCTTGTGAAAGGCAGTGGCAGATCCAGAGGGCCGGTGTTCACCTGGCAACATGACAACATGAAACAGGACAGGACAGTTGATATGATGTAACATCATGTCACCTGGCAACATGACAACATGACACAGGACAGGACAGTTGATATGATGTAACATCATGTCACCTGGCAACATGACAACATGACACAGGACAGGACAGTTGATATGATGTAACTTCATGTCACCTGGCAACATGACAACATGACACAGGACAGGACAGTTGATATGATGTAACTTCATGTCACCTGGCAACATGACAACATGACACAGGACAGGACAGTTGATATGATGTTACTTCATGTCACCTGGCAACATGACAACATGACACAGGACAGGACAGTTGATATGATGTAACTTCATGTCACCTGGCAACATGACAACATGACACAGGACAGGACAGTTGATATGATGTAACTTCATGTCACCTGGCAACATGACAACATGACACAGGACAGGACAGTTGATATGATGTTACTTCATGTCACCTGGCAACATGACAACATGACACATACGACAGCTTTTAAGGTTAAATATTCATTCCTTAAAATAGATTCATCTCTATCGTAACCATAGCAAGGCCACCTGTGGAATTAGTCAGTGAGAAATCATTCGTTAACATATTTCTCTAATCATTTATTGCTATTAATGATGCATGATCAGTTTTGCATGATATTTTATTTGGTTCTAAAATGTGCCATATTACAAAAGGTGCTAGTTCAGGTTATATCTTCTTACTTGACTTTCATATTCACCCCCAAAAGCTTAATATATCAAATATATGTCTCAATAAAAACCAAGGAACGGTCTCATACGTTTTTAGTTGCTGACTATTATGGCTCTATCTCACGTATGTACACCTACTAAACGCTATAGAAGCATTTCTGTCTTCCTAAATTATGACACAAATTATGACATTGGACATATATGTGACCTCACCAAGAACTATTTGTAGAGATAGGTTTTGAGGTGACATTTGAAATTGCCAAGGGTTATAGAGAAAGTTTATGTTCTTCAGGGAGGGAATTTCACTGATGCCATGTACTGGAATGTTTTACATCCAGATGATCTGAGATTCCATTTTGGAGGATGACCGCAGAGATGTCTTTCTGGAGCTGGATCTGTAATACTCTCTGCACATGTAATACATGTGTTTTTTCATGAAAAGGTCCGATTGTAGTAAGACTCCAAGATCCTTTACATACAGAGACGACTGAATAGCATGATTTCACGCTGTCTGATATCACGCTGTCTGATTTCACGCTGTCTGATTTCACGCTGTCTGATATCATGGTGTGACTTTCTGATGCAAACAATCATAAACTCTGTCTTGTGTTGGTTAACTTATTGTAAGGTATTGTTTCGTGATGTTTGGGGGCGGGATAGTGCAGTGGTTAGCATGTTCAGCTTCAGATCAAGAGGTCCGTGGTTCGAATCCCGCCAGGGGCACGGCAACTTTGTCTGCAGTAGAGAACTGTTCTACACGCAGTAAGGTTTGGATGCAATGCTACACTGAATTTCAGCGTAGTACCACTCATGTACCGTAGTACCACCGCTAGTTCCAGCAGATGCTCGCAGGTTTCACCGCAAAGCATAGCCACATGGTGATGCGGGCTTTCTCCCTGCCATAATACTAGCAGCCGTGATATAAGTGAAATACTCTTGAAAGCAGCGTTAAACACCAACTCACTCACTCACTCACTCACTCTTGAAAGCGGCATAAAACCCCAACTCACCTCACCTCACCTCGTGATGTTTGACAATAATTGGTGCCGAGACTAGGAAGTTGTCAGATCAATTTGATATCTATGGAAATGTGATTGGTTGAATTTAAGGAAGGTGAAAGGTCCCAGACAAGGTCTAAAGACATTACACTGATTATGGTATTTTATAAAAATCTAAATATTTTAGATATTTAAAAATACTTACCCTACCTCTAGTTAGTGCATTACCTATGCTCATTTGATACAAGATTGGAAAACGTGTTAGCGATGTTATCCTCCATAGAAGAAGTGAGATGTGAGGGTGACTAGCTGCTAATACGTGGCTGGTAGACGGAAGTACTGCCCCCCAATCCCGTCACGTGACCACGTGAGCTAGTCACAATTCCTGAATCCAAGTCCGAGTAGAGGCCGCCAAGAGGGGAGGAAGAGATCCAACGATGGGGGGGAAATATACCCTAGAGGTAGGGTAAGTTTTTTTAAATATCTAAAATATTTAGATTTTAATAAATTTTTAATACTTACCCTACCTCTAGTTAGTGCATGTTGATCCGACAGTAGGAAGGTGGGTCGGACTCAGATGAGGACCACTGTCGAAAGCACCAGGAGAGGTGGCCTTGCCTTACTTCCTGGAAGAAGAAAGCATGGGACAATGTACCACACCAGTCAGCAGGGGAACACCACAACAAAGAGTGGGTTAGCCCTAACCAAAAGCCTCCGAGGTAGGGATAATTACCTAGTGAGAAGAGGGACGGGTGAGTTGCTAGGCAACTACCAAGGGTCCGAAGGACTGCAAGCCCTGGACATCCTCCACTGCTAGATCGCGCAAGTAGTGGCTTGCGAAGACAGAAGTGGATCTCCAGAAGCAGCCCTCCATAATCGATGGTACCAAACAGTTCCTGTGAAGGGCCATCGTAGACGCCAAGGCCCGAATCTCATGAGGGTTGTTGGCAGCAGGGTGAGGTAAACCGGCTGCGTCGTAGGCCGCCAGGATGGCCGTACGAAGCCACAACGAAATGGTATTCCTGTTTACCTCACCCTTGGCTGCCGCAGACAGGGGAATGAAGAGCCTCTTGCGAAACCTTCTCCTAGCTGAAGATCTGGCGATGAACTCCTTGATGGCTCTCACAGGGCACAAAGAGAGTTCCTCAGCGTCTGCACTCCCAACGATCGAAGACAGAGGGGGAATGATGAACACTCTGTCCAGCTGACCTGGAAGTAGATTCTTGGCTACGAAGTCCCACAGAAGACCCAGGTGAACTGCACCATGGCGGGACTGTTCGAAGCGAATTCTGGTGACGTCAATGGCGTGAATCTCGCTAACCCTAGCAGCAGTAGCCAGGGCCACGAGGAACACGGTCTTGTACGAGAGGTCCTGGAAGGAAGCCTGAGATAACGGCTCGTACGGAGGACCTCTCAGGTGTCGAAGAACCACGTTCAAGTCCCAAGCAGGAGGACGAAACTTAGCTTTCTGGTCTTCAACCTTAAAGGCTTTCAGCATGGCCACCAGCTCCGGAACCTTGGAGATCTTCCGATCATTTCTTGACGGCGTAGACAGAGTTGAGAGCTGAAAGGTATGTAGAGATAGTGCCTCCTTTTAAGGTGTCGATCAGTGCGAAGATACAGGAGAAACTCCGCGATGAATTGAGGAGAGGCTGAAACAGGACTCTTGTTATGCTTCTTGCAGAAACCCTCAAAAGACAACCACTTGTCGTCGTAAAGAGACCTTGTGGAGATCCTGTGAGCCACAGCAATGGTGCTTGCCACCTTAGCCGAGTAGCCCTTCGATCTCAATGCCCTCTGCAAAAGGTCCAAACGCACAGATGGAAGCGATCTGGGTCCGGATGAGTTTGACGACTGTGGGGGTGCCGCAGAAGATGATGCCACTGAGGAAGTGGGTCTGGTTCTCTTCCGGCGAGACGACTCAGTTCTGGAAACCAAGTCCTCGCCGGCCAAAAGGGCGCGACCAAAAGCAGACTGATCACTCTGGTCTCCTTGAGTTTGGCAAGGACCTTGGGCAGAAGCACAGGTGGAGGAAAAGCTTAAGCATCTAGATTTTCCCACGAGAGTGAAAGAGCGTCCACTGCTCATGCAGCTGGGTCCGGCAGAGGGGAGACGTACACCTGGAGCTGAGAGTTGAACTTGGTGGCAAACAGATCTACCAGCGGACGATGATGAAGACTGCAGATGAGGGCGAACGCCTCCGGGTGGAGCATCCACTCCGTTGGAGAGGGCTTGTCTGGCCTTGACAAGGCGACCGCCAACACATTCTTGCAACCCGGAATGTGCCTTGCTCTGACTTGAATGTCGTTCTCGTCGAGGAGACGAAACAAGTCCAGGGTTGTCGAGCAGTTGACGAGATCCTGTCGTGCCCTGATTCTTGATCAACCACACGACAGTTGAGTTGTCCGAAGCAATCAGAAGACGTGAGCCGCGTAGCGTCGGAAGCCAGGCTGTCACTGCCAGGATGACGGCTTGTAGTTCGAGACTGTTGCTGTGCCAAGAAGCGTGAGCGTCGGACCACAGCCCCGATGTAGTGAGGTGGTCCAGATGGGCTCCCCAGCCCTGAAGAGAGGCGTCGACGAACATCTTGTGCGAGTGATGGAACTCTGTCAAAGAGACTCCTTCGCAAACATTCGATGGGCTCAACCACCACCTCAGAAAGGGATGAAGATGAAGTGGAAGACTGTATCTGGCCTTCAGGTCCTCCTGGCGAATGAAAGGTGACAGGAACACCTGAAGGGGTCTCAGCATCAAGCGCCCCCTCTTGGTCAACGCTTGAGCAGACGAGAGGAGGCTGAGCAGGGACTGCCACTCCCTGAGCGCCAGAGCTCGATGAAGTCCACCCTGAACAAGTCGCAAAATCTTGGTCCATCTGTCCGGAGGAACCTTGACCAGGTCTAAGTCCGTGAGGAACAGTCCTCCGATGAAGGTTAGACGCTGAGACGGGACCAGGTGGGACTTCTCTTCGTTTAACAACCAACCCAGTTGGTGAAGAAGCTTGCGAACAAACTGGGTTTGCTTGTGTAGCTGCCACGGCGCCGCGTGGCTCATCAGGCAGTCGTCGATGTATGGGTCGAACTCGATCCCCCGAAGGTGAAGAAACCGAGCAATCGGCGCTGTGATGCGAGTGAAGAGCCACGGGGCCGTGGAAATACCAAACGGGAGTACCTTCCATTGGTAATGTTCCCCTTGGAAGTAAAAACGCAGGAACTTCCTGTGTGGTTCGTAAATGGGGACGTGAAGGTAGGCGTCCTGCAGATCTAGCCAGTCGTTCGAGGAAAGCTTTGAACGCAGTAGATCCAGGGAAATCATGCGGAAATGGGGCGGGTCCTCCAGGTAACGGTTGTTGAACACCGCCATGTTGTGAATCATCCGCATCTTGTCCGAGTTCTACTTGGGGACGAGGAAGATGGGAGAGTAGAACCCTGGGGAGTGATTGGGATCTAGCACCTTTTCTAACGCTCTCTTGTCTAGCAGCCTCTGGATGTTCGTGGATAGCTGCACTAGTTGAGCTTTCGAGTACTGGTGTGACCGGGGCAGGTTGGTCAGAGGCGGCGACCTGGCTATTGGCAGTTTGTAACCTGATCGAAGGATGTTCAAGACGAAGAGGTCTTCTAGAATTGTCTGATGGACGCCAGGGCTGACCGCACATGGTCCATGATTGTTCCCAACGAATTGGCTTGCCAATGGTACATGGTCTGAAGATGGTCTAATCTTGACGGATTGTCCTCTGCCAAATCCTGGGCCAGCGCCTCCGTGGCTGAGGCCAGACCCGAGAGAGGCTTGAGAATACGGCGTAACTCAGTGTGAATCGCTAAGAGCTTCGAGTCCGTCACCTTGTACTGAGCCTGCGACGCAACCGACAGGCGTCTAGCAGAGTCATCCAGGGCAGGACCATTATCATAGATGGAAAACGAGTGAATCTTAAAGCCCGCAGAAGTATTCTTAGCGGCGCGGAGCGAGGGGTTGAGAGACAACCGCTGGAAGTCCTCATCCAGGGAGACTAAGGCATCCAGTACCATAGGGTGAGGGGGGATCATCACCTCAGGGTCATCCCAAATAGCAGCAGCCCGGTTAGCTTCCGTCGATGGCGAAGGGCAAGAGGTCAGCCTATCTGCTATCCAAGAGTAGACCAATGGCAAAGTCAGGTGGTTCTGATCCGGGTCCTCTACTTCCTCCTGGTAATCTGGAACAAACTCATGTTCCTCCCTAAACGAAGGGGACCTAGAGCGTCGAGAACCGGATGTCACAGTGGAAGGAGACTGGCGACGAAGAGGAGACCTAGAGCGCCTCCTGGAAGGAGAGTTTGCCGCCCGGTGACGTCTGTCCTCAGAGAGCCTACTATCCTCCGAAGCCCGACGTTGAGATGTGGCAGACGGTTCTGTATGTCTAGGAGAAGAGCGCCGATACTCGCGAACACGAGAGGGAGAGCTGCGCTTATCATAGTCCCGACGATCTTCATACACCTGGATCCTAGAGCGATTGTCCTCAGTCCTAGAACGGTGATCCCTGCGCTTTGCAGGAGAGTGGCGGTCCCTAGGGGAGGGAGAGCGAGAGCGCCGACGCTTGGACGAAGAGGGCGAGGAGTGCCGATCCTGGTAGTCCTTAGGGCGCCGGGGAGCGACGGCCCCTGGGCGCAGGCGAGCGACGATCCTTAGGAGAAGACGAGCGCCGATCTCTAGGTGCCGGCGAACGTCGGTCTCTGGGCGCTGGCGAACGATTGCCCTTCGGAGCAGGAGAGCGTCTGTCTTTAGGTGCAGGGGAGCGTCTGTCCTTGGGCGCTGGAGAGCGATGATCGTCCCTAGCCGGGGACCGAGCACGCTTGCTCTGAGAGGCAGAAGGAGAGGAGCGATGATCCCTGGGCGCCGGCGAACGACGATCCTTCCTAGGAGAGGTGGGACGCTCAGGCGGGGGACGCTGATCCAACTGGTCCAACTTGCTGGGGTCCTCCATAATTCCAAGGAGAAAACTAGCGAAGCGGGGGTCTCGAAGGATAGGCGGAGCTCCAGGGTTGAAGGCAGCGTCAGACTGTTGAGACGAGAGGGAGGTCCTCTGCACCTGCGCTGATGTCTGAAGAGAGCTGGAATGTTCCTTCGGCAGGGGAGGCTGAGAGGTCTGCGGAGGGTCACCCTCAGGCAAAGGAGGGTTCGAAGGAGGAGCAGAGGCGTCCGGGTGCGAGTCCGAAGACGACATCCTGGAGCGACGTTGAGTAAACCTCTTCCTCCGAGCGACGAGAAAGGCCTTGAAAGCGATGTCAGAGAGGCCCTTGCACAGATGACACCTTCTGGCCCAAACACACTCGTCGGCACGTAGACAGTCGGGGCACAAGAGGTGCGGATCTTTGGCCGACTTCTGAGATTTACAATTATGACAGAAGACCCCTGTCATAAAAACTCACAAACAAACTGCAGCACAAAACAAAAACAAGATTAAAGCGCAAGCAAAAAATCATGTTATAGTAATGCAATGCAGGAATAAACTCAGCATGAATGAATTCAAAAATATTAAAATTTGAAAACAATTACAAATTTACTAAGTTAAATTATGAATAATCACAATGAATAATTATAATATAAACAATGTCAAAACACAAAAAGTAAAACAACAAAGTCAGTGGAGTTAATTAAAACTCTACCAAAGGAGACTGGTCGCAAGTCTGTCAAGTGTAAACAAACCCAAAGGGACGTGAGCGCTACCACCCACGTGCGTCAAACGGGTGGCTTGCAGATAAACAAAATAGTACCAAGAGACAAAAAGGAAACCGAAGGTTAACAAACCCAAAAAAAGGGAAGAAACATATTTCCTTGGAAAAGGGAAGGTACAGGGAAGGGAAAAAACAAAGTTAAGGAAGTAATTACGAGAAATTACAAAAAAACTACGCCTCGTGACAAGACAAGACGAAGGTGAAAAAAGTACCAACGGGAGAAGCCATAATGGATACCATGGTAATCCTATGACGAAAAAACCAGATATATAGTGAAAATAGGTGTAAAAAGCAAGAAATTACTTGATAATAGGGAGGGTAAGGGACCCAAGCAGGGGAGGGGAAACCCAAACCTCGCCGAAACCAGGTCAAAGGGCGACAAGACGAAAATTTGCACAAAGCAAACTACGGCAAGGAAACCATGGTGAGTACAAATTTTTTTATTGACAGTACATCTCACGGGAGGAAAAAGGAAAACGTAATACATACCAAACACAATACAAAGGGGTAGGGAATTTGGAAATATAACGAATTCTCATACAAAAACCATCAAAAACACGTCCGTTCAGGATACGATAAAAGGAATTGTGACTAGCTCACGTGGTCACGTGACGGGATTGGGGGGCAGTACTTCCGTCTACCAGCCACGTATTAGCAGCTAGTCACCCTCACATCTCACTTCTTCTATGGAGGATAACATCGCTAACACGTTTTCCAATCTTGTATCGAATGAGCATAGGTAATGCACTAACTAGAGGTAGGGTAAGTATTAAAAATTTTAACAATTCACTGTCATTCTTTACTTAATGCTACATGTTGCAGTGGTATCCCGGACACGGTTCCATGTATGTCCGTAAACAGACAATGCTCCTCCGGGCTTCAGGCTTTCATGAACGTTGCAGGTAAATATTCAACAAATTTCTAGCATGTTTTAGGCAGAGTTCAAAGCACATTCTGATTCCACAAAAAGCTTTTTTTTTTGCTGATCCAACGGAGCAAATGGTCCATGTCATTAAAAACTAGACTGTCTTTAGAAGAATGTACCAGAGTCAATCAGTTTTGTGTACAGTGTAACTTAATTTAAAAATAATATTAACAATGGTTTTGACAAAATTCCAGAAATATTTATATCAACATTAAAGTCATTGAAAGATTATGCAGATTGTTATGTGTCAAGCTAGGATAGACTGTAACATTAATTTGTTATAACTCCGCTACGAAGTAAGCGGGGGTATATAGCAGTCATTCCGTCCGTCCGTCCGTCCTTCCTTCCATCCGGTCAATTTTCTCAAAAACCGTCAAAGGTACATCAACCAAACTTTGTACACTTGTTAACCATGTTCTTCCGATCTCGCACAGACAATTTTCAATTCTTATAGATTTAATTTTTTTGTCGTTTCCATGGAAACGTCACTTTTTGGACTTAGTTTTATTGTGTTCAATCCGGACAAGTTTTCTCTGAAACTGTTCAAACTAGGTGAATGAAATTTTGGTTGTGAGGACTCATGACCATACTCTTTATCGAGTTCGAAAACCACTTCCGAAATATTATTTTTATGGAGTTATGGCCCTTGAATCTGAAATTGAACTTAGTACCAAAAGAACTGTGATGCTCCAATGGGGACAAGTTTTCTCGATTACTATTACATCTAGGTGAATGAAATTTAACATGGGAGGCAGTCCAGATGATACTCTTCATCGAGTTTAAAATCCATGTCGGAAATATTATTTTTTAAAGAGTTACTTACAAATTACCGGTGTGATGCTCTAATGAGAAAAATTAAGTTACCCAAAAAATATTACATCTGGGTGAATGAAATATTGTAATAACAAAGCCAGTTCCCAAAATTATTTTGGACAATATTATGATGCTTGAAACTGTTTTTTGAACATAGTACCCTTCACATCTATAATTCTCAATGGACGGATAGCAGATGGCGGGGGTATGTGAGCCATGCTCACTTTTTTCTTGTTAACTATTCCATGCAGGTAGCAAAATTGTGCCAAATCAAAAGCACCATATTTAAAAATAACAATTACTTAGACTTTTAATTCATTTCTTCTTCCAAAGTTTTAAAGTGATGATGCCATTGATGGATGGTGGAATTGTGGATGTAGCGTAATGTTATATATGAAGTATTTCTGTATTGGCCCATGCAGTTACAGGTGCAAGGTCTGTTGTATTGGCGTGAGAGGAATGTCAGGACAAAAGACCTGTAGCTCAGCCAATACAGAAATACTTAAATAATATCTCAAAACTGAGGAGGCGCTTGTCCAAGGGGGGCTTGAGGAGGTAACGAGCTGTTACTACATGGATCCAATAAAGGATACAGATAGCCGCGATAATGTGGTAAAACATTATTAAATGAGAAAGGAGGGGGGGGGAGCTACCAAACACATAGAAAACCAGGCGGTTGACAACTTCAAGGGTTTAATTGTAACGTTTCGCCACCCATGAGGGCGGCTTCTTCAGACAAAAATTAGGCAAGGAGGCAGAGCTAAAGTACTAAAATGAGGTTCACTGTTGATGATGTCACAATGGTGTTTATGATGTCACAATCGGCTGGAGGCTGAAGGCCAGTATGTGGTATATGAGAGAATTCATAAGTAATATGAGAAGGAAAATGTGGTACTATTAATGGAAAATGAAAAAATTTAAGTTTGAAATAGAATTGAGAAAGTCTTTCCGGAAAAGGCGTCATGAGGAATTGTTGTGGACAATTGTCCTGATCCCTGTACTGTGGCGGTACTTCTGAAGGTTCAGGCTGTTGTACTTGGGATTTCCAATGTGGTGGCGATGTGACAGCAGTTGGGTCTTCTGAACGACATACTTGTGGGATAAAGATGGGATATGATTCCACAATTGCGGCAAGGAGGCAGGCTTGTTTCTGGGTTGTCTGCAAGTTGTGTACATCAGTGGGGGGTTCAGCGGAGGTTGAAGTGATCAAATGAAGAGATTGCGGCGAGGGAGGTTGTCCTTTTCTTCTGTGTATATCTTCATATTTTTATGCCCAGCCGCGTGTTTAGCGCGAAGTGGGGGATATAGTATTTGGCTGCGTCCGTCCGTACGAAATGGAATAACTCAAATACTGTTCACTGGATTCTTTTCATATTTTGCATATGGGTTCATCATAGGGAGAGTAATGTTCCTACAGATGTTTAGTTTAAACATATTTTATTCAATAAGAAAAGGATCAGGAACAAGTTCTCCAACTTAGAACACCTTCTCCTTGGTATGTACATAGATAATTTACATTATTATCCCCCGCCGCGCGTTTAGCGCGAAGCGGGGGATATAGTATTCGGCTGCATCCGTTCGTCCGTCCGTACGTACGTACGTACGTCCGTACGTACGAAATGGAATAACTCAAATACTATTCACTGGATTCTTTTCATATTTTGCATATGGGTTCATCATGGGAAGAGAAATCTTCCTACAGAGGTTTGTGACCTTGACCTTCATTTCAAGGTCACGACGAGACTTTGTCATTTTACCCTTGTCAGCGGGATATCACAAGAACCATTCACTGGATTCTCTTCATATTTTACACATGGCTTCTCCAAGGAAAGACAAAGGGCTGATTTGATATTTGACATCATTCTCAAGGTCACAGCGGAACTTTGAATTTTTCGACATGTGAATGTAGTTGTAAAGCTTGTCAGCGGGATATCTCCAGAACCATTCACAGGAATTCCATCATATCTTACACAAAGCACCTCCAAGGGAAGACGACGGGCTGATTAGATATTGGTGACTTTGACATTATTCTCAAGGTCACAGTGGAACTTTGAATTTTTTACATGCTAATGTACATGTAATTCTTGTCAGCGGGATATCTCAAGAACCATTCACAGGAATTCCATCATATCTTACACAAAGCACCTCCTAGGGAAGACGATGGGCTGATTAGATTTTGGTGACCTTGACATCATTCTCAAGGTCACAGTGGAACTGATTTTTTCAACATGATAATGTACATGTAAATCTTGTCAGCGGGATATCTCCAGAACCATTCACAGGAATTTCGTCATATCTGACACAAAGCACCTCCTTGGGACGACAAAGCGCTGATTAGATTTTGGTGACCTTGACATTATTCTCAAGGTCACAGTGGAGCTTTGACTTTTCCGACATGTTTGACAGTCGATTTTGCTGATTTTGACATTATTTTTCAATTTTGAAGTATTAATTTGCGGCGGGGGATTATGTCACCTTAGTGACAACCACTTGTTACAAATAAAGATAACAGAAAATGGACAAGAAAGGAGAGAAAGCCAAAAAGGCTGACATAGATTATTACTAATAAAATATGCTATACAAAACATTTAGTTTCACTGATAAATAATTGCACTGATTTAAACACATTTGTATTTTGACATGGTGATAGGTCTGCACTTCCTTCTAGCATAATTGTAAGGTTAACTGGAATACGCGCTGATGTACAAATGCGCTCTAAAGCCAACATAAGGTTCACTCTTTGTTGTTTGTACAAAGGACATTCAAACAAGTAGTGATATGAATTCTCAACAGGATAACCACATGCACAGCTGGGATAACTTTTAATTCCAACTTTATATACCGGTAAGTCAAAGTTTAAACTACTGACTGAATAGCGCAACTTGGTATGAATTATGTAAAATTTCTTTTACCGAACGAGTAGTACTGTGGCGGCTGTAAGTTATTGACATTGATATGTGATTTGAATTCTGAAATACTTATTGCATTACGAGCAGTGATTGGTAAATTGTTCCAAGAACTTATAGTAGATGGAAAAAAGGACTTGGTGGAATGTGTAAGTCTTGTGATAGGAATTGATATATTTGTCCGTAAATTGTAATTTGATTTAGAACCAACACTATTCTGAAGCAAATCATTAAGATATAAAGGGGTAATTTCATTTTGAATCTTAAACATCAAACATAATTTTCGTCTTCTTCTACGTTCTTGTAACGTTTCCCAACCAGTTTCATAATATAGAAATCTATGTGATGTATATTTTGGTAAACCAGTAACTACTCTTGCTGCTTGTAACTGAATTTGTTCTAATTTACCAATCTGTTCTTGAGTACACCCGTCCCAAACTTCACTTGCATATTCAAGATGTGGCCGAATGAACATGATATATATCTTATTGAGAGTATCCTTGCACAATACACATTTCAAAAGTCTCATGGATGCAACCATTTTTAGGTCTTCAAGACGAATGTCTGAAGACCTATTGTTCTTATCCGAATTTGTTTTCTTCTTATTATTATTTGCAGGATTTTGTGCTCCCGATTCTGAAGTAGCGGCCAGACCGATTTCCACGAAATTTTCAGGGATGATAGTCTGTAACAGAAACTAGCCCTGTACGTTGGCCGATTTTGGATTTTCGACTTCTTTCTTGAGTTATCTCCCCTTGAAGTTGAAACTTCAAACCTCAATAGCTCGAAAACTAATTAAGATATTTTCACAAAACCTTCACCATAATGTGGGCAACAACATTCCCCATCGATTAGGCCTATAACGGTTTTCGGCCGTAATAATAGATTTTTTGCTATTTCGAGAAAAATGACAATTTGTTGTACTTTCGCGGTTTTGAGGGTACGCGTCTTTGAAAATCTTCTCCTCAATAACGGCAATACATACAGCTATGTTTCATAGCTCATTGTGAAGGTGAATAACTGCTTATTAACGTGAAATCGCCCAATTTTGGAATTTCGATTTGGTATTTGAGGAATTTCCCTTTGAAAATTGTGTTTTTTAAAAAGGGCGACATTCGGTCTCATGTTCAAAGGGACATAACTCTGTCAAAAATTGAGATATCTCAGAGATACCTATTGCAATCTGATCCAGATACGTTACAAAATATTTCTGTTGAACATCTATATCATGTAAAACTTGATAGTTTTGCCACAATTTAATGATTGGCCCAAACATATGACATTCTGTGATTTTGAGACTTTTTGAGGTTCATATATTTTGGAGAATTTTCGATCATGAACCAATGTAGATAGGAAGACTTTAAATAGCTCCTGTTGATGTTGAAACGTCATTTATTAAAGACAATATTGTTCGAGCACAATTCTGTCATAGTTTATATGTGACAAGTCATAGAAGATAGAAAATTGCATTTTAAGCAAAGTTCAAAGGGTCATAACTGCTTAACTTCGTATGCTATTGAAATTTCAGTCACACCTACGTATGCACAATTTTAAGAACAACTTTTCTGTTGACCACTTTCATCAAAAAGTTGATAGTTAAGCCTCGAACATCGCGAACGTTCTCTAGGGGTCCGAAAATTAGCATTTTTGAGTATTTTCCTGAATATTCAGAAGAACATAACGTATTAATTATGTATGCAACCTTAATGATGATATCATCTACTTACGTGGAAATCAAAGTACAACATCTCCTATGTTACACCTTATTATGAAAATGTTGACCGTTTTGTGTTTATCGTGAGAAAGATCATGTAGGGATCCATTAATACGTGATTTTTCCATTTTCAGAGGGGTACCTTCTTTGGAGAATTTTTGTAAAATAACTATTGAAGATAGAGACATGTTTAATAACTCATTTTAAAGCAGAAACATTGATGAATAACCGAGAATTAAACATGGAGTTCAAGGTCAAGCAGAAGTCTTGAAGACCTAAGTATTGACGCGTCAATCCTAGTTGAAACTTTTATTATTATTGTTTCGATATGTTCAGCCCAATTTCCATTATTGGCAAGGATTACTCCAAGATGTTTATGTTTGTCAACAATTTTAACTTCAACACCATCAAAATATACTTTTGGCATTTCTGTTTCGTTTTTCATCGTGAATAAGATGGCTTCAGTTTTATCAGGGTTGTACTTTATTAACCACTTTTTGCCCCATAGATTTAGCTTGCATAAATTGGCATTAAGCTTCATTTCAATTAGTCTAGTTTGAGGTGAAGCGTAACCAAGAGAGGAATCATCAGCAAACAAACGTGTTAAACAATCTAATTTGTCTGCTATGTCATTAATATATACAATGAATAGAAAGGGACCAAGCACTGACCCCTGAGGGACACCAGCGTTTAGAGCTCTCAGCTTGGAGAATGATTCATTAACAAATACACTTTGATTTCGACCAGTTATGTAACTACCAAGCCATCCCAACACATGTCCACTTATTCCATAACTTTCAAGTTTTAAAAGCAATCCCCTGTGCCAAACATGATCAAATGCCTTAGACACATCACAAAATACCATACATAAGTTTTCTTTTTTGTCCAATGATTAAAAAATCTTGTGATAAATTTCAATTAACTGATGAACAGTGGAATGTCCTGGTTGAAAACCAGATTGATATTTATACAAGAGGTTATTGGCATGAAAATAGTTAAACAAATGCTTAAATACAACTCTTTCAAATACTTTACCAACACAACTTATAAGAGATATAGGTCTATAGTTTGAAGCAAGAGATGGATCACCTTTCTTAAAAAGAGGCATGACATTGGCAATCTTCCACTCAGATGGATACACACATGATTGTAATGACATATTGAACAATAGACATAACACATCGCTAATTGAGTATACAACATTTTTCAAGAGTTGGTGACTTATTTTGTCAGGACCTTTCTTCACGTGTAAACATTTAATGATATCTTCAATCTCAAATTTAGAAATAGTAAGTGTGTCAAAAATAGCACCCGTTCGTCTGTGAAATATGGTATACAAGCGTTATTGTCATGTAATGTTGAAATTGATTGGAAATATTCATTTAATCTTTCAGCTTTTTCATAATCAGAAAAACAAGATGGGCTTTCTGTATCATTATCAGATTTAAGAAGAGGTATGCATGTACTCGAGCCGGATTGTTTTACTAAATACCTTAGAAGTTTCCAATATGAAGTTTTATTTTCGACATAAGAGTCAAGTAGGAAATTATCAACATTGGCATAAAAGTTTTCCTTTGCATAATACTTCATATTGTTAACCTTTTGACGTTGCTTTTTGAACTTCGTAATATCACCCAATACTTTAGTTCTTCTTGCTCTTCTGCGTAACCTATCTCTTTTCCTACATTCTCTTCTTAAACTTGAATCAAACCATGGTTTGTCATTTGGTCTTATAGTTACTTTCTTTGTAGGGATACATGATTTCAGATATGCATTCAATTTATGGTAAAATATTTCACATGCTTGGTTAACATCCTGAGAATTTAAGAACCAGTCAGCCCATTGTGTTTTTTTGATAAGTGAATTAAGAGATTCATAATCACCTTGCTTATAGCATAATATCTCTCTTGTATATGCCATATGAGTGTTTACTGAAGTAGTAAGTGTCACAAAAGTGCCTTTGTGATCGCTTATTGAGCTATCCAATTCAACAACTCCACAATCGACTAATGTTTGGACATCATCACTAATTATGATTGGATCAAGCAAAGTACTAGAATTTTTAGTTATTCTGGTAGGTTCTGAAATAATATTTTTCAAATTCTTTGTTAACATAATATCTCTTATATATTTACCCTTACGAGACAGCATGTCTGCATTTAATTCTCCAATTATAGTGATTTGATCAGTTATATCTAGGGCATTTTCAATGCTAAAATCTAAACGTTCCCAAAATCCCAAGTAATTATTCTCTGGTCTATAAGCTAAACAGATAATAAGAGGTTTTACTGGTACCGGGTAGGTAAATTTTGATCCAGATTGTTTCATCATAATTATTTTCTAAGTGTTCTATTCTCTTAAATGCTAGGTTCTTTTTTATATAAATAATAACACCCCCGCCAAAAGAGTTTCTATCTTTACGTATGGGATCATAGTAACCAGTCCACCTTAGCGCATCGTTATCAATACTTTCATCTAAATGTGTTTCCGTGAATCCAACAATATGATTATCTGAAAGATACTCGCTTAGATATTCAAGTTTATTTCTTACGCTTCTCGTATTCAGATGAAATATACTTAGGGTCCTGTCATGAAAATCATGCGATTGTGGACCTGGATTGGACTCAATATCACCAGCAAGCTGGAGTAACAATAGTAGTAAGATTATTGCGTTAGTGTTACGAAACTGACTCTGTAATGTACACAGGAAGGCTATTACAATGCTTGTATTACATGATACTGACAAAAGAATGCACATGTTGTATAATTCAGATAGAATGATCCATAATAGAGAATAGTTACACACTTTGAAACGTGGAAATGTTTTGCTAAAGCGCGGGTAATTACATATTTTACAATGAAATAACCCGATTGTCACACGATATTGAACAATGTCATTACCCATCATCTAATATCATTGAAAACTGAAAAAGCCATGTGTGACAGAGAAATCGTGAAAGTTCGTTGTAAGACAATACATTTTTGTTCAAATAATACTGGAATAGAAGTGCAGACCCAGTGGGATAAAATTCACAAACTTCCTTATTTGCCAATAGTAGAGCTATGGAAAAAGCAGTGGGAAATAAGAGAAATAGGGAAATAGTAACAATAGTGGGAAAACATAACATAGTAGAAATAAAGGGCTTGTGTGGATAAAACATATATATACAAGAGGCATTTAGCTATTATATACAATTGATTGAGGGCAATCTGATCAAAATGGAGTATTATTTGGCGATAAAATGCAAGTTGCTACCAATAATTTAAACACATACAGGTACATGAATATGGCTACTTACATTTTGTTTGAATCCCAGAACACACAACTATCATAACTAACACACTAGGCATGCACATATCGGTTTAGGTCCTCTTTGCACTGGACATGTCGCACTGCGCCTTCCGGCTGCTCTAAAACGAAAATACGTCCATCTCTTGTCCAAGTGTTCTCAATCCAGTGTGATTTCTTGAGGTCCCTGGCCATCCTGAAGAGCTTGCTCCTGGTCTGGGTCAAATCCTCGTTGATGAAGACGTTCTCTATCTTGCTTCGTAGCTTTCTCCTGTTTGTGTACATCCCCTCTTTGTCCAGGTAACTCACGAACTTGACGATGATTTGCCTCTTCTGTCCCTGTACACGTCGTCCTACCCGGTGGCACCTGTCGATGTCCACGAGCGAGATATCCTTGCTGATCTTGTGTAGCACACTCATGGTCACCTTCTGTATATCTTCCTCGTCAGTTTCTGGTACTCCACTTATCCTTAACGAATTTCTCCTACTGTATTGTTCTGTGGAGCTCGTCTGTAGTTTTCTTCATTTCGTCAGATGTTTGTTACCTTAACCTTCATTTCACAACGACACTTTGTCATTTTATCCTTGTCAGCGGGATATCTCAAGAACCATTTGCTGGATTCTCTTCATATCTTACACATAGCTTCTCATGAGGAAAGACGACAGGCTGATTAGATTTTGGTGACCATGACATTATTCTCAAGGTCACAGTGGAACCTTGAATTTTCGACATGTTAATGTACATGTAAAGCTTGTCAGCAGGATATCTCAAGAACGATTCACTGGAATTCCATCATATCTTATACAAAGCACATCCTAGGGAAGACGACGAGCTGATTAGATTTTAGTGACCTTGACATTATTCTCAAGGTCACAGTGGAACCTTGAATTTTCGACATGTTAATGTACATGTAAAGCTTGTCAGTGGGATATCTCAAGAACGATTCACCGGAATTTCATCATAACTAGATTTTGGTGACCTTGACCTTATTCTCAAGGTCACAGTTGAACTTTGAATTTTTCGACATGTTAATGGGGATCATGTCACCTTAGTGACAACTACTTGTTTTGGTCTGTGTTGATGGGACGGGATCTTCTGTTGGTGGTTGAGGTTGACATCTTGGCGGTTTTGCCGGGTCGCTCACTTGTTGACGGGCTGCTGTAGGAGGTTGCGGTTCGGGATGTCAGGTCTGCGCATGTGTGAGAAAACTCAAAACTGAGGAGGCGCTTGTCCACGGTGGGCTTGAGGAGGTAACGAGCTGGTTAACACATGGATCCACTAAAGGATACAGATAGCCGCGATAATGTGGTAAAACATTTTTAAATGACAAAGGATATAATATCTATTTTATTAATCATCCCCAGCCCAAGTTTAGTATGAAATGAGTATATAGTGTTCGGCAGCGTTTGTCTGTATATCTGTCGCACAGTCTGTTCGTCCGTAAGTATGTACGTAATTGAATAACTCTATATTACAATTCACTGAATTCTTTTCATATTTTGCATATTGATTCACCATAAGACAAAAAGACAAGTTTGTGTTGATAATGTTTAAAAGGTCATATAACTACTGCACATGTAAATGAGTCGTGCAGTTCGGTTTCTACACATGCATAATGATGTTTACTCGATTTTAATTGGAAACTAGGAATTATGATGTAATTTGCGATTGGGAATGAATATGCAAGCTGAGTGAGTTTATTTGTACTGTAAACGGCACATATGATGTGTTGGAACGTATTAGAGCCAAATAAAATTTTATGAAACACAATGGATGTACCTTTAACCCTTACGTTGCGTATATATATTTTACCCTTTTTAGCCCCTGTGGCGGAATTTACAGGCTCGCAGCTCGCAGCAGTAGTTTGAGCTTAGGCACTAACGAGCTCTGCTGGCGGAATTTCCAGGCGGCGATTCCGGTACCGTTTTTACGAAATATACCGCATCTACATGGCGAATACGGGCTATATACGGGCGTTGAATACAAATTCAAGTCGCGGCACCCGTACACAAATGGTTGCTTTATACCCGCATCTTCGAATTATTTTTTTACGATTTTTCTTTACTTTTCTATTACTTTGTAAAGATTGTCTTTAATTCGGGCCTTATAACATCATGAATTTGGAGCGCGCTACTGAAATTTTTATATGGACTTGAAGACCAGATGTTTGTCTTTACAATGATATAAAAAATATTAGAATGCGACCTATGGTTATAATTCTATTGTCATCTAAAGTTTGTCTTTATTTCCAGCTTCATGAAATCAAAACTCCTGAGCGCGCATATTGCGAAATTTATATGTGCTTGTAGATAGTTTATTCCTCTTTACAATGACATAAAAATTATTAGAATACGACTTATGGTTCAGAAAATATAACCAACCAAAGGAGAGTGACGCTACCCCGACAGTACCACGTGAATGGTCCCGACGCGCACCAATTTACTGGCACTGCTTGGTCCCCCCGGGACTGTGCTAATTACAGTACTGTTACCTCCTCGAGACCTCCTCGAGACCTCCTCGAGGGTGCCAGAGCCGAGCGCGCGTGGAACTAATGGGTACTAATGAGCACAGCATACACTAATCACCGCGGCGAACGCAATACATGTTGCGCGGTGTAAAGTTTGTCTTTATTTCCAGCTTTATAAAATCGTAAATTATTTCGCGCGCATGCGAAACACGTATGTACTTGAAGACAATTTATTCCTCTTTACAATGATATAAAAATTATTGGAATACGTCAAATGGTTCGCAATATATGAAGAGCGTAAGGAAGGCACCCCCAGTACTTAGAAAATTCATTTTTGAAAAACTAACTTTTTGCGACATCTGGCCCATCATTTGCCGCATGTTTATTTTTCGCTGCGCATATACATATGATACATGGAATTGAAGACAATTTATTGCTCTTTACGATGATGTAAAAAGAAAAAAAATGCGCAACTTCGTTCGGAAGCTATAGCGTGCCAAATGAAGGTACCCTCGGTACTTTGAGGCAACTTTTTGACTATCGCGCATATTGGGGCACGTGCCGCAACTTTAGTTTTTCGTGCGCATGTATAAATTTTATATTGAATCAAAGCCGAATCTTTCCTCTTTACCCCATGTAAGTTTTATGAAAATCGGCCACCCGGTTCAGCATTTATGGGTGTTTTTTTATGATGCGGTTCTGGCTGAACTTCCAATGAAAGCTCGCATTCACTTTCTCTGTCTCTTTGATAAAATAAAGAATATTTTATTTGCAATGACATGTATTACAATGAAATTACAATGCATTTATGTACAAATATACACAATATTTACCTGCGGTTGTGCGCAGAACAGCTTTAGGGACCTAACAAGGTATGTATATAATGTGTATATACTAGTCCACACTTCGGCTCTCTTTACTTTCAATTTTCTTCTTCTTCATTCCCTTCTTCATTTCTTTCTTTTTCCGTGGCAGTGATGTAAGCCCTGGAATAGTCAGTGGCGGTGTGGTACAGTTTGAAGCATGGTGCGGCGCACAGAGAAACATTACAATCTGTACATTCATAAGAAGACTCTCTGCCTACTCGTTTTTTCTTCCTTGCTGGCCCATTGCCTTCTTCAATCTGTTTTGCGAGGACGGCGCGTTTTGCCTTAGAGCATACCACACACATCCTTGTGACGTTTTTCTTCCTTCCGACAGGCTCAATCTTCGTCGGAAAGTGACGTCCATGAAGACGAGTGACACTCTCGTCGCTCGTGCTCGGCCGACCACGGGGACGTCTGCAAAGTGATGGAACTTGTTCCTTGTCCGCAAATGTTACTATATGTTGCGCCAAAGCCTTCCTGTATTCCCGACTTGTTTTTAGAGGTTTATCTTTGCTGTATTCTTTATAAACGATGTAAGAGTTCAACATGGCAACGTTGAGAACGTGAAACCAAACCCGTTTCCACCACTTCAGGGTCTTCACTCGGAACGGCGTGTACGACAACATCTGGTCGGCCCGATCAACACCTCCCATGTACTTGTTGTACGTTGTTACAATGCGCGGCTTGAGAACTGGTTCCCCTGTTGCCCGGTTCTTCTTCCCTGTTTGTTCAAGTTGTGTATCTTCAACAGTAGACATGAGAAGCACTGATTTTCTATCTTCGTAGCGAAGAACGAGTAGGCCATGGTTGTGAGAAACTGTCATGTCCCCTTGCTTGGCTTTCTTTTTAGGTTTCTTGACTGAATCAGGAAGTCCCTTTCGATTGGCTCTCAACGTCCCCGTGGCACCTATTCCCCGCTCCCACAAATTTATGTACAGATTTGTGGACGAATAGTAGTTGTCCATAAAGATGTGATGCCCCTGTCCAACGTAGTCGTTCACCAAGTCCATGACTACATCATAAGTTTTGCCACCTTCAGAAACCGGTTCATTCGTTTTTCCAGTGTAGAGTTTGAACTTGCAAACGTATCCGTTGTGCGAGTCACACAACATGAAAGCCTTTATCCCATACTTCTTAGGCTTGTCGGGAAGATAAACTTTGAAAGATAAGTTACCTTTCCAGGGCACCATGCCCTCGTCGACTGAAATGTTTTGATGCGGTTTATACACTCTTGAAAAACGGTGAACTATCCGGTTATACAAGTGTCCCAGTTTATTTATTGGTGAAAAGCACGGGGTGTTACGGCCCGGCATCCTCCTGTTGTCAGCCAAGTGTAGGTAGGTTATAAGAAGCCAAAACCTGTCTCGGGGCATGCACTTGGCGAAGAAAGGCGTTGAGGTAACATCACTTGTTGACCAGTAATCAGCAAAGTTTCTCTGCACAACCAATGACATGGCAATTGTCATGGCTACAAATACCTTCATCTCTTCTGCATTAGTGTCTTGCCACTGTTGCATTCTTGAACGGGGTCTTAGAATTTTGTCCTCCATTGCTTGTTTGAAATATCTATTGGTTTCCGTTGCCATATCCTCATAGTCATCATTATGTATAAACAAATTGAAAAAGTCAATAGGTTCAGGGTTCTCAGGAAGTTCTATGAACTGGCGCAACCCAGTTTGACCAGTGAAAGGCAAGTTTACACGTGGCCGCGGACCATCCACCCACTCATCAAACGTCTGTGAATTATCATGATTATATTGTGGTATTTCGGCAAACTCCTCCTCAAAACCACTAAAGTCTTCTTCGGTGGAATTACCGGCGGCTAGAATCTTTCTGGCAATCTCTGTCTCTATATCACTCAGAGCATCTGTGTCACCATGTTCACTATCTATTACAGTGTCCCGATCATATGCATCATCACTGTCTAAACCACTGCTACCATCACTGTCAGTTGACTCCATATCAGAGGCTTCATCAGCATGGATCTCGTTGATGAAGTCGTCGTCGCTTGTAACGGCTTCAAAGCTGCGTGTCCTAGTATGCAACGTCCTAGGCCGTCGCAGGGCCTTGCGTCCACGTCCGCGCAGCATTCTGCTTCAACCTGTAAATGATTTAAAATGCGTTAGATGTATGCAACATATAACATGTGATTAGAGACAATAAACATACAGAGATAATGAATGTGAGCTTCATGGACGTTCATTTGCCAGTTTCAGAACCTCCCGGCGCATCTAGGACGACTGCGCCGCAAGCGCCGATGGCGCCGACGGCTTCTGACATCGCGCCGATTTTTCCGACGCATATGTCAAACGGACCATTTTCTGATTTCCTCGGCGACGTGTAGCACCGGGCGCGAGGCCCGGAAAATAAACTACTATGTCAGGGAAGCTCGGGTTGTCAGTTGCCGAATGACTTCTCTTTTCGAGAAGCAGAGCATCCAAGGAGCGGTCTCTCGAGGCGGAGCCCGGACCCATGGGAGCATACTCCCATGCTCTCCGGGAATTCCCGTCCCCGTCTTCCGCGGCGGACCCCGGATTCAATCGCGGGACAGGTTTCCCATGTTCTCTTTTGAGAACGAGAGACTCCGAGGAACAATCCTATGGGACGAACCCCGGATTCTATTGGGAATGGGTTCCCATGCCCTCTCGACATATATAGCAGAAACCTTCATACCTCGGAATGACACGAACCTTTATTTCAAAGTAGAAACAAAAAAATAATTTGCACAAAAAGTTTGGGGGGTGGCGACCAAAAGCGGGGGGGTCCGCGCACCCCCCGGTAGATATTTATACTTGTGGGTCGGTCCCGAAGATGACGGACCACGCCCATGTTCATGGGAATTTTTTCTCATTATGTCATGGCGAATCCCGTCGGAAATTCCCCTGCTCACGAAAAAACTAATACCTAAAAAAGTAATTGTGATACAAAAGAACTTTGGTAATAAAAGTGGTGAGGAATCAAATTCTCCATCTGCTCAGTTCAGTCCGCTACACATATAAATAATTCTTCAAATCTTATTGAATGAAACGTCTTTTATTCAATAATGTAAAAGATAAAATAATAAATTCAATTCAAATGGTTTGGAAAGGTGCGCCCTCGCATTTGAATTTTAGAAATAAAAACCTTTCGCAAATGGCATCAGTAACAAAAATGTTCACGCATTTTTAGAAACTCCGAAAAGTGAAATATTTTCCTGAGAAAATATTCCCACGAAAAGGCTTTTCCCCGAGCGGCGGGTCCCGTACTCAAATATATTTTCACTTTTATGTTATAATTTTTTTTCCAAAACTGGAAACAAAATTCCGTCATGACAGTTGTTCATCGTTTATAAAGCTCTATATTTGCGTATCAAAAGAACAGTATTTTAGTTATATATTATCATACTTCTTCACTTATGCGTACATCAATATTGCGGCTCTTCGCGCATGCATAGTTCTTCCCAAAAACATGCGCATTATATCTGGAATTAAAGACAATGTTTTTCTCTTTACAATGATGTAAAAATTATAAAAATCGGACTTGCGGTTCAAAAGTTATGAAGTGCGAAAATTATACCTTTTGGCGCGGCGCTTTGCGCATGCAGAGTTCTTCCCGAAAACATGCGCATTATACATGGAATTGAAGACAATGTTTTTCTCTTTACAATGATGTAAAAATTATAAAAATCGGACTTGCGGTTCACAAGTTATAAAGCCCGTAATGATGGTATATGCTAAGAGCGCCACTTATTCAAAGCCGAATATCACCTTCTGCGCGACACCTGGCGCATCAAAAGTTATTGCCGAAAATACACGTATTTTATATGGAATTGAAGACAATTCTTTTATCAATATACTGATAAAAAAATTATGAAAATATCCCAAGTAGTTTCTTAGAAATAGAGCGCCGAGGCATGTTGGGGTAAATGCGCCACATGTATCAAAATTCAAAAGTGCGAAAGTCGGCTATCTCTGTGCGATTGCTGTATTTTCAGTTATGTTAGCGCAATTGCGATTTTTATATGGGAATAAAGGCCATTCTTTCCTCTTTATTTTGGTATAAAAAAAAATGAAAACAACCAATTGGTTCATATGATACGAAGTGCGAGAGAAAGGTAGCTTATCGCAATATCTTCCCGTAATTAGAAGCTATCTGCCCATGTGGCGAGATGCGAGACAGATAAGCATAGGCTATCTGCCCATGTGGCGGGATGCGAGACAGATAAGCCTGTACGGGCCTATCTCACCCCGGGGCAGTGCAGACACTTAGGTGCTAATTAGCCGCCGGGCAGTGTAGCCATCGGAGCGAAGCAGGACAAAATTGGCCTTTTGTAAAGCTAATTATCGATGCGTTACGGGTCAACAATGCACACGCAAATTGGTGTGAATTTTGCTGGACGTTCTGACCAGACACTGAAGAAAGTTTTATTCTCATTGCGGGCTGCGAGGCATAAATACAGCCATTCTCATGCAGCGAGTCGCGGAAACAATCGACTCGGGACCCGGTATGGAGGCTAGCCCAGTACATAGACAGGCGTGAATTCTTCTAAGTAAGCGATCCGGGACCCGTACTGGAGTACCTACGAATCGCTTATAGCCCGCCCGGATAATTCCGGGACCCGCATGTTAAGGGTTAATGGTTGATTATGAATATAATACATACTGATATATACAGTAAACACTTCATAGTTACAGTACGATTAATGGTTAATTATGAATATAATACATACTGATGTATACAGTAAACACTTCATAGTTACGGTACGATTAATGGTTGATTATGAATATAATACATACTGATGTATTCAGTAAAACTCTGTAACTCAAAGTTAAAGGAACTAATAGAAATACTTCAAGTTGAATTCAGGGAGTTGCAACTACACATGTGACATATAAAGTGTATTACCTTGCATTTTAATTGTACATTTACATTAAGGATGTTAAAACTATTAACGCATCTAATGGAACCGTATTAATATTTGAACAAAATGAACAAATAAGCAAATAAAGTCTGGCCCTTTGAGGTTCAGTTCTTTGTCTCTGAATTATGACTTATATTCTCCAACCATCACACGGTACTTGGAGAATCTTCTTCTGTCTGAAGATACGTACTCTTTAATGGTTTTGTGGCACATACATTATAAGATCATTTATAGCAAAAATTACATAGAATCTTTTTCATTGTATTTTTTTGGTCACTTTTAGCTTCGCGAGTCACTTCTCACAGTAACTCAAGCACATTGAGTGGCACTGAGTTCATAACATCATCTCTATCAAAATCACCACAATATCAAGAACCACAAATCTCTAATTTTTATGGCCCTATTACTGGATTAATAATTATATAATGGGCAATTGAACAATTTGTAGAATCTTTTTTTATTAGTTAGTGCTTCAATGGCAGAATTCCATTCATTTCACTTGTGGATTACATGAATTGAAGTTAAGAGTTAGAGGTATCAGTTTACTATAACTTTGATGTCTTAGGACCAGCAGAATGGTTCGGGAGTTCTTGGGAGTTATAAATAGAAGTTTGATAAATAAATAAATAAATAAATAAATAAATAAATAAATAAATAAATAAATAAATAAATAAATAAATAAATAAATAAATAGGGAGTTTGCCGAGACCATTCCAGGTACCTCAAGTTAGAGAGGTTTTCCAGTGAGAGAGGTTTTATTGTGCTGGCAAACTCAAGCTGTCTCATCAAGTTTGTCTTGAAATTCTTGTATACGAAATAAATGACATTAACAAAATCAATATTGTAAACTCTTTTTCAGGAAGCATCCGTAATGGACAATGCAATGTTGGCATGGCTGCTGGGTCAGTTTGTTTTTTTATTTTGATTTACAATTTTATAGATGATTTTATTTTAGATGATTGTTTGACCAATTTAGTGAATTTTCCATCACTACATTCATATTTAGTCATTATGGAAAGAATATTCATACATGTAAGCAACCGCAATAGTCAAGTGCAGGGATGCAGAAATCGGTCTATTTGCCGGACATGTCCGATTGTAAATCCAGTTTGACCGAATGGAAAATTGACCTATCGGACATCAGTTGACCGATTGCAGAAAATAAAAGGAAAACTAAACTTACAAGCATATTAAATAAAGGCAAACGGCCCTGCTTGTGTCGGTCATAATTGTTTATGAAACAATGAATATGTTGATCCAGTCAAGAAGTCATATTTATTCTTCACAGCACGAGGCACGACGTCAATCGTCATTATCTTCAGTAAATTATAATTGTCGGCAGAAAAAACACTTACCGTTTGATATTTAATTGCAATTTCCAGTGTCATTTAGTGACTGAAAGATATGACCCATTTCACAACATTATTTACGAAAAAGATTTCATTAAAATCGCATTGTAAACAAATTTTGTCAAAGATAAACATTGCATGAACGTGTGGCTTCACCGTACCGGTGATTCATGAATTTGTTACAGATTAAGATTTTTTCTACTTTGAATCTCGATAAATATAATAATATCTCGTTCATAAAACATAGGTAACATATTGTAACAAAATATGATAGATCAATATCGATGTATGGTAAAGCTATTTAAAAATTCAAAATAAATAAACCTATCAAAAACAAATCATTAGCAATATTATTTCACGAGACGTTATGTAGTCAAACACCGTTTGTATGACGCTACGAACACGCGATCGCATTTACATGATGACACACGTTATAAAGAGGTATGCTAATTTAAAAACTCCAATTTCTCTTGCGTTTACATTAGTTCTTTTTATTTTATAATTATTTATTTACAATTGCGAAATATGTCTCCAAATACAATATAAAAGTAATCTTAATAGAATAAGTTCAAATTCGTAACTACATCTTGAATAGGAAATAGTCGTATGGAAAATAGTTGGACCACGTGCTCTGCCGAGTTGTGAGTTTACGTAAATTATATCGCTATTGAAAACGAGTTCCTTTGAATTTAAAATGATTATTTAGAAGGTACATATCATTTGGTCCATGATTTGAACTTTTGATGACCTATGTGCAATTAAATTATTAGAATTTTCTCGTCCATCTTGACTCAAATTCGCTTGTAAACTCGCTCAAACTAGCACTGTCGGTAAATCGTAGTTGGTACACATTGATTTTAAATTATGAACCATTTTATGCATGTTAATGATAAATTAATAGTTATCGTTAATTGCTTTCGTGTTATGTTTAATAGTATGCAATGAATGAAGAACCAACAAATAGTAATACTTTCTGATACTTTATTCATAAAAACAATTTTTACTTCCGGGTTCGTCTTTTTGGGTCAAAGATGAAATGTCCGACTGGCAAAAATTTGAATCTGCATCCCTGGTCAAGTGCCAAGCTCTATTTTTAACCTTGCCATGGTCTGATTTTCTTTGTGGAGCAACAGCAGATGAAGTTATAGATTTAGATTGTATGAAAACTATAACAGGTCTACAAACTGAAACTACGCTCATGCTATCCTGACCTTCCACAAAGCAGTAAGTTAATCATGAAGAACTTGAGATAAACAGAGCTTATTCATTTCCTAATTTTTAGCTCATCAGGCCTGTAGAGGCCAGATGGGTTTATGGCATGGCGTCGTCCGTAAACTTTTGAAATTTTCGACTTCTCCTCCAGAACCGCTACACCCCCAAAGCTGTAATTTGGTAGGTGGGTACCCATCACCTAGGGGGTTAAAGTTTGTTCATGAACCAACATGGAACCGACTGGTGTGTCTGTGTGTGGGAGGGGGGAGCTTTGGAGGAGGGGTGGGGGGGGGGGGGGGGGGGGATCAGGTTTCACTGTAATGTGACTGGGGTCGTGTGTGGGAGGGGGGAGCTTTGGAGGAGGGGGGGGATCAGGTTTCACTGTAATGTGACTGGGGTCGTGTGTGTGGGAGGGGGGAGCTTTGGAGGAGGGGGGGATCAGGTTTCACTGTAATGTGACTGGGGGTGTGTGTGGGGGAGCTATTTCAATTGTAACAAGTAGACTTTTTTTTATGAATAAACAGCGATTGAAAAATCTTAATCATTTCAGTAAGTCATGGACTGACAGTGATTTCCTTTACCAAGGAATAACGTGGAAGGGATAGCAACCGTGTTAAATCCCTCGAATGATGGTCGCCTCAGTTGTAATACATCGTACATTTTATCGGCGCCCCGCTGACATCTCTCGATTCACCATGAACCCATCTGACGCATGCGTTCTCGCTCCCCCCGAATAACTTCCGTAGCGATATAAACACCTGGTTTAGGCTTTTACTTTGTGTGCCAGGTGTTTTGTTTCCCAAAGTAACGTTACATCTTCCGAAGAACGTTCATAGATATGTCAGACTTCAATTATTTGAACTGGGACGATTCTGATGTTGATCTGTCAGAATTATTATATGAATGGAATGAGTATGAGGTAGACATAGGTTCCTGGCATGATGGATGTGAGCATGAACAGACAAAACGTTTCAGAAAGGTATCCTATCTTTGCCCTGTATGTGAGAAAACATACTCATCAGTGTCAGCTTTCAATGAACATATAAAGACCCCTTTCAATTTAGTCTTCATTATCAAATCTATGTTACTGTTTTCATTCAATATTTTTGAGAGATCGTAAGTCCTTTTTATCAGACATCAATAATATAGGCCTACTGGGGAAATAAGTTAGGGATATTGTCTTTATCTGCCAGTATGGAATGTGTGACTAAGTGATCTATGTCTTTATCTGCCAGTATGGAATGTGTGACTAAGTGATCTATGTCTTTATCTGCCAGTATGGAATGTGTGACTAAGTGATCTATGTCTTTATCTGCCAGTATGGAATGTGTGACTAAGTGATCTATGTCTTTATCTGCCAGTATGGAATGTGTGACTAAGTGATCTATGTCTTTATCTGCCAGTATGGAATGTGTGACTAAGTGATCTATGTCTTTATCTGCCAGTATGGAATGTGTGACTAAGTGATCTATGTCTTTATCTGTCAGTATGGAATGTGTGACTAAGTGATCTATGTCTTTATCTGCCAGTATGGAATGTGTGACTAAGTGATCTATGTCTTTATCTGCCAGTATGGAATGTGTGACTAAGTGATCTATGTCTTTATCTGCCAGTATGGAATGTGTGACTAAGTGATCTATGTCTTTATCTGCCAGTATGGAATGTGTGACTAAGTGATCTATGTCTTTATCTGCCAGTATGGAATGTGTGACTAAGTGATCTATGTCTTTATCTGCCAGTATGGAATGTGTGACTAAGTGATCTATGTCTTTATCTGCCAGTATGGAATGTATGTCGAAGAACCAGATGGGAGGTCGACACACTGACATCAACCCACGGGTGTTTGAAGTTGAGAAAGCTCAACAGTGTCTTATACCTATGGGGTAAGTGTTTCTAAATCTATTACGGTATTTAGAAACAGTGGCACTGTAGTTGGGCTATTTGATTGTACACATTTTGTGATAAAAATATTTTAATAGGATGGATTCATCATCCTGCTCCATGAGTATATTTGTGTCCGCTACCCTACACAATACCCAGATCCCCTGAGCCCAGTAACTCTTGTTTTGCTGTAGGTTGCTTACTCAGTACAGCGTGTAATTTGTCAGCCAGTGAAATGTCGTAATTTGAAAATCAGTGATCGCTGATTGGACTCCACTCCCAATCTAATGAAAAGTTTCAAAGTAGCTTTCCTTGTTTATTGCAATCCTGCATAACTATGTTTAACATCACTCTTGTTAATCTTTAGTGGCTCTATTGAAATGATAGTGAAATGCCATTGTATTTGATAAATTGAGAAGAGTGTGCATTTTTCAGTGAGAGCGTGATTGTAGGCTCATAAATAAAGTGGTTGATTGGATAGTAGCATGGGAGTAGCTTGTGTGTATGTACGTCTCATTGACTTGTGATTAGAGGAAATATGGGTCTGGGTGAGCAAATATTACCAAAGGGCTTTCGTCACTTCACATCTTGGTACTGCCAATATTGCTAAAAGTTTAGCTCTTTCATTGGCTGATCATTAATGGCCATAGTCAATGGACTCAGGGAAACAGGGTATTGTAGTTGTTTTGTGATACAAATACACTGATGTAGCAGGATGGTGATGAATTGTCTCAGCCTTCAGTGGTCATCATTCAAGTCAAGAGTGCTGTTCATTAATATTTATATTTAAGTTTCAGGGATACAAACAGGTTGTTCAGTCATTCAGTCAAACCTCAATGTGAGCATGCATGCAGCAATCCTACAGATAAAAATCTATGTAAAGATAAAATGTGTCATTGTCAATCATCTTGCCTTGTGTGGAATGTTTGATAATCTCCAATTCTTTTTCAGAAGGGATCCTCCTTGGGGTAAATATAGCATACAAATCCTATTTTTGTCCCCCGCCGGAACGCGGAACGGGGGACTATGTATTCAGCGGCGTCCGTCCGTCTGTCCGTCCGTCCGTAATCATTTTGTTTCTGGAGCAGAACTCGAAAACCGTTCGTGATATCTTTCTGAAACTTTCCATGTGTATTACCCACCAACTGAAGTGGTGCTTTTTGATATTTTCAGATTTCTGAAAAAAAATTTGTTGGTTGTTTCCATAGAAACATGTTGAAGTTGGACTTTGTTCAGAGACAGGTTCATTTCCGGAGCACAGCTCCAAAACCGTTCATCATATCTTCCTGAAACTTTGCATGTGTATTACCCACTAACTGAAGTGGTGCCTTTTGATATTTTCAGATTTTTTCTGAATTTTTTTTTTTTCGTTTCCATAGAAACATGAGAGGGATGTTGGTTGTTGTTGATTTTGACTGCTTCTGGAGCAGAAGTCTAAAACCCTTAACATACCTGAAACTCAGCATCTGTAATACCCACTAACAGAAGTACGGTAGTAGATACACAAGTATCTGTAAAAGATGTGTTTTACAAATTTTGTTGAATCGGTGGGATATGTCATCTTTTGATGACTCTTGTTGTCTCTTGTTAACGTGATATCTCATGACCGGTTAGACATAATGTCTTAATATTTGCTGACAGCCTATATTGGCGGTTTACGCAGACACCAGTCGATTTTGATGACCTTTACCTTATTTTCAAGGTCACCAATATGCTTTGACCACTTTTCGAACTCTTGTTAACGCAATATCTCATATAACCCAATAACCCAAGCACCCAAAGTTGTCAAATTTGGTGTCAGTCTACATTGGTGTAGGACACAGACACCAGTTGATTTTGTTGACCGTGACCTTATTTTCAAGGTGACTATGACACTTGACCAAATGATGTGTCCTACTAAACTCAATGTTAACGGCGGGGGACATTGCCATGTTAGTGGCAAACACTTGTTTGAATTATGACAGTTGGAATTTAATATTTTTATTAACCTAACCGTAAAAATGATAAATTACTAAAAAATAAACACCCGGACCACACCAAGTGGGCCCCATCCCTGCTAGGCACGCCAAGGGCAGGTAACTCTCATCTCACCACTTATAAATCATTTGAAGAAGCTAGACGTGTTTGGTTTTTGTCACTGTGTCACAGATATTTCTAAGAAAATGGAACAAGATCACAATACTGTAGGAGTGGTAACCTTTTCTTATATTGTCTCGGCAGAGTTTTCCATTCATCATCGCATTCCTTACCTCGTAATTATCGTTTTTCTTCTGCCTACGTGGCCACTTTGGCCACGTGGCGGGAAAAAACGCCCATCATGGCAGCCCTTATTTATTTGTCGTATCTCTTTCTACAATCGAAAATGTTCTGGGGTTGATCACGATGGTTTACGATAGGTTTATGTAGGATGCACGACGGTTTCCATCCTTTTCTGGTCAGTTTTGCTTTCCGATTGGGATTGGGACTTAGTCGTTTTTTCAAGCAAGCAATGTTGTTTACATGCTTTCTTTCATGCATCACTGGATTGCATTTATCAAATGCCTAGCTGAGGATGTATGGCATGTATTGCACAAGCAAATGAAGGGGATGTTGGCTGAGGCGGTCTCGGGGCTCCGTAAGGAGTTCCAGGCCCCGAAGCTGACGGATCCTAGTGGCTCAGGTGGCGCCAGGGGTGGGGGCAACCAAGGCTCCGACCTTGCTGTGCCGTCCACCTCTGGGCTCCAGGCTACCGATCCAAATCGGAGTCCTCGGAGCCAACCTCAGACCTGAAGCTCCAAGGTGCCACCGGCTATGCCGGACACCTCCGGAGCCTCTTGGGGCCCTAAGACCCGAGCCTCGGAGCCGGGCACCAAGCCTGGGTCCAGGGGACTGGGTTCGGGGGCGGCTACGGAAGCTTGGGGGCAAACCGTGCTGACGCCGATTCTTCCCATCCGATCTTCCTCTCTCATCGATCAGGGTGACGATTCCTCTCCGGTGGTCTCCGTCTACTCGGATCGAAGCGATGAGGAAGACGACGATCTCATGGAGATCGACGATGTGGAGGATGACGCGGACGCTAGGGATGTCCCCTTAACTCCAGCTTTCGCCCTGAGGCAGATGCGCGATCGTATCGCTTTAGCTCTGCCTCAGGTGGTTATTCCGCCCCCGGCCCCGGTCTCTACTGAATTTCGCCTGCCGGGTGACCAATTTTCAACCCCAAAGGCTGTACAGGTGCAGCTCAGCCCGCTCCCTTCCCTCGAGGCGGAGAGCATCACTCCTCAGCTGGTTGGCACCAGGGTTCGGATGGATTATCCGGACCTGGCCAAACGCTACCAGATTGGTGAGGAGGGATTGTTCGAAGTCCCGGGGGTCGGCGAGTACGTGCTCGCCCTCACCTCCCTTTCTTGGTCTGGGACCCACTCCCTTTTGGGGAAGCAAGGGCGCCGGCAACCTCCCTTTTCCGAGCAGGCCTCGCATCTGCGCACAGCATATAGGTCGTTTGAGGACACCTATCTATCAACGCATGGGGCCTACCTCTCGGCTCTTCAGTCGGAGTTGGTAGGGAGGTTAGGAGACCCCGGGTCCGACTCGGTGGTCCTCCTTTCGCAATCGGTGGGGGTCGGGACCCATCAGACGCAGGACGCTCTCCGAAGCGCTGCAAGCCAGATGATGGTCGCCGTCATGGGCATGAGGCGTCTCTGGCTTTTGACTTCGTCGACTGCTCAGGACACCCATTCGTGGCTACTTGCTCCTCTTTTCAATTTAAGAAATTATCTGCGAGCATCTATATTGTACAGTCTATCAGACAGAATTCCACTACCAGGACTCTCCTGTGGGAGTCTGTCTTATGCTATATGTAACCCAAGGAGGATCCCTTCTGAAAAAGAATCGAACCAACCTGCAGAGGTTGCAGATTCTTTGAAGAGGATCCTCCTTGGGGTAGGGCCACCCGCCTCCCCTTATTCTGTCTGCCTGTCAGATTTATAAGTGATGAGATGAGAGATACCTGCCCTTGGCGTGCCTA
The DNA here is from genome assembly GCA_936450465.1 of Gibbula magus. NCBI lineage: Eukaryota > Metazoa > Mollusca > Gastropoda > Trochida > Trochidae > Gibbula > Gibbula magus. Next base: position 26,089,567 of record OW388300.1, read on the forward strand.
GCAACCGCCAGGGTTGGGGCCCACTTGGGGTGGTCCGGGTGTTTATTTAATAGTAATTTATTATTTTTACGGTTAGGTTATTTAAAATATTAAATTCATACTGTCATAATTTAAAAAATAGGATTTTTATGCTATATGTACCCCAAGGAGGATCCTCTTCAAAGAATCTGCGACCTCTGCAGGTTGGTTCGAGTTTTTGTGTGTTTTCTGTGTGTGACTAAAACTATGTTCAATGATACGTTTCAGCTTGTCACATGTACCTGCTAATTAAATTACCTTAAACTCACCATGGTATTCTTACAAAACTACTGGCGATATTCAGTTTTGTGCGTTTATTCTATTATTAAACATGATTAAAACACATACTGTGAGCAGGTATAACAGAAATGCACAAAAATGAATATTCACATTTGAATATTGTCCACAAGAAAAGTACCTTGAGGGTACTCTCGCTTCAGAGAGTACAATTTGTAGCTCATTATATCTGTCTGCTGTAAGTGTTGAATATGAGTCATAGAATATCAAACTGTTTTTCAGAATCACATCGGAGAACGTGGCTGCCAGATACCACATATCAAGGGAAACACAAGACAAGTTTTCTGTGCGCTCACATCAAAAGTGAGTTTGTTAATGGTTCATTCATCAATGTATTTTAACATAAGTATTTCCTGAGTTACAACCCAAGCCTTAAAGGGGCAGTAGCACGTTTTTCCCTGAAATAAGTCGATGAAATGTCATTGAAAAATAATAATTTCACCTTTAATAAAACACCCTTCCCTCTTCGGAAAATCAATCTAAAAAATGAGTGTACATTGTTCGTAAAGCCATGGCAATCGTTTTTTGTCTTTCGAAATAATAAATTGTGTTCACAATAAAATGGCCGCCATGCAATGTTTGCTTTCTACGCAACACTGTTTTTACGACTACGGGAAATTGGTTTGTGTAATAAGATATTTTACCCTCTAAAGTAAATATAAATGACATATACTATCATTATAAATGGGAAATTTGAAAAAATAAAATTTGCAAAAAACGTGCTACTGCCCCTTTAAATACTACAACATATACAATGACAGAATATTTACATAGCAACACATAACATACAATAAACTAATAAACTAGTCAAGTAATGTTACTTGTCCTTCTTCATGACATGGGATATATCACACAGTTAAGATTTCATTGAGCAATTCTATGTTTCGAAACTATACAATAAGCCTAGAAAGAAGGTTGAAAAGGTGCTAAGAACTGTCTCGATGAGAACCAAGGGGGGTTAGAACGTATGAAGGAAATAGAAAAGGGGTGCATTATATATTCTATGATATGAACTATGATAATTGTTTTTGATGACAATTAAACCTTTATACTTGTTGATGAAATCACGTTCAGGGTATGCATATTATAGTCAGGGTATGTATATTATAGTTAAGGTATGTTTATTATAGTCAAGGTATGTATATTATAGTCAGGGTATGCATATTATAGTCAGGGTATGCATATTATAGTCAGGGTATGCATATTATAGTCAGGGTATGCATATTATAGTCAGGGTATACATATTATAGTTAGGGTATGTATATTATAGTCAGGGTATGTATAATAATAATAATAATAACTAGGATTGACGCGTCAATACTGCAGGTCTTCAAGACTTCCGCTTTGACCTTTGGGCATGGAAAATTGGTAAACAACGTTTTTGGGCTTTGCACTTCTCAATAATAACTACGGGAACGGTTTCGAAGCAATTTGTAAAAGCAGTAAAAAAAAATAATTTTTTGGGGCTCAAAATTTTTTGGGCCTGAAAGCATGATTTTTCGGTGTTACGTGGTGGCAGAAACATGGCAAGACAGGAAAATACACTTTTGGAGTCTGTACCTCTCAATAAGAACTAAGGACACCGATTTGAATTTTTTTTTAACACCAGGAAAAAAAAAAGGCGTTTTGCTCCGATTCGAGTCAAACCTTGATTTTTCTGATCCTCGCCGGATTAGAAAGTTGAGAAATCCAGGTTGCGCTCTGGACTCTAAAAAAAAAAAAAAAAAAAAAAAAAAGTAAAAAGACCTCCATATATGTATGGCATTGATTCAGACTGGCAGGCTTTACTTGGTTGTTTTCTTGTGTCTATTGATTGAATCAGTTCGTCAGCTTTTATATGAGCTATCAAACGTGATTCTATCTTCAGTAGTTTTCGAACAAAAAATCTCCAAAGGAAATCCCCTGAAAATCGTCAAATGTGTTCATGTCGACATTGTGCTTTAATGGTCAACTTTTACATGAATACATTCTGCAGTGGAATTGTTAAACCACAAATGATGAACCAATTGCAATAAACAGAATTCGAATCGAAGTTTTCCTTAGCGAGTTATGTCCCTTTGAATGCGAACCCTAAAAATCATTTTTTCAAAAACTTCAATTTTCAAATTGCTGTGGTTCGTAAACCGCTGAAAATAGACCAATGGTTTGGGGGGTTCCTTTAAACTACATCATTTCAGCTTTCAAATGAGCTATTGCATGATGCTGTATGTATTGCCGTTATTTAGGAGAAGATTTTTGAAAACGCGTACCCTCAAAATCGCGAAAGTGCGCGAAATTTTCAGTTTTTGTGAAATAGCAAAAAATCTATTGTTACGGCCGAAAACCACAATACGCCTTATCGATGGGGAATGTTATTGCCCACATTTTGGTGAAAGTTTTATGAAAATATCTTGATAAGTTTTCGAGCTATTAAGGTTAGAAGTTTCAACTTCAAGGGGAGATAACTCGCGAAAGAAGTCGAAAATCAAAAATCGGCCGACGTAGTGAACGAGTTCAGGTCACTGGCTATCATCCCTGAAAATTTCGTAGAAATCTGTTCAGTGGTTATTGCAGGACCGGACCAACAAAAAACGTCCAAAGAATAATAATAATAATAAAAAACACGATAAGAACAATAGGTCTTCAGACATTCGTCTTGAAGACCTAATAATGACTAGGATTGCAACAGGCAATACTTAGGTCTTCAAGACTTCTGCTTGACCTTGAACTCCATGTTGGACTCTCGGTTATTGACCAGTTTCTCTGCTTTAAAATGAGCTATCAAACATGTCTCTATCTTCAATAGTTTTTTTACAAAAATTCTCCAAAGACAATGACCCTCTGAAAGTGGAAAAATCGCTTATTAATGGACCCCTACATGACCTTTCTCACGATAAAGACAAAATGGTTAATATTTTCATACTAAGGTATAACATAGAAAAAAATGTGCTTTAATTTCCACTTAAGTAGATGTTATCATCATTAAGATCGCATACATAAGTAATGTGTTATGTTGTTCTGAATATTTAAAAAAATACTTAAAAATGCTGTAATTTGGACCCCTAGACAACATTTCCTATGTTTGAAGCTTAACTATCACCTTTTTGATGAAAGGGTCCAACATAAAGGTTATTGGACGTGAAATTATGCATACATGGATGTCAATAACGTTGCATTTGCATAATTAGTAAGGCAGTAAAGAACCTTTGAAGATGGTTGAAAATTGCGATTTTTGAAAAATGATAATGTTCTATGACAAGTGACACATAAACTATGACAGATACATGCTTCAAAATTATTATTCTTAATAAATGATGTTTCTACTTCAAAGTGAGCTATTAAACGTTTTGCTATCGTTTATGGTTTACGATCGAAAATTCTCTAAAGACTATACCCCTCGAAAACTGTCAAAATCACAAAATTTCAATTATCTGCAGGAAATGCGCTAATTGTGCCTGAATTATCAACTTTTATATGATAATGATATGTTATGGAATTGTTAAACTAGTTATTAAAAAGTGATTGCAATCAATAACTTTGCCATAACTTCAATTATAACAGAGTTATGTCCCTTTGAGTGTGAGCCCAAAAAATAAGTTTTTCAAAAAGTTCAATTTTCAAATTGCTGTAGCTCGTTAACCTTTAAAAATAGAGCAAGGGTTGGGGGGATTACTTTTTGCAGCATTCTTTTAGCTTTCGAATGAGCTACTGCACGATGTTTTATGTATTGCCCTGATTTAGAAGAAGATTTTTGAAGACACGTACCATCAAAACTGCGAAAGTGCACCAAATTTTCAGTTTTTTCAAAATAGCAAAAAATCTATCATAACGGCCGAAATCCGCACTAGTCCTAATCGAAGGGGAATGTTGTTGCCCACATTTTGGTGAAAGTTTTATGAAAATATATTGATAAGTTTTCGAGCTATTAAGGTTTTAAGTTTCAACTTCAAGGGGAGATAACCCTAGAAAGAAGTCGAAAATAAAAAATCGGGCTCCGTTATACACTGCGTTGGGTCACAGGCTACAAACCCTGAAAATATCATGCAGATCGTACGAGCCGTTTTTCCTGAAAATGTGACACAAAATCGTCGGAATAATAATAATAAGGAACTAGGATTGACGCCTCAATACTTAGGTCTTCAAGACTTCTGCTTGACCTTGAACTCCATGTTGGACTCTCGGTTATTCACCATTATTTCTCTGCTTTAAAATGAGCTATCAAACATGTCTCTATCTTCAGTAGTTTTTTTACAAAAAATCTCCAAAGAAGGTACCCCTCTGAAAATTGAAAAATCACATAGTAATGGACCCCTACATGATCTTTCTCACGATTAAGACAAAATGGTTAATATTTTCATACTAAGGTGTTACAATGAAAATGTTGTGCTTTAATTTCCACTTCAGGAGATGTTATCATCATTTAGATTGTATACATAAGTAATGCGTTATGTTGTTTTGAATATTCAAGAAAATACTCAAAAATGCGTTAATTTGGACCCCTAGACAACCTTTGCGATGTTCGGAGCTTAACTATCAACTTTTTGATGAAAGGGTACAACAGAAACGTTGTTGTTCTTGAAATTGTGCATCCGACGGTGTAAATACAATTTTGATATCTTTATTAGTTAAGCAGTTATGATCCTTTCAACTATGCTAAAAATGGCGATTTTCGGAAAATGACAATGTTCTATGACTTGTCACATATAAACTATGACAGATACGTGCTCGAAAAATATTGTCATTTATAAATGACGTTTCTACTTCAACATGATCTATTTAAAGTCTTCCTGTCGTCATTGGTTCATAATCAATAATTATCCAAAGGATATACCATTCGAAAATGCTCAAAATCACAAAATTTTACTTTTTTAGGATTATGTCCAAATTGTGCCGAAACTATCAACTTTTATATGATATTAATGTATTATGGACTTGTTTAGCTCTTTATTAGCAAGAGATGGCTATCAATAACTTTGACATAAGTCAATTAGTTACAGAGTTATGCCCCTTTGAAATTGCAACCGGAAAACGCCCTTTTTAAAAAGGACCATATTCAAGGGCAGATTACTCGAATTCTAGGTCGAAATTCAAAATTCTGTTAGCAAATTATATTCTACGTTGTCTTTCCTTTCGAATGAGCTATCACACATATCTGTATGTATTGCCGTGATTTAGAAGAAGAATTTTGAAGACGCGTACCCTCAAACCCGCGAAAGTGCACCAAATTTTCAGTTTTTTCGAAATAGCGAAAAATTTATCATTACGGCCGAAATCCGCACTAGGCCTAATCGATGGGGAATGTTGTTGCCCACATTTTGTTGAAAGTTTTTTGAAAATATCTTGGTAAGTTTTCGAGCTATTGAGGTTTGAAGTTTGAAGTTTGAAGAAAAATTAAGAAAATTACTTCTAAGTTTGGTTACAGGCTACCTTCTCTGAAAATGTTATGCAAATCGGCCCAGCCGTTACTGAGAAATCTGCTGCACAAAATTTGGTACAAAGAATAATAATAACAAAAATAATCAGGATAATAACAATACGTCTTCGAGACAGGCCCGATGGGCTTATGGCATGGGATGGCGTCCGGCGTCCTTCCATCCGTCCGTCCGTCCATCCGTCCATCCGTCCGTAAACTTTTCGCTTTTTCGACTTCTTCTCCAGAACCAATGACTCCACAGAGCTGAAATTTTATGTGCAGACTCCTTGGCCAATGGGGATTCTAAATTGATTTTCGTGACCCCATGACCCCAAATGGGGTCACGGGGGTCACATCCTTAAAAATCTATTTTCATCTTCTTCTCCAGTTCCAAAAGGTCTAGAGAGCTGAAAAGTTGTGAGCAGACTCCTTGGGTAATGGGGATTCTAAATTGTAGATTTCGTGACCCCATGACCCCAAATGGGGTCACAGGGGTCACATCCTTAAAAACCTATTTTCATCTTCTTCTCCAGTTCCAAAAGGTCTAGAGAGCTGAAAAGTTGTGTGCAGACTCCTTGGGTAATGGGGATTCTAAATTGTAGATTTCGTGACCCCATGACCCCAAATGGGGTCACAGGGGTCACATCCTTAAAAACCTATTTTCATCTTCTTCTCCAGTTCCAAAAGGTCTAGAGAGCTGAAAAGTTGTGTGCATACTCCTTGGCTAATGGGGATTCTAAATTGTAGATTTTGTGACCCCGTGACCCCAAATGGGGTCACAGGGGTCACATCCTTAAAAACTTATTTTCATCTTCTTCTCCAGTTCCAAAAGGTCTAGAGAGCTGAAAAGTTGTGAGCAGACTCCTTGGGTAATGGGGATTCTAAATTGTAGATTTCGTGACCCCATGACCCCAAATGGGGTCACAGGGGTCACATCCTTAAAAACCTATTTTCATCTTCTTCTCCAGTTCCAAAAGGTCTAGAGAGCTGAAAAGTTGTGTGAAGACTCCTTGGCCAATGGGGATACTAAATTGTAGATTTCATGACCCCGTGACCCCAAATGGGGTCACAGGGGTCACATCGCTAAAAACCTATTTTCATCTTCTTCTCCAGTTCCAAAAGGTCTAGAGAGCTGAAAAGTTGTGTGCAGACTCCTTGGGTAATGGGGATTCTAAATTGTAGATTTCGTGACCCCATGACCCCAAATGGGGTCACAGGGGTCACAGGGGTCACATCCTTAAAAACCTATTTTCATCTTCTTCTCCAGTTCCAAAAGGTCTAGAGAGCTGAAAAGTTGTGTGCGGACTCCTTGGTCAATGGGGATTCTAAATTGTAGATTTCGTGACCCCATGACCCCATGACCCCAAATTGGGTCACAGGGGTCACATCCTTAAAAAACTATTTTCATCTTCTTCTCCAGTTCCAAAAGGTCTAGAAGCTGAAAAGTTGTGTGCGGACTCCTTGGTCAATGGGGATTCTAAATTGTAGATTTAGTGACCCCCATGACCCCAAATTGGGTCACTGGGGTCACAACCTCAAAAACCTATTTTCATCTTCTTCTCATGTTCCAAAAGGTCTAGTGAGCTGAAAAATTTTGTGCAGACTCCTTGGCTAATGGGGATTCTAAATTGTAGACTTAGTGACCCCATGAGCCCAAATTGGGTCACTGGGGTCACAACCCCAAAAACCTATTTTCATCTTCTTCTCCAGTTCCAAATGTTCTAGTGAGCTGAAAAGTTGTGTGCAGACTCCATGGCTAATGGGGATTCTAAATTGTAGATTTCGTGACCCCGTGACCCCAAATTGGGTCACTGGGGTCACATCCTTAAAAACCTATTTTCATCTTCTTCTCCAGTTCTAAAAGGTCTAGAGAGCTGAAAAGTTGTGTGCAGACTCCTTGGTCAATGGAGATTCTAAATTGTAGATTTTGTGACCGTGTGACCCCAATCTAGGTCACGGGTCATGACCCAAAAACCTATTTTCATCTTTATCTCAAGTATGTTTAAAAGCTCAAGAAAGGTGAAATGTTGTGTAGAGACTCTTTGGTCAAAGGTGATTCTTAATTGTAGGATTGGTGACCCTGTGACTCCAAATACGGGTCACAGGGGTCATGATCTAAAAACCTATTTTTTGCTTGTTAACAATGTATTACTTGAGATAATTCAACCTAAGATAATAAATCAATGACATTCTGATGAGCTACAGAGCCCATGGCTCTATTTTTTTTTAACACCAGGAAAAAAAAAAGGCGTTTTCGAGTCAAACCTCGATTTTTCTGATCCTCGCCGCATTAGAAAGTTGAGAAATCCAGGTTGCGCTCTGGACTCTTAAAAAAAAAAAAAAAAAAAAAAAAAAGTAAAAAGACCTCCATATATGTATGGCATTGATGCAGACTGGCAGGCTTTACTTGTTTGTTTTCGTGTGTCTATTGATTGAATCAGTTCTTCAGCATTTATATGAGCTATCAAACGTGACTCTATCTTCAGTAGTTTTCGAACAAAAATTCTCCAAAGAAAATCCCCCTGAAATCGTCAAATGTGTTCATGTCGACTTTTCGCTTTGAGGGTCAACTTTTACATGATTACACTCTGAAGTGGAATTGTTAAACCACAAATGATGAACCGATTGCAAAAAACAGAATTCGAATCAGAGTTTTCCTTAGCGAGTTATGTCCCTTTGAATGCGAGCCCTAAAAAGTTGATTTTCAAAAGGTTCAATTTTGAAAATGCTGCACCCTGAAAACGGTATATAATAGAGCTGAGGTTGATAGATTCATATAAACAGCAGTGTTTCAGCTTCCAATTGAGCTACACTATGTGTCTGTATGTATTGCCGTTATTTAGAAGAAGATTTTTAAAGACGCGTACCCTGGAAACCGTGAAAGTTCACCGAATTTTCATTTTTTTCGAAAAAGCAAAAAATCTATTATTACGGCCGAAAACCGCTATAGGCCTAATCGATGGGGAATGTTATTGCCCACATTTTGGTGAAAGTTTTGTGAAAATATCTTCAATAGTTTTCGAGCTATTGGGGTTTGAAGTTTTTTACATTTTGGGTTATCTCCCCTTTCTGATGCCGAAAATGAAAAATCAGGCTCCGTACTGCACGAGTTTAGGTCACAGTCTATCATCCCTGAAAGTTTCATAGCGATCGGTCCAGCCGTTTTTGCTGTACACGGCGCACAAAAAAAGTACAAATAATAATAATAACTAGGATTGACGCGTCAATACTTAGGTCTTCAAGACTTCTGCTTGACCTAGAACTCCATGTTGGACTTAGGGTTATTCGTCTGTTTCTCCGCTTTAAAATGAGCTATCAAACATGTCTCTATCTTCAGTAGTTTTTTTACAAAAATTCTCCAAAGAAGGTACCCCTCTGAAAACGGAAAAATCACATATTAATGGACCCCTACATTACATTTCTCACGATTAAGACAAAATGGTTAATATTTCCATACTAAGGTGTAACATAGAAAATGTTGTGCTTTAATTTCCACTTAAGAAGATGCAATCATCATTTAGATTGCATACATAATTAATGCGTTATGCTGTTCTGAATATTCAAGAAAATACTCAAAAATGCTTAAATTTGGACCCCTAGACATCGTTTGCGATGTTCGAGGCTTAACTATCAACTTTTTGATGAAAGCGGTCAACATAAAAGTTGCTCTTCTTGAAATTGTGCATAAGTAGGTGTATGCAAAATTTCAATAGCGTAAGAAGTTAAGCAGTAATGATCCTTTAAACATGGCTGAAAATGGCGAGTTCTGAAAAATGGCAATCTTCTATGACTTGTCACACATAAACTATGACAGAAAACTGTTTGAAATTTATTTACCTAAATTACGGACATCTCTACTTCACGATGATATATTAAACATAATTGTATCTTCAGTGGTTTACAATGGAAAATTCTACAAAGAAAGTACCCCTCGAAAAGTCTCAAAATCCCCAAAATTTATATTTTTGGAAATACGTACAAATTGTGTCGATACTATCAACTTTTACATGACAATGATATGTTGTGGAATTGTTTAACTAGTTACATGGAAGAGATAGCAATAATTAACTTTGACATAAGTTCATTTGTAACAGAGTTATGCCCCTTTGAACATAGAGCCTAGAAACGCTCTTTTAAAAAAAGGTCCATATTCAAGGGCATATTCCTGAAATTCGTGGACGAAATTTAAAATTCTTTCATGATCACTTTTTTCTACTTTTAATTAGCTTTAAGAAGAGCTATCACACATAGCTGTATGTATTGCCGTGATTTAGGAGAAGATTTTTAAAGACGCGTACCCTGAAAACCGCGAAAGTTCACAAAATTTTCATTTTTTTCGAAATAGCAAAAAATCTATTATTACGGCCGAAAACCACTATAGGCCAAATCGATGGGGAATGTTGATGCCCACATTTTGGTGAAAGTTTTATGAAAATATCTTACTTAGTATTCGAGCTATTGAGGTTTGTAATTTCAACTTCAAGGGGAGATAACTCAAGAACCAGGTCGAAATTCAAAATTCGGGCTCCGTACAGAGCGAGATCTTGATACGCTCTAACATCCCAGAAAGTTTCAGAAAAATCGCCTCAGCCGTTAGTTCAGAACCCGTGGGACAAAATCGGTACAAATAATAATAATAACTAGGATTGACACGTCAATACTTAGGTCTTCAAGACTTCTGCTTGACCTAGAACTCCATGTTGGACTTAGGGTTATTCGTCTGTTTCTCTGCTTTAAAATGAGCTATCAAACATGTCTCTATCTTCAGTAGTTTTTTTACAAAAATTCTCCAAAGAAGGTACCCCTCTGAAAACGGAAAAATCACATATTAATGGACCCCTACATTACATTTCTCACGATTAAGACAAAATGGTTAATATTTCCATACTAAGGTGTAACATAGAAAATGTTGTGCTTTAATTTCCACTTAAGAAGATGTAATCAGCATTTAGATTGCATACATAATTATTGCGTTATGCTGTTCTGAACATTAAAGAAAATACTCAAAAATGCTTAAATTTGGACCCCTAGATATCACTTGCGATGTTCGAGGCTTAACTATCAACTTTTTGATGAAAGCGGTCAACATAAAAGTTGTTCTTCTTGAATTTGTGCATACGTAGGTGTATGTAAAATTGCAATAGCATAAGAATTGAAACAGTTATGAACCTTTCAACTTCGTTGAAAATGGCGAATTTTTAAAAATGACAAACTTCTATGACTTGTCACAAAAAAACCGAGACAGATTTGAGCTTGAAAAATATTGTCCTTAATAAATGACGTTTCTACATCACCATGATCTATTTAAAGTCTTCCTATCTTCAATAGTTCATTATCAATAATTCCCCAAAGAATAAACACCTCAAAAAGTCTCAAAATCAAAATATTTCACTGTTTTGGGAATATCTCCAATTTATGCCGAAACTATCAACTTTTATATGATATTGATGTATTGTTGAATTGTGCAGCTCTTTATAAGAAAGAGATGGCTATCAATAATTTTGACATTAGTCAATTAGTTACAGAGTTATGCCCCTTTGAAATTGCAGCCAAAAAACGCCCTTTCTAAAAAGAACCATATTCAAGGGCAGATTACTCGAATTCTAGGCCGACATTCAAAATTCTGTCAGCAAATTATATTCTACGTTGTCTTGGCTTTCAGATGAGCTATCAAACATATCTGTATTAGTTGCCGTTAGTGAGGAGAAGAAGTTTGAAGACGCGTACCCTAAAAACCGCGAAAATGCACGAAATTTTCAGTTTTTTCGAAATAGCAAAAAATCTATTATTACGGCCAAAAACCGCTATAGGCCTAATCAATGGGGAATGTTGTTGCCCACATTTTGGTGAAATTTTTGTGAAATTATCTTGCTTAGTTTTCGAGCTATTGAGGTTTGAAGTTTCAACTTCAAGGGGAGATAACTCAAGAACCAGGTCGAAATTCAAAATTCGGGCTCCGTACAGAGCGAGATCTTGACACGCTCTAACATCCCAGAAAGTTTTAGAAAAATCGCTTCAGCCGTTAGTTCAGAACCCGTGGGACAAAATCGGTACAAATAATAATAACTAGGATTGACACGTCAATACTTAGGTCTTCAAGACTTCTGCTTGACCTTGAACTCCATGCTGGACTCAGGGTTATTCGTCTGTTTCTCCGCTTTAAAATGAGCTATCAAACATGTCTCTATCTTCAGTAGTTTTTTTTACAAAAATTCTCCAAAGAAGGTACCCCTCTGAAAACGGAAAAATCACATATTAATGGACCCCTACATTACATTTCTCACGATTAAGACAAAATGGTTAATATTTCCATATTAAGGTGCAACATAGAAAATGTTGTGCTTTAATTTCCACTTAAGAAAATGTAATCATCATTTAGATTGCATACATAATAATGCGTTATGTTGTTTTGAATATTCAAGAAAATAGTCAAAAATGCTTAAATTTGGACCCCTAGACATCACTTGCGATGTTCAAGGCTTAACTATCAACTTTTTGATGAAAGCGGTCAACATAAAAGTTGTTCTTCTTGAAATTGTGCATACGTAGGTTTATGTATAATTTCAATAGCATAAGAAGTTAAGCAGTTATGAATCTTTCAACTTTGTTGAAAATGGCGATTTTTTAAAAATGACAAACTTCTATGACTTGTCACAAAAAAACCAAGACAGATTTGAGCTTGAAAAATATTGTCCTTAATAAATGACGTTTCTACATCACCATGATCTATTTAAAGTCTTCCTATCTCCATTGGTTCATAATCAATAATTCTCCAAAGAATATACCCCTTGAAAATGCTCAAAATCACAAAATTTAACTTTTTTGAGAATATGTCCAAATTGTGTCGAAACTATCAACTTTTATATGACCTTGATGTATTATGGACTTGTTTAGCTCCTTATTAGAAAGAGAAGGCTATCAATAACTTTGACATAAGTCAATTAGTTACAGAGTTATGCCCCTTTGAAATTGCAGATGAAAAACGCCCTTTTTAAAAAGGACCATATTCAAGGGCAGATTACTCGAATTCTAGGCCGAAATTCAAAATTCTGTTAGCAAATTATATTCTACGTTGTCTTGGCTTTCGAATGAGCTATCACACATATCTGTATGTATTGCCGTGATTTAGAAGAAGATTTTTGAAGACGCGTACCCTCAAACCTGCGAAAGTGCACCAAATTTTCAGTTTTTTCGAAATAGCAAAAAATCTATTGTTACGGCCGAAATCTGCACTAGTCCTATTCGATGGGGAATGTTGTTGCCCACATTTTGGTGAAAGTTTTTTGAAAATATCTTGGAAAGTTTTCGAGCTATTGAGGTTTGAAGTTTCAACTTCAAGGGGAGATAACTCAAGAACGAAGTCGAAAATCAAAAAAGTAAAAAAGTGTCCCCTAAGTTTGGTTACAAGCTACCTTTCCTGAAAATTTCATGCAAATCGACCCAGCCGTTACTGAGAAATCTGCTGAACAAAATTTGGTACAAAGAATAATAAAAAAAAAAATAATCAGGATAATAACAATACGTCTTGGAGACATACGTCTTGAAGACCTAATAATAATCTGGATAAAAACAATAGGTCTTCAGACATTCGTCTTGAAGACCTAAATATAGTCGCAAGCGACGACAAGCGGATTCTGCGCTTAAATATTTAATTTAATTCAAAGATAATGAATTAGGAGATCTTGATTTGATAATGATGATCTTGATAATAATGTTTGAATAAAAAGAAAAGACAAGGAATAGAATTGAAATAGTTTAGAATTGCAAGGACAATGAATCTGTACAGCACGGTATTAAACTGTTAGAAAGGGTAGAATAAATGTTTGTGTATATGAGACAATGATGACTCAAATCCGTTACCCTTGGCTGGTTATAGAATACGCATTGAATGGTTACAGTTTGTATACTTAGGGAAAGACTGGCTTAAAACAAGGGTAGTTTCATTGATGAGTTTGTTAGTCAATTGTCGCATGCGTAATGCATGAATGATGCAAGCCGGACTATTTTGACGGAGGCAAATACCATCTCGCCTTATATGGAAGTAGCTTACTATGACAATAGTAAAATCTTGTTTATGAATCTATGAAGCGTTAATTCGTTGACTCGTGCTACGTTCCTTAATAATTCTCTATTATGTAAAGATAACAAATTGCATACCAATGTCTGTGTGCATTACACTCAATGTGAATCCTATAACATATTTGAAGAACCGAAATTACAGTCCGATTTACATGCACAGATCTTTCAAGCATAATCAACCTAGATTTGTCTTTTGTCTTTGGCTGATAGATTTGCGGTAATCGTGATGCAGTGTCCGGTTTTCGACCAGAACTACTTTTACATATATATCGTCACTATACTGAGTCGACTGTCTTCAAATTGGTCATTTTCGGCAATATTCAGTACTTCTACGTACAATAGCACCATATATAACAGACCTGACCCCCAACAACACAATGTGAGCCAAAACTAAAGTGTGAATTTCCTGTTCACACTTCAAAATGAAAGTCGAATTTGATGAACTTATATTTAAAACTCATAAGTCATATAAATTATCATGCTAATGGACCTTTTTCCATTTAGGGTGATATTGCGTCTATCTGTTGTTGTCAGTCTTGCATACTCACAGCATCGTAGAGTGGTCAAGGGGAACTAACTCTTCCACATGACGCTTCAATAAAATCCTCATTATATCCAACATGTTCACGTTACACACAATGTTACTTGCTTTCCCCAATGCTTCAGCGGCATATAAATATAAGTTGTATCGCTTCGATGCAAATACCTTAAAAGTGGTGTAACGATTTGTTTAAGTATAGACCTTTTAAGCGAAATAATTATAATTCTCCCATTTATAATGAACCTATGCCGGGAGTACAACAACTACCCGTATGATATGTACCATTCATTCAAACAGTACAGACAAATCCATTTGGCATACGAAGTCTGACTTGGAAGACATAGACCAACGTGTACATGAAGACACTACATCATCATCCTACCTGCCATCGGGAACCACCCCCATTGACAATGTGTAGTCTACAACGAAGACAAAACATTACTACCTGATTTAACCCATGCAGTATTTCCCTCGCTTTGTTGTGCCAAGATAGTGAATCGCTGTACCAGAAATGCATAGCGGGCCTTGATTTCTAAACACAGATTTCTTAAATATATACTGTAAGGCCTAAATCATCCAGTAATGAAGACTGGCAAGAGTTATGCCTTGCATTGGGAAGTTGGATTTTGTATGTATTGCTGTAATTTAGGGGAAGATTTATGAAGACACGTACCCTAAAAACTGAGAAAGTGGATTTTCTTTGAGATTTAAATTTTTAACTTATAAGACCCAAATCTCATTAAAGAAGTCGAAAATTCAAAATCGGCAAAACGACAAACGTACCAAAATATTTCAAGACATCATCTTAAATTATTGGTTGCATGTAGAGAACTATTCAAAAATACAACCCAAAAACGTAGCCAGTACGCTAATGTTGACAGTGTTGCCAGTATGCATTTTTAGATGAATAAAAGTTCAAAAACAATTCAAAACAAATTAACATACAAAACAAAATAAGTTTTGAACATTTAAAATTATATTAAAGTAAAAAAAATTTTTCATTGGTGGATTTGAACTCCTCCTGTTATATGTCGCTGGATTAGAAATCTGACACTCTACCATGAGACCACCAATCCGATTCAATTAACAAACGAAAATTAGTGATTATATTTATACATCTATAAGACACTGTTTTGTTCGGATAATATTTATCGAAATTAAGGGAATTTATGTAGCTTTTGTTGATATTTTGTCCAAGATCATTTCTTTGCTCTTTGGAGTATCATTATGCATTGATGCAACTACGTCAACATACACTGTACAGCAAACGTGTAGGTTATTTCAGCATGAGCGACAATTAACATCATTATAAATATTCAGAACCGAAACTACACGTCCCATTGACATGCACAGGCCTTTAAAACAATATAAACCTACACTGTCGTGTTTGTGTGTTTTAAATGGGTTTCCCATATCAAATTCGATCGTCTAATAGATTTGCGTTAATCGTGGTGCAGTGTCCGGTTTTCGATCAGAACTCCTTTTACATATTGGCCTATATTGTCATTATTCTGAGTCGACTATCTTCAAATTGGTAATTTTCGGCAACAGTCAATATTTCTCGATACAATAACACCATCTATAATCTTTAGCAGGACTGATCCCCCAGCAAAACAATGTATTTCAAAACGAAAGTAGGAATTTCCTATGTTTACACATCAAGTCAATTGTCGCATGCGTAATGCATGAATGATGCAAGCCGGACTATTTTGACGGAGGCAAATACCATCTCGCCTTATATGGAAGTAGCTTACTATGACAATAGTAAAATCTTGTTTATGAATCTATGAAGCGTTAATTCGTTGACTCGTGCTACGTTCCTTAATAATTCTCTATTATGTAAAGATAACAAATTGCATACCAATGTCTGTGTGCATTACACTCAATGTGAATCCTATAACATATTTGAAGAACCGAAATTACAGTCCGATTTACATGCACAGATCTTTCAAGCATAATCAACCTAGATTTGTCTTTTGTCTTTGGCTGATAGATTTGCGTTAATCGTGGTGCAGTGTCCGGTTTTCGATCAGAACTCCTTTTACATATTGGCCTATATTGTCATTATTCTGAGTCGACTATCTTCAAATTGGTAATTTTCGGCAACAGTCAATATTTCTCGATACAATAACACCATCTATAATCTTTAGCAGGACTGATCCCCCAGCAAAACAATGTATTTCAAAACGAAAGTAGGAATTTCCTATGTTTACACATCAAAATGAAATGGACTGCATTGTCTCCTAATTGCTTCCGGGTTGAAGTAAAAGTTCTTAGCTATGTCCGATGCCTCTACAATAGAAATTACTTAAAATCAAATTATGAGTGGTCTATTGTCTAGTGACGCTTCAATAAAATCTTCATCAAGTCAGTTCAAATCAGACTTATTAAAATATTCAAAATGACCATACTTTGAAACGTGATTGTGAAACAAGTATTAGGAGTTTACTCAAAATATAACAAACTTGTTATTCGCGAATACTTCAGCTGCATATAAATCTAAGATTCAGAGCTCAGGTGCAACTGTCTTCAAAGTGGTGTTTCCGCAAAAGTGCATAATCAATAAAGGTTAAAATTCAATATGGCGTCGAAACCACGTGACCTACGACTTCGCAATGGTAACATATTTTGCTTGTCTAGTTATTAAGCATCTTTTAAAACAAGTTGCGAGTCTCTAGTATGTCACTGGGATTATTTAGACCCAAATTTAACATGTCAAAATTAGACAAATTTTAAGAAAATCAAAATGGCGGCTTAACCACGTGACCTACGATTTTGTCATGATTTACTTTTTTGCTTGTATTGCTCCTGCGCATCTTTTGAAACAAGTTTCGAGTCTCTATATTGATTTTGAAGATTTACCCCATGTTAAAGTTTTTCTTTATTATGACCGGAAATGACTGTTCGCGAGCGATTTTATTATTGATTCATAAAGACCATAGTCCTGTCTTACTCTCCTGAAAAAATCGTTCAATTCCATTAATAGGTTTTTGAATTATGGCCCTTTGAAGTTTGCGATTTTCAAAAATTGTCGGACTTTGAAAGGTCACTGTGAAAAAAGTATAAGAGGTACGCTAATGCTTTGGAGTATCGTTTAATCACCGACCCTTTAGCTACACATATATGCAAGTTTGAGCTCTTAGATGCTAGTATCTTCAGAGGAGAAGATTGCCAAAGGTGCATGGGGTCGGAAAATTGTAAAATGTGTCTAAAATCAAAATGGCGGAAAAACCACGTGACTTACGAATTCGCCATGATTTACTTTTTTGCTCGCATGGTCATTGCGCATCTTTTCCCATGTTAAAAATCGAAATTTTGATTCGAACTGGACCTTTAATGGGTGAAACAATTGGGCCCAAAAGCTAAATTTAATTAGTTCGTACTAAGGGCTGTCAGACTGTAAAGTTTGGTTGAATTATCTGCAACCGTTTCTGCAGAATAGGTGTCACAAAATCGGTGCAAATAAAAAAAAACAAAAAAAACACGCCAATAACAATAAGGATTCTGCCCCAAAGGGCAGAATCCTTAATAATCTGGATAAAAACAATAGGTCTTCAGACATTCGTCTTGAAGACCTAATAACAATACGTCTTCAAAACATACGTCTTGAAGACCTAAAAATAATCAGGATAATAACAATACGTCTTCGAGACATACGTCTTGAAGACCTACAAAAATTCTCCAAAGAAGGTACCCCTCTGAAAACGGAAAACTCACATATTAATGGACCCCTACATTACATTTCTCATGATTAAGACAAAACGGTTAATATTTTCATACTAAGGTGTAACATAGAAAATGTTGTGCTTTAATTTTCACTTAAGAAGATGTAATCATCATGTACATTGCATACATAATTAATACGTTATGCTGTTCTGAATATTCAAGAAAACACTCAAAAATGCTTAAATTTGGACCCCTAGACATCGCTTGCGATGTTCGAGGCTTAACTATCAACTTTTTGATGAAAGCTGTCAATATAAAATATGTTCTTCTTGAAATTGTGCATACGTAGGTGTATGTAAAATGTCAATAGCATAAGAAGTTAAGCAGTTATGAACCTTTCAACTTTGTTTAAAATGGCGATTTCTGAAAAGTGGCAAACTTCTATGACTTGTCACAAAAAATCTATGACAGATACAAGCTTGAAAAATATTGTCCTTAATAAATGACGTTTCTGCTTCAACATGATCTATTTAAAGTCTTCCTGTCTTCATTGGTTCATAATCAATAATTATCCAAAGGATATACTCTTCGAAAATGCTCAAAATCACAAAATTTTACTTTTTTTGGAATATGTCCAAATTGTGCCGAAACTATCAACTTTTATATGACATCGATATATTATGGACATGTTTAGCTCTTTATTCGAAAGAGATGGCTATCAATAACTTTGACATAAGTCAATTAGTTACAGAGTTATGGCCCTTTGAAATTGCAACCGAAAAACGCCCTTTTTAAAAAGGACCATATTCAAGGGCAGATTACTCGAATTCTAGGCCGAAATTCAAAATTCTGTGAGCAAATTATATTCTACGTTGTCTTGGCTTTCGAATGAGCTATCACACATATCTGTATGTATTGCCGTGATTAAGAAGAAGAGTTTTGAAGACACGTACCCTCAAAACCGCGAAAGTGCACCAAATTTTCAGTTTTTTCGAAATAGAAAAAAATCTATTATTACGGCCGAAATCCTCACTAGGCCTAATCGATGGGGAATGTTGTTGCCCACATTTTGGTGAAAGTTTTTTGAAAATATCTTTGTAAGTTTTCGAGCTATTGAGGTTTGAAGTTTCAACTTCAAGGGCAGATAACTCACAAAAGAAGTCGAAAATCCAAAAATTAAGAAAATTACTTCTTAGTTTGGTTACAGGCTACCTTTCCTGAAAATTTCATGCAAATCGGCCCAGCCGTTACTGAGAAATCTGCGTGCACAGAATTTGGTACAAAGAATAATAAAAAAAACTAGGATTGACGCGTCAATACTTAGGTCTTCAAGACTTCTGCTTGACCTTGAACTCCATGTTGGACTCTCGGTTATTCGCCAGTTTCTCTGCTTTAAAATGAGCTATCAAACATGTCTCTATCTTCAGTAGTTTTTTTACAAAAATTCTCCAAAGACAATGACCCCCTGAAAATGGAAAATCGCTTATTAATTGACCCCTACATGACCTTTCTCACAATAACGACAAAATGGTTAATATTTTCATACTACGGTGCAACATAGAACATATTGTGCTTTCATATCCACCTAAGTAGATGTTATCATCATTAAGTTTGCATGTATAAGTAATGCGTTATGTTGTTTTGAATATTCAAGAAAATACTAAAAAATGCGTTAATTTGGAGCCCTAGACAACATTTGCGATGTTCGGAGCTTAACTATCAATTTTTTGATGAAAGGGTTCAACAGAAACGTTGTTGTTCTTGAAATTGTCCATCCGTAGGTATAAATACAATTTCAATATTTTAATTAGTTAAGCAGTTATGATCCTTTGAACTGTGCTTAAAATGGCGATTTTGTAAAAATGACAAATTTCTATGATTTTTCACAAAAAAACTAAGACAGATACGAGCTTGAAAAATATTGTCCTTAATAAATGACGTTTCTACTTCAACATGACCTATTTTAAATCTTCCTATCTTCAGTGATTCATCATCAATAATTATCCATAGGTTATACCCGTCGAAAATGCTCAAAATCACAAAATTTTACTTTTTTGAGAATATGTCCAAATTGTGCCGAAACTATCAACTTTTATATGACATCGATGTATTATGGACTTGTTAAGCTCTTTATTAGCAAAAGATGGCTATCAATAACTTTGACATAAGTCAATTAGTTACAGAGTTATGCCCGTTTGAAATTGCAGCCGAAAAACGCCCTTTTTAAAAAGGACCATATTCAAGGGCAGATTACTCGAATTCTAGGCCGAAATTCAAAATTCTGTGAACAAATTATATTCTACGTTGTCTTGGCTTTCGAATGAGCTATCACACATATCTGTATGTATTGCCGTGATTAAGAAGAAGAGTTTTGAAGACACGTACCCTCAAAACCGCGAAAGTGCACCAAATTTTCAGTTTTTTCGAAATAGAAAAAAATCTATTATTACGGCCGAAATCCTCACTAGGCCTAATCGATGGGGAATGTTGTTGCCCACATTTTGGTGAAAGTTTTTTGAAAATATCTTTGTAAGTTTTCGAGCTATTGAGGTTTGAAGTTTCAACTTCAAGGGCAGATAACTCACAAAAGAAGTCTAAAATCCAAAAATTAAGAAAATTACTTCTTAGTTTGGTTACAGGCTACCTTTCCTGAAAATTTCATGCAAATCGGCCCAGCCGTTACTGAGAAATCTGCGTGCACAGAATTTGGTACAAAGAATAATAAAAAAAATAATCAGGATAATAACAATACGTCTTCGAGACATACGTCTTGAAGACCTAATAATCAGGATAATAACAATACGTCTTCGAGACATACGTCTTGAAGACCTAACTAGGATTGACGCGTCAATACTTAGGTCTTCAAGACTTCTGCTTGACCTTGAACTCCATGTTGGACTCTCCGTTATTCATCAGTTTTTCTGCTTTAAAACGAGCTATCAAACAAGTCTCTATCTTCAATAGTTATTTTACAAAAAATCTCCAAAGAAGGTACCCCTCTGAAAATGGAAAAAAACACATAGCAATCGACCCCTACATGATCTTTCTCATGATTAAGACAAAATGGTTAATATTTTCATACTAAGGTGTTACATAGAAAATATTGTGCTTTAATTTCCACTTCAGGAGATGTAATCATCATTAAGATTGCATACATAGGTAATGCGTTATATTCTTCTGAATATTCAGGAAAATACTAAAAAATGCTTAAATTTGAACCCCAAGACAACATTTGCGATGTTTGGAGCTTAATTATCAACTTTTTGATGAAAGGCTTCAACAGAAAACTTGTTGTTTTTGAATATGTGCATGCGAAGGTGTAACTATAATTCAATTATATTGATTAGTTAAGCAGTTATGATCCTTTAAACTTTGCTGAAAATGGCGATTTTCGAAAAATGACAAAGTTCTATGATTTGTCACACATAAAGTATGACAGATACAACTTTGAATTTTATTGTTCTTAATAAAGGACATATTGGCTTCAACCTGAGGTATTAAAAATAAGTGTACCTTCACTGGTTTACAATCTAAAATTCTTCAAAGAATATACCCCTCGAAAAGTCTCAAAATCTCATAATTTTACTTTTTGGGGAATACGTCCAAATTGTGTCGATACTATCAACTTTTACATGATAATGATATATTGTGGAATTGTTTATCTAGTTATATGAAAGAGATAGTAATAAGTAACTTTGACATAACTTCATTTGTTACAGAGTTATGCCCCTTTGAACATGCAGCCAAAAAAAGTCTTTTTCAAAAAGGTCCATATTCAAGGGCATATTACTGAAATTCATGGAAGAAATGTAAAATTCTTTCATGATCACTTTTTTCTACATTCAATTAGCTTTAAGATGAGCTATCACACATAGCTGTATGTATTGCCGTGATTTAGGAGAAGATTTTTAAAGACGCGTACCCTGAAGACAGGGAAAGTTCACAAAATTTTAAGTTTGTTCGAAATAGCAAAAAAACTATTATTACGGCCGAAATCCGCTATAGGCCTAATCGATGGGGAATGTTTGTGCCCACATTTTGGTGAAAGTTTTATTAAAATATCTTGATTAGATTTTGAGCTATTGAGGTTTAAAGTTTTGACTTCAAGGGGAGATAACTCAAGAAAGAAGTCGAAAATGAAAATTCGGCCGACGTACAAGGCTAGTATTTGTTACAGGCTATTATCCCTGAAAATTTCGTGCAAATCGATTCAGCCGTTACTTCAGAATCGCGCGCACAAAAAACGTACAAATAATAATAATAAAGAAGAAACCGGATAATAACAATAGGTCTTCCAGACATACGTCTTGAAGACCTAAAAAGGCCATACAAATAACAATAGGTCTTCCAGACATTCGTCTTGAAGACCTAATAAGGAAAACTAGGATTGCCACAGGCAATACTTAGGTCTTCAAGACTTCTGCTTGACCTTGAACTCCATGTTGGACTGTCAGTTATTCATCAATTTCTCTGCTTTAAAATGAGCTATCAAACATGTCTCTATCATTAATAGTTTTTTTACCAAAAAAATCCAAAGACAATAACCCTCTGAAACTCTCACTCATTACTGGACCCCTACATGATCTAAAAGTTACATTTTTAAAAAGCCCTTACATGAAGAGGTTTTGATCTAGAGCTGAGGTTGATAGATTCATATAAAGAACATTCTTTCAACTACCAACTGAGCTAATGTATGAGTCTCTATGTATTGCCAATCTCGAGAAGAAGATTTTTGAAGAAGTGTACCCTCAAAACCCGAAAAGTCGACAAATTTACCTTTTTTCTAAAATAGCGAACAATCTATTATTACGGCCAAAATCCGCTATTGGTCTATTCCATGTAACACATCGCCGCCTACATTTTGGTGGTAGTTTTGTGCAATTATCTTGATAAGTTTTCGAGATATTGCAATTTGAAGTTTTTTCACGTTTTGAGTAACCTCCCCTTTTAGAGGCCAAAAATAAAAAATCGGATTCCGTAACCCAAGAGCTTTAACCTAGGCCCATCACCTCTACCAATTTCATTGATATAGGTGTAGTTAATTTTGTTGTAAACGAGACACAAACAGAGTTAGGTCTCTGTAAATTCAATGGCCGAAAATCTGCATTTTCAAAGAGTTCATTTTTCAAAATGCTGTAACCCGAAAACGGTTTGATCTAGAGCTTAGGTTGATAGATTCATATAAACAGCAGTATTTCAGCTTCCAAATGAGCTATTGTATGAGTTTCTATGTTTTGCCGATCTGGAGAAGAAGATTGTTGAAGACGTGAACCCTCAAATTGCAAAATATTTTGAAAAATGCAGTTTTTTCAAAATAGCGAAAAATCTATTATTGCGGCCGAAAACCGCTATAGTATTATTCGATGAAACAAGTTGTCGTCTACATATTGGTGGTAGTTTTGTGCAATTATCTTGATAAGTTTTCGAGATATTGCAATTTAAAGTTTTTTCACGTTTTGAGTTACCTCCCCTTTTAGAGGCCGAAAATTAAAAATCGGATTTCGTACGCCACAAGCTTATACCTAGGCCCATTACTTCTATCAATTTCATTGATGTAGGTGTAGTCAATTTCGTTGTAAACGAGACACAAACAGAGTTAGGTCTCTGCAAATTCATTGCCCAGAAATCTGCATTTTCAAAAAGGTCATTTTTCAAAATGCTGTAACCAGAAAAGGGTTGGATCTAGAGCCGAGGTTGATAGATTCATATAAACAGCAGTATTTCAGCTTTCAAATGAGCTATTGTATGAGTTTCTATGTATTGCCGATCTGGAGAAGAAGATTGTTGAAGACGTGAACCCTCAAACTGCAAAAAAATAAAAAAAATGAAGTTTTTTCAAAATAGCAAAAAATCTATTATTATGGCCGAAATTCGCTATGACATCATTCGATGAAACAAGTTGTCGCCTACGTTTTGGTGCAATTTGTTTGCAAATAAGTTAATAAGTTTTCGAGATATTGCAATTTGAATTTTTTTGACGTTTTGAGTTACCTCCCCCTTTAGAGGGCGAAAATCAAAAATCGGGCTTTGTACGCCACGAGCTTACACCTATGCCCATCAATTGTGCTAGTTTCATTGATATCGGTGCAGTCAATTTTGCTGTACCCGGCGCACAAGAAAAGTACAAATAATAATTTAAAAAAATAAGGAAAAAATCAGGATAAGAACAATAGGTCTTCACGACATACGTCTTGAAGAAATAAAAAAATCAGGATAAGAACAATAGGTCTTCACGACATTCGTCTTGAAGACCTAATAAAACTTTATTACCTCGAAAGGAATTCATTTTGTATCATGACGGAGCTCGTGTACATGAATGGCAATTAACAGTCATGAATTACATGTAATACAAAACACAATCACAATTGGTTAACTTAAGGATCATTTAACAAACGAATGCTGAAGGGAATAAATGTATTCAGACCTCTATTGGTTTTGTATCGAGGTAATAAGTATCTCCTTCCAGAAGGAAGTTGAACATATTCACTGTGCAACACATGATCTGGATCCGACAAAATTTTCAGAGATAATTTCAAAACTCGTTTTTCATAAAGATAGGACAGATTTGTAAAATGAACTCCAGCTATTTTACCAGCGATGTGGACAACTTTTTCTAAACGAGATTTGTTAACAAGAGACAAAGAACCATACCAACATTGGAAGGAAAAGGTTTAAATGCTTTCAACAAAACAGTGATAAAATAGTGATAATACTCGTTCATTTACATTAAAAGATCGCAACTTGCGCAGGAAATGTAATCTTTGTTGACATTTTTTGAAAACAGCATCAGTATTAGCATTCCAGTTCAATTTACTATCTATAATTGTGCCAAGATACTTATAGTTATTTACAATCTCCACATTGTCACCATTTATACAAACAGGGCTTGTAGTACTTTGGTTGTTCCTGAAATTGATAATAACTTCTTATTATAGTCAGGGTATGTATATTATAGTCAGGGTATGTATATTATAGTCAGGGTATGCATATTATAGTCAGGGTATGCATATTATAGTCAGGGTATGCATATTATAGTCAGGGTATGTATATTATAGTCAGGGTATGTATATTATAGTTAGGGTATATATTATAGTCAGGGTATGCATATTATAGTCAGGGTATGCATATTATAGTCAGGGTATGTATATTATAGTTAGGGTATGTATATTATAGTCAGGGTATGTATATTATAGTCAGGGTATGTATATTATAGTCAGGGTATGCATATTATAGTCAGGGTATGTATATTATAGTCAGGGTATGCATATTATAGTCAGGGTATGCATATTATAGTCAGGGTATGCATATTATAGTCAGGGTATGTATATTATAGTCAGGGTATGTATATTATAGTCAGGGTATGTATATTATAGTCAGGGTATGTATATTATAGTCAGGGTATGTATATTATAGTCAGGGTATGCATATTATAGTCAGGGTATGTATATTATAGTCAGGGTATGTATATTATAGTCAGGGTATGCATATTATAGTCAGGGTCCGTGTATGATTCCGTGACTCAATGCGTTTCGGGGCCATATTTAAACAAACTTTCAATATTTTTTTCATGAAACTTGGTGTATTGTTAGACCTAGTGTTAGAGTGGTGCCTTTTGCTACTTAGCTTATTCTGATTTTTATATTTTTATATAGTCTTCGTCCTGTCCGTCAGTCCATCATAATTTCGTTTCCGGAGCAGAACTCAAAAACAGTTCATGATATCTTGTTGAAACTTTCCATATGTATTACCCACCAACTGAAGTGGTGCCTTTTGATATTTTTAGATTTCTGAAAATGTTATTATACCCCCACCATACAGCGTAAGCGGGGGTATATAGCGTTCATTCTTTCCGTCCGTCTCTCCGTCTGTCCGTCAGTCCGTCTGTCCGTCCGTCCCAAAACTTTGTGCGGAGCAGATCTCCCAAACTATACATGCTAGCATCACCAAACTTCATACACATGTCAACCATGATCCCTAGTTGTGCCTTTTGAGGGTTAGAACTATTTCTGAATTTCATTTTTTTCGGTTTCCATGGAAACGTGACTAAAAAGCGACTCTTCGAGGAAGTCATTTTGTGCGGAGCAGATCTCCAAAACTATGCATGCTAGCTTCACCAAACTTCATACAAATGTCAACCATGATCCCTAGTTGTGTCTTTTGAGGGTTAGAACTATTTCTGAATTTTGATTTTTGCGGTTTCCATGGAAACGTGACTAAAAAGTGACTCTGTGAGGAAGTCATTTTGTGCAGAGCATATCTCCCAAACTATACGTGCTAGCTTCACCAAACTTCATACACATGTAAACCATAATCCCTAGTTGTGCCTTTTGAGGGTTAGAACTATTTCTGAATTTTGATTTTTGCGGTTTCCATGGAAACGTGACTAAAAAGTGACTCTGTGAGGAAGTCATTTTGTGCAGAGCATATCTCCCAAACTATACGTGCTAGCTTCACCAAACTTCATACACATGTCAACCATGATCCCTAGTTGTGCCTTTTGAGAGTTAAAACTATTTCTGAATTTTGATTTTTACGGTTTCCATGGAAATGTGACTTAAAACTGACTGTGAGGTAGTCATTTTGTGCAGAGTATATCTCCAAAACTATGCATGCTAGCTTCATCAAACTTGATATACATATCAACCATGATCCCTAGTTGTGCCTTTTGAGGGTTAGAACTATTTCTGAATTTTAATTTTTATGGTTGCCATGGAAATGTGACTAAAAAGTGACTATGAGGAAATCATTTTGTGCGGACCCTTTGTCCAACACTATTCATGCTAGCTTCATCAAATTTCATGCGCATGTCAACTATGATCCCTAGTTGTGCCTTTGAGAGTTAGAAGTTAATTAATTTTCAAATTTATTATTGAACATAGACCTATAGATGTGTCTTTTGCTGATAATGAAATTTGTTGAAGTAAGGGAGAAGCGGGGGTATGTGAGTTATACTCGCTTCTTCACTTGTTTTTTTACGTTTCCATAGAAACGTGTTGGATTTGGACTTTGTTCAGAGATAGGTTCGTTTCCTATTCAAAAACTATTTATCATATCTTCCTGAAACTTTGCATGTGTTGTACCCACCAACTGAAGTGGTGCCTTTTGATATTTTGAGATTTCTGAATTATTATTTTTTTTTCGTTTCCATACAAACGTATTGGATTTGGACTTTGTTCCGAGACAGGTTCGTTTGCGGTGAACAACTCCAAAACTATTCATCATATCTTCCTGAAACTTTGCATGTGTATTACCCACAAACTGAAGTGATGCCTTTTGATATTTTCAGATTTCTGAATATTTTTTTTTCTTTCGTTTTCATTGAAACACGTTGTATTTTGACTTTGTTCAGGGATACGTCTGCTTCTGTAGTGGAACTGCAAAACCCTTTATCATGTCTCAAACTCAGCATGTGTATTACCCCTTAACTGAATTAATTGATATACAATTATCTGTCAAAGATGTGTTTTGCAAATGAAGGACCGGTGGGATATGTCATCTTCTGATGACTCTTGTTGCTGGTTTCCATGAAAACAGTTTGAACTTAGTGCATATATGGTGGGTAGGGACCTTTTCCGACCTCTGTCTCAAACTCTATGCAATATTTTTGTCTACAAAACTTGGTTGTGGTTAGCCCTAGTATTGGCGTGTATTTTGATTCTTAAATTATTGTGATTTTTATATTTTTTCTGGTTTCCATGGCAACACTTTGTACTTAGTGCATATATGGGAGCTAGGGACCTTTTCCGACTTTTAGCTCAAAATCTATGCAGTATTCTTCTAAGAAACTTGGTGTGTGGTTAGACCTAGTGTTGGAATGGTGCCTTTTTGCTACCTAAATTATTGTGATTTTTATATTTTTAGCTCATCTGGCCTGAAAGGCCCGATGGGCTTATGGCATGGGATGGCGTCCGTCCATCCGTCCGTCCGTCCGTCCGTAAACTTTTCGCTTTTTCGACTTCTTCTCCAGAACCAATGACTCCAGAGAGCTGAAATTTAATGTACAGACTCCTTGGCTGAAGGGGATACTAAATTGTAAATTTGGTGACCCTGTGACCCCAAATGTGGGTCACAGGGGTCATAACCTTAAAAGCTATTTTCATCTTCTTCTCCAGAACCAATGACTCCAGAGAGCTGAAATTTTATGTACAGACTCCTTGGCTGAAAGGGATTCTAAATTGTAGATTTGGTGACCCTGTGACCCCAAGTGTGGCTCACAGGGGTAATTACCTAAATAAAACTATTTTCATCTTCTTCTCCAGTCCCAATGAACGTAGAGAGCTGAAATTTTATGTACATACTCCTTGACTGAAGGGGATTCTAAATTGTAAATTTGGTGACAGTGAGACCCCAAATATTGGGTCACAGAGGCAATGACCTAAAATGCTATTTTCATCTTCATCTCCAGTCCCAATGGCTCTAGCGAGCTGAAATTTTATGTACAGACTCCTTGGCTGTAAGGGATTCTAAATTGTAAATTTGGTGAGTCTGTGACCCCAAATATGGGTCACAGGGATCATAACCTAAAAGCCTATTTCAGTTTACAGCATCTTTCTGAGATTATATGTGCACTTCAATCAGTAAGTAGGTAAGGGAGGTAATTTTAAAGAAAACAGCTGAGTTAAAGTCATTTCATCTTTCTGATGTGAGAGTTCTAACATGTGCTTTGAGAATATAATATGTCTGATGAAAAAGAGATATTTAGAATTAAAAACTTAGAATTGGAGGTCTAACAAAAATTATAAGTCATATTTTATCTTTGTCTAACATTTCACATATGAGTAATTATTTGTATTTTGCAAGTGGATTTGCTGATAAAGGTACACAAGTCTAAAAGTATTCTAAAGACTTAATACAGAATCTTTTATTAAATCTAATATTATGTTCTTTGTAATTTAAGAGTAAATAATGGAGTTTTTTAATATCTCATGATATTGTGTAATTATTTGGAGAATTAATTAATGAATTAATGAGAATTTCCAGTACGAGTCAATTTGGTATACCTTATTTATATCATATTTTATACTTTATAACTGATTTAGTTTTCTATTAACTTTGCAGTTAATTTTATTCAATAGGAACAAGAAATGAGCTAGATGTCTACATCATGGACATGTTTAATGTGAATCTATTTGAAATGAGAACTATTGAATACCCTTTGAAGGAATAACTTGAAGAGGAATTAAATTTTTTCATTTTACATGAGATATGTAAACTGAATATGACTAGTGATGACTGGTGATAACATAGGACTATAAAAGAAGTAGCTATATGAAATTGTGACATCACACCTATTTTCATCATCTTCTCCAGTACAGAAAAATAATTAATTGTAGGAAAAACTGCATCTAACATATAAATTTTACTGGCTGTGAGTCCAGTGTCTGCATGTTATGTAATTGCATTGTGTTGACCTCTTCCTGGCAGAAGAATGAAAACTGATAGTTACACAGAGGTTTCAGGTTACTTCAAACTTCTGTGCAGCACTGTGTTATCATAGACTGTGCATGAGACTGCTTTAGTCTTCCACTGACTCTAAAAAAGAATTTATTCATAGAATATCACCATTTTATCAAATATTGAAAAGGAGACTATAAGAAATGGTGAAAAAGAATTTACTAAAAAAAATTCACCAATTTATTAAGTATTGAATTGGAGCCTATGGGAAATGGGATTTTCAAAAACTGAGGCTCCTATTCATTATGTAATAAATGTTGGTATTGCCATAATGCAATTAAGAATTAAAACAATATAATGCAAAGGTTATGATATTCATAACGAATGTTGATTTATGTGTAACCAATTTTGATAATAATTAGCAGGGGTCATAACCTAAAAAGGTTTTTTTCATTTTCTTCTACAGCCCCAGGCCATTATTGCAATAGCTTACAGTGGTGAATTGTATGCAAAGAATTGTACCCGGTATATTCATTATTATATAATGTGTGTATGATCTTAAAAAATAGTATGATCTCTCCACCACATTATTATATGTTTGATACCAGCAATTTATTTCCAAGCTTTGTGTTGCTCTTTCAACACATATATAGCAGATTGGCAAAGTTATGGTAACAAAATATTTTTAAACTGCTTTAATCGTTTCACTACCTAGATTCTTATTACTA
This sequence comes from Gibbula magus, assembly GCA_936450465.1. Classification (NCBI taxonomy): domain Eukaryota; kingdom Metazoa; phylum Mollusca; class Gastropoda; order Trochida; family Trochidae; genus Gibbula; species Gibbula magus. The sequence continues at coordinate 26,119,682 of OW388300.1, forward strand.
CATTCCATTATCTGACCATTGCTATAAAGTCCACTCCATAACATACCCCACTTATTATCTCCTGATGAGCTACAGAGGCCATGGCTCTATTTTTTCTGGTTTCCATGGAAACAATTTGAACTTAATGCGCGATTGGGCAGTTATTAACGATGTTGGATTGTCTCTGGCATAAGTGATAAATAAGGGTAAGATGAGTATGTTGGATTGAGCGGGGGACATCACAGTGCATCACATGCACATATTTCTAGTTTAATCTGATCTGATCATCAAGTTGTTTCTGTATTCAGAGCGCACGAAGCCACAGTGAACGGCTACTTCACAGAGATAATTCCAGTCACCACCAAGATACTTGATAAAGATGGCAAGGAAACCACAATCACAGTGAGTGTCAGTTGTTAAATGGAGACAACTTTCCGTGCAGAGTCAAACCAGCTCAAGTTGTTTGATAGACTCCTTTCCTGTTGTGCGGAAGTAGACAATAAGTGTCATTAGCAGCTCTGACCAAGTTTGGGCTGCTATCAGTTTTTGTACAGCTTCCGTTGAACTCATATACATAACTTCACACTTATACCCTGGGAATATTTTGACATGTTCACATTCAAGTTCAAAGGTCAAGGTCACGAGCTCTGAAAAATGCTTGTAAACAAGGTAACATGAAATTCTTTTGCGTTATTAGGCTCTTCTTGGTATTATCAACTATGGAGAAAGACCACAGTTTGAAAAGTTTTTCGCTAAATCTGTCATAGGTCAAGGTCACAGCGAGGTCACAACTAAACATGCTTTTGCAAATATGCCTTATTTTAACAATTTACACTTTGAATCATTACATGATTGTTATACAGAATGAAAAGTGATCATTGAGTTTGTGACCTTCAAGGTCAAAGGTCAAGGTCACCAAATATGGTCAGGGCCATTAGTACTGAAATCACTACTAAAAAGGTTTTAAGAACTTGTATGCATAACTTCATACTTATACCCCTTTGGGAAGTTTTTGGACATGTTCACATTCAAGGTTAAAGGTCAAGGTCACAAATTCTGAAGTCACTAAAAAAACTCCTTGAAGACTTGATAATTTGAAAACTTTCTGTGTTGTGAGGGTCTTATTTGGGATATATATCAACTATTGAGAAAGGCCAAGATTTGGAAAGATTTTTGCTAAAATCCGGTGATGGTTAAGGTCAAGTTCACGGTCACAGCGTCACACTGTCAGTCCATCCCGAAAACGGTACTTGTGTTCTGAAATCAACTCCTCCCACAGTTTTTGACCAATCTTTCTGAAACTTTACACATGCTTTGGGTATACATCATTGATATGCATGTGCTTTTTTGGGGACAGATCGGATTAATTTTTCCAGAGTTATGGCCCTTGACTTAGAATGCTCGGCTTTCCGATTCCAGACTGACAGTTCTATGTTCTGAAATCATCTTCTCCCATAGTTTTTGACCAATCTTTCTGAAACTTTACACATGCTTTGCATATCCATCAGTGATACGCATGTGGGTTTTTTTGACTGATCGGTATAATTTTTAGCTCATCAGGCCTGAACGGCCCGATGGGCTTATGGCATGGTATAGCATTCGTCCGTCCGTCCGTCCGTCCGTCCGTCCGTCAACTTTTCGCTTTTTCGACTTCTTTTCCAGAACCACTGGGTCTTGGTAGCTGTGTTTGTGTACTGACACCTTGGGCAATGGGGATTCTAAATTGTAGATTTGGTGATCTAGTGACCCCAAATAAGGGCCTCACAGGCCATGACCTAAATCCTATTTCCATCTTTTTCTTAGGAACAAAATATGGCCACAGACTAAAAAACCTTTGAAATTGAATTTTGAACTGATATTTTATGGCACTTCAATCACTATTTAGTTGATCCCTAATAAAATACCTGAGGGAGAGTCATCTCATCTTTTAGGTATGTGAGCTCAAGTCTCCATTATGGACATGTTTGTCAAATTGATGTAATCAATGTGAAATGAGAACCATTGAACAGCTTTTGAACTGAATAATGTGGATATTATAAAAAAAGGCCTTCACAGGTCAAAACATAAACATCTATTTTCATATTCTTCTCTAGAACAAACTAGAAGGAATATTGCGGATGAAAAGGCTTAGAACCGTTAAAATTGTGCAGAGATTATTTAGCCAAGTTGACCATGAGATTCATCACATTGCCTGTTCTCTCGTAGCCTTATACAGTTAGATCAGTGCTGCCAGTGTTTAGTGCAGCAGAGGCTGTTACATAATTTGGCTGTAAAAGCACAGCTGGCTTGTAACCAAAGCAAGGGGTCAGAATATTGCATAATCTCCCGGTGTTGACCTTGCTGAGTGCTCTCTCTCAATTTCAAGACTAAGATTTGTCAGGGCTAGGGATTGTGCATTATATTGAGACAATATATTTCTGTCTTCATCACCAAACAATATAAACCCTTAATAAACTAAACAGTGATTGAAGTGTCATAAAATATCAGTTCAAAATTCAAATTCAAAGGTTTTTTTAGACTGTGGCCCATATGTGGGGTCACAGGATCACAAAATTTACAAGTTAGAATCCCCATTGGCTAAAGAGTTTGCACACAATATTACAGCCTTCTAGGTCTTTTTGTTCTGAAAAAAAGATGAAAAAGGATTTTAGGTAATGGCCTGTAAGGCCCTTATTTGGGGCCACAGGGTCACCAAATCTACAATTGAGAATCTCCATTGGCTAAAGACTCCTTACACAACATGACAGCCTTCTAGGTCTTTTCATTTTGGAGAAGAAGATGAAAATAGGTTTTAAGGTTATGGCCTGTGAGGCCCTTATTTGGGGTCACTGGATCACCAAATCTACAATTCAGAATCCCCATTGCCCAAAGAGTCTGTATACAAAATTTGCAGTAGTTAGCAGTCCCGACTTAGTCATGACTGCTATCAGTTTTTGCGCAGTTACACAATGTGCTGATATCTTGTGCAAACATACCTTTTCAAACAGTTATCAATGAATAATATAAATCCTCTATTCTGATTTAATAACTCACTATGTCTTCAACCTCAAACATATAATATGCAATCCCTGTTGACACCCCATGTTGACACCCCCAGGTGACGAAAGATGATGGTATCCGACCCAGCACTACTGTAGAGGGTTTGGGACGTCTCCGCCCAGCATTCCAGGAAGGGGGATCCACCACAGCAGGTAGGGGACACATAGATCTGTGCCGTGTTCAGGAGGAAGGGGGATCCACCACAGCAGGTAGGGGACACATAGATCTGTGCCGTGTTCAGGAGGAAGGGGGATCCACCACAGCAGGTAGGGGACACATAGATCTGTGCCGTGTTCAGGAGGAAGGGGGATCCACCACAGCAGGTAGGGGACACATAGATCTGTGCCGTGTTCAGGAGGAAGGGGGATCCACCACAGCAGGTAGGGGACACATAGATCTGTGCCTTGTTCAGGAGGAAGGGGGATCCACCACAGCAGGTAGGGGACACATAGATCTGTGCCGTGTTCAGGAGGAAGGGGGATCCACCACAGCAGGTAGGGGACACATAGATCTGTGCCGTGTTCAGGAGGAAGGGGGATCCACCACAGCAGGTAGGGGACACATAGGTCTGTGCTCGTGTTCAAGAGGTAGGGGGATCCACTACAGCAGGTAGGGGACACATAGATCTGTGTCATGTTCAGGAGCACTTCTTCCTGCAAGGTACCACTCATGGCTGCTGTCTGTGCCTAAACACTGGCAGGCTCTTAATAGCACTAGCGATCTTGAACATGGCACTCAAGTCTACCAGAGAAAATATTGAATTGCATCAAAAAGTATTGAAACTGACACATTTTGAGACAACTATTTTGCGATATGAAATAAAATGAATAAAATCTGCATTCAAATGTGACAATCATCAAATTTAAAGAAACAACGATGCGAAATGAAACACGTAACACAACCCTATGTCTGCGCATGCTCAGTAACCAAAGCGGAGCAAAACATGACACAACACTGATGTGGTGGAGGTAAGTTGTTGATTTAGAAAACCATTTCCATCCTTCTATGATTCATCACACACCATGAAGTAAGATATAAGAAGCAGAAAAGGCATTTTAACTTCTCAGCTGTTTGAGTCAAACTTTATTCCGTCATCTTGGAATTGGAGAGCATAATCACAGTCACAGTGTTTCATTTCACATCATTATTTGTTTATGGATTGTCTTCTTTTTGTCGTGCTTGTTATAGTGTTAACGTTTACACTGAAACATTGCATTTATTGAAGTAAACAAATTGAGAAACCATAGATACTGTTCTATTTCATCATTAAAAATTCATATAGATTCCTCTTCCAGGGACATTATAATAATGATAATAATAATTTACAAATGGCAGTAGATTATTATCCTGAAGAAATTGTACTTTCGGTGCAGCTACGCCGCTCTCTGCATGACCATATAAGGGCTTATGGCATGGCATGGTGTCCGTCCATCCGTCCATCTGTAAACTTTTCGCATTTTCGTCTTCTTCTCCAGAACCACTTGGTTTAGGGAGCTGAAATTTTGTGTACAGACTCCTTGGCCAATGGGGATTCTAAATTGTAAAATTGGCGACCCTGTGACCTCAAATGGGTCAAAACCCCAAAAAACTATTTTCATCTTCTTCTCAAGTTCTAAAAGGTCTAGAGAGCTCAGGGGTTTCAATAAGAAAAATCCTAGAAGGGTTATCTAAAAATACAGGAGGGTACTATTGCCGGAGGCCACGGACGCCGCTGGCGTTCGTCCACCTAAGGGGGTCCGGGGGCATGCCCCCCCCGTGAAATTTTTGAAATTAGACGCCATTTCCTTGCATTTCAGCACATTTTGTGTGGTTTTGTACTGATTTCACCAGATCCAAAATAACCCATCTCCTAATGATTTTTGGAGAACTTTCACTTCTCAGCATAAAGTTTAATGAGAAGAAAAAAATTCTGAAGTAAAATTGTCACTTTAATTTCTTCCTTGTATTGTAGTCTTTGTACAATGTGAATTATTTCATTACACAGTCACACTGAATTATTTCATAATCATTACAACGTGAATAATAAATTTTAACATACAAACTAAGCTGTCTTTTTTGTGTGTTTATGCTTAAATCTGACACCAATTAAAATTCATATGATGCCTGAAAAAAATAGTTTCTAATTAACTGACCAAAGACAACAATAATTCTAAATGATCAAATTGCAATCAAACTATTCTGTTTGAAATGATTAATTTTCTGTGTTGAATTACATCTGGACATAATAGTGTTCTCACACTCCCTGGAGTGCCAACATCGTTGAGAAAATTTACAAATGAGCTGAGATAAGAAAACGTAATTATATTCATAAATACAAAACGTGAATGTATTTAAACAGAGACAGTCTAAATGGTCTCTAATTTAAATAAGTTAACTACCAATGATCGATATATGTTGAAAAAATTAAGACATTATGTCTAAAATGCATGACAAACTTTGTAAAAAGCTAGATGTATCGTCTGATTGACTATGTAATTATATATAAATTATTTACTTTTTATCTACCATATTAACTTTTGGGAGTTTAATGTATTCAGTAATGTATGTGAAATATCTAGCCTATCCCTGTATTTGTGCCCATCAATAACTTTTTAGATGATGATGATATACATTAAAATTTTATCAAAGTTTCAAAATTATTCAATCGTTTCTCTTTGCTAACACTTGAACAAATGATCTGTAGTTTCTTAATATGAATTTTTCAAACACCTAATTGTCCGTATTTCATAGTTATTTATACAGCGAATTACGAAAAAAGAACCCAGAAGTAAATTATGCCCTGCTGACAGTACTGTAATGAAACGAGACATTCGGTAAATACTCGTCAGAAAATGATATGAAATTATGTACTTGAAGCTGAGATGATTTCGATTCAACCTGGAAAGTTTGACATTTATCCAACTAAAACTCATTTCATGAAAATTATTTATGCTACACTAAATTAACATGCAAGTCTATGGAAATTACGTCACCGTATGAATATAACTGGCACGGGTCTGTAGCTCTAGTGAGTTATGTCTCCATAACTGGTTGTGACATACATTGTAAACATCCTCTCCCCTCCCCGGATATTCTCACACCCACATATCTTCCCTACGTGATTCCTTCTGTGTAACTATTACTAACTAAAACAATTAATCTTGGCTCCACGTAATTTTTCGATCGATAACAAAATACACTGCAGTTACCGCCCTTTGATATAGAAAATTAAAAGGGACGTAACTCTAACGGTAGAGAAAACAGTTGGCTTGAATAAGATACTTGTTATGAGCTCCACGCATCGATTTAGACATCGCATTTGTACGTGAAAGCATTGTAAAAAGCCCTGGGTGGATATCAAACGCAGATTAATGTGAAAATAACTTGTATAAATGTATTAAAGAAATTGAAGAGAGGTATGTTTCTGCATGATTGTTACGATTAAATTTTTATATTTCGATCACACATCGTGCAAGGACGGCTGACACTGACAGCTATGATATGTACACTTACCATGTAAACGCCGGCATTTGGTGACAGGAAAGTGTTATTTATTCATTACACCATTATAAAATCCACCAATTTCGGCTATATTCACGTTGTTCTTTACGAGCTGCATTGAAGAAATCTGTTATTTGCTTCGTTTTTCTTTTCTTCGGCGAAGTCGCCATGTTGTGGTCTTGGCATTCTCTTGGCCAATGACAATGGGTTTTCGTATCACGTGCTCAATACTAACCAATCGAGAAACTCAGAAAGCGTAACGAAGGACGCCTCTGGACTGTATATAAGCCTATTGACAGGCAAGACGAAAAAGACGAGTGGTCTGTCACAAGAATATTATCCTTTATTTTGTTTGAAACTGCGTTTTGAAAAATAAGAACATTCCTGGCAACTTTTCTGAGACTATATGCTCGCTGATTATGTGTCTATTACAGACAGGTGATTGTCTCAGTACAAATTACAGGCGGGTGATTGTCTCGGTACAGCCGGGTGCAAAAACCCGGTACCCGGCTTTTAATGACATGGCTGAGAGCTGAAAAGTTGTGTGCAGACTCCTTAGCTAATGGGGATTCTAAATTGTAGATTTGGTGACCCTGTGACCCCAAATGGGGTCACATGGCTCACAACCGTAAAAACCTATTTTCATCTTTTTAGCTCATCAGGCCTGAAAGGCCACGATAGGCTTATGGCATGGCATGGTGTCCGGCGTCCGCCCATCCGTCCGTAAAGTTTTCGCTTTTTCGACTTCTTCTCATCAACCAATGACTCCACAGAGCTGAAATTTTATGTGCAGACTCCTTGGCCAATGGGGATTTTCAATTGTAGATTTCGTGACCCCGTGACCTCAATTGGGGTCACAGGGGTCACAACCTTAAAAAACTATTTTCATCTTCTTCTCCAGTTCCAAAAGGTCTAGGAGCTGAAACGTTGTGTGCAGAATTCTTTGCTAATAGGGATTCTAAATTGTAGATTTCATTACCCTGTGATCCGAAATTTGGGTCACAGGGGTCACAACCTTAAAAACCTATTTTCATCTTCTTTTCTAGTTTCAAAAGGTCTAGAGAGTGAAGTCCTGATTAGCTACAGAGCCCATGGCTCTATTTTAGCTCATCAGGCCTGAAAGGTCCGATGGGCTTATGGCATGGGATGGCGTCTGTCCATCCGTCCGTCCGTAAACTTTTCACTTTTTCGACTTCTTCTCCAGAACCAATGACTCCAAAGAGCTGAAATTTTATGTACAGACTCCTTGGCCAATGGGGATTCTAAATTGGTGACCCTGTGACCCCAAATAGGGGCCACAGGGGTCATAACCTAAAAAGCTATATTCATCTTGTTCTCCAGAACCAATGACTCAAGAGAGTTGAAATTTTATGTACAGACTCCTTGACTGAAGGGGATTCTAAATTGTAGATTTGGTGACCCTGTGACCCCAAATAATGGTCACAGGGGTCATAACCTAAAAAGCTATTTTCATCTTTTTCTCCAGTCCCTATGAACATAAAGAACTGAAATTGTATGAACAGACTCCTTGACTGAAGGGGAATTTAAATTGTAGATTTGGTAACCCTGTGACCCCAAATAAGGGCCACAGGGGTCACAACCTAAAAAGCATTTTTCATCTTTTTCTCCAGTCCCAAAAGCTCTAGAAAGCTGAAATGTTATGTACAGATTCTCTGGCCAATGGGGATTCTAAATTTTAGGATAGGGGCTCTTTTTCATTATGTAATAAATGTTGATAATTCCAGAATAAAAATAAGAAGTAAAACAATAAACCGCAAAGGTCTATATTATTTATAATGAATATGGATTAATGTGTAACCAATATTGATAATAACTTTAAAATTTGATGACTGGGCAATGACTTATTATGTGATATCTTAATCTTTTCCTTAGAGATAATTAATAACATGATTCCTGATGAGCTTCAGAGCCAGTGGCGCTATTTTTATTCAGATTTTGTCAAATTTTATTATTGTTTGTTTCCATGGTATCATTTTTGTACTTTGTCCATTTGAAAGGTAGGGTTTGTTTCCGGAGCAGATCTCTAAAACTATGTGACCTATCCTCACAAAATTTGGCACACTAACTCCCGATATCATGCAAATGTGCCTTTTGGATGTTTGAACTTTTTTAATTTCATTTTTAGCTCATCAGGCCTGAAAGGCCCGATGGGCTTATGGCATGGCATGGTGTCCGGCGTCCGTCCATCCGTCCATCCGTCCATCCGTCCATCCGTAAACTTTTCGCTTTTTCGACTTCTTCTCCAGAACCAACGACTCCACAGAGCTGAAATTTTATGTGCAGACTCCTTGGCCCATGGGGATTCTAAATTGTAGATTTCATGACCCCGTGACCCCAAATGTGGTCACAGGGGTCACATCCTTAAAAACCTATTTTCATCTTCTTATCCAGTTCCAAAAGGTCTAGAGAGCTGAAAAGTTGTGTGCAGACTCCTTGGCCCATGGGGATTCTAAATTGTAGATTTCGTGACCCCGTGACCCCAAATGGGGTCACAGGGGTCACATCCTTAAAAACCTATTTTCATCTTCTTCTCCAGTTCCAGAAGGTCTAGAGAGCTGAAAAGTTGTGTGCAGACTCCTTGGCCAATGGAGATTCTAAATTGTAGATCTCATGACCCCATGACCCCAAATGGGGTCACAGGGGTCACAACCTTAAAAAACTATTTTCATCTTCTTCTCCAGTTCCAAAAGGTCTAGGAGCTGAAACGTTGTGTGCAGAATTCTTTGCTAATAGGGATTCTAAATTGTAGATTTCATTACCCTGTGATCCGAAATTTGGGTCACAGGGGTCACAACCTTAAAAACCTATTTTCATCTTCTTTTCTAGTTTCAAAAGGTCTAGAGAGTGAAGTCCTGATTAGCTACAGAGCCCATGGCTCTATTTTAGCTCATCAGGCCTGAAAGGTCCGATGGGCTTATGGCATGGGATGGCGTCTGTCCATCCGTCCGTCCGTAAACTTTTCACTTTTTCGACTTCTTCTCCAGAACCAATGACTCCAAAGAGCTGAAATTTTATGTACAGACTCCTTGGCCAATGGGGATTCTAAATTGGTGACCCTGTGACCCCAAATAGGGGCCACAGGGGTCATAACCTAAAAAGCTATATTCATCTTGTTCTCCAGAACCAATGACTCAAGAGAGTTGAAATTTTATGTACAGACTCCTTGACTGAAGGGGATTCTAAATTGTAGATTTGGTGACCCTGTGACCCCAAATAATGGTCACAGGGGTCATAACCTAAAAAGCTATTTTCATCTTTTTCTCCAGTCCCTATGAACATAAAGAACTGAAATTGTATGAACAGACTCCTTGACTGAAGGGGAATTTAAATTGTAGATTTGGTAACCCTGTGACCCCAAATAAGGGCCACAGGGGTCACAACCTAAAAAGCATTTTTCATCTTTTTCTCCAGTCCCAAAAGCTCTAGAAAGCTGAAATGTTATGTACAGATTCTCTGGCCAATGGGGATTCTAAATTTTAGGATAGGGGCTCTTTTTCATTATGTAATAAATGTTGATAATTCCAGAATAAAAATAAGAAGTAAAACAATAAACCGCAAAGGTCTATATTATTTATAATGAATATGGATTAATGTGTAACCAATATTGATAATAACTTTAAAATTTGATGACTGGGCAATGACTTATTATGTGATATCTTAATCTTTTCCTTAGAGATAATTAATAACATGATTCCTGATGAGCTTCAGAGCCAGTGGCGCTATTTTTATTCAGATTTTGTCAAATTTTATTATTGTTTGTTTCCATGGTATCATTTTTGTACTTTGTCCATTTGAAAGGTAGGGTTTGTTTCCGGAGCAGATCTCTAAAACTATGTGACCTATCCTCACAAAATTTGGCACACTAACTCCCGATATCATGCAAATGTGCCTTTTGGATGTTTGAACTTTTTTAATTTCATTTTTAGCTCATCAGGCCTGAAAGGCCCGATGGGCTTATGGCATGGCATGGTGTCCGGCGTCCGTCCATCCGTCCATCCGTCCATCCGTCCATCCGTAAACTTTTCGCTTTTTCGACTTCTTCTCCAGAACCAACGACTCCACAGAGCTGAAATTTTATGTGCAGACTCCTTGGCCCATGGGGATTCTAAATTGTAGATTTCATGACCCCGTGACCCCAAATGTGGTCACAGGGGTCACATCCTTAAAAACCTATTTTCATCTTCTTATCCAGTTCCAAAAGGTCTAGAGAGCTGAAAAGTTGTGTGCAGACTCCTTGGCCCATGGGGATTCTAAATTGTAGATTTCGTGACCCCGTGACCCCAAATGGGGTCACAGGGGTCACATCCTTAAAAACCTATTTTCATCTTCTTCTCCAGTTCCAAAAGGTCTAGAGAGCTGAAAAGTTGTGTGCAGACTCCTTGGCCCATGGGGATTCTAAATTGTAGATTGTGTGACCCCGTGACCCAAAATGGGGTCACAGGGGTCACATCTTTAAAAACCTATTTTCATCTTCTTATCCAGTTCCAAGAGGTCTAGAGAGCTGAAAAGTTGTGTGCAGACTCCTTGGCCCATGGGGATTCTAAATTGTAGATTTCGTGACCCTGTGACCCCAAATGGGGTCACGGGGGTCACATCCTTAAAAACCTATTTTCATCTTCTTCTCCAGTTCCAAAAGGTCTAGAGAGCTGAACAGTTGTGTGAAGACTCCTTGGCCAATGGGGATTGTAAATTGTAGATCTCGTGACCCCATGACCCATTTGGGGTCACAGGGGTCACATCCTTAAAAACCTATTTTCATCTTCTTCTCCAGTTCCAAAAGGTCTAGAGAGCTGAAAAGCTGTGTGAAGACTCCTTGGCCAATGGGGATTGTAAATTGTAGATCTCGTGACCCCGTGACCCCAATCTAGGTCACGGGTCATGACCCAAAAACCTATTTTCATCTTTATCTCAAGTATGTAAAGCTCTAGAAAGGTGAAATGTTGTGTAGAGACTCTTTGGTCAAAGGTGATTCTTAAATGGAGGATTGGTGACCCTGTGACTCCAAATATGGGTCACAGGGGTCATGATCTAAAAACCTATTTTTTGCTTGTTAACAATGTATTACTTGAGATAACGTAGATATTCATCCTAAGATAATAAATCAATGAAATCCTGATGAGCTACAGAGCCCATGGCTCTATTTTTTTCTGTTTCCATGGCAACAATTTAGACTTTGTCTTTTAGAAGTGTAATAACTGAAATTGATTTGGGGGAAGGGGGAGACATCTGTTTCATTACCCAATCTTTAGGAGGAAATAATTTGAAAACTCAATTGAGAAGATAAAATGAATAATAAAATCAATTGTCAGGTAACTCGAGCCAGGTGAGCGACGGAGCAGCAGCGGTGCTGGTAGCCAGGAGGTCGGAGGCCGAGAGACGAGGGTGGCCTGTTCTGGGAGTGTTGCGCTCCTACGCTGTGGTTGGGTGCTCCCCAGATGTGATGGGTATAGGTCCCTCTGTAGCCATCCCCCCTGCACTCAAGAAAGCTGGTTAGTGTTTTATCTTCCTTTCAGCTAGAAATAACTAAAATTACAAGCAGATTTGTGGGGGTGAACTTAAACCACATTATTTGAAGCAGGGTATTTCACTGTCTGTTCATTGCAGTGTTCATCAAATAATGTTCTTGTACCCGTCACTACCGCATATCATATTAAGCTCATCAGGCCAAATGGGGTCACTGGGGTCACATCCTTAAAAACCTATTTTCATCTTCTTCTCCAGTTCCAAAAGGTCTAGAGAGCTGAAAAGTTGTGTGCAGACTCCTTGGCCAATGGGGATTCTAAATTGTAGATTTCGTGACCCCGTGACCCATAATGGGGTCACCGAGGTCACATCCTTAAAAACCTAATTTCATCTTCTTCTCCAGTTCCAAAAGGTCTAGAGAGCTAAAAACTTGTGTGCAGACTCCTTGGCCAATGGGGATTCTAAATTGTAGATTTCGTGACCCTGTGACCTCAAATGGGGTCACTGGGGTCACATCCTTAAAAACCTATTTTCATCTTCTTCTTCAGTTCCAGAAGGTCTAGAGAGCTGAAAAGTTGTGTGCAGACTCCTTGGCCAATGGGAATTCTAAATTGTAGATCTCGTGACCCCATGACCCCAAATGGGGTCACCGGGGTCACATCCTTAAAAACCTATTTTCATCTTCTTCTCCAGTTCCAAAAGATCCAGAGAGCTGAAAAGTTGTATGCAGACTCCTTGGCCAATGGAGATTCTAAATTATAGATTTCATGACCACGTGACCCCGAATGGGATCACCGGGGTCACATCCTTAAAAACTTATTTTCATCTTCTTCTCCAGTTCCAAAAGGTCTAGAGAGCTGAAAAGTTGTGTGCAGACTTCTTGGCCAGTGGGGATTCTAAATTGTAGATTATGTGACCCCGTGACCCCAAATGGGGTCACAGTGGTCATGATCTAAGAACCTATCTTTTGCTTGTAAACAATAACTTAAATAACTTAAATATTCAACTTTAGATAGTAAATCAATGAAATCCTGATGAGCTACAGAGCCCATGGCTCTATTTTTAGCTCATCAGGCCTGAATTGGCCCGATGGGCTTATGGCATGGCATGGTGTCCGGCGTCCGTCCGTCCGTCCATCCGTCCGTCCATCCGTAAACTTTTCACTTTTTCGACTTCTTCTCCAGAAGCAATGACTCCACAGAGTTGAAATTTTATGTGCAGACTCCTTGGCCAATGGGGATTCTAAATTGTAGATTTCGTGACCCCAAATGGGGTCACTGGGGTCACATCCTTAAAAACCTATTTTCATCTTCTTCTCCAGTTCCAGAAGGTCTAGAGAGCTGAAAAGTTGTGTGCAGACTCCTTGGCCAATGGAGATTCTAAATTGTAGATCTCATGACCCCATGACCCCAAATGGGGTCACCGGGGTCACTTCCTTAAAAACCTATTTTCATCTTCTTCTCTAGTTCCAAAAGGTCTAGAGAGCTAAAAAGTTGTGTGCAGACTCCTTGGCCAATGGGGATTTTTAATTGTAAATCTCGTGACCACGTGACCCCGAATGGGGTCACCGGGGTCACATCCTTAAAAACTTATTTTCATCTTCTTCTCCAGTTCCAAAAGGTCTAGAGAGCTGAAAAGTTGTGTGCAGACTCCTTGGCCAATGGGGATTCTAAATTGTAGATCTCATGACCCCATGACCCCCAAATGGGGTCACCGGGGTCACTTCCTTTAAAACCTATTTTCATCTTCTTCTCTAGTTCCAAAATGTCTAGAGAGCTAAAAAGTTGTGTGCAGACTCCTTGGCCAATGGGGATTTTTAATTGTAAATCTCGTGACCCCGTGACCCCAAATGGGATCACAGGGGTCACATCCTTAAAAACCTATTTTCATCTTCTTCTCCAGTTCCAAAAGATCTAGAGAGCTGAAAAGTTGTATGCAGACTCCTTGGCCAATGGAGATTCTAAATTATAGATTTCGTGACCACCTGAGCCCGAATGGGATCACCGGGGTCACATCCTTAAAAACTTATTTTCATCTTCTTCTCCAGTTCCAAAAGGTCTAGAGAGCTGAAAAGTTGTGTGCAGACTCCTTGGCCAATGGGGATTCTAAAATGTAAATGATGTGACCCCGTGACCCCAAATGGGATCACAGGGGTCACATCCTTAAAAACCTATTTTCATCTTCTTCTCCAGTTCCAAAAGATCTAGAGAGCTGAAAAGTTGTATGCAGACTCCTTGGCCAATGGAGATTCTAAATTATAGATTTCGTGACCACCTGACCCCGAATGGGATCATCGGGGTCACATCCTTAAAAACTTATTTTCATCTTCTTCTCCAGTTCCAAAAGGTCTAGAGAGCTGAAAAGTTGTGTGCAGACTCCTTGGCCAATGGGGATTTTTAATTGTAAATCTCGTGACCACGTGACCCCGAATGGGGTCACCGGGGTCACATCCTTAAAAACTTATTTTCATCTTCTTCTTCAGTTCCAGAAGGTCTAGAGAGCTGAAAAGTTGTGTGCAGACTCCTTGGCCAATGGGAATTCTAAATTGTAGATCTCGTGACCCCATGACCCCAAATGGGGTCACCGGGGTCACATCCTTAAAAACTTATTTTCATCTTCTTCTCCAGTTCCAAAAGGTCTAGAGAGCTAAAAAGTTGTGTGCAGACTTCTTGGCCAGTGGGGATTCTAAATTGTAGATTTCGTGACCCCGTGACCCCAAATGGGGTCACAGTGGTCATGATCTAAGAACCTATCTTTTGCTTGTAAACAATAACTTAAATAACTTAAATATTCAACTTTAGATAGTAAATCAATGAAATCCTGATGAGCTACAGAGCCCATGGCTCTATTTTTAGCTCATCTGGCCTGAAAGGCCCGATGGGCTTATGGCATGGCATGGTGTCCGGCGTCCATCCGTCCGTCCATCCATAAACTTTTCGCTTTTTCCACTTCTTCTCCAGAACCAATGACTCCACAGAGCTGAAATTTTATGTGCAGACTCCTTGGCCAATGGGGATTCTAAATTGTAGATTTCGTGACCCCGTGACCCATAATGGGGTCACCAAGGTCACATCCTTAAAAACTTATTTTCATCTTCTTCTCCAGTTCCAAAAGGTCTAGAGAGCTGAAAAGTTGTGTGCAGACTTCTTGGCCAGTGGGGATTCTAAATTGTAGATTTCGTGACCCCGTGACCCCAAATGGGGTCACAGTGGTCATGATCTAAGAATCTATCTTTTGCTTGTAAACAATAACTTAAATAACTTAAATATTCAACTTTAGATAGTAAATCAATGAAATCCTGATGAGCTACAGAGCCCATGGCTCTATTTTTAGCTCATCTGGCCTGAAAGGCCCGATGGGCTTATGGCATGGCATGGTGTCCGGCGTCCATCCGTCCGTCCGTCCGTCCATCCATAAACTTTTCGCTTTTTCCACTTCTTCTCCAGAACCAGTGACTCCACAGAGCTGAAATTTTATGTGCAGACTCCTTGGCCAATGGGGATTCTAAATTATAGATTTCGTGACCACCTGACCCCGAATGGGATCACCGGGGTCACATCCTTAAAAACTTATTTTCATCTTCTTCTCCAGTTCCAAAAGGTCTAGAGAGCTGAAAAGTTGTGTGCAGACTCCTTGGTAAATGGGGATTCTAAATTGTAAATGATGTGACCACCTGACCCCGAATGGGATCACCGGGGTCACATCCTTAAAAACTTATTTTCATCTTCTTCTCCTGTTCCAAAAGGTCTAGAGAGCTGAAAAGTTGTGTGCAGACTCCTTGGCCAATGGGGATTCTAAATTGTAAATGATGTGACCCCGTGACCCCAAATGGGGTCACAGGGGTCACATCCTTAAAAACCTATTTTCATCTTCTTCTCCAGTTCAAGAAGGTCTAGAGAGCTGAAAAGTTGTGTGCAGACTCCTTGGCCAATGGGGATTCTAAATTGTAGATTTCGTGCCCCCGTGACCCATAATGGGGTCACCGAGGTCACATCCTTAAAAACATAATTTCATCTTCTTCTCCAGTTCCAAAAGGTCTAGAGAGCTAAAAAGTTGTGTGCAGACTCCTTGGCCAATGGGGATTCTAAATTGTAGATTTCGTGACCCTGTGACCCCAAATGGGGTCACAGGGGTCACATCCTTAAAAACCTATTTTCATCTTCTTCTTCAGTTCCAGAAGGTCTAGAGAGCTGAAAAATTGTGTGCAGACTCCTTGGCCAATGGGAATTCTAAATTGTAGATCTCGTGACCCCATGACCTCAAATGGGGTCACCGGGGTCACATCCTTAAAAACCTATTTTCATCTTCTTCTCTAGTTCCAAAAGGTCTAGAGAGCTAAAAAGTTGTGTGCAGACTCCTTGGCCAATGGGGATTTTTAATTGTAAATCTCGTGACCACGTGACCCCGAATGGGGTCACCGGGGTCACATCCTTAAAAACTTATTTTCATCTTCTTCTCCAGTTCCAAAAGGTCTAGAGAGCTGAAAAGTTGTGTGCAGACTCCTTGGCCAATGGGGATTCTAAATTGTAGATTTCGTGACCCTGTGACCCTGAATGGGATCACTTGGGTCACATCCTTAAAAACTTATTTTCATCTTCTTCTCCAGTTCCAAAAGGTCTAGAGAGCTGAAAAGTTGTGTGCAGACTCCTTGGCCAATGGGGATTCTAAATTGTAGATGATGTGACCCCGTGACCCCAAATGGGGTCACCGGGGTCACATCCTTAAAAACCTATTTTCATCTTCTTCTCCAGTTCCAGAAGGTCTAGAGAGCTGAAAAGTTGTGTGCAGACTCCTTGGCCAATGGGGATTCTAAATTGTAGATTTCGTGACCCCGTGACCCATAATGGGGTCACCGAGGTCACATCCTTAAAAACTTATTTTCATCTTCTTCTCCAGTTCTAAAAGGTCTAGAGAGCTGAAAAGTTGTGTGCAGACTCCTTGGCCAATGGGGATTCTAAATTGTAGATTTTGTGACCCCGTGACCCCAAATGGGGTCACAGGGGTCACATCTTAAAAACCTATTTTCATCTTCTTCTCCAGTTCCAAAAGGCCTAGAGAGCTGAAAAGTTGTGTGCAGACTCCTTGGCCAATGGGGATTCTAAATTGTAGATTTCGTGACCCCGTGACCCATAATGGGGTCACCGAGGTCACATCCTTAAAAACTTATTTTCATCTTCTTCTCCAGTTCCAAAAGGTCTAGAGAGCTGAAAAGTTGTGTGCAGACTTCTTGGCCAGTTGGGATTCTAAATTGTAGATTTTGTGACCCCGTGACCCCAAATGGGGTCACAGTGGTCATGATCTAAGAACCTATCTTTTGCTTGTAAACAATAACTTAAATAACTTAAATATACAACTTTAGATAGTAAATCAATGAAATCCTGATGAGCTACAGAGCCCATGGCTCTATTTTTAGCTCATCTGGCCTGAAAGGCCCGATGGGCTTATGGCATGGCATGGTGTCCGGCGTCCATCCGTCCGTCCATCCGTCCGTCCGTCCATCCATAAACTTTTCGCTTTTTCCACTTCTTCTCCAGAACCAATGACTCCACAGAGCTGAAATTTTATGTGCAGACTCCTTGGCCAATGGGGATTCTAAATTGTAGATTTCGTGACCCCATGACCCCAAATGGGGTCACAGGGGTCACATCCTTAAAAACCTATTTTCATCTTCTTCTCCAGTTCCAAAAGGTCTAGAGAGCTGAAAAGTTGTGTGCAGACTCCTTGGCCCATGGGGATTCTAAATTGTAGATTTCGTGACCCTGTGACCCCAAATGGGGTCACAGGGGTCACATCTTTAAAAACCTTTTATCATCTTCTTCTCAAGTTCCAAGAGGTCTAGAGAGCTGAAAAGTTGTGTGCAGACTCCTTGGCCCATGGGGATTCTAAATTGTAGATCTCGTGACCCCATGACCCCAAATGGGGTCACAGGGGTCACATCCTTAGAAACCTATTTTCATCTTCTTCTCCAGTTCCAAAAGTTCTAGAGAGCTGAAAAGTTGTGTGCATAATCCTTGGCCCATGGGGATTCTAAATTGTAGATTTCGTGACCCCGTGACCCCAAATGGGGTCTCAGGGGTCACATCCTTAA
Source organism: Gibbula magus (assembly GCA_936450465.1). Taxonomy (NCBI): domain Eukaryota; kingdom Metazoa; phylum Mollusca; class Gastropoda; order Trochida; family Trochidae; genus Gibbula; species Gibbula magus. Next base: position 26,137,752 of record OW388300.1, read on the forward strand.
AAACCTATTTTCATCTTCTTCTCCAGTTCCAAAAGTTCCAGAGAGCTGAAAAGTTGTGTGCAGACTCCTTGGCCCATTGGGATTCTAAATTGTAGATTTCGTGACTCCTTGACCCTAAATGGGGTCACAGGGGTCACATCCTTAAAAACCTATTTTCATCTTCTTCTCCAGTTCCAAAAGGTCTAGAGAGCTGAAAAGTTGTGTGCATACTCCTTTGCCAGTGGGGATTCTAAATTGTAGATTTCGTGACCCTGTGACCCCAAATGGGGTCAATGGGGTCACATCCTTAAAAACCTATTATCATCTTCTTCTCAAGTTCCAAGAGGTCTAGAGAGCTGAAAAGTTGTGTGCAGACTCCTTGGCCCATGGGGATTCTAAATTGTAGATCTCGTGACCCCATGACCCCAAATGGGGTCACAGGGGTCACATCCTTAGAAACCTATTTTCATCTTCTTCTCCAGTTCCAAAAGTTCTAGAGCTGAAAAGTTGTGTGCATAATCCTTGGCCCATGGGGATTCTAAATTGTAGATTTCGTGACCCCGTGACCCCAAATGGGGTCACAGGGGTCACATCTTTAAAAACCTATTATCATATCTTCTTCTCAAGTTCCAAAAGGTCTAGAGAGCTGAAAAGTTGTGTGCAGACTCCTTGGCCAATGGGGATTCTAAATTGTAGACTTCATGACCCCTGTGACTCCAAATGGGGTCACAGGGGTCATGATCTAAAAACCTATTTTTTGCTTGTTAACAATGTATTACTTGAGATAACTTAGATATTCAACCTTAGATAATAAATCAAATCCTGATGAGCTACAGAGCCCATGGCTCTATTTTTTGTGTTATTAATTTCACATCTATCCCCTGCCACACATGTATATAGAAACTGGAATAATTCACGTACCATTCACTGGATTCTTTTCCTATTTTGCATATAGGTTCACCATAGTTTTTTTAGCTCATCAGGCCTGATTGGCTTATGGCATGGCATGGTGTCCGGCATCCGGCCATACGTCCGTAAACTTTTCGCTTTTTCGACTTCTTCTCCAGAACCAATAACTCCACAGAGCTGAAATTTTATGTGCAGACTCCTTGGCAAATGGGGATTCTAAATTGTAGATTTCGTGACCCCATGACCCCCAAATGGGGTCACACGGGTCACATGTTTAAAAACCTATTTTCATCTTCTTCTCCAGTTCCAACAGGTCTAGAGAGCTGAAAAGTTGTGTGGAGACTCCTTGGCCAATGAGGATTCTAAATTGTAGATTTCGTGACCCCATGACCCCCAAATGCTTCTATTGTTATTGCACACTGTTTAAAGAAAGTTGCATGTCTCTAGCATGTCTGTAGGATTATTGAGAGCCATATTTCTATTTTAAAAACAGCATATTTTCGTAATCCTGGAGAAAAGCCCAAATTGTGACGTAACTATCAACATTTACATCATAATGATCTGAAGTTGAATTGTTGAGCAATTATCAGGGTACAAATTGCAATAAATAACATTGAAATTACGTTTTGACAGAGTTATCTCCCTTTGAACATAAAGCCAAAAAAAAATATTCAAGAGCAGATAATTCAAGTTCTAGAACGAAATTCTAAATTTTGGCTCAATACTTTGTTAACCATGCATTCAGCTTTAAAATGAGCTATCACACTTGTCTGTACATGTTGATTTGGTGAGAAGAAAACCTTCAAAATACAGAATAGTGATCTTTCTACTGATGTGTTCCAGGTATATCTATAGATGAGGTGGACATATTTGAGATCAACGAGGCGTTTGCGAGCCAGGCAGTGTTCTGTGTTAAGAAGCTGGGTATCCCTCTAGAGAAGGTCAACCCTAAGGGAGGGGCCATCGCTCTGGGGCACCCCCTCGGTTGTACCGGGGCGAGACAGATTGGAACTCTCCTCCATGAGATGAAGAGGAGGGGCAAGCCGTAAGTACAGTTGATTTAGACTTAAGGTTGTTATCCCCTGCCACACATATCATTACTAGGTTACACAAACTTTGCTATCCTTTTCCTTGATTCTCTTTACACATAACTTCACTTTAGGACTAGACAAAGGGATGATTAGAGGTAGAGTATTCAACTGCGTCCGTCCATACTTCCGTACGAAATGGTATAACTCCAAAACTATTTACTGGATTCTTTTCATATTTTGCATATGGGTTCATCAATGAGACTTTGTCATCTCAAGAACCATTCACTGGATTCTTTTCATATCGTACACATAGCTTCTCTAAGGGAAGACAAAGGGCTGATTAGATATTTGTGACCTTGACATTATTCTCAAAGTCGCAGCAGAACTTTGAGTTTGTCGACATGTTAAGCTTGTCAGGGGAATCGATATCACAAGAACTGGTTATTGGATTCTCATCATTATCTTACACCAGTGGTTCTTTTAGGTTAAATTCAGGGACCAGTTGATTTTGCTGATCATTATTTTTCAATTTTGAATTATTAATTTGCGGCGGGGGATCATGTCACCTTAGTGACAACTACTTGTTTTAATTGACTCTTGATTGGATAGCAGTTGTAAGTGCACTTTTGATAAATGATCAGAAGTTGAAATTTCATCAGGGTCTTGGCAACTTCATCTTCTGTAGAGAAGCGTTCTACATGTTTGGGTGCAATGTTTTATTGTAACTCCTGGTCATCCTTCACTAAATAGGGGCGGGATAGCGCAGTGGATAGCGGGTTTGGCTTCGGATCAAGGGGTCCGTGGTTTGAATCCCATCAGTGGCAAGGCAACTTTGTCTGCTGTGGAGTGCAATGCTACACTAAATTTCAGCGTAGTACCACCCATGGTCAGCTTATTCCAGCTGATGCTCGCAGGTTTCACCACAGTTCACAGCCACATGGCATTGCGGGCTTTCTCCCTGCCATAATACTAGCAGCCGTGATAAAAGTGAAATACTCTTAAAAGCGGCATTAAACTCCAACTCGCCTCAACTATAACCTCACCTCCTTCACTAAATGTTTAAAAAAGGTTTTATATATATCCTTTCTCATTTCAGTGGCTATGGTGTTGTGTCAATGTGTATTGGAACTGGTATGGGAGCTGCAGCTGTCTTCCAATATCCTGGATAAGTTGCAATCCATGTTGAGGGCCAGTGACGGAACAGATAGACACTTGAACCAGCATATTAACCAGTTGCTCATTACATTCTCAGATAGTTCAATATAGGACGTTAATTCTTGAGAAAATAGGGTTTGAGTAATCAACTTAATCAAAATAAAATGAATAACTCAAATTTTGTACTTGGAAATCATCTGACAGTAAACTTATTTGGTAAAATAGACTTGTTATTCGAGAAGTGTGATATTTTTAATTTTGACACCACAATTACATGATATCTCTTAAAGTCAATTTAGTTTTCAATTATCATTTGACCGAATGGAAATGTTATAAAATTTGCACAAAAATGGTCACTGATTAAAATCACCATATATATCATTTGTAAAATTGTAATAAATGTTTCAAAGAAGAAAATATATATATTAGAAGAATAAACTGTTTTTCATTATATGCGCAGACAATTTCATTACAATTACTGATAACATATATCTGATCGTTGATATTTTCCTCATGATCTTTTGATAATGATTGCAAGACTACTTCAAGGCTCATAACACTGCAAACCAAGAGAAGGCAACATGCTCAGTGAAAAAACTAAGTAAGAACAGGAAGATTTTCTGGATTACAACTTCGTTGATATAAAAATACACGACGTTTCAGAGTATCTACTCACTCCTTCTTCAGGTGGAATGTAAGGAAATAGCAAAATGTGATACATTTATTATATCCCCGCTATGACGTAGTCGAGGGTATATAGCGGTCAGCATGTGCGTCCGTCCGTCCGGAATGTTTTTGTTCCGTTCATAACTCTGACACTAGTTGTTCAAATTTTACAAACTTGATAATTTATGCAAATTTTCTCCATTTTTCAACTTTTACTTCTAGAGCACTCTTACAAATGTATCTATGAAGACATAGTTACTATGAAAACACACATACTCTGCTTTCATAGTACTGCTGTGGTTTGTTTGTACAGAAGACTAAACATTGATGTCTATCTGCTATTTTGAAACTTTTCTTCTTTAAAGCGGGGGTATATGAGTGAGCTGTGCTCACTAATTCTCTTGTTTAAAAACAAAACAATGGTGAGGAAACTCAATCAGGGAGATTAACATGCATGACAATGGTTTACAATGAGGATTTGCAATACAAACATGAGGGGGGGGGGGGGGGGGGGAGTACTTAAATGGAGAATAAACAGTGGCCTGTTGGCTTTATTGAAGATGTAAGTAAATACAAATTGATAAAACGAGGGGGGCCAATTGGCTTTATTATCTGCTGCCACAACAAAGATGTCAAGGGATATAGAAATGTTCCTTTTTGGGTTTTCAACTTCTTTGAAATTTTATTTAGCCGTTTCTATAGAGACATAAGTTAACATTTCGTATCCGAACAAGAGCTAAAGTGTTGTAACTTGGTGTTTGGAACAATCATTATGTGTAATATGCCTTTTAGCTCATCAGGCTTTCTCGACTTCTTTTCCAGAACCATTAACTCTAGAGAGGTGAAATTTTATGTGCAGACTCCTTGGCCAATGGGGATTCTAAATTGTAGGTTAGGTGTAATAACGCCTACAGTGACAATTGCCTACGGGGATTAATAGCTACAGTTTGAGTTGTGACAGCGATACGCTTACCTGCACACAAGTGAACTGTTCCAATCAGTGTGCACTAATGCCTACAGTAGAGAAGTAATAACACAAGCTGAGGGATTAGGGGAGCAAAGAGCAAAAAGCTTAAGAACAACTTTCATGAAACTGCTATAGAAATTTAATTTACTGTGTAGGTAAAGCTTTCTCAATTATTTCCATTATCAATACACCCACCTTTAGCCAGACATTAGTGTTCAACTTTATAAAAGTCATTAGATAGAGAAACTTCATCAACGCAATTAATATTTCAAGAGTCAACATTTCGCAAAGATGAATATTTTATAGGAGAGTATATTGTTGAAACGTCTTTTTAAAAAATACTACATATCTGTAATCTCAATATATCTTTAAGGGGAAGGACACTTTTCAAAGTCAACATTTTATTTGAGTTAAACTTTCACAAAATTCAAGAAATATTTCCAAAGTTATCATTTCACCAAAGTCAATGTGTGATCAAAGTCAATATTTCACTAAATTCAAAATATCTTTTTCCAAACCAAAATGTCACCCAAGTTCAACATTTTATATATTTTAAACTTTCGCAATAGTCAATAAATAATTCAAAGTCGTCATTTCATCAAAGTTAATACCTGATCAAAGTCAATATTTCACTTAATTCAAAATATCTTTTTCAAAGTCAACATTTTATATAAGTTAAATTTTCACAAAAGTCAATAAATATATTCAAAGTCATCATTTCACTAAATCAATATGTGATCAAAGTCAACATTTCACAAAAGTCAATAAATATTTCCAAAGTCAATATTTCACTTAATGAAAAATATCTTTTTCAAAACCAAAATGTCACCAAGTTCAACATTTCACACTTTTAACTGTAGGCATTAGTCCACAAAATAACGGGTCATTCCACTTCGATGATAGGTTGAAGGATGAAAAAATCCGAACCACTGGTGCATAAACTTGTTTGTTTTAAGACTGTAGGCAATCGTCCCTGTAGGCGTTAGTAGACTCCACTAGATTTGGTGACCCTGGGGGCCCAAATAAGGGTCTTACAGGCCATAACCTAAGAACCTATTTTCATCTTCTTCTCCAGAACAAAAAGACCTAGAAGGCTGCCATATTGTGTGTAGACTCTTTAGCCAATGGGGATTCTAAATTGTAGATTTGGTAAACCTGGGGGCCCAAATAAAGGCCTCACAGGCCATGACCTAAAAACCTATTTTCATCTTCTTCTCCAGAACCAATATACCTTGAAGGCTGTAACATTGTGCCAATGGGGATTCTAAATTGTAGATTTGGTGACCCTGTGACCCCAAACAGGGTCACAGGGGTCACAACTTTAAAAACCTATTTTTTCCTTCTTCTCCAGTTCCAAAAGGTCTAGAAAGCTGAAATGTTGTTTACAGACTCCTTGGCCAATAGGGATTCTAAATTGTAGATTTTGTGACCCCATGACCCCAAATAGGGTCACAGGGGTCAACCTTAAAGATAATAGAACCTCTCAGTTTTGTTCGATGTTAATTCGTTTATTCATATAGACAATACTTTTAAGTAAACAAAACACTAACTATTATTTCGAAGCGTTCAAAGTGAGTAAATTTGACCTGCTCATTATCTCATTCTTCAAACAGTTTTCTGCGGCCCCTCAGTGTAGCATAACCTTTGTAAGCGATGTGACGTCATACACAGGAGTTGCTACAATGAAATCCTTAGGCGATTTGTCGATTTTCGTCAAGTGTCAAAGTCACCTTGAAAATTCATGGGTTCATGAGATATTGCGTTAAAAACAAGATTTTGAAAAGTGGTCCAAGTGTTGTGGTGACCTTGAAAATAAGGTAAAGGTCACCAAAATCGACTGGTGTCTGCGTAATCTGTCAATATAGGCTGTAAGAAAATATTAAGACATTATGTCCAACTGGTCATGAGAAATTGTGTTAACAAGAGATAATAAAGTGGTCGAAGTGTTGTGGTGACCTTGAAAATGAGGTCAGGGTCACCAAAATGGACTGGTGTCTGCGTCTTCCCACAATGTAGGCTGACACCAAATTTGAAGACTTTGGATGCTTCATAATATATCGCGTTAACAAGAAATGTTAGGGTGTTCAAGGGTATAAAATGGTGCACGATTTAACAATGCCACTTTTAACTGAGATTGAGATTGGTAGCTGGAGGGTCGATTCAAGATGTTGCACATCATTTTAATGTTAACATTACAACAATATACTGTCTGCAACAGCGTTATAATGCAACACAGACCACAGCTGACGGTCCTCGAAGTGGTCGTCCAAGGGTCACCACCCCTCAGCAGTATCGACGCATTATACGTCTACACCACCTACAAATGCAACTCAATCTGTTGGAACCGACGCATTAGCCGAGACACTGTCATCCGGCGCCTGTGTTCTAACAACCTTCAATGCTGCCAGCCAGCACGTTGTCCTGTTCTGCATCGCAGAGCACGACTTCAGTGGGCACAGAATCATCGAAAATGGTGTCATTGTGATTGGGGACGTGCAATTTTCTCTGACAAGAGTTGTTTTTATCTCTCCCATGCAGAGTAAGGATTTGGCGTTGTCGAGGTGATCGTTTTGCTGACGGAAACGTTATGGAAAGAATCCTCATTGGCAAGGAATCTCCACAAAACCACAAAAAGAAGATGAAAATAGGTTTTTGAGGTTGTGACCCCTGTGATCCTATTTGGTGTCATGGGGTCATGAAATCTACAATTTAGAATTCTGCACAACTCTATTCAGATCTCTAGACCGTTTGGAACTGGAGATGAAAGAAGATGAAAATTGGTTTTTAAGGATGTGACCCCTGTGACCCTTTTTGGGGTCACAAAATCTACCATTTAGAATCCCCATTGGCCAAGGAGACTGCACATACAATTTCAGCTCTCTGGAATCATTGGTTCTTGAGAAGAAGTCGCAAAAGCGAAAAGTTTATGGATGGATGGACGGACAGACAGACGCTGAAAGCCGTGCCATGCCATAAGCCCATTGGGCCTTTCAGGCCTGATGAGCTAAAATAGTAGGTTTAACAATAAATTATACATTCAAATTATTTAAGACACATACAATGAATATTGTGAGGGAGTATATGCCATTCGTGACCCCACCTGGTGGGCAAGGGGTGAATGAGTTTAATTATGTACATTTGTAAGTAATTAAGATCAATACATTTCTCTTGTGTAAATATGGTTCACAAAACCCGGTTAAATTAGATAACTTTATTAATGTATTACAGCTGGAGTCCAATGTCAGAAAGATATCTCAGAACTGCCTATCCTTTTTTGGGGTTATGTGTAAAATTTGGGAGTATTTTGTAATTTCTCGGTGTACAAAACTTTAGAGTAGGATACTATGCTGCAGTTTGACAAAAATATTAATTGTCGGACTGTTTACTCTGGAATTTAGTTAATCAACTATTCTTATTTTCAGTCGAGGTTTAAAATTTGCAATTATGTAGTATTTTAGAACTGTCATGTGTACAGAATCCTACAAGTAGACAGCCCTGATATCTCAGTAACTCTTCATATCTTACACCAATGCCAAGCTGATTTTGGTGACCTTGACATTATTTTTAGCTCATCAGGCCTGAAAGGCCCGATGGGCTTATGGCATGGGATGTCGTCCATCCATCTGTCCGTAAACTTTTCACTTTTTCGACTTCTTCTCCAGAACCAATGACTCTAGAGAGCTGACATTTTATGTACAGACTCCTTGGCCAATGGGGATTCTAAATTGTAGATTTGGTGACCCTGTGACCCCAAATAAGGGCCCCAGGGGTCCTAACCTTAAAAGCTATTTTCATCTTCTTCTCCAGAACCAATGACTCCAGAGATCTGAAATTTTATGTACAAACTCCTTGGCCATTGGGGCTTCTAAATTGTAAATTTGGTGACCCTGTGACCACAAATAAGGGCCCCTGGGGTCATAACCTTAAAATCTATTTTCATCTTCTTCTCCAGAACCAATGACTCCAGAGAGCTGAAATTTTATGTACAGACTCCTTGACTGATGGGAATTCTAAATTGTAGATTTAGTAACCCTGTGACCCCAAATAAGGGCCACACTGGTCACAACCTAAAAATCATTGTTAATCTTTTTCTCCAATCCCAAAAGCTCTAGAAAGCTGAAATGTTATGTACAGACTCTTTGGCCAATGGGGATTCTAAATTGTAGATTTGGTGATCTTGTGACCCCAAATATGGATCACAGGGGTAATCACTTAAAACAGCTGTGTTAAGGAGAGATGGGACCCAGAAATCGAACTCGCTTACGGCAACATTTTGCGACAACAATTTATTTTTGTGAACAAGTCTCAAAATATATGGATTACGTTGTGTTGCGCATAGGTTTATTTGTACACTAACGGGGAGCGCTTAAATTTACCGTAACGCCTTTATAACGGTCATTTTACGACATGCCGCATAGCGTTACCGTCACCTATATTCGCGGTAAATATCTTACTACGTGTGTTATTCGAATTACATGCGTATCTCAAGTAAGTGTCGAATTTAAATAGCCTGGTATAATCAACTGATAGTTATTCTTTCATCTTGCACTCTTAGATTGATAATATATTCAATAATGATTACACAGTAGGCCGTCAAAGTTACACTTGAAATCATCGAAACTGCTGTGACGTCAGGTTTTTACGTTTATGTAGGTAATTTAAAAAATGACGTTAAAGTGATGAAAAACGTTCGGCGACCCCCTATTATTATTTCTGAATTTGTTTATTCAGTTAACTGCGCACATCATATTAAAGTATTAGCAATATCTAAAATATGTGTGTTAGTGACAAATCCTGTTGAATAAGCGAAACACGATGATAAAACTGCCGTTTTTAATTAAAAAGTGCTTAATTTAATTTTGTTTCTCTTTCCAGCGTCATTAATTTTCAAAATATAGATTTGCTATACATCCCCGAATGTGACTGAAATGTATCTGAAAGAATTCGGAGTTTATTCGTTGACAGCAAGCGCTTAATTCAAATACACCAAATCAGTAAAAAATTACGTAATTTGCCGACGGGTGTATTATTATTAATGCCAATAACTCTTTAAATCGTCCGGTGACCCCCAAATTTTCTTACATTTTTTGATAAAATATATAATAAACTTGCTATTTTGAAAAAATAAACGAATTCTAAAATATTTGATTTCATCGTCCCATCTCTCCTTAATGAACTGTGAAGATAATGAGATTTTATGTGCACTTCATATGTCAGCTTAAGAGTAATACTACATTATGGACATGTTTGATGTAATCAATGTGAAATAAGAACTATTGAATAGCCTGTGAACTGAATATTGTGACAGGATGCATAGGAAATTTTTTAAAAAGGGTTAACAAATGTTTTATTTTACATTAGATATGTGAACTAAATATGACTGGTGATGAAATAAGATATAAGACTATTAAAACTAGCTACATGAGTTTGTGATACCACATCTTCTTTTCCAATAAAGAAAAATAAATAAAGATGGGGAAAACAAAATTTAAAATATATAATTTACTGGTTACTGGTTTCAGGTTACTTCTCTGCTGTGTTACTGATTTAGTCTTACACTCAGATGCTCAATAGAATTTATTAATTAAATATTGAAAAGGATCCTATGAAACTATGAGCCTATCAGAAACAGGATTTTTAGAAACAAATAGGGGCTCTTTTTCCATTATGTAATAAATGTTGATTATTCCAGGATAAAAATAGGAAGTAAAACATAATAAACTGCAAAGGTCTACATTATTTATAATGAATATGGATTAATGTGTAACCAATTTTGATAATAAATTTGATGACTGAGCAATGACTTATTATGTGATATCTTAACCTTTTCCTTAGGGATATTTAATAACATGATTCCTGATGAGCTTCAGAGCCAGTGGCTCTATTTTTTCTTTTTTAAAATGGATATTTGAGACCAGGATTATGTCACCATATTAGCATTTTTTAAATAGAACTCAAGTCAAAAAGTTAACAAACACATTTTAATATTTAATGTTTTATTGAATATGCATCAACAAGTACAAAATACTGAGACTCAATGATGAATGCAGACTGTACAATGGGAGAAAGGAGACAACACTTGCAGTATTGTATACTGCAGCCATCCAACGAGAACTAAAGGACACACAATAACATTACAACAACATTATAAGTTTATCCTGAAAAGATCGTAACAAAGAAATCTTTACAGGCTGGTCCACGCTAACAAATGAGTGAGAAACCCGGTTATGCTGAAATAGCATCTTGTATAAATTATAGTTTTTACATGACAAACTCTTATTCTGCTTAGCCACTGAAATCCATAAACATGTAAAATTAAATAAACAACACCTTTTCACTCAACATCATGCTGTTTATTCAAATCAAATGGTGATTTGCATATTTCTTCACTATCTATACAATGTAGACCTTGATTTGAATGGTAACACTAACACAGCTCAAACTTAGGTTCTGGGATGTGGGAATGGAGCCCTGATTTCATACACTGTGCTAAAAGTTGATATCTGGTCCCTTATTTCCAAAGCTCCATTAGAATAAAAATAGTCATCCTATGTTTGAGTTACTTAGAAACTCTTGACAATGTAAAAAAAACTTTGATATGAGACATATAAATATTGCTTTACGATATAAAAACAAGATCCTATAATTATAATAAACAAATTCTCCACAAAAAGACATGAACAAATGAGGCTTGTATTATAACTTAAGATATGTACAGTAAAGGACCACTCCTTAGATGAAACAGTTTCAATAGTTTAAGCTAAATGCTTAACCACACCACTAATATCGTGATAAATCTTTTTGCATGTTGTTTTCTGATTGGATACACTTGTTCCTTGCACCAGAAGCCAATCAGGAATCTCCAGTCAATCATTAACAACTATTAGAATATTTCAAATCAAGTTTTCATATGTTCAACAACAAATACTGTGTAGTTTCCCTTCTAAACGAAATGATGACCACTGAATAATGCTGATGTACAATATTTCATATCCACTTTCTGCCAAGCTGTATCTCATTGGTCTCATAATTTGGCAGCACCTGGAATAGTCAATCCACAAATGAACCTCCCAAGCTGTGTTATCAGTTTCCTTTCCTTGCAAATATGAAATAAGAATTTTGAAGCTTAAAAATGCATAACAAATTGTAATTTATCATGTAAACGACTTGGTTACTAAGACAACAATTAGACTACAAATAGTCCAATCCCTTATGAATAGCACTTTCCCACATAAAACTTGTCATTTTCTTGCAACGAAAATATGCCTCCCATAAATGTTTCCATGCTCAAAAATAACTTGAATTATTAACAACTTGACACCACTGGAACACACAGGTAATGTTTGTACAAATCTACACACTAAGCTCGAAGATTTCAGATTTCTCATAACAAAAATAGGTGTAGTTGAAGCTCTCTCTTCTATGAATAACCTAGAACCATGCACATAGTTTGGCACATGTCTTCCCTGATGAATATTCAATAACTACAACTGTCATGCAGGCTACATAAATAACAATCTCTACTGCGTTCTATCAGGTGCAAGAGAACTTTGAACTCAACCTTACTGGGTCTGAAGAGTCCGGAGGAAAATTACTTTGTACACTATGGCCAGCTCACTCGTCCTTTGAATAGTTAAAGATTGATATCACTCAGATATTGAACACACAGCTAATACCCAGGGTATGTTACTATAATGTAGCACATCCTAACCTGGGAACCAGATTAATCGTACAGCTGCAGATTGTTAGACAATGAAATGCTAAACTTGCAGGAAATCCTTTAAGGAAAAAGGAGGCTAAAAGACTCATTTGAGCATAAATTCAGACTTTGCAATTTAAGCGATATGCTCTCTGCTGATTGGATTAAACAAGGTCATGTGACCGGTATACATTCTCATAAACACAAGACTGACAGCTGAAAAGGATAACCTTCATAACCTGACATTTACAAAAAATAACCTGCGGTACTACTTTATCACTGTATCATTGCACAATTATTACACTGCTTTCACATGCTCTTTTCTTGATTAAAGATTTTAAAAAACCTTACAACGCAAAAATTAAATGCTTAAATCACATTTCCTGTGAACTACGTTTTGCGCATGATCTAAGACATGCACTGTACACTTTTTTCAGAGATTTTTTATATTCAAAAGTTTATTTACTGATTAGAAATTTCAAAGTTTGTGAATTTATAAGAAATAGATTTCATAATTTGTTTGTTCACTGGCTTATAAACGGTTTGAAAGTTCAAGTTAAACTGTAGTATAAATGCCGTCGACAAGCTCCGGCATTTATACGAGTTTAGCTTGCACCTTTCAAACCGTTTATAAGCCAGTGAACAAACACATTATGAAATCTATTTCTTAAATATGATCTTTCTTCTAATTCATTAGATCTGAGCTGACAATACTGTACATTTGTCATATCTTTCCACTGAAATGGACAAATTTATACTTTTTGGGTTGACCTACTTCAAACTCTATAATCCTTCCCTGTGTGCATCAATAAATAATTATAATAATTGCAATTAGAATATTTTTCTTCAATTATCTTTAATTCATAAATGCAATTCAAATTGTTTTTTTTTGCAAGAAACTGTCCATTTTTTAAGAATTCTTAGCACACAAAATTAACACCTGATTTTATACATACACATTAAATAATTTCATAAATCAAATCCCTTTTGATTACTCAGTTTCCTTGAAGAAAATATGATTGCTGTTCTCTTTAAAACTTTTACATCATAAAAAGTGCTTTGCAAAGCTACCAAAACTGAAATTTGGCACCAAAATATTTGATGAAATCTTATGAAAAATGAAACAATGGAACATATTTGAATTGAATGACAATAATAATTTTTCAATTTCATGCATGACTTCAGAAGTCATCTGTCAAAATGGAGTCAACAATGTATGAACTATACTGCAATAACTGTAAATTCATTTTCACTTCACAATCATGCAACATCAACATTCAAAATATGATATCTCACATTTCTCTTCAACTGAACAACAAATTCATAAGTTGCCCATGCGTTCATGCAGCACATGTGTACTACAGCACTGAGAAGCAACTGCCTGTATCTTGCCACACTAGGATACCTTCCAGTAAGTTAACTGTCGTGTCCTTGCTGTCTCTTTTTAGGCAAAATCACCACATTTAATGGAAACAATATTTTCTGGAAAGCACCTTCACACACAACGTTTCTGAGTATAATTACAGCTTTGGTGGTGTAGCGGTTCTGGAGGAGAAGTCGAAAGAGTAAAAAGTTTACGGACGCCCGCCCATGCCCATCTGGCTTTACAGGCCTGATGAGCTAAAAATACTTGTCAAAAGACATCTTAGCAAGCCAAATGCATCTACAGGATCATATCTTCTTAAAATTCAAAGGAGTCAAAAGATTTTAGTAGCCCAGCAACGTTTTCACTAGCCACGGGCTACCAGGCTAATAGTAATTTCAAACAGAAGCTTCAGAAGGTGGCCCTGAACTTTAGATTGATCAAAGGTTCTAGATCACAGGGAAGATAACTCGTACATGTTGATAATGGGGAGAGAGTTATTGTTTAACGTCACTTAGGCAATATTGCAACCATTAGTGGTGAGTGTTGATGACGCTGTGGTGGACAACACATTTTGGCTATCAGCCTGGTGTGGAAAGATAACGATACATTGATGAAGGTGAAACGACAGGGATGAAATAAATATATGAAAATTAATGTATCTTGGTCTAAACACTCAATCAGAAACATCATTCGTAGTGAGAACAAATATTTGAACAAACAAGTTGAATTATGTCAGTTACATCTGGTTTAATTATGATACAATCTGTGAAAACTTCAATAAACACAAATCTCGTGTCATGTTTACAAGATCTGTACCAAATGTTTGATTGTGATATAAATATTGATGAAATATCATATAATATATGTACATGAACATTCTCTAGTTTGTTATTCTTCATAATACATATAAACTATAGCATTATAAAATCTCTGACCATCTTATTTCATCAACATGATAGCAAACCATGATTTTCATGATGAAAAGAATACCTACATCATTTGCAAAAACTACATTGTCTTCTTTTTTGTTTCATAATTTAGACACATCATCAAAATATACTTAATTTAAACAAGAAAAAATAGAGCCATGGGCTCTGTAGCTCATCAGAGTTTATTTTGTTTGATGATGACAGAAATATGTTGTCTCAATATAATGCACAATCCCTAACCCTGACAAATCTTAGTCTTGAAATTGAGAGAGAGCACTCAGCAAGGTCAACACACAGGAGATTATGCAATATTCTGACCCCTTGGCTCTGGTTACAAGCCAGCTGTGTTTTTTGTGTTTTACTGCCAAATTATGTAATAGAATTTTGCTTGCACTAAACACTGGCAGCACTGATCTAACTGTATAAGGCTTAAAGAGAACAGGCAATGTGATGAATCTCATGGTACATAGTACAATTTTGAATCACCTTGGCTAAACAATCTCGGTTCTAAGCCTTGTCATCCAAACATCTAAACATTCTGAACAAAATATTCCTTCTAGATTGTTCTGGATGAAAACAGGATTTTAGGTAATGGCCTACGGGGCTCTTATTTGGGGCCTCTGGGTCACCAAATCTACAATTTAGAATCTCCATTGGCTAAAGACTCTTTACACAACATGACAACCTTCTAGGTCTTTTCGTTCTGGAGAAGATGAAAATAATCTTATCTTATCATCCTTTCAGGCCTGATGAGCTAAAAAGTGAGCATGGCTCACATACCCCCGTCATCCGCTATCCGTCCATTGAGAATTATAGATGTGAAGGTTACTATGTTTAAAAATAAGCTTCAAGCATCATAATATTGTCCAAAATAATTTTAGGAACTGACTGTTATTACAAAATTTAATTCACCCAGATGTAATATTTTTCAGGTAACTTAATTTTTCCCATTAGGGCATCACACCGGTAATTTGTACCAAGTTCAATTACAGATTCAAGGGCTTTGAAATAATATTGCGGAACTGGACTGTGAACTCGATAAAGAGTATCATCTGGACTACCTACATGTAAAATTTCATTCACCTAGATGTAATAGTTTCCGAGAAAACTTCTCCCAATTGGAGCATCACAGCTCTTTTGGTACAAAGTTCAATTTCGGATTCAAGGGCCATAACTCAGAAAAAAATAATATTTCGGAACTGGTTTTCGAACTCGATGAAGAGTATCATCTGGACTACCTCCATATTAAATTTCATTCACCTAGATGTAATAGTTTCCTAGAAAACTTGTCCCCATTGGAGCATCACAGTTCTTTTGGTTCTAAATTCAATTTCGGATTCAAGGGCCATAACTCTGTAAAAAATAATATTTCGGAACTGGTTTTCGAACTCGATGAAGAGTATCATCTGGACTACCTCCATATTAAATTTCATTCACCTAGATGTAATAGTTTCTGAGAAAACTTGTCCCCATTGGAGCATCACAGATCTTTTGGTACTAAGTTCAATTTCGGATTCAAGGGCCATAACTCCATAAAAAATAATATTTCCTAACTGGTTTTCGAACTCGATAAAGAGTATCATCTGGACTACCTCCATATTAAATTTCATTCACCGAGATGTAATAGTTTCTGAGAAAACTTGTCCCCATTGGAGCATCACAATTCTTCTGGTACGAAGTTCAATTTCGGATTCAAGGGCCATAACTCTGTAAAAAATAATATTTCGGAACTGGTTTTCGAACTCGATGAAGAGTATCATCTGGACTACCTCCATATTAAATTTCATTCACCTAGATGTAATAGTTTCTGAGAAAACTTGTCCCCATTGGAGCATCACAGATCTTTTGGTACTAAGTTCAATTTCGGATTCAAGGGCCATAACTCCATAAAAAATAATATTTCGAAACTGGTTTTCGAACTCGATAAAGAGTATCATCTGGACTACCTCCATATTAAATTTCATTCACCTAGATGTAATAGTTTCTGAGAAAACTTGTCCCCATTGGAGCATCACAATTCTTCTGGTACGAAGTTCAATTTCGGATTCAAGGGCCATAACTCCGTAAAAAATAATATTTCGAAACTGGTTTTCGAACTCGATAAAGAGTATGGTCATGAGTACTCACAACCAAAATTTCATTCACCTAGGTTGAACAGTATCCGAGAAAACTTGTCCCCATTGAACACAATAAAACTAAGTCCAAAAAGTTGAAAATTGTCTGTGCGCGATCGGAAGAACATGGTTAACATCTGTACAAAGTTTGGTTGATGTAGCTTTGACGGTTTTTGAGAAAATTGACCGGACGGAAGGACGGACGGACGGTATGACCGCTATATACCCCCGCTTACTTCGTAACGGGGGTATAATTATTAACCATTACATAAGCTTAGAGGTACCAACAAAATATTTGATAAAATAATTCATTGACAGAATGTTTGCAGGCATAATTTACATAAGAAGAAATAGATGAAGTTTTGTGCAAGAAGCTTTATCACCAAGATATACATAATTTCAAGGACAAAGTAAGAAAGGACAGTCATTTCCAGACATTGACATCAACTGGACCTCATTAAGGATTTGCACCGGAGACAAGCACACTTCCTTCAATGCAGGAAGAACAAGAAACGTTCAGAGATTAGAACTGACACCTTGTGTCCATTAATATTAGTTCTACCGAGTAAAAACAGGATCCATTTAACCACCGCCACAGAATTGCAATTTCATAATTCCTACTCTCTTATAAACGATTTCATTGAGAAATTGCTATTTTGTAAAATATCTTCAGCAACGTTTGAAATTTGTTATTTATATGTTTACTACTGTTTTGAGTGACAAACCATATTAAGTTTAGTCAGAATTTTGTCAGTAAAAACCTTCAAACCTTTTCATTTTGTGTGTTTGAATGTTGACAGACTCAGCTAAATATTCAAGCATATCCATACTTTATAATTACAACCTCATCTTGTGCAATTCACTTATCAGTCAATGAATTCAACTTATTTTAACAATTTTGCAGTAAATACAATCTAACTTTTTTCTCAACTACCTTTTACCAAATTGATAACCTATTTCTCTTCACGAATCAACATACGGTAACTGTAACTCAATTCAGTTTTGACAAAATGCATTTCTTCCTTCTGTTATATAAACATATTTGGATGTACACATTAATTTCTCATTCCATAACCTCCACTTGGCTCTTTTTTTTTTTATTCCAAACCATTACATACAATAATGTAAGACATTCATCTACATTTAAAAAATGTTCTGTTCTTGATTCAGAAGCCACCTTGTCATTTGCTGCCGATGATTTAACGCTTGCTAGTCAAGTGCCAAGCACCTGTTGCCTATTCACTTGCTGCGGTATCCTCAGCTTCTCTCAACTTTATGGCTTCAAGTCCTAGACTTCCTACTCCATAGATATGTTTCTCAACTTCTGTACTGTCACACCCTTGAGCTGTTCTCCAGCAACATTATGACACATTCAAGTCCACTCCAAGTAGTATCTGTTCAACTTGAGTGCTATCCTTGTGTTGTCCCTTCTGTGTTGTATGATTTCCAGTTCAAATCCTCAACATACAGATCTCAAGTTTTATTCTGTGTTCACACGTGTCTTCTGCCCCCTCCTCTAACACCTCAGAACTGTCTCCGTAATGTACAAGTCTTACAGCTGTCTTTCTGTTTCCTTCAGGATTTTCCTCCACTTAGACATCTCAGAACTATTGTAATGCACACTGCTAAGGTGTCATGAGTGTTCAAGTTTTATCCTTAGGTTTGCCTTCCAACACTCTATGGCCACCGGACAATGTCTGTAGAGGAAGAGGATAGGAGAGTGTTGGCATTGACAGAGAGGAAGGGGAGGAGGAGGAGGAGGAGGATGCTCCTATAGAGAAACCTCCTTGTGGCTTCTGGTCCTGCAGATGTAGAAGGTTAATTACTTGAATCACAGTGTCTGTAGACAGGTCGGGAATAACCTAAAAACGAGCTATAATAGCTCGATCTAGCTATAGTAGTTCGTTCTATTGGTGCACAGGTCGATCGAGCTATAACAGCATTTATGGCACAGTGCTCCTTTAAGACGGAATTTTTGCATTTGCGGCATCAGCACTGCTGAATTGAATTGTTGACTTCAATGAATCCCCAAACCAAACAATGTGTAATTAGCTGTTAATTAACCATACCCAATCGACATTCATGCTTCAGCGACAAAATATACCTTTTTCTACATCAAAATATTCTCCCAAACTTGACAGCATGCTTCTACAAACTCTGGCCTTGACCGATGTGCTTCTTCCGGTAAGGATATTGTACTTACCACACAGCATTTTCTGTTTTAGTTGACCGGACGTGAAATGAACAACTCTTCTATGGAGTCCCAACATTGAATATATCTCATTCTTTCGCAAAATTATATTTATATTATATTACTCGAAAACGCTAGGGTTTTGGCATTCATTGAAGTCAACACTGAATGTATCAGTAAAAGACAATTCGGCAGTGCTGATGCCGCAAATGCGGAAATTTCGTCTTAAGGGAGCACTGTGCCATACATGTTGTTATAGCTCGATCGACCTATGCATCAATAGCTCGAACAAACTACTATAGCTTGATCGACCTATTATAGCTTGTTTTTTAGGTTATCCCCGACCTGGTAGAGGGAGTTGCTATGAGAAGAGCTGCAAGATTATGATGATGCTCCTCTTGTAAAATCTCTTTGGCACTTTCAATGCTCTCTTAGCACTAATTTTTAAGCAAATGTTATTGTATGGTAGTATAATCATAAATGGTACTTATGCCTTCCTTAGCACTAAGAGAGTTTCAAATATCTAGGCCCTTGACCTTAAAAAGTTGATAGTGAATAAAGTTGAATATTCAGATATGATATACTGAACAGGATGCAATGGTGATGGTCTTAAATTAATCAAAAAGGATACCAAAGACCAACACAATGAACAAAGAAAAGATTTTCCTTGACTGTTCTGGGACTACAAGTGAGCATAAACACATTCTATAATCTTGCTACAAACCTGAGACATTGAGTTGATTAAGGGAGACCTATCTGGCAAGGACTTCATTGTCCCGACTGCACCAGCAACCAATGGGGACACGCACTCTGAATCAAATACAAAGCCCTTTTTACCTTGCCGTACATTCATGGTGTAACTATGAAAAGGCAAAAGGACTGAGAAGAAGCAATTTGGTTTCATTCAAGCATGTTTAGTAATAAGTTCTCCAAGAGTAAGCAGATGGTTTCGCAATGTTCAAGTTAAAAGTTAAACTCTTACGAACAGAAGCTTTTGGGTGCTCTCAAAAAACATAGCGTGCTTGTAAAACACTGGTGATATATAAGGTGTCAAGCATAAACATTAACCAATCAAAAGTGTTTTGTTGCTACATGTGAACAGATGGACAGGGCAAAACATTATGCTCCTGTATGTATAGGATAACACATGCCAAAGGGTGTTTATGAGATTTGAAACCTGCAACCCGAGGGATAAACACGAAGGGAGTTAGCCCCAGTGTTTTTTATTCCAAGGGTAAGGGTTTTAAATCTCAAAAACACCCTTTGGCATGTTTTATCAAGCTTACAAACCGACCCCGTATTAAATTTTATGTTTAATCTATTCTAATTGAAAGTGCGAAAGAGTAAAGGAGTCGTCCGTAAAATATCCCCTTTTGGTGAAAGGCAGTAGGGTATAAAGGAAACTTAGGAAACAACCTCATCAGCCTAGTCCCTGTAGTACAGTGGTATCATCGCTGCGCTTGGTGTGCAGGAGTATGGAGGTTTCGAGTTCGAGACGTGTTATTGCAAAAAAACATTTGGAGATTGATGTTTGAATTAACAGTTGTTTTCAAATAGAGTTAGACATAACATACACTAACTTTCATCTAAATCTTAACATCTCAGTATTAAATACAGATATTCGAAGAGTGGCATTATCAAGATAATTGCCCTGGGGAGAGGGAAGTTACGTTAGAATCCCGGAGATTATGTGATAATCCCCGGGATAATACATCCACATAGGAATTATTGAGTATAATGTTATAGGCAGTATAGTGGTGTGACGTCACTGGAAGTTGGTAAGTTCAGTTCTAAGAGGCCTTCATAAAGACAGCCAACTTGACATGGCAAGTGACAACATGTCCTCTCCATCCTTTACTTTCCTGGACTAGCATAGCAGAGCGCACCATCAAGTTCAAGTGTAGCACAGGAAAGTAAATGACATCTGGCAAGGGTTAAAATAGCCAGTGATGGAGACGGACAGTTATGCCTTGCAGGGAAATTGAAAGATACCTTAAAATTTGTGAGAGTTATTAACTCCGGATTAAAAGAGTTTGCTGTTTGCCAGTACTGACCCCTGGGACTGGGAGCATCATCTGAGTTTGATGGAGTGATGGGGTTGATGATCGGTGGAGCTGGACTCGGGCTGCACGAATGATCACTGGCACATGCAGCAACCTGGAAATAGAGGTCAGTCACGACTTTTTATTCATCAAGTGTATTATTCTATATGCAAAATTAATCATTATTTGATTAATTTGGTTCTATTTGTGCACTAAATTAAATCTGCTACTTGTTTTACCTGGATACCTTTTTCATAAATTTAAAATTCTTATGTCAGCTATAATATTTTAACCATAAAATGTTCAAAAAGAAATATTCACACCATTAAAAATATGCTACCAGGGTACATGAAAAATTGATCTACTGTCGATCCTGTCTATAAGTCTGCCCTATTTATAAGTCAACTGTGTAAAAGTCGATCCTGTGTATAAGTCGATCCTGTGTGTAAGTCGACCCTGTGAATAAGTCGACCCTGTGTATAAGTCGACCCCGTGTATAAGTCGACCCAGTGTATAAGTCAACCCCGTGTATAAGTCGACCCCGTGTATAAGTCAACATTGTGGATAAGTCGACATTGTGTATAAGTCGACATTGTGTACAAGTTGACCCAGTGTATAAGTCGACCCAGTGTATAAGTCGACCCTGTGTATAACTCAACCCCGTGTATAAGTCGACCCTGTGTATAAGTCTACCCAGTGTATAAGTCGACATTGTGTATAAGTCTACCCAGTGTATAAGTCGACCCCGTGTATAAGTCGACCCCAAATATAAGTCGACCCCGTGTATAAGTCGACCCAGTGTATAAGTAGACCCAGTGTATAAGTCGACCCCGTGTATAAGTCGACCCCGTGTATAAGTCAACCCAGTGTATAAGTCGACCCTGTGTATAAGTCGACCCTATGTATAAGTCAACCCCGTGTATAAGTCGACCCTATGTATAAGTCAACCCCGTGTATAAGTCAACCCAGTGTATAAGTCGACCCTGTGTATAAGTCGACCCCGTGGATAAGTCAACCCAGTGTATAAGTCGACCCTATGTATAAGTCGACCCCGTGTATAAGTCAACCCAGTGTATAAGTTGACCCTGTGTATAAGTCGACCCCGTGGATAAGTCAACCCAGTGTATAAGTTGACCCTGTGTATAAGTCGACCCCGTGGATAAGTCAACATTGTTGATAAGTCAACTTTGTGGATAAGTCGACACTGTGTCTAAGTCGACCCAGTGTATAGTCAAACCCATTTCTCAACCATCTAAGTTCCAGTCAAAACCCAACATCTAACACATTAGTTAACTCCACCCTCTACCAAGTGCTGACTGACACTGACTGACAGGCCGACATGACCAAGAGTCTGCATAGCAGTTGATTGATAAGGTGTTGTCGAAAGATTTATCAATTGTTATGACCTAAATATCATTAAATGATACTTTACTTTTCAGGCATATGTTGTAAATAAGCAATAAACAAGAGTCTTGAGATGACATATCCCATCTGCTAGACAGAAATTGTAAAATACATCATTAAAAGATAATTGTATATCTTCAAAGTACAATTTTAGTAGGTAGGTAATACACATGTAAAGTTTCAGGAAGATATGATGAAGGATTTTAGAGTGCTGTTTCTGAAATGAACCCATCACCGAGTCCAAATCCAATGCGATTTCATGAAAATTTAGATATTACTATAGATATTATAGATTATATGTTTTTTGGATTGAATGTTCAATAAGAAACATTCAAACCATTCAGGTTAATGATTCCCACTTTATATCTTATTGTACATTTGCAATAAAATAAAGTAACAGTTCAAATTCTGACAGTGATAACAGTGACTCCTATAAACTGTTACTATATACATGAATATATATATAGAGACTGATAGGGAGCAGGGAGTGTACTACCTGTGAAGACTTGATGTCTGGGGGTGAGTCTGGCGGGGAATGTGACATGGAAGAGTTGCCAAGGGGGAGAGAGAGGCGCGCGTTGATAGTGAGGAGTTGGTTGCGTCTCTCGGTCAGGTTCTTCACATACTCCTCTAGACGTGAGTTCTCCGTTTTCAGCTGATGCAGGCAGTTCAACAGCGATGCAACTGTCAGCAGTTTGGAAGGGTTATGACCAAAACCAACATATATAGTTTTAAAGAAAACTGGTCCTAATGAAAAATACAAAGTGTTCAGCTGACAATGGACAATCATGAAGTGCTTATGGAATGAATATTCCCGAAGCTGCTAGTCATGTTTGGGTGTAAATGTAGAGACTGTAAAATAAGGACCAACCTGAAGTCATTAAATAAGTGAATTCCTGAAAAATGTCAAGTCATTGAAAATAAGAATCTTGTTTTCCAAAATAAATGACAGAGTGCATACTATTTATAAAACTTATGATTTTATAGAACTGGTTATAAAATTCACTGTCAAAGTGTATGGAGATAATAGGGACACAATCTAAGGGAGATAACTCACTGTCAAAGTGCTGACTCTGCTCCATAAGGAACTGTGATCCCTGTTCCCACTGCCTTTCAAGGAGTTGCTCCATCGACGTTGGGAAACTACAACACAACATGAAATTGTATAGCTTCTTTCAAAGAGCATGTAGCAGCTAAGTTGGTAGACTTAGTTTAACAAGGCAAAAGTCAGCACAGCTCTCATACCCTGCCTGTAGTTTGACTGACTTCAACAAGAGTGCTCTGAAAGCACAAGAACCCCGGGTTCTTTATCGTCCAAATAAGCATTTTAAACGTAAGGGTAATTTAATGACTAATTAATAAATGAGCATATCAAATATCTAAGGCCTATCACCAATCAACAAGAAGACAGTCATCAACATCCCCCGCCAGACCCAAGAAGTCGGAACAAGGGCAATAATTTGAGAGGAAATAATTGTGCACTTCTCATTTATTCCATCAAGGTATTGACACCCTCAAGCCACACAAGTTTGATTTTATTTGATTTAAAAAAGGTTCTGAGAAAAGCTATCCCCTTTGAACATACCCGAGTCAAAAAACGGAACAAGGGCAAGAACTCATCATCAAATGCTTCTTATTTTCGAACTCTTTCAAGGTATCGATACCCTCAAGCCACACACCAAATTTGGTTATCCTATCTGAAACAGTTTCTGGGAAAACTGTCCCCTATGAAGATTCCTAATATTAGATTTATTTCTAAAATAATTGACTTGCACCTGGTGCAAGTTGGACTATATATAGGTTGCACTTTGTATTATTGGGTTGCACCAGTGCACGTAACAAAGCACTAAATCGAGCCCTGTAATGTTTACAGTTGATAGTTCACAATTGAAATCTTTGAATCATACTCACCCCAATTGGTCACATGACTTAGAGAGAGACGGGAATATTTTTGGTGGACAGAAGTAGCCATTAACCGTCTCTTTATCAGCGTCCCCACCTCCTCGACTCGACTCTCCCCCGGACATGTTGCTTCCTTCAAACCCTGCAACACAGAACAACCAAGTGCATCAACTTTCTCACAACAGTATCTATATCATTATTTGGGATTCAAAATGGCGCTTTCCATAAGCTCGAAGTGGAGGGTAGTCATGTTTCAGAGTTTCAATCGGTAAAACAAAAACAGCTATGACGAATATAATGACATGAACTTGTTGTCAAATGATTAAACTATGCATATAAGGTGGGTTTGTAATTTGTCATGAACATTTTCAGTGGTTTTGAAGCCAATTTCGTTCTGACGATCCACAGCGTTGGAATTTTGCGCCAAGAAAAAAGCCTTCATCGGTTAAACGTGGGGTCAGGCCAATAATCAACATCCGATAATAAATGACGCCTACCACCACGTTTAACATTGTTGAACTATCTTAAAGGTTGTCAGTGCATAACAAAAACCTGACTTAGACTAAATGAAGAAGGGTCAATTCCAATTCCAAAACAAACCATGTAACAAAGACGTAATTCGGGACGGCTATAATTTTGTTTGCAGTTTCCGTCAACGCTGGCGCCGGGTTTTGTTTTGGCTATAACTTTTCCCCCTAAAAGGTTTTGAGAACTCATATACATAACATCTTACTTATACCCCTGGGGAATTTTGTTCGCATTCAATGTCAAAGGTCAAGGCCTGTGCTATCAGGCTCTTTTTTGGTGTATATCAACTATGGAGAAAGGCCAAGATTTGAAAAGGTTTTCGCCAACATCCAACAAAGGTCAAGGTCATAGCAAGGTCACGACTTTAGCATGTATTTCAACTATTAACACTTTGAATCATTACATGATTGTTATACACAATGAAAAGTAATCATTGACTGTGTTGACCTTGAAGATCAAAGGTCACAAGATATGGTCATGGTGACCAGTTCTGAAATCACTAAATACCTTTTCCAAGAAGGTATTAACACCTCATATACATAGCTTCTTTCTTATTAACCTGGTGAATGATTTTGACATGTTCACATTCAAGGTCAAAGGTCAAGGTCATGAGTTCTGAAATCACTACAACAGTCCTTGTAAATACTAAGGGTGCAACGATACACTAGGCTCACGATACGATACGTATCTCGATACTTAGCTTACGATACGATTCATATCTAGATACTCTTCTTGATACTTACAGCCTTCTATTTGATAAAAAAATCACATTGGTTTCAGATGTCTATGAACATCTTTAATCATTGTAAGTCAGAACACTGAACAATTCATTGAATTAAACCATTGAACAATGACACTACATACAAAGCGAAACCTTGAAGCTGTCACACATACGAAGTAAACAAAAGGTAGAGACCGGAATAACGACCAATAAGATTCCTTTGTAATATTACAGCAGAAACCGAAGTAGTTGACCTATTTCTGACAGCCAATGAAGATTCAGTACTCTGTGTTACTTGAATAAATTATCTCTCGGTATTCTTGAAAGGGAGGTCCGATGTTTCGTTTTCATGACTGGTTTTGTTTTCGCTGGCAAGTAAAGTAAAACGAATGTATGTTAAACTTTCCAAATTGTTATATCCTTTTAACATTTGAACTAACAGTGGTGCTTTATAAATCTAGTGGTAATTGCTAATTCAATTATGGTATGTATTGTTTTCTATCCGATATTTGCATGAAAATGTACAGTGTATCGTATCGTGACTGTCGCATCGAGGTAAATCGATATTCCGGTGTATCGTTGCACCCTTAGTAAATACGATAACATTTTTTGTGCTATCAGACTCTTACTTGGTATATATCGACTATGGAGAAAGACCAACATTTTAAAAAGTTTTTGCAAAAATCTGTCAAAGGTCAAGGTCACAGTGAGGTTACAACTTAAGCATGCTTTTGTGAACATGAACACTTAGAGTTAATGCACGATTGTTATACACAAGTGATCATTAATGGTGTGACCTTGAAGGTCAAAGTCATGAGATATTCGTTAAGGCCACGTTAATCCTTTGATCAAATTTGGAAATCAGAAATAGGTTTTAAGAACAATCTTGTGAAAAGTGACCCCAGTGATGACTGAACTTGTTAGTAATACCGGTACCTCGAATAATGAACAAAATTTTTTTAACAAAAAATTCCCATTTTATTGATGCATCAGCTTGAGGTGGTGTTCTATGTGTGGTTACTTACAGCTTCATGTTGTACTGAAGAGACTAGAGAGTTAATCAACCTCAAAACAGGGCCACAGGTAACATCAATATTATAATGATGATGCATTGCTGAACCCATTTTTTAGTGATACATTGGCGTTATTGAGTTATTGTATGGTACCACTTGGGTGTTACCGGGATATTTTATAGGTTTGGCATCCAGATATGTTTGTATCCATTTTACGACAGAGGGTATTAGGGATCTACAGTATTAAGGGGAGGGAGATCCCCACGTACCAGGTCGACTGAAGCCGGAGAGAGAGATTGGACCCGGAGCACTGAGACTTTGGAAGTAGGGGGAGCCACCAAACACACTGTTACAGAAACTGTTCCCACTGAAACACACACATATTACAAAATCTATTCAGTGTATATCTTTAAATAAAGGGTCAATAAATAATTGATAAAAATTACCAAATTTGAAAATATATTGCAATCACTTTCCAAAAGTTTTAAATTTAAATTGAGTTTTGGAAATTGCCTGAACTCTCAGATTGTATTAATGGTTATATATTCAGTGATGTAGCAAAACCAAACATGAATCTCTACCTTGCAAGCAACCCAGCTGCCGCACTCGCCGCTGTTGCAGCGGATGATGCTGCCACACCATTGGAGCCGGTTGACTTCTTCCTCAGGGAGAGCTTCTTCGCCCCAGGGGTGAGAACCCCTGAGGATTTACCGAGCGTGACCCCATCCTTGCCTCCCTTCATCGACACCAGCCCGCCCATCTTTCCCCTCCTCATCTTCTTCTTCTCCTTCTCCTGGGATCTGCAGTGACAAGAACAGAGAATGATGCTGTCTAACTCACCTGCTGCAAGAACAGTCATTTAGCTTCATTTTAGCCATAAGGGACCCCTTTTAATAAAGTAGTGCACCATTACAACAATTTTAAACGTCCATTCTCACAGCAGCACTTGAAGCAACGACTTTTGGTTGCATTACTATAATATTTATTTAACCCTTTCCTTGTCATTCTTGGAATATTAGGGGATAGTTTATTTGGTGGGTAGCCTATCCAGGATGATTCCCTTGATAACAAGATGTGATATCTGCCACTCAGGATGGTTTGTCACTTATTAACTACAACTTCAACCTATACTGTGAGAATCCTCTTAAGGAGTATCACACTAGGCAAAGGGTTTCATTTAAAATTTGATACAATCACTTGGGTCACAAAGAACTGACAGTTTGTCCTATTGATGCACAAACTATTCTCTAAACAAGTAGTTGTCACTAAGGTGATCCACCACCGCAATTAATACTTCAAAATTTGAAGATAATGTCATGGTCACCAAAATCGACTGAGCCCTGAATCTTCCCTAAAAGAACCACTGGTGTAAGATAATGATGAGAATCCAATGAACAGTTCTTTTGATATCACGCTGACAGGCAAGTTCACATCCTGGAAAATTTTAATAAAATATATTTCATTGTTTTTGCCGAATATCATTTCTATCGAGTGAATTGAGAAAGTGATATTTTCATGAGTGGCGTAGCAAAAATAAATTTGATATCTTCATTTGTCTCTTGAACTTTAACAAACATCTAAGTTACCCTTCTCCAATATTTGAGTTACCCTTCTCATATACAGATTCATTAGTAAATGCCCAAGGCATGCGCATTAATAATATGTAGGAAAGGTCCCTAGTATAGATGTGAAATGGATCGGCCATGTTTTGACCAGCCGCCATTTTTGGAGTTGGTAACTGCAGACGAAAATAGGTTTTGATGGCCGTGACCCCTGTAACCCAAAAAATCACCAAATCTACAATTTAGAATCCCCATTGGACAAGGAGTATGCACATACAATTTCAGCTCTCGAGAGTCATTGGTTCTGGAGAAGAAATCGAAAAAGGACGGACGGATGGACAGACACCATGCCATGAGCCCGTCTGGCCTTTCAGGTCTGATGAGCTAAAATTCAAAGTTCTGCTGAGAAAAATGTCAAGGTCACCAAAATCTAATCTACCCTTTGTCTTCATATTTCCAAAGGAGAAGCTCTGTAGCTCATCAGGACTTCCGTGATTTGTTATCTAAGGTTGAAGATCTAAGCAATCTTAAGTAATACGTTGTTTACAGGAAAAATATAGGTTTGAAGGTCATGACCCCTGTGACCCACATTTTACCTGTAGAAATATCATAGAGGAGCCAACTTCAAAGTTAATTATAAACACATCTTTGTGAAGGAAAACAAGAACTGTTATTAAAAATATTTCATCCATGTCATCATGTGCGAGTGAATGCAATAAATTGGCAAGTGAAAATAATCTACATTGTTCACAAATCAACCAACCAGAAAATCCCTCTAAGCAGTTACTTGGAGAAACTGTTCTGGTGGAAGATATAAAGTGTTTCCTTTTTTTAAAATGCTGCTGGAATTGATGGAAAGTGAATTTACAAAACAATTTAAGCCTTTATGATGTACCCAATTCTATAATATAATTTTCATCTATATACCACCTGAGAGTAGTATTAGTGTGTTTTTCATCCATTATATATATATTTTTATATGATATTAATGACGAAACCCTGAAATCAGGATAGTTATCATTTAAGATTTTTTTAAAGTTTGTCAGGGTAGTAGTTAGAGAGGGCTGCATGCATGACTGAAGGTATACAATCAATCAGACAGTATGGTCAGTGATGTACAGAAGGAAGAGTATGTCTAACCTTGATCGAGATCTTTTCCCGCTAGCTTGATCCCCATCACTAACTTTCCCTGTGCTGTCTTCCTCCGCAGTGTTGGGTGCACTGCCACCGATAAACTTCTCAAACGTGTTGGAGAAAGAAGCCTGGTTCTGTGTTGGACTTGTTACTTCGCCTGTCCCTGAACTGCTGGCAGGACTGGCGTTCGTAAATGGTGAGGATGCAGTTGAGAACAAACAGTTTGATTCAGACACAGTGAAGCGAGCGTCCATGATCAATTTTTGGTCATGTCCTGTGGGACTGTTGGAGGAGTTGCTTGATGATGACACCACTCCTTCAGCTTTGTTATTAGTCTCTGCTGCTGCTTCACAATTCGCTGGATGATTTTTCAAATCAGCCTCAGTGAATCCAGCGAATTCGGGTGACATCATGGATGACGAGTCTGACATAGCACTATTATTCAGAGATGGTGGCGTGGCCTGAGGTCTCACTTTCATTGGTTCGCCGCCCGCTAATGCTGGGTTTTGATTGATGGAATGCTCTGCTTTGGTCCGCTCCTTACTCTGCTCACAAAAGATTGTGAAGATCTGGAAATTATAAGAGTTTGTGTACTCTCTCTACTGATCACCGGACAAGCACATCCCAATCTGTGAGAGGCTCGGGTAGCAATCAGCGTTATGTGCACAACAACTCAACTACACTTCAACACTATTCCAAGATTAATTGCAGTAAGAAACTTCCTCACTTCTTCAAGTGGTGTCCTAAGTTACTCAATTTTGTATTATTTGCTAGGCAAGCTTGGAAGGGGATATGGTTTGGGGAAAGGAGAGATACGAAAATAGAAACATGTTTCTATTCCTGCCTTAAAAATAAATAATAAAGGAGATGAAGATAGTTAGCTCACAAATTTATCTTTCAAATCAAATTCATTGTCCCTGATTAATTCATAGTTATTAGGAGTACAGAAATTCATATAACAATCCTTTCATCTTAATTAAATTAGATTTTCATCTCAACTCACTTTTCTCGCCTTTTCCTTATCAGGCTTCACAGGAGCTATCTTCTCTGGTGTAGTGTCAGGAGTTGCATTCTCCGACGGAATTGGTTTAAACGCAGGTATCGTTTTGATATTTGCATCCTTCTTCTGGAACATAACAACACACAGTTATTAAATACTATAATAGACTGCCTACATATAATCATTAAATCTTCGATTCAAACAACACCTTGTTAAGATAGCTTTTGAAATTATTTTTGAAATACGCATAGCATAAAGATGAGGACCGTAATACAACAGACTCTATAGATGCAAGTATGTGTATTATAAACCCTGTGTGAAACATGCATTTAGAACTCTGATTTCTGAAAGTCTTCAACCGAGGAATAGTTTGACACAACTCATCCAGCTCCATCGCAGTACTTAATCCGTAATCCGTAAGACTACTTCATACGCTGATTGTAAGACGCATCCCATGTATACTTTCAGCCAATGAAATGTCATATTTGGAAAGTTGATGATCGCTCATCAGTCTTCTTGATGGGGGATTGCTAATATACTCAATTTTAAGTAATTTCATTGGCTGGTTACATTTAGCTGTTACTCTTTCTTTCACAATCAGGGTATTAAGTGACTGTCTCATGTTGGCAAGGCAAATATTTCATCACAGCAACAAGTTTTAAAATTTTAACGTTTGCAAAGTTTTTTGAAAGTATCTCTATCAACTTTTGTTTGACTTTGTTTGAATCATTTAAAACAAATTGTGAAGTAAAGCATGTCATGAATTCATCCTGCTATTATGCAAAAAAGAGCCATATAATAAGAGTCAATAATCTTAATAAGTTATAAATGAATATGTTCAAAGAAGAAGATGAAAATAGATTTTTTTTAGGTCATGACCCCTGTGACCCACATTTACAATTTAGAAGACTTCACATAAAATTTCAGCTCTCGAGAGTTCTTGAGAAGAAAATGAAATTAGGCTTTTAGGTCCTGAACCCATATTTGAGGTCACAGAGTCACTGAATTTACAATTTAGAATCCCCATTGGCCAAGGAGACTTTAAATAAAATTTCAGCTTTCTAGAGTCACGGGTTCTAGAAAGGAAGTCGAGAAAGTGATGAACAGATGGACGGCATGCCATAAGCCCATTGGGCCTTTCAGGCCTGACGAGTTAAAATAAATAGAGCCATGTACTCTGTA
This sequence comes from Gibbula magus, assembly GCA_936450465.1. NCBI lineage: Eukaryota > Metazoa > Mollusca > Gastropoda > Trochida > Trochidae > Gibbula > Gibbula magus. The sequence continues at coordinate 26,169,246 of OW388300.1, forward strand.
GCTCATAAGGATATAATTATAGGATATCTAACGAGCTTCTCCTTTCATATCAAGTTTATGTCCCGAGTGAAATAATTTTGCTTTGTCTCGAGCCTTGGCGAGAGACAAACCAAAATTATTTCACTCGGGACATTAAATGCGACGTTAAATATTCACGCTTTTAAAATCAAACCGTTCTATAATCTGTGATGATCGATATGGCGAAACCAGTTGCACTAGTCATGCTGAAGGAAATGTACGTAATATAACATCTCCCTGCTCGAGGACATGAGATGAGAGTAATCTGTCCTTTGAATGACGCCATGTCATGGCGCCCGCCATTCGCATGTTTCTCGTCGTCAGAATGTGTAAACAAGCTAAAACAACCTCATTAAATGCAAGTTGTCGATGTACATCGCCTTTGAAATGGCTTACTTTTCGGTTATTTGCCTTTATTATGCCTTGTGAGTAAAAATTCACTGTGCACCGTTACAAAGACGTTATTTTCACCGAGATACTGAGCGTTTGGTGCAATGTCATTCCCAACGGTAAGATTGAGAGCAAAAACTCTTGCTGCCTTCTAAACTTTGTGCTTATTAGCTCTGCTCTAGTCAAGGTGTGTTTGTTAAATATTCATTAAAATTAATCATTGCGGTGACTATGAGTTCCTGATTAATTGAACAATGAGATAAATATTAGTGTTGTCGTAAAAAATTTGTAATTTCATGAATGAAATCACGTTCATTTTATGAATGAATAAAAATAGAGCCATGGGCTCTGTAGCTCATCAGGATTTATACTGTTTAATGATGTAGACTGAAATAGTCTAGATTTTTAGGTCATGGCTTGAGGCATTTATTTGAGGCACCACAGGGTCTCCAAATCTAAAATTTAGAATCCCCATTGGCTAAAGAGTCTGCACATAATATAACAGCCTTCTAGGTACATTTGTTCTGGAGAAGATGAAAATAAGGTTTTAAGGATGTGACCCCTGTGACCCCATTTGGGGTGACGGGGTCACGAGATCAACAATTTAGAATCCCCATTGGCCAAGGAGTCTGCATACAACTTTTCAGCTCTTTAGACCTTTTGGAACTGGAGAAGAAGATGAAAATAGGTTTTTAAGGATGTGACCCCTTGTGACCCAATTTGGGGTGACGGGGTCACGAAATCTACAATTTAGAATCCCCATTGGCCAAGGAGTCTGCACACAACTTTTCAGCTCTCTAGAACTTTTGGAACTGGAGAAGAAGATGAAAATAGGTTTTTAAGGATGTGACCCCAGTGACCCCATTTGGGGTCATGGGGTCACGAAATCTACAATTTAGAATCCCCATTGGCCAAGGAGTCTGCACATAAAATTTCAGCTCTGCGGAGTCATTGGTTCTGGAGAAGAAGTCGAAAAAGCGAAAAGTTTACGGATTGACGGACGGATGGACGGACGCCGGACACCATGCCATGCCATAAGCCCATCGGGCCTTTCAGACCTGATGAGCTAAAAATAGAGCCATGGGCTCAGTAGCTCATCAGGATTTCATTGATTCAGTATGTAAGGTTGAATATCTAAGTTACCTCAAGTAATATATTGTTAACAAGCAAAAAATAGGTTTTTAAATCATGATCTCTGTGACCCACATTTGGAGGAACAGGGTCACCAATCCTACAATTAAGAATCACCTTTGACCAAAGAGTCTCTACACAACATTTCACCTTTCTAGAGCTGTACATACTTGAGATAAAGATGAAAATAGGTTTTTGGGTTGTGACCCGTGACCTAGATTGGGGTCACAGGGTCACAAAATCTACAATTTTAAATCCCAATTGGCCAAGAAATCTGCACACAACTTTTCAGCTCTCTAGACCTTTTGGAACTGGAGAAGTAGATGAATATAGGTTTTTAAGCATGTGACCCCTGTGACCCCATTTGGGGTCACACAATCTACAATTTAGAATCACCATTGGCCAAGGAGTCTGCACACAATTTTTCAGCTCTCTAGACCTTTTGGAACTGGAGAAGAAGATGAAAATAGGTTTTTAAGGATGTGACCCCTGTGACCCTATTTGGGGTCACGGGGTCACGAAATCTACAATTTAGAATCCCCATTGGCCAAGGAGTCTGCACACAACTTTTCAGCTCTCTAGACCTTTTGGAACTGGAGAAGAAGATGAAAATAGGATTTTAAGTATGTGACCCCTGTGATCCCATTCACAAGGTCATGAAATCTCCAATTTAGAATCCCCATTGGCCAAGGAGTCTGCACACAACTTTTCAGCTCTCTAGACCTTTTGGAACTGGAGAAGAAGATGAAAATAGGTTTTTAAGGATGTGACCCCTGTGACCCCATTTGGGGTCATGGGGTCACGAAATCTACAATTTAGAATCCCCATTGGCCAAGGAGTCTGCACATAAAATTCAGCTCTGTGGAGTCATTGGTTCTGTTGAAGTTGAAAAAGCGAAAAGTTTCTGGATGGATGGACGGACGTACGCAGGACACCATGCCATGCCATAAGCCAATCGGGCCTTTCAGGCCTGATGAGCTAATAAAGTACTCCAGGCAGTGTCAAAGTTAATCGTTAGCCAATCAAATTACTTGAACGTATTATGACACGTGTCATAACAGTTTGTTATGAAACCCCTTTACGAAGTACCACGTGGGTAATAATATGTTTTATGTTCAAGCCTGAAATAATTGGTTCACTAGATAAAGTACAATCCTTTGACCTGACCCTAGATATTAAGGAAATTGGTTAACCACTTCCAATTCAAATGGTGTCACCAAGACATATTTCCCAAATCATGTAACAAAATGGCAAAGAAGTCCGTGAGAAACATATTTTCTTCTAAAACTAAATTAGTGTTTGCGGGACACCGCAAAAGCAGAGGAGCCCCAAAACTTAGGGTCTCACCTTTCCCTGTTCCGCCTTCACCACAGCAACAATAACATGGGAACATTTTTGGACAAATATTTGTTCATCATTGAAGTTATTACTAACAAGTTGAATCAACACTGGGGTCACCTTTCACAAGTTTGTTCTTAAAACCTTTTTTCTGATTTCAAACTTGAATCAAAGGGTCATTAGGCCTTAATCAAATCATGACCTTGACATTTGACCTTCAAGGTCACCAAATCAATTATCACTTTTCATTGTTTATTACAATCAAAAAGATTTAAAGAGTTTGTAGTTAGAAGGCATGTTCACAAAAGTTGTGACCTTGCTGTGATGTTGACCATGACAGATTTTTAGCGAAAACCTTTTCAAATCTTGGTCCCATAGGTCCCCATAGGCTGCTAATTACTATGCTTAATGGTGTCCTAATATAGTGATAACGCTGTTTTTCAGAAGCCAAAGGTCTTCAAGTAACTGTCTGACGAAGGAGGCAGTTGAGAAGACGTGGGCTTCTTGGAGGGAAAAGAACTTAATCCATGAAAGATAATATTCACAAAATTTTAACTTTCTAGCATTGCTGGCTCGAGAAGAATTAGTTTAAAGTTTTGAGGGTGGACCCAAAAATATGTTTCTGACATTTTACACTTCTTTTGTGACACATGCATGAAGTTACAACAATGTATAAGCCTTGCCAATATGAGATAATGACTGAAATTAATCTTAAGGATTAAAATAGTCAAATAGCCTGATGGAGCAGGATAATAGTATACATGGTATAATATATTACAATGATGATGATCCAAGAAGACCAAATGATGTGAAGATAGATACTCACAATATTAGCATAATGGATGCCACTATAACTCACCAGTTTCTTGTAATGATATGCACAGTATCCACAATACTTGACATTGTCGCCATAGTTACCAGCCTCCTCACATAATAAGCCTTGAGCCTGAGCACTGAATCAAAGGGATGCCTTCATGAATTCAAACAGAGACTGGTGATATTGGAGTCAACATGAGTCATGAACGTCAGACTATTCAATTAGATCAGGGCTTGAAATTAGCCTTATCCCAGTACTGCCCATTTGTACAAATGCATTTGAGCCATTCTTTTACATCTACCATTCTCCTCCAACAGAGCTTACTCCTTTCAGTTGTTCCATACTAAACTCTTTTGCAGATGGAGGTATTTCTCAACTAGGAATAGAGCATTCCGTAGCAGTCAAATGACTAGAGGTGCTTCATCTTTGTGATGCACGTATTGTTTACAAGACAATAGTTGGTTGCAGATGTAAACAAATGTTTGACTGGACAAAAATAAAGTCATTACCAGTGTTACAAACTTTCAACGGGGGAGTTTGTGAGAATCATGGAAGATGACCAATATATACAGGCCTCAAAATAGCAATCAATTTAGGAGCATTTGCTCCCTGTAATTTTGAGTTAGGAGCACACATGCTAATTGGCAAAATTTGGGGTACACTTCACAAATTCTGTTTTTTCACCGAACGTAACCATTATCCATCACAGCTGCTTCAAAACAGTTACGAGTATTGAATATTCACTATCTTACATTTTTCTGCTTATATTCATTAATTCATAGGTAATTTTAACAATCTCATTTTATATGTGCTCCTTGCAATGTTCTTTTGCTCCTAAGACTAATGTTAGGAGCATAACAGCTCCTTGAAGAAAATGTTTACTTTGAGGCCTGATATACAGTGTTCTGCCAAGAAAATTCAAAATTGGGGCCAATTTCACTGGTCAGGGGTCAAGTCAGTTTCAAGAAAATATATTGTTTACTTGATTTACTTCAATTTATATCAAATGTATGTGCATGCATCACGTAGATAAATAAACTCAGAATTAATGTTGGTTATAAGACTTAATCTAGTTTGTTAAATACTAAAAATATCTTTATATTTTCAGCTCACTAAGAAGCATTCCCAATTGAAGACAAAAAATATCTGTATATATTCAATTACATTTGTTTTGTGATAATAAAAAAATCCTTGTGTTGTTCAGTTTATTCTTAAAACATTGCAGACACGTGGATGATGAGGCTTGATTATGAGTATTTTGTCATCAATTTCATAATCTGACAGCATGTCAACAACCCATGAGTTTTATAAAAAAAAAAACAGTAACTTAAATTAATTCCAAAATGATCTGAGACTGTCACCATTTAAAATTTCAACGATCAAATGTAAATAATTTAGTTGTTTTGGAAATAATATGAAAGATAATATTTTAAATATACTTTAAGATAATTATGATTCAAACACTATCCTGTCGTAATATAAAGAGAGACACAGAACATGTCAGGTGGGCAAACATTGATATACGCCATGTGATGTTTGAATTGCTAGTGTTTTTGCAAATCAAATAAATTTTGAAAAAATATATCAAGCTAACGTAAATCTTTTTATTTCAACACTGTATTCTGATATTACATGAATTAATCACTTGATCGAACATGGTAGTTGAGGTAAACGAAATATATAACCTTGTTTTTGGAAAGTTGGCATTGGCAATGGTTGCTGATTAAGTTCTGTATTCAAAGTCAATCAACGTAACTAATCTCCAAAAATCTAAGTGTTTCTCATACCGTGATGAATTGTTTAAAATTTTAATATTCATTTTCTCGTCTTTGATGAAGATTAACTTATCTATTTTAATTCTTATCCTCGTAAAGTGTCTGCTTGAGCAAGGCTCATTTCTTCCTTGCAGTTTTAATGTGTCATCAATTGTGATTGGCTACTCTTTAACCGGAAGCTTGTCAACAGCTAATCAAATAAATTGTTACTAGATATGATCACTATGTTGATGTTAGGGACGCTTTTTACCGACTTGATTATGGAATAGTTCAAGGATATTTTAGATTTGTAATTATTCCAAAGATGAAATATTGTATCCAGAATAATTTTCACGCGCCTACTGACCCGTTCATTGTAAAATCATTGCGTCATTTGAAAATTTAATGCGGGAATGCTGCGGCCTCGGCAGAACACTGATTTACAGACAGAGGTACATTGTTACTGCTACACTTAATGGTAAAAGAACTGATAAGTACAAGGTCCAATGTTCAAGAGCATGGATAAACAATTTCAAAAGTGAAAACCTTAGGAGAAGCAAAGAGGATATTGTTACCATGTGACATGAAAGTTCTGCTTGCAGCCATTTTTGTTACAGGTCATACAAGACCCCTGGGTTGACTTGGTCTCCCGTCCCTGCTCCTCGCATATATAACATATCTGTAACCATGGAAACAATGCTTTAAGGGTTAAACTCAACATCAAGCATATGTGGGTCTTCTCCAGCAGTAGTCACTGAAGGGTATCATGACAGAATCAACAGAGTTTGGACAAAAAAGTTAATTCTTATTTTATCACCATTTCTATTTTGCTATTTAATATGAAAAAATAAAATTCACGGATAAAGAAAAATAAACAAACATCTTCAATTTCAGGATGTCCATTCATAGAACACTTAGAAGATACCATAGCATGCTGTAGCTTAGATAATGAAACGGACAAAATTGTCATCTTATCATGATAAAACAAAAACAAATTTCTCCCTCAAATGGTATTGTAACAAACATCTTTACTGTATAGTTTAAACATACCGGTAGTCTTCTGCGGATCTTGATTTTCAACTCAAGAAATCTTGGTATCAATTAGACTTTTCTCTGTTTTCAGTGATTTACTTTAGTGACTCAAATGTTAAATCTTGCAAGATAATTTTTTATTTATTTTCCATATTTTAAGGTACAGGCAAACACTATTACATGACAAAACAACAGTACATATATACAAGTATATAAATCCATAATTGACTGATGCAATTCAATTTCAAAGTAGTTATTTTCCAAGTAACAAGTGTAAAGTTGACCAGTATTGTAAAAACATTTCCTCTGTTCCTGTTGACAGAAAAACATATCTAGACATATCGTAGTAATGTACAATTGCCTATTTTAAATATTCTAATTCAGGTTTAAAACCATTTATGCAGCATCGATAAATAAATATTGTTTGACAAGAATAATGATTGCATTAACAGGATTATTGTTCTTTCCTTTCATTCCCAATATGATAATTTTATTTGTAAATTCCAGTTGTAACTGTACTGAATTTAACTCCATATCCTTCCATAATTTACGGCTCGGTTCATAGCTAACTCTGTTTCGCAAAACGGACACAGAGGTGACTGAGGTATATATATATATCCAATTTTATAAAGAAACTGTCTTGCTGGGAGGATACTGTGAATGATTCTATATTGCAACCATTTCAAGCCTGTGCTACGTCAACATTTATTAGCAATAATGTTGTAAATTTTCCAATCCTTTCAGTAAAATCATTTTGTAGAATTCTTTCCCATTTTAGATAACTTGGCAAGCGAATAAATTGTTTAAGAGTTTAAGAGTATGACATATAGGTTTTTACTTGCAATTTTGGTATCAATAGTCGATACAGTAAAAGGGTAGATTGGTCCCAACAATTTCTTTTTAAATTGTTTTATGTTTAGCGTTCTAGTATATGTAGTTATGGCCCTTTTTACCGATTCATATGTCAGAAAGTTAGTGTTTATTGAAAAGGTATTGGAAAATTCTTCATAAGTTAACAGTTTCCTGTCTTCATGAATCAGGTCATTAACAAAGACAACACCTTTTTTTTATACCATTCAAGATACAAGAACGGGTGTCTATCAATTCTAATATTGTCGTTATTCCATAGTGATTGACATGACGGAACTATCAATTAGTAGAAACAGAGATTTGATTTTTAGTTGACTGTTGAAAAGATATGTCCATTTAAGGTCATTACTTGCAAGATAATGATCTTGGTCTAAAAATCTTTAAAATCCTTACAAATATTGTCCTACTGACCTTATTAAACCTCTCTGAGGGCACATTCTTCAGCACAATGGGTTCCATGGTTTGAACATTAGCAAACCAAGCCTCAGGGATGAACAGTGCACAAACTACATGACACCAGCCTGTGGGTAAAACAGTCTTACAGAGATAATCATTATAAACTTATTATTAAAATTATCATATCTGTAAGTACCTGCTCAAATGTTAATCTCAGTTGATTGATTATATGTTGCCACTAATGGCTGCAATACTGCTCACTCATTGGAATTATATTCATTCTTTATACTTATTAACTTAGTGACATTTACAGATATAAAATAGAGCCATGGGCTCTGTAGCTCATCAGGGTTTAAATTGTTTGATGATGAAGTTAGAAATATATTGTCTCAATATAATGCACAATCCCTAGCCCTGACAAATCTTGAAATTGAGAGAGAGCACTCAGCAAGGTCAACACACAGGAGATTACGCAATATGCTGACCCTTGGCTCTGGTTACATGCTTTTACAGCCAAATTATGTAATAGCCTCTGCCTTGCACTAAACACTGGCAGCACTGATCTAACTGTATATTTAAAGTTGAGAGAGAACAGGCAATGTGATGAATCTCATGGTACATAGTACAATTTAGAATCACCTTGGCTTCTAAAATCTACAATTTAGAATATCCATTGGCTAAAGACTCTTTACACACATGACAGCCTTCTAGGTCTTTTCGTTTTGGAGAAGAAGATGAAAATAGGATTTTAGGTCATGGCCTGTGAGGCCCTAATTTGGGGCCACAGGATCACCAAATTTACAATTTAGAATCTCCATTGGCTAAAGAGTCTGTACACAACATTTCAGTCTTCTAGGTCTTTTCGTTAAGGAGAAGAAGATGAAAATAGGTTTTTAGGTTATGGCCTGTGAGGCCCTTATTTGGGGCCACAGGGTCACCAAATTTACAATTTAGAATCTCCATTGGCTAAAGAGTCTGTACACAACATTTCAGTCTTCTAGGTCTTTTCGTTAAGGAGAAGAAGATGAAAATAGGTTTTTAGGTTATGGCCTGTGAGGCCCTTATTTGGGGTCACTGGATCACCAAATCTACAATTTAGACTCCCCATTGCCAAGGAGTCTGTACATAAAATTTCAACTCTCTTGAGTCATTGGTTCTGGAGAACAAGATGAATATAGCTTTTTAGGTTATGACCCCTGTGTCCCCTATTTGGGGTCACAGGGTCACCAATTTAGAATCCCCATTGCCAAAGGAGTCGGTATACAAAATTTCAGCTCCCTAGACCCAGTAGTTCTGGAGAAGAAGTCAAAAAAGTGAAAAGTTTATGGACGGACGCCATGCCATGCCATAAGCGGCAGTCCATCGGGCCTTTCAGGCCTGATGAGCTGAAACATTACAATGAGTTTCAAGGAGTAATCTCTTTTTGATTAAGATTTTAAACAAAATAAAACCTTGAGACAAGTATTGATACGTTATTTTGAAGAGCCGCTGTTGCGATATATATATTATCCAAGCTTTGACACTTGGAAAGACTAAGAGTTGACCACACATCAAATACAAATAAATGGAAGAATCAATGGTACATTTTCAGTTTTAGCTCCTATTGTGATTATAAGATACTTGATTATACATCCACTTGACAACACACATCCTCAATCAGCCAGTTCTTAATGTTCTGATACTCTACACTATAGAACCATGGCACTTTTCATCAGGAAAACTTGTACTCAAAGTATCAACCTTTGATTTGTGTAAACCAATGAAACTTCTACATCAATATAGGTCTGTTAAATTCAAACTCTTAGTTCATATTAACTTCTGGACATGTTTTGGTATCCCAGGTGGTGTCAGGTGACCAAGTCCAGTCTCTGAGCATTTGTGCAATAGGATGGTTTTAAAGCGACATCAAGACACTCATTCTTTCATCTCATACCAAGTGTTTTCATTAGTATATCCTTATGAAACGTTTCAGGGGAGATATCATATGTGAAGAGTATTAAAACATTCAACTGTGACAGTGATCAAGGATAGACGCTAAACTGGCCATAAGATAGGACTTGAAAGATTTCAATACTCCTTTTACCATATAACAAAATCAATTTACATTATTAAGTATAGATCTTTACCTTGATTATCTGTTCTCTTTAACGCACCGTCCTTTTGAGGACACAATTCACATCTCTGAAATTGTGAAAGCTTCTAAAATTTATTGGTAATGAAACTAAATTCATTGATAAGCTTAAAATCAAAATATATTACTCATCTTCAATTATCAAGTTCAAGAAAACATTCAAATGTTGTATACAGCAGACAGCATGACAAAAATGGGGATGCTATGCAGTGTTTCGTAGACTAGACCTGTGAATTTGCAAATCTAGACCGGTTAGTCTACAAATTCAGTGTCAGATCCATCTAGGACATCTGCAAAATGAACCTACAGTACAACTCAAGTAAATAAAAAATAATGTTGTTAATTTGTTATTATTAAATGCAACTTTAACAATCTCCTAGTAGATGTATTTGTGGATCAAAAGCAAAGTGGTTAAGACGAAATAAAACATCTGGGTAGTATTTCAAAATATCTAAGCTTATATTGATGTTTACATTTTCACAGAACCCACATGGCAAAATCAAAACATAAAGGGGCATAACTCTGCTTGACTATTTATGGAGCACGTTTTGTCATATTTTGGACAGATACGCATATTTTTTCGAAACATTGGCAACAGTAATGAATGCATAAAACATTTATTTACAAATTAACATCTATATGCGCTAACAAAAAGTGCAATCTAGACCAAAAGATGGCAATAACGGGATCCAATTGTAAACAAACATTCAAAATGGCCGCTTGTTCTTACCACTCGTGCTTGTCGCTCTTGACTTTCGCATTTTCGACAATACCAAGGTCCCGTTGGAACTTGAACAATACCATAACAAGCTGGAATATAAAGAGACACAATCCGCTGAAAAATGTAATTGATGCTTCGATTGAATATCATGCAATAAGTCGAATAAATCGGTCAAATTTAACAAACCTTGGTGAACAGCCACACTACAACCATGGCCATCGCAGTAGACAAGGGGATTCTCAGCCCATCCTCTCTCGTCGGAACAAACGCAGCAGCCACCTACCATCTCTTTCATGTTGGGCAACTTTATACTAGCGTGCAAATGTTCAAGATCAGTTTTCCGACCGTAAACATTTTGAGGGCTGAACAGGAGGATCTATCCCTCCATTTTCAGCCCGCACTTGCCGACATAGGTCACAACGCATGCGCATCTCAGCGGTGTGGATACAATGTGATCCCTGTGAAATATTATTAATGATATGCCCGCCATCGCCTGAAGGCAATTGAATAATTAAAATATATATTTTAAATTTAGCATGTCTCATAGTATCAAAGAGTAACAGTGATTAAACATTTATATATTCAATATTGTTAGATGTTTAAATGCACATAACAGAGTACACTTGAACTGGCGCTGCACGGTGGCGCCCGGGTTCGAAGGCTAGGGCACAACAAGAATTAAGAAGTTTTTGCTACTCTCTTCTACCAACTTATAACAAACAAACACATATCATTGTGTGAACGCTGCACGGGGGCTGCCGGGTTCCACGGGCACAAAAAGAAGGAATGTTGATATATTGGTTATCAGAATACACGAGGGTGAGATTCTATTTATCATCCAAAGTCATTCTGATTACATTTCAATAATTAATATAGTGTACAGCTTTGAGCACAGCTCTGCCATTGACTTCCAATGTGGTGATGTCATAGCATTGTGACGTCTTTATGTTTATGACGCCATATCATGATTGATTTCGAGTGATGGCTATCGTGACATTTCTTTCTTTCTTGCATCACAAAGACTTTGACGTTCAAAATATAATTGAATTCTTAGGCAATAGATATTGACAAAGTTTATAAGTTTTATCACAGGGTCATCTTTACCTTTTACCAGTAGCAAGTTTCTATTGGTTGATTGAAGTTAGACGTATTAAACCTTAGAAATGGAGTAGAGGTTGGTTCGCATTGGGAAGAATAAATAAGAGGGAAATAGTGGGTGATTTAAAAAATATTGACAACGAAATCATATGGACCCTCTCGGCCACCATACTATCTGTGGTCTAGAAGCTCTTTGTTGGTCAACAAATGTATAGTTAAGGTACGCGTGGAGTAGGTTGTGTGATAACCGTCATAGATCGTGTGGGTAAACTATATATATTTCGGTAAAAAATCCAGATAGGGCTCACGATTTGTGAATCAAATTCAATTTTATATACAATGTATGTAATCTGAGACCATCTCTGATGTTATCAAACCATACATTAGCTTACGGGATATATATATATTATATATATATACTACTCCCATACAAAATCATATTTTTGCACAGGGCTCTATTTGACGTTACGCCGGTTTTGATGGGTTTGTTTTGATATTCGTAACTTTCTCTACGAGCTGCGGCTGAAGTCATTCAATCGATTGTTTTCTGATTCGATAGTTTCCCTTTAAAATACAATTATTTTATTTGAACGACGGAGGGAAATTAAAGGGTGGTCTTCTTATCATTATATTTATATAATAAAATGTTTTAAAACGAACGAATTAAAGTGGTGGTCTTATTCAAACCAAATTTTGAATTTCACACTTTGGCACGGGAAATTGGAAATACCAAGTATAGGCCTATCTAAAAGTATAAACAATGTCAATGTGACAAAATGGAGAACAACACTGACTTATAAATATTTTATAATATATCATTATTTTAGTCCATAACCAAACTCTAAATTGTATAGTGGTTTAAAAAATAGGCCTACAAAGGTTTTATTGCGTTTTGATTTGTAATTAGGTCTAATTGTATTCACGACCTGCTTACATACAGTATTTCTCTTACAGAACGAGACTATATATGTTCAACGAACGTTGATAGTTGTCTTTTCCATCTCAAAGTGAGATTAATCAGTTGGATAAGCGTGCGGTCCAAGGGCGGAGCTACAAACACCTGGCTGACGACCTTGACTAATTACAACATTGTTGCAAAACCAGATGACATCAAAGGGCTGTATGCCGCTCAGTAGAAAAACAAAACAATTGTCAGTGCCACTCAGTACTCTTTTAGTGACAAATGATCAGCTGATTAGAAACTGAAAAAAAATCTTTAAAAAACACACCATTGTCACTGATTAACACGAATTAAGGCAATCAATCCAGCGGAAATTAATGAACAGTCATTTGGTGGTGATAATGTACACTTAACAATTCTGTATGTTGATGTAAGAAGAACTTCCACATGACTTATTTTCTTGTTCACACAGTGGCTCGGAAACACCAGCCGGAAAAAGGAAGGATGAACGTACTGCATGTCTACCTGTCATACCCCCATTTCACTGAGCTACGACTTCCAAAAGTCTTCACGACTTTCCCGACTCTTACCAACTTTTCGGTTACGACTTTGTCGGCATGAGTCGGGGAACATTTGGGTTGAAATTGTCAAATTTGATATTTCTACGAGTTACCTACGACTTACTTACGACATAGTGAGGAGGAACTCCTGACACGTTCACGACTGAATGCCAACTCTTTCCCGACACTAATCCGTCACCACGACTCTGACAATGACTCATTCCCGACCCACTCATGACTAAAAACGACTAGTTTACGACTGGTTCACGACCATTGCGACTCATCACTACCCAGATACAACTCAATTACGAGTCACATACGAATCAGATACGAGTTATTTGGCCTTATTATCGTGTTTAATCTGGAACGGGTCGTCACTGGTCGTCTTTGATTATTGGTTAGTCGTACGTGAGTTGGCATAAGTTGGGAGTGAGTCGACAAGTATTTTAGGGGAAGACCTATTCCCGACTCACACACGACCACCACAACTCAATACAACTGAATACGAGTAAATACGACTGACATGACGACTTAATACGACCCAAAAAGATTTAGATACGAGCCACTTACGACTAGATCACGACTGAATACGACTTGATGGAATTTCTGGAATTTCCGGTCGAAAAGTACGAGTATCGCCCGACTGAAAAAGTCGGGAGTGAGTTTTTGAACATGTTCAAAAACCCATTCCCAACTAAATTTGACCTCCCGACTCTTAAAGACTCTTGGAGACTCACATACGCTTCAAGCCGACTTAAGGGGACTCAGACACGCCTCGTTGCGAGTCACTGACAACTCACTGACGACTTACTGACTATTTTCGGTCGGCAACGGTTCGTAGCTCAGTGAAATGGGGGTATGTTCAAAAACTCACTCCCGACCTTTTCAGTCGGGCGATACTCGTACTTTTCGACCGGAAATTCCAGAAATTTCATCAAGTCGTATTCAGTCGTGATCTAGTCGTAAGTGGCTCGTATCTAAATCTTTTTGGGTCGTATTAAGTCGTCATGTCAGTCGTATTTACTCGTATTCAGTTGTATTGAGTTGTGGTGGTCGTGTGTGAGTCGGGAATAGGTCTTCCCCTAAAATACTTGTCGACTCACTCCCAACGTATGCCAACTCACGTACGACTAACCAATAATCAAAGACGACCAGTGACGACCCGTTCCAGATTAAACACGATAATAAGGCCAAATAACTCGTATCTGATTCGTATGTGACTCGTAATTGAGTTGTATCTGGGTAGTGATGAGTCGCAATGGTCGTGAACCAGTCGTAAACTAGTCGTTTTTAGTCATGAGTGGGTCGGGAATGAGTCATTGTCAGAGTCGTGGTGACGGATTAGTGTCGGAAAAGAGTTGGCATTCAGTCGTGAACGGGTCAGGAGTTCCTCCTCACTATGTCGTAAGTAAGTCGTAGGTAACTCGTAGAAATATCAAATTTGACAATTTCACCCCAAATGTTCCCCGACTCATGCCGACAAAGTCGTAACCGAAAAGTTTGTAAGAGTCGGGAAAAGTCGTGAAGACTTTTGGAAGTCGTAGCTCAGTGAAATGGGGGTATGACAGGTACCTACAGACATGCCAACTCTTAGATAATTAATAGAAGGCTAATATGCTACAAAAGGTAATTTATTTGTGTCTTTCAGTTTCATTTCAAATAGAATATCGTTTAATGGGCTAATTCTATGTATGATGGGGTACAAACTTACTAGGAACATTACTTAAATGTGCTAAGTTTTAGTGTTGTCTTATAAATACTTGGCATTCAAATACATTTTAAGTCAGTCAGTAGTGCACCCAACCGTAAATATTGTTGTTTTAAAGCGCCTGCAAAATGGATGTCTGTCAGCTGGGACGTTACCTTCTGAGCGAATTATTACTTCAATACCGAAATCGACGGTAGTTCATACGTCAGACCCACTTAGCTATAGAAGTACAGCACTGGCCCCAGCTGTATGCAATATCTATGTGGTGTTCTTAACGATCGACTGAACATATGGGTTGAACTAATTGATACTTAGCTATAGAAGTACAGCACTGGACCCAGCTGTATGCAATATCTATGTGGTGTTCTTAACGATCGACTGAACATATGGGTTGAACTAATTGATACCTAGCTATAGAAGTACAGCACTGGACCCAGCTGTATGCAATATCTATGTGGTGTTCTTAACGATCGACTGAACATATGGGTTGAACTAATTGATATTCTAATGGATCAATGGATCATATTTTCTCAGTTACCAGTACCATCGAAATTAGAAAGCTAACAAGAAAGTGTACATATACAGTAGGGGTGTAACAATACATCGAACTATCGATGCATCGCAATAGTTGGCTTGGCAATAGTACTACAGTCAGGCCTCGGTAATCCGAACGCTTTCGTTTTTCATCAAAAACGTTCGGATAGTGAAATGTTCGGACTACTGATATGAACCAAACAAGAGTATTAACAAAAACACTATCGCTATCGCAATAGTAAGGTTAACTATCGATACTATCGAAACTATTAAATTTCTATTAATTATGATGATTTACACAAGCCTCACTGCATTTAATTCAAGATTTTTCATTTTAGAATGTCAAAAGGGAAAAACTAGAGATAGGAAATAGCAAAATGACAAAAAGTCTTTTTATTTATGATTTCTTTACTGATTTTGGTTCCATAGTCCTTACATCAATTAAACATTTCTACTAAAAATTATAGGAAATCTAGCTGATTACTGCGTATTTGTACACAAAAACCTATCGCAATAGTTATTGCAATAGTGAGTTACAATAGTCTATCGCTATCGCAATAGTAAGTGGCAATAGACTATCGCTGTCGCAATATATTCTCTTTTGTTCAATAGTCACCCCTAATATACAGCTTTTATCGATTTTAAGCAAGCTTACAACTGGATTTACAGAACATTCTACAAACCATCCCTAACTACCAACTATAAACCGTCACTAACTACGATTGAGAACATTAGCCTCCATCAAACCTGAAATATCTCAGGCTCTCTCGTCACTGTTAGACGAGGTTCGGAATTCTCAAGAGGTTAAAGTCATTAGAGCTGCAGCTTCCAGATATAATCATCAATCTTACTCTGCTCGTCAACCTCAATTTCATAAAAGGAATACCCCTCTCTCTAAAGTGTGTCCCTTGTGCCAACATGCAGGAAGGCCCAACAAGAACCATTTTTCTAAGTCACTGTACATACCTACCTGCTCAGAACATACGATACATTGCCAAAGCACGTCACATCGCGCATATCATTGATGACGAGGAGAATGACGATGGTGATCCAACTGACTTTCAGTCACCATTTCCACAAGTTTCTCACTGACAAGATTCCACAGTTGTGTCTTCTGATGAACCTATCAGCACCCGTCGCGTACAGGTCCGACAGTCTCCACACAGGACATCCTTCTTTGGTCATCGAGTGGTTCATTTCACACTAAACAGTGGTGCCCCCGGCAACATGATTCGGCTCTTAGCTGCAAAAATGCTCGATGTCGACATCACCAAAAGCACACAGTCAGCTCATCAAGCTGTGAAAGGTCAATGGAGAGACCAGCTTCACCACTGTTGCAATAACAGAGATTTTGTTATCGAAGGTCTCGTGGTTGAAGATCTTGATGTGGATATCATTGCCGGCATCCCTTTTAATGAAACAAAATGATGTATATGCTCGTCCTGTCACCATACAAATCATCCTTGGTGACGGGTCATCCTTCAAGTTTGGGATGAAGGACTCTGACTCACAGCGATCGACTTACCTACATCTTGAGGAGCCAGGGCTCTTCTACTACCATATGGCTTTGGGACTTTGTTCAACTCTCACTTCCTTCAGATTTCCTCACTTCAGACACAGAATATGCCATTCAACCTCGCCTGGACACTAGTACTAGGAATTCGGACTGTCCTGCCCCAGATTTACTTACCAGTGTTTCCAGACGAATCCGAATACAAAACTTGACTCGTCAACCACAGACGTTGAAGCACCATTGGTTGGTCTGATTAGAGAATCTGAATTGAGTTACAGAACTGAAATTTCAAAATTTGTAGAATGGTGTAAATCAAACTTTTTGTTTTTGAATGTGCAGAAAACCAAAGAAATGGTTATAGATTTTAGGAAAAAGAAATCTACATTAAATGCTGTGACTATAGATGATGGTGAAATAGAAAGAGTAACAGAATACAAATATCTGGGTACTGTCTTGGATTCAAAACTTTCTTGGAATGAAAACACTGATAACATTTATAAGAAAGGGCAGCAACGTTTGCATTTTTTGTGGAGATTGAGACATTTTAAAATAGATCAGACCATACTGAGATTATTTTACAGAACGTTTATCCAAAGTGTCTTGACCTTTAATTTCTTGAGCTGGTACGGAAACCTGTCTGTTCGGAATAAAAACAAACTCTCAAAAATTGTTAAAACAGCTTAAAAAATTATTGGACTTCCAATTGAAAGTATCGGCGAATATTATGAGCAGCAAATTTAAAAAAAAACAAACAAAATTTTAAGTGACCAATCACATATCCTTTTTTCGGAATATTCTTGGCTACCTTCAGGACGCAGACTGCGCATGCCGACTGGGAGAACAAACAGGTTTCGCTACTCTTTTATACCAAACAGTGTTCGTTCGTACAATGACCTATTTATTGAATAATGTCATATTTTTAGCTCATCTGGCCTGAAAGGCCCGATGGGCTTATGGCATGAGATGGCGTCCGTCTGTCCGTCCGTCCGTCCGTCCGTCCGTCCGTCCGTCCGTCTGTCCGTCCGTCCGTCCGTAAACTTTTCGCTTTTTCGACTTCTTCTCCAGAACCAATGACTCCAGAGAGCTGAAATTAAATGTACAGACTCCTTGGCTAAAAGGGATTCTAAATTGTAGATTTGGTGACCCTGTGACCCCAAGTGTGGCTCACAGGGGTCATTACCTAAAAAAAACTATTTTCATCTTCTTCTCCAGTCCCAATGAACGTAGAGAGCTGAAATTTTATGTACATACTCCTTGACTGAAGGGGATTCTAAATTGTAAATTTGGTGACAGTGAGACCCCAAATATTGGGTCACAGAGGCAATGACCTAAAATGCTATTTTCATCTTCATCTCCAGTCCCAATGGCTCTAGCGAGCTGAAATTTTATGTACAGACTCCTTGGCTGTAAGGGATTCTAAATTGTAAATTTGGTGAGTCTGTGACCCCAAATATGGGTCACAGGGATCATAACCTAAAAGCCTATTTCAGTTTACAGCATCTTTCTGAGATTATATGTGCACTTCAATCAGTAAGTAGGTAAGGGAGGTAATTTTAAAGAAAACAGCTGAGTTAAAGGCATTTCATCTTTCTGATGTGAGAGTTCTAACATGTGCTTTGAGAATATAATATGTCTGATGAAAAAGAGATATTTAGAATTAAAAACTTAGAATTGGAGGTCTAACAAAAATTATAAGTCATATTTTATCTTTGTCTCACATTTCACATATGAGTAATTATTTGTATTTTGCAAGTGAATTTGCTGATAAAGGTACACAAGTCTAAAAGTATTCTAAAGACTTAATACAGAATCTTTTATTAAATCTAATATTATGTTCTTTGTAATTTAAGAGTAAATAATGGAGTTTTTTAATATCTCATGATATAGTGTAATTATTTGGAGAATTAATTAATTAATTAATGAGAATTTCCAGTACGAGTCAATTTGGTATACCTTATTTATATCATATTTTATACTTTATAACTGATTTAGTTTTCTATTAACTTTGCAGTTAATTTTATTCAATAGGAACAAGAAATGAGATAGATGTCTACATCATGGACATGCATGTTTAATGTGAATCAATTTGAAATGAGAACTATTGAATACCCTTTGAAGGAATAACTTGAAGAGGAATTAATTTTTTTCATTTTACATGAGATATGTGAACTGAATATGACTAGTGATGACTGGTGATAACATAGGACTATAAAAGAAGTAGCTATTTGAGATTGTGACATCACACCTATTTTCATCATCTTCTCCAGTACAGAAAAATAATTAATTGTAGGAAAAACTGCATCTAACATATAAATTTTACTGGCTGTGAGTCCAGTGTCTGCATGTTATGTAATTGCATTGTGTTGACCTCTTCCTGGCAGAAGAATGAAAACTGATAGTTACACAGAGGTTTCAGGTTACTTCAAACTTCTGTGCAGCACTGTGTTATCATAGACTGTGCGTGAGACTGCTTTTCACTGACTCTAAAAAAGAATTTATTCATAGAATATCACCATTTTATCAAATATTGAAAAGGAGACTATAAGAAATGGTGAAAAAGAATTTACTAAAAATAATTCACCAATTTATTAAGTATTGAAATGGAGCCTATGAGAAATGGGATTTTCAAAAACTGAGGCTCCTATTCATTATGTAATAAATGTTGGTATTGACATAATGCAATTAAGAATTAAAACAATATAATGCAAAGGTGTATGATATTCATAACGAATGTTGATTTATGTGTAATCAATTTTGATAATAATTAGCAGGGGTCATGACCTAAAAAGGTTTTTTTCATTTTCTTCTACAGCCCCAGGCCATTATTGCAATAGCTTACAGTGGTGAATTGTATGCAAAGAATTGTACCCGGTATATTCATTATTATATAATGTGTGTACGATCTTAAAAAATAGTATGATCTCTCCACCACATTATTATATGTTTGATACAAGCAATTTATTTCAAAGCTTTGTGTTGCTCTTTCAACACATATATATAGCAGATTGGCAAAGTTATGGTAACAAAATATTTTTAAACTGCTTTAATCGTTTCACTACCTAGATTCTTATTACTACATTCCATTATCTGACAATTGCTATAAAGTCCACTCCATAACATACCCCACTTATTATCTCCTGATGAGCTACAGAGGCCATGGCTCTATTTTTATTTGATCAAGTGAATTGTGAGTGTGACTAACTCGGATGTGTTCATGTTAATTAGTCAAATTCTATTATGCATTTATCATGTATATTTTGTTTGCGATGTGTGTTTGAAACTGGAGAACTGTATATATGATGTAAAACAAATTTCCCTTGGGACAATAAAGACATTATCTTATCTTATCTTATCTTATGTCTGCCAAGTTCTCCACACTTCTACTACCCAGATACCACTCCGTCTCCACCATCGCGCCCAACTACTGATCACAAGCAAGATTATCCTCCCTCGAGACCATTTTCCAACTGTGTCAATCTAGACCCAGACAACCAGTTCTCTGATGACATGAGAGACAAATTCCATTGTCTTCTTCAGGATTATGATGAGGTGTTTAACCCAACCACAGGTGGTTATAATGCTGCTTCGGGACCCTTCAAGGCAGTTGTAAACATGGGACCAGTTCAACCACCCCAACGCAAAGGACGGCCACCCAATACTCAAGGGACAAACTTGTTGAGTTTCAGGAGAAATTAGATGAGTATTTGCCCGTCCTAAAGATATAGGAGTCTCCGTTGAATAGAAGAAGAAGCTAAGTGGGCCCTCCTTCGTGCCGTACGTAGACACTACCCTTAGACACATTGCATCATGAAAGTACAACTGACGTCACACTGGCATTCGATCAGATACCTCTCTCCAGGAACTCTATGAAGTACTGTGTTTTTGCTACACCATTTAAAAGTGTACGTGTATATACCCGCTGTGCCATGGGCTTGCCTGGTTCGGAAACGGCGCTAGAGGAGGTCATGTGTCGTGTTCTTGGCAATCTCCAACAGGAGGGCATATTGGTGAAACTAGCTCATGACCTTTATTGCGATGCCAACATTAACCTAGAAATCTTATCAAATTGGCGTCGTGTTTTACATGCACCACACCTCAACAACCTTCGTTTATCGGCCAAAAAGACCCTTCATTGCACCATCCTCAGTCAGTATCCTTGGGTGGAAATTGAGGGAAGGAACCCTCACAGCTTGCTCTCACCGCATATCCGCACTTGCCTCAAGTCAGCCGTTATCAAGCCTCTGTCTGCCACCTGTCAGGTAGTGCCAACATACCTCCAGACTTCGCCAGTAAAAATGTGCCGAGTGTAAGGACTCATTTTGTCAAATGTGAACATTTGTAAGGAAGTCTGAAGAAGCCACTGTATTGAAAGTATCTGCTCAAGACATTGTGAATGGAGACTCTAAGCTTCTCTACACAAATAGGACATCTTGGCATGCTATTCAACCTGAAAACCATGATATTCGTCGTGTACACTCTCACCTGTCAAAAGGACCCAGACCATCTAAGAAGAAAACTGATGTCAAGGACATTAAGAGTAATCTAAACGTGGTGACTTTTGCTCGACATGGCTTATTATAGTATTGCAACAGAATTTACACCTATCAGGCATGCCCCCTCCTAACTGACCAGAGGTCCCATTATAAATATCCCAACCCCCCTGTCTCCTCTGAGCTTGGAAGATGAGACCACCCCACTGACTGTTTGTGCTTTCTACTGGTGCTGGTTACATATGCCGCAGGTGTAACTGTTGAGAACTGACCTGTTTGTCTCTCTCAAATTTCTTAAGAAACCCATGAGAGATAAGACCTGACAACGATTTAGTATTTTTGTCAAATGGTTATTGCGCATCTGATCAAAGTACTTTCAAGTTTCTATGTTGATTTTGAAAATTTGTCGCATGTTAAAATTTAAACCATAAGTGCTATAAGTGCCATTCGTCTTTTGAAATTGCTTTCAAGTCTCTATGGATTTTTTTTGCCATGTTAAACTGCACACTGGATAATTGTCATTTTAGAATGGGTTAGTAACCGTTACTAATTGACCAACTTAAAATACCCGTAACTCATCGGCTATGAACACTATTGTACACATTATAATTTTCGTAGATAGGGTAATGTTTTGTCTGTCTGATGAAGTATTAAACAACGTTTTATACTTCGTGGTTATCGAGCTATAACACACTAAAAACTCAATTTTGAGAAATTGAATAAATTTCAGCAGTTATCGTGAACAAACATGGTTGTTCGCGATCGATTTTATTATTGATTCATGAGGACAACATTCTTGTCTTATACTCCTGAAAAAATCTTAAAATTCGGTTGTTAGAGTTTTAGTTACCACCCCTGGAAGTATGTACTGTTTGAAAAATCACCAGATTTCAAGTACGCACTGTGAAAAATGTGTTATAAATCGGTACAAATCTACTTTAACGTTATTCACCAATGCTTTAGCTGTACAATTATGCAAGTTTCAGCAATTAGGTGCAAGTAACTTCAGAGGAGAAGATATACATGATGTCGAACAAATAAAAAATGTGACTAAAATCAAAATGGCGGCTTAACCATGTGATCTACGAATTAGTCATGATTTACTTTTTTGCAAGCATTGTCTATGCACATCTTTTTTTTTTTAAAGTTGCAAGTTTCTAGGTGCATTTCGAAACATTTCCCCATGTTATAAATCAATATTTAGAATCAAACTGGACCTCTTAACACTTGGCCCTTTGGGCCCCAAAGCTCATTTTCGCAACAACCTTATGGCTGAATATAACTATATTTATTTAAAGAACTCTTTAATTAAATTATGAAATTAATGTTAAAAATATGTTCCTGTTACGTCAAGTGAAACTATTAGGATACACATGAAATATATTTGTTTCTCTCTTTGACAGATAGAGCAGCGTCTGGTGAAGTATTAAAGAGGAAGGACGATCTTCAAGCAAAGGACATAGCATGAGTAACTGACAACCCTCGATTCACGATCGAAACCTGCAGAGAGATGAATGTTGTACACTAAAACAGTATTTTTTTGGGAAGATAATTTCGATTTTGTAAAGAAAATAGATAAGGATTGACATCAGAATCAAAACACCCAGTGTGGAATACATATTTTAGACGATAATGACACCTTTCAGAGGAATGGTATTGATTCAGTTCTGGATAGGCATTACTATAGGAAGTGTGATGCCTTTCTTGATCACTATCGTCATTAGAGGTGGACCGTCAAGAACTGTTTGGTATGAACGGACCGTTTTGAGCCCCAAACACATAGGACATGTTATTAGAGAAAAGTGGACACTTGGTCTCGCGCCAGATGCGTCACGTGATCCTCAAAAAGAAGATTTGCACAAGAAATTCGAGAAATACATTGATAAACATCTTGCTGGTGACGTGAAATTCCAAGACAGACCCGAACATCATGGTGAGTAAACATTTCAACTAGTGAATACTCTATAACTACATAGTTTGTTTAAGAACAAGCGGATATATCCCAAGCAGAGGGAAAAGTTGAACATTCCTGTGTAACGACAAACCAATAAAGTCATCTATATACTCCGAACAGTTGGGAAAGTTTGTATTAAGTATGAAATATATTGAAATTCTACCATAAGTGTGCCACGGAACTACGGAAGCATAGGGATCCCTTCGTTGGAGTTCGCTCAATTAAAATAAGTGTCAGAAAATCGAACATTTCATTCCGGTGTGATGTCATTTTAGGTCGACCACTTTGGTGACGATCAGTGACTGTGTTGATTTGATTATTGTGATTAACAAGTCGAAAACAGTTGAACGATAAACTCCAAGCTGTTGTGCAACAATGACAACACTTAAACCAACATCAATCATTCCTAAGGCACGAAATCGCGATTCATTAGTCAATCATGGTACTTTCTAACAAAAGATTGTGGCCACTTTACACCCATATACGAGGGGCGTTCAATAAGTGTTGCAAGCGGGGCATTGGTGTTTACATAAACAGTGTCAGCTTATAGAAGGTGTTACTATAGTCAAAACATAACATTGACACATGTCAAAACAATTTCCAGACATAACAATTATTTAGATATAATAGCTGCGCTGACCTAGGGGTCTCCATAATCATGGATTCTCTCAAACATGAACAACGCGCTGTGATCAAGTTCCTTACTAAAGAGGGATGCAAAGCTACAGAAATACATAATCGTATGTGTAATGTGATGGGTAAGGATGCTCCTAACTTTTCAACAGTTTGTCGCTGGTCTCTTCAGTTCAAGCGGGGCAGGGAGTCCTTAGACGATGACCCACGGTCAGGCAGGCCATCTGAAGTCACCCGACCGGAAGTTATTGCCGCTATCGAAAGACGAATTTTAGCTGACCGCCGTGTTAAAGTTTCTGAACTGTCTTTGGAATTCCAGATATCAGTTGGAAGTGTTGAAAAAATAATTCATGACCATCTTGGTATGTCCAAGGTATCTGCAAGATGGGTACCCAGAAACCTCACAGCACAAGATCGCCAGAAAAGAACCGAAAGTTGCATGGAGCTCTTGGATCGGTTTAATGCGGATGAAGCCAGGTTTTTGTCTCGTCTGGTGACAGGTGACGAAACCTGGATCCACCACTGGGACCCGGAAACTAAACTGGAATCCAAGCAATGGAAGCACCCGAGTTCACCGCCTCCCCTGAAGTTTCGCACTCAACCATCAGCTGGCAAGGTTATGGCGACAATCTTTTGGGATGCAAAAGGCATATTATTAATTGATTACTTGCCAACCAAAACTACAATGAATGGTCAATATTATGCCAACCTAATGCAAGAATTGCGGAAGACAATTCGACAGAAACGCCGTGGAATGTTGACACGTGGTGTTCTGATTTTGCATGACAACGCTCCAGTCCACAAGTCAAGAGTTGCACAGGCCGCTATACGTGATTGTGGATTCGAACAGCTTAACCATCCTACCTACCGCCCAGACCTAGCCCCCAGTGACTACTTCCTGTTCAGAAACCTGAAATCCGCCCTACGTGGAAGGCACTTCCGGGATGACGAAGACATCAAAGCTGCCACAGAGGCGTGGTTAGGGGGGCAAACGGAAGACTTCTACATAAGCGGCATCAAAAGTCTTAAAGAGAAATCGAATAAGTGTATTGAGGTGAAGGGTAACTATATTGAAAAATAAAAGTAAAAAATTGACTACGCGAGTTGGTTTTATATTGAAGTTGCAACACTTATTGAACGCCCCTCGTACACGTGATGCAAGCGCGTTGTGCATGAGTTCTACCATTCTCGATAATCAAGAGTATTCGCTCCGATAAAATGCATATAAAGGATGATCATTGTTTCTGTTTATGTTTTCAGATGGTGATACGTTAGCGAAGCAACTATATGGAAAAGAACGGTATTTGTGTTGGATAATGACGTCACCACAAAACCTTCAAAAGAAAACACGTGTAGTTCGGGACACATGGGCGAAACGTTGCAACAAAATGCTATTCATCAGTTCAGAGACGAACCCAGACTTTCCTACCATCGGTTTG
Source organism: Gibbula magus (assembly GCA_936450465.1). Taxonomy (NCBI): domain Eukaryota; kingdom Metazoa; phylum Mollusca; class Gastropoda; order Trochida; family Trochidae; genus Gibbula; species Gibbula magus. Next base: position 26,194,674 of record OW388300.1, read on the forward strand.
AACGTATCTGAAGGTCGTAGACATTTGACTTCGAAAACTATGAAAGCTTTCAAACTAATATACGAAAAATACATCGACGAAGCTGATTGGTTCATGAAGGCAGATGACGACACATACGTCATCCTTGAGAACCTCAGTTACTTTTTAACTTCCTTCAAGAAGACGGACCCTGAATTTTTTGGACATCACTTCAAGGCACTCTTCAAGAGACACCCAAAACAAGGTTACTACAGTGGTGGTGGAGGCGACGAGGTTTTGATCAGGTTCGGCAAGAATGGGATAGACTCAAAACTGTGTCCTCAAGATGGCGGATCAGAAGACAAAGAAATGGGCTGCTGTAGTCAACTAGACAGACTCGCTTCGCAGGCCCTTGGGTCATTGCTTTTCACACTATTAAAAAAAAGAAAAAAAAAAGAAAAAGAAAAAAAAGTTTGAGATGACCCCCCGATTTTTACGCCCTCAGAATGTATTAGTCTAGAAAAGGCTGGACACTTCGTTCGACCCCACTCCACTTCTCGGCCGAGCGCTACCCTCACACGGCATGCAATCGATTTAAACTTTGTATTAGCATATGCTTGGATGATTTACCTATCGATCAACATTCATGGTAATAAGATTGCAGTTGCTCTCGACCAAACACACTTTGTGTTACGATTGTGCTCAGAGTTTGCAATCGGATTGAGGTTTTCAGGCACAGGAACTCGATATCGCAATTAAAATGGTAGATAAATGATGTAAAAAATAACTACACCCTTTATCAAATAGAGTAAAGGATCAAGCGCAGCCATATTGCCGATCTAAGGGTTCAGCCAACATTGGGTCAAAAGTAACGCTAACGCTATCAACTATACATTTCTCAGCAGAAACGGGCTGATTTCCACTATATGTCACCCCTAAGATAACTTTAATAGTTCTTCAAACTCGAAAATCGAACACAAAAACATCTCCCGTGAACGTTACTTCGCAGTAGACACCCATTCGAACGATCTGATTGGTCCGTTGAGCTAGCTCTGTAGTTCATATTCACAGCTTCCCTCTCATCAGGTGTTGAATGTCATAGCGAAGCAAGTTTCGATATACCCCGTCGTCTCGCATTGTGTTTGTGTACGGATACTATATTAATAGTTCTGCTCAACGGACTAATCAGATCGTTCAAATTGATTGTGATTTAACTTAAAACTAAAAAATGTAGACTTTTAATAAAGAAAAGAAGCTGTCGACATAGTTAACGCTCTTGGACTTCCGTTTGTTGACATGTCTTTACTGTAGGACGCCATGACGTATGGCGACGTTTCCTTTGCGGTTGAGTGTATTGTTACTATTTCTCATACACACATACACACATTCTCTCTATTTCCCCAGGGCATTACGAGTGTATCTGACTACGCCATCAGCTTCCACTACATTTCCCCAGAGAAGATGTACGATATGGAGTACCTCATCTACCACTTGAGACCCTACGGGATCGTGTCTGGCACACAGGAGATCAACAGAAAACCCAAGGATCAGGAAGTCCACCTGCCTAAGCCGTTGAAGCGTCAGGGGAAGACGATCTTGCTGAGAAGCCGTACCATTTTTGGCTCATCGGAACATCGGAGCATCAAGGAAAGTGATTGGGGACAGAGGTAAAACACCAAAGATGGGAATGGACAATATATCTTTGATGGCCTAGGATGGGATGAACATTTTCAAATATCGAAGTGTGTGGTGGTGTGGTTGTAATCCTGTAGAGGGAAATTTCAATAATAGTTATTGCTCGAAACAAGACTGATTTTAGTCATACTGCACACATATATAAAGCGGAAAATGACAGACTGCTTGCAAGGATGATCTCATAATGGGGACTAATATAGACATAAGAAGACTTGCGTGAGCTTGAGTCTCTTCACAGAATTTATTATTACAAGAATGTTAGGTTAAGCGATTCGTTGCATCATGCAGAGAGGGATTTATATCTTATGTCTTGATGTGATGAAGGAAGTTAATAATACTATCTAAACCTGTAGTTTGTTATTGAAACCAAATCTTATAACTTGTGTACCCGTGCTATGTGAGGTATTTGGATGCTGTCTAGTTTATTGATATATATTATTAGCAGCCTGAAATAGTCATGGCTGCTATCAGTTTGTGTGCAGTTTCCACCGCCGCGTTTTGGTTATAACGTTTTTCCAATAAGGTTTTAAGAACCGATATACATAACTTCATACATATACCCCTGGGGAATTGTTTGACATACTCACATGCAAGGTCAAATATCAAGGTCATGAGTTCTTAAATCACTTAAAAAACCCTTCTGAACATGATAACTTTAAAAGTTGTGCTATTAGGCTCTTACTTGGTATATATTAACTATGCTGATGACACAACCCTTACGTTGGACGGATCTGAAAAATGCCTCTATGCAGTTCTAAACGTACTACTATTTTTGCTCGTTTTTCTGGATTGAAGGTAAACGTTGACAAAACAAAACTCATTTGGATTGGTTCAAAAAAGACATCACGGTACAAACTATGTAAAGAATATAATTTTGACTGGTCTCAAACAGAATTGGATCTGTTAGGTATCAAATTTAATATTGATCTCGACAACATGATTGAATCAATTATAAGGATAGAATTGCAAGCATTGAAAAACAAATGAAAACTTGTTCAACCCGTTCATTAACTCCATTTGGAAGAAATACTATTTTGAAGTCCCATTATCACTTTAAATCCCGAACATGGGGGGATCAGAGTTCCAGACGTAAGAAATGTCATTTATGCTCAAAAATTAAAATGGATAAGTAGACTTATTATTAGCAATACTAAATGGAGTTAAACTCACGGGCAAAAGAAACATCACCACATTTTGAAAACAGTATAAAATGAAATATTGATGTCGGAGAAAATAGATTTTGTATGTATTTGGTAGCCACATGTTTTCTTAAGAAATATTCACAATTTCATACATCAGAGTATGCAATTTTGATTTTTACATCTGTTCAAATTGAAATGGGGTGCTAAAATCGTTTTTTAAAGATGTTTTTGGCCCACAATATTTAGTATTTAAGTTTAAAACATTGAAAAAGTAGAAATTTAATTAACTTAAGATATCCTCGACATAAATAACCTTCTTTGATTTAAATTTGTTGACGCGTCTTTACTGTAGGACTTCTCAAAACAAGCCAAAACTGGCTTTTTGAGGCTTCTATCTCGTCTAGTTAAGGAGATTCCAAAACGACCATTTCTTAAAACTTGTGTTTCTCAGAGTTATGAATAGATAATGTTTTGAAAATTCATATTTAGTATTGTTGGGTTCTGAAGACATGGTGTAACGCTGTTTCAGTCGCATTTATCGCCCGATGATTGAAATATTTTGTATTTTGTATGGGGACGTTTCTTTTGCCCGTGAGTTTATATTATATTAAATTACTCAATCTTGTCTGGTAACTCGAAATATATAAAATAATTTTGTAAAGCAACATTATCCAATATTTTTTGGAAAGATGTTTTTAATGTGTGGGAGATATTCCTGACAAAATGTGAATGAAGCACTTTAACAGAAAATCAAATAAAAAGCCAAACAATCTAGAAAAAACACAACATAACTATTGATAACAAACCAATATTTTATGAAAAAACCTGAAAAAGGTATAGTTTTTGTTAATGACATTATAAATGAAGATTATTCACACTTGAAGAATTCCTGGAGCAATACCAAACTAAAACCAATTTCTTAACTTTTGAAGGAATAAAGGCAGCAATAAAGTCGTCTGCACACAAGCATAACATTTATAAATTTACAAAACCGCTGCAAAACCCTATTTATCCACTAATTTATCAACTACTGAACACACCGGCGGGAAATAAGTACATATATAATTCTCTCTTGAACTCATCCTTTATCAGGCTACCATGCTATTCCAAATGGGAACGCATCTTAGACAGATGTTTCACCGACAAGGATTGGATGATTTATAATATTATTCCAAACAAATGTACTAAAAGTACTGAATTAAGGTGGTTACAATACAGGATTATTCACAACATTTTGCCAACCAAATGTCTCCTTTATAGAATGAAATATCACCTCTTTGCTCCTTTTGTCAAAAACTAGAAACTGTAGAACATCTCTTTTGGAAATGTGATATTGTAAGAAGAATATGGTATGAGGTAGCAGAATGGCTACATACCGTACAAATAACAATTAAATTTTTCTATTGAAAATGTCTTGTTTGGATTTTAAAATGATAATGATAACCTATAAATGTAATCATCCTCTTGATAAAACAACACATATTCAAAGGTGCTCATGGAAATTATGTACCTATTATCAGTTTTGTCAAAAATGAAATCACTAAATATTATGATATCACAAGATGCCTTTACTTATCAAATGGAACCGAGCAAAGTTTTGTTAAGTTTTGGTCTACCTTACACCTGTTGCTAAGTTAGATATATAAGAGTATTGTATTGTACACTGTTTTCCATTTATGAACTGTACTGTATATTGCTGACAATTTGTATGATGTATGCCTGTAAAGCAAAAACGGAAATAAAAAAAACAACAAACAAAAAAACTATGGAGAACGACCAAAATTGGAAACAGTTTTCGCTAAAATCCGTCAACGGTCAAGGTCACAATGAGGTCACAACTGAGCATGCATTTGTGAATTTGCCTTAAATTTACTGTTAACACTTTGAATCATTAAATGATTGTTATACACAATGGAAAGTGAACGTTGATTTTGTGACCTTGAAGGTCAAATGTCAAAGATCACGGTCATGACCATGCTAACCCTTTGATCCAATATTGAAATCAGAAATATGTTTTAAGAACAAAGTTGTGTAAAGTGATCCCAGTGATGAAAAAATTGCCCGTTTTATTGTGGCTGTGGAGAAGGCAAAACAGGGTAAGGCAAGACCCTCAGTTTCGGGGCTGCTCTGCTTATGCGGTGTCCCGCAAACGCTTATCTAAACTGAACGCCAAAAGAAATGTTACACCTCTTTGTTGTAGAGGGGCCTGCATAATCTATTTTTTCCCGCCCATTTTTTTTAATGGGCCTGCATACTCCAAAATTTACTCCTAAAATTATTGATAGGGGCTTGTATAGGATATTTTTTGGATATTTTTTGGATATTTTTTGGATATTTTAATTTGGATATTTTTTGGATATTTTTTGGAATGGGCCTGTATAGTCTTAAATTAATTGAGTTGACCGATTTGTTTAAAATTCGGTCAAAACTGATTTCTCATTTAATGTCCAGACCTGTAGCACAGGTGTTCTCAGTGTTGTATATATGGTTTGACCAATTTAATTGTTAATTGAATTGACCGATTTTTTAAGTGACAAAATTCGGTCAGACTGATATCATTTGCTTCAGCCAGCTCCACACGTGTCCTCAGATGGATACTGTGAAAGGATTAACTTGAACAAACAAAGTGACCAGCCAGTGTTTACTCTGTCAACACTGGTGCGAGCTAGATCATCAAACACAGCAGCGGGCGAGCCAGTGTTGAGTCTGTCAACAATGTAATGTTTAGCTATGTTCAGCTGGCCTCGCATCCAGGCTAGCCCTCGCATATACCTGGGAGGCCCTTTCAGAGACAACTTGCTTTGCGTTTTCACAGTCTGTTTTAGCTTTGTAAAACACATGCGAAAATGATTTTTTAGACATTAGTTTTCTAAAATCTCCCCCTGAAAATAAATGTTGTTCTTATTCCATACATCTCTCATTTATTATACAGGTAATTTGTTCAGTTATTTAAAATGTTGTAAAAGAAAATCACATATAGCTAACATATATAATATATAGTTGGAATGTCAACACTTTGAATAAATTGGGATTTCAATGGAGTAACTACATAAAACGTGTTAATATTGTGTCAATCTGTTGATTGTCTTATTTAGGAAAACAAAAGCTTAATTATCATGAGCTTTCTTTTCACGCTCCTTCACTTATATTCAATCTGAAATAAAAGACTTGCACTCAGTCTATGCTATTCTAGAGTTGTAGCAGAAATATGTCGCTTAGTTCCTGTGTGAGGGGATCTTTTCACTCTGGCCATAGGACAGGGAGTATTAATCCTTAATACAAACAGACTACGAACACACCGGACTGAATAAACAAACAAAGGCGCGTGTCTACTGTGATTGGCGTATCTGTATGGAGTAAGCGGGAAACATCTCTGGCCTATTTCCCATATGTGCTGAAAATTATCTATTTTTAGGTAACGTCATATCTGTTGCTATGGTGACTTAACTGAGTTATGAACATAATTAGGGTGACCCATTTTCTAATTGTATACCTCCTAATTCTTGAAACAAACAAAGGCTCTCGGGCGCGTGTCACAAAGAATAAAAGAGATATTCATTCATTCATAATAATAAAAATTATATCTTTTATAACCAAATGACAGAAAAAATTGATATGAAACTGTGACTTTTATCATAAAAACTGTAAACTGGTGTTGAAAATGATTTTTTAGACATTAGTTTTCTAAAATCTTCCCCTGAAAATATATAATAAAAAATAAATTAAAATAGAGACATCAACTATGTTGATGTCAGACAAATGTAATCTATATATATCAGCATTACCAACACTTGAGTACTGTTTACTTACTTAAATGATCAGTGTATATCAAAGCAAGTTTACCTAGATTAAATCACTTTGTAATTGTTTTATTTGTATAAGATCTACCGCTGCTTGAGGAGTGTACTTCTAAATGCTTATTTATATCAGACTACCACTTGTATATGTGAAACTAGACTTACTTCAGTTTATGATTATTGATGTATATCGGAGTTACTCCCGATAAAATTGGTTTGATATATCTCCAACCTTAATACACTTGACAATATGTTTACCTGTAAGACAGAACATTAAGTTAATAATAAATATTCTATTACAATGTGTTGACGCATGCTATGACCATGAAAAATGATAAGATATTACTTCTAACATGTACTAAAATACTTCAGTGTTGTTTGTCAATTCTCAATATATGTTTTATGTGTAGATGACAATACGTAGCCATTATATTCATAGCAAGTTATCCCGTTTGCAATAGTCATATTTAATGAGAGACACACACCCATGTGGTATTAAGTTTCACAAATGTATGCAATCAGGCTCTGTCTTGTGTAATATAAGTCTTTTAATGTAAGTTAAATAGACGCCACATTACTGTCTAGTATGTGTTATATGTCGTAGAATAGTTTATAAAAATCAGACAATATGGTGTTCAAATAAAGTATCTATAAATAAAAGATAAATAAGTCATCTTTAAGTAAAGCCTAATCCATCACGGCTGGTCGCATAATTGATTCAACTCACTAGGCCATGTCATTCACCTTCAGTGAACATGTCTTATTCAGCTAAAATCATAATGTAATCAAAATGTCATTGTTCAAGAATAATGTTACTATTTCTATATTAAATCTTAAGGTGAATTCTAACTATATCGTATGAATGTTGAATTGATATTCTGTATAACAATTGTTGCATATTTGAATAAGTGACTATCATGTATGTATATTGTAATATGGACTTATGTAACTATTATTATTAATGGAGATGAAGTTGTTCTGTATTCTAAGGATCATCATGTAAATCACCTTTTGTATTGAATATGATGTACTGTTAAATATGTTAAATATGTTAATGACAGACAATTTATTTGACTGATCATTCTGCTGTTTGTGTGTTAATTTTAGGCATGAAGACCTGATACCTTTTCCCCATAGCGCAAGCTATAATTCTAGACCGAAACTTCTAGCGAAAGCAAGAAGCAAGTTTTCAGTTATATGAACTGAGAGTTGGCCCAGAAACGATCATGGTGAAGGAGTGACAACTGCAACCTCTTGCGGTGGTTGTTGTTGTGGTTGTGGTTGTGGTTGTGGCTGTTGTGGTTGTTGTTGTTGTGGTTGTTGTTGTTGTGGTGGTGGTGGTGGTGGTGGTGGTTGTGGTTGTTGTTGTTGTTGTTGTTGTTGTTGGTGGTGGTGGTGGTGGTGGTGGTGGTTGCAGTTGTCACCCCTTCACCATGATCGTTTCTGGGCCAACATCATCTGGAAAATCGTATCTTGTTCGACACATTTTGGAAAGCCTCAAGATTAAACCTTACCCTCAACGGATCTTATGGCTTTATCATCGCTGGCAACCTCTCTACGATGACATTCTACAATCTGTGTAAACTCCTGTAGAGTTTGTTCAAGGTATTCCCATAGATTTGGACCAATACTACTTTTTTGACACAGGTGTAAGAAATGTCATTCGTGTAGGATATCCTAACTACATCATTTTAGATACTTTTTTCAATCATAACAACATCTTATAAATTTCATTAAACACATTTCATTCTAATATCGGATATGTACCTCAAAGGGTGTATGTATGTTAATTGAAGGATAATAATAAATTCAACTCTAGTATTACTGTCTAAAATTATGTAAAACCATTATCAAATGACATTTTCAGAAAATGTTATTCATTGTTCTAGCAAATACAGTGTAGGGCATTTCAAGCATTTACATTCATCTGCCCATTGTCTTACATTTCTGAAGAACGCATTATGTGATAAAGGAAATGACCACTGAGTTTTCATTGTTGCTCTCTCAGTTCATATAACTGAAAACTTGCTTCTTGCTTTCGCTAGAAGTTTCAGTCTAGAATTATAGCTTGCGCTATGGGGAAAAGGTATCAGGTCTTCATGCCTAAAATTAACACACAAACAGCAAATGATCAGTCAAATAAATTGTCTGTCATTAACATATTTAACATATTTAACAGTACATCATATTCAATACAAAAGGTGATTTACATGATGATCCTTAGAATACAGAACAACTTCATCTCCATTAATAATAATAGTTACATAAGTCCATATTACAATATACATACATGATAGTCACTTATTCAAATATGCAACAATTGTAATACAGAATATCAATTCAACATTCATACGATATAGTTAGAATTCACCTTAAGATTTAATATAGAAATAGTAACATTATTCTTGAACAATGACATTTTGATTACATTATGATTTTAGCTGAATAAGACATGTTCACTGAAGGTGAATGACATGGCCTAGTGAGTTGAATCAATTATGCGACCAGCCGTGATGGATTAGGCTTTACTTAAAGATGACTTATTTATCTTTTATTTATAGATACTTTATTTGAACACCATATTGTCTGATTTTTATAAACTATTCTACGACATATAACACATACTAGACAGTAATGTGGCGTCTATTTAACTTACATTAAAAGACTTATATTACACAAGACAGAGCCTGATTGCATACATTTGTGAAACTTAATACCACATGGGTGTGTGTCTCTCATTAAATATGACTATTGCAAACGGGATAACTTGCTATGAATATAATGGCTACGTATTGTCATCTACACATAAAACATATATTGAGAATTGACAAACAACACTGAAGTATTTTAGTACATGTTAGAAGTAATATCTTATCATTTTTCATGGTCATAGCATGCGTCAACACATTGTAATAGAATATTTATTATTAACTTAATGTTCTGTCTTACAGGTAAACATATTGTCAAGTGTATTAAGGTTGGAGATATATCAAACCAATTTTATCGGGAGTAACTCCGATATACATCAATAATCATAAACTGAAGTAAGTCTAGTTTCACATATACAAGTGGTAGTCTGATATAAATAAGCATTTAGAAGTACACTCCTCAAGCAGCGGTAGATCTTATACAAATAATTACAAAGTGATTTAATCTAGGTAAACTTGCTTTGATATACACTGATCATTTAAGTAAGTAAACAGTACTCAAGTGTTGGTAATGCTGATATATATAGATTACATTTGTCTGACATAAACATAGTTGATGTCTCTATTTTAATTTATTTTTTATTATATATTTTCAGGGGAAGATTTTAGAAAACTAATGTCTAAAAAATCATTTTCAACACCAGTTTACAGTTTTTATGATAAAAGTCACAGTTTCATATTAATTTTTTCTGTCATTTGGTTATAAAAGATATAATTTTTATTATTATGAATGAATGAATATCTCTTTTATTCTTTGTGACACGCGCCCGAGAGCCTTTGTTTGTTTCAAGAATTAGGAGGTATACAATTAGAAAATGGGTCATCCTAATTATGTTCATAACTCAGTTAAGTCACCATAGCAACAGATATGACGTTACCTAAAAATAGATAATTTTCAGCACATATGGGAAATAGGCCAGAGATGTTTCCCGCTTACTCCATACAGATACGCCAATCACAGTAGACACGCGCCTTTGTTTGTTTATTCAGTCCGGTGTGTTCGTAGTCTGTTTGTATTAAGGATTAATACTCCCTGTCCTATGGCCAGAGTGAAAAGATCCCCTCACACAGGAACTAAGCGACATATTTCTGCTACAACTCTAGAATAGCATAGACTGAGTGCAAGTCTTTTATTTCAGATTGAATATAAGTGAAGGAGCGTGAAAAGAAAGCTCATGATAATTAAGCTTTTGTTTTCCTAAATAAGACAATCAACAGATTGACACAATATTAACACGTTTTATGTAGTTATTCCATTGAAATCCCAATTTATTCAAAGTGTTGACATTCCAACTATATATTATATATGTTAGCTATATGTGATTTTCTTTTACAACATTTTAAATAACTGAACAAATTACCTGTATAATAAATGAGAGATGTATGGAATAAGAACAACATTTATTTTCAGGGGGAGATTTTAGAAAACTAATGTCTAAAAAATCATTTTCGCATGTGTTTTACAAAGCTAAAACAGACTGTGAAAACGCAAAGCAAGTTGTCTCTGAAAGGGCCTAACAGGTATATGCGAGGGCTAGCCTGGATGCGAGGCCAGCTGAACATAGTTAAACATTACATTGTTGACAGACTCAACACTGGCTCGCCCGCTGCTGTGTTTGATGATCTAGCTCGCACCAGTGTTGACAGAGTAAACACTGGCTGGTCACTTTGTTTGTTCAAGTTAATCCTTTCACAGTATCCATCTGAGGACACGTGTGGAGCTGGCTGAAGCAAATGATATCAGTCTGACCGAATTTTGTCACTTAAAAAATCGGTCAATTCAATAAACAATTAAATTGGTCAAACCATATATACGACACTGAGAACACCTGTGCTACAGGTCTGGACATAAAATGAGAAATCAGTTTTGACCGAATTTTAAACAAATCGGTCAACTCAATTAATTTAAGACTATACAGGCCCATTCCAAAAAATATCCAAAAAATATCCAAATTAAAATATCCTATACAAGCCCCTATCAATAATTTTAGGAGTAAATTTTGGAGTATGCAGGCCCATTCAAAAAAATGGGCGGGAAAAAATAGATTATGCAGGCCCCTCTACAACACCTCTTTGAATTGGAATATCATAAAAGGCTACGTATTCAGAGGAATTTGCTTTGTTGTGCTGTAACACTCCATCAGTTTATTGTGCTAAAATAGCAGGCCTGTAACTTTAATGGTAAATAGGTTATCGCCAGTTCTTCATGGGTGGGGTCAATTGTCCTATTTCCGATCATGCAATAATTGAAGGGAAAATTGTAAAAATGGTTGGAAAATTAACCAAACTGACTTTGTCTTTTTTGATAATGAATGCACATCGACATCGACAAAACAGGGTTGCTTGGGCCAGTAATGTTCCCCGTTGCAGAACCAAAACTGGCAGAGAGTGTTCTTTTCTGACGAAAGTCGGTTCCAGATGCACGTAGCAGACGGGAGAAGCAGGGTCTACAGTCTTCGGGTCGAGAGGGAGGAACGCTGCTGCGTACAGGAAGTTATCCCTTTCGGTGGAGGCAGCGTCATTGGTCTGGGGTGGGATACTCTGCAACGCAACCACCGATCTCATTGTCATTGACGGCAATCTGACGGCGCAGAGGTACATTGACAGATTCCTACAGCCAGAGGTCATCCAAGTCTTACAACGCCAAAAATATATTTCAGAATTGTTAACGAGGATTTGTATGAAAAATAAGCGGATGTACCGAATGAAGCATTGAAAATAGAGAAATACAGCTTGTTATGACTTTATAAAAGGGAAAACCAGATAATAAGATGGTAGACACAGCTTGTTATGACTTTATAAAAGGGAAAGTCAGATAATAAGATGGTAGACACAGCTTGTTATGACTTTATAAAAGGGAAAGTCAGATAATAAGATGGTAGACACAATGAACACCGGCGGCCTGGTTCAAGTTTGTCAATATCGCAATTTGAAATAGATGGTCTGTGTTGTTTTTAGTAATGGATCGACTTGGAAACTGTTTAAATGATAAGAGGCAGTTATCACTCAAGTAATTATAAACATAGTATTCGATATATTACAGTTGTACACTATTTTAGTAACACACATGATGATGTAGTCAGCAATAAAAATATAAACATATTTGAGTGTCAAAATGATACAAGGCTACAAGGGGTTTATGTCCGGCGTCAGTCCGTCGGGCGCCGTCCGTAAACTTTTCACATTTTCGAATTTTGTGGGGACGTCACCAAGAGGATCAAAATTTGTAATTTTTTTCTCGACCCTCGAATTTTAAAAACAATGTCGGCATATTCTGTTAACTTTGGTTGTTATACACATGTGACTATATTTTTCAATCTCCGATAATGGCGAGTGGACCCAAGTCATGCAAGCGTAAATCTACAGCCATTGTCTACCGCCCCGGATTATGTGTGCTTTTACGTCTAGTGATAACGAAGCTTTGTATGAAAAATAAGCGGATGAACTGAATGATCGGGATCATCTTGCTAGCATAAACACATCTCGTTTCTGTGTCTCACTTTTATCCATTTTTTAACAGTTGAAATGTATTAAAATCCCATATGTATGATACTATCTCAAAGTATTTTGATTAATTATAATTGAAACTTACGATGTAAAACTCGGGCGATTTTTTAAACTCTCATCAAGTTCTTGGCATATTAAAATTAACTGAACAATTTTAAGAAAGAGAAATAAGAAAAACTCCCTTGTTAACGGGATGGTTCTGTCGCCATATTGGATTTGTTTGCATTGCATGAAAAGAAAACACGCTACAGTGTACCTAATTTTACAACTTTTTAATCACATACACTGATAGGGTATTCATACAGTTACACATAACATGTCATAAAACTAAAAACAATTTGCAGCTATGCTGTAGCGAAGTTTTCCCCACTCGCAGCGCCGATGATCGAATGGCTTCAGTTCTCATTGTTTTATTTTTCATCAAAATATTACCTTCATTACTATCTTTCAAGTTGACTGTGTTTTAATCATGTATTAATAACATTTAGATGTAAACAGGAATATCCTATCGAATTTCGTTTCCACAAATAATACTCCGATAGAATCCTCCTTTGAAGGTTACTTTCTCATTCTATGGTAATCCATCGTCATTAATTATTATGGACATATCCGTTACCTATTCTATGGACTTTCTACGCTTTTGGAATTTCATTGGCTGTTTGCTTTCGACCAATACATGATGGCTCAATAATGTTTGACACAAAGCAAACATGGACAGACAGACAGACATATGTATTCAGTAATTTAGGCATTCGGTCCATAATACGTACATTTTACAAAGTATTTGATAAATATTTAGGCTGAAATAAGTTTACTGTTTAAGCTGGATATTCAATCAATCAATCTTTATTTTCATACTGAAAGGACTTAGGCCTGTAGTACATATTACATATATTCATTTGGTGGTAGCAACACAGTTTGTCTAAGAGTAAAAGCTTTATGGATGTAGATGCCATGGACAAATTTTCTAATTGAACTTTACAAGAAGTTTTCATCAATGTATTGATATAAACTTAAAAGTTTCAGGTTGTTCATAATAGTATTTCTTTATATATACAGTTCTTAACGATAAGTATGCTGGGCAAACACACACAAATTGATACTCATCTTTGACATTATTCAAATTGCACATTTGACATATTCTATTTTCTTTTTTAATACTTTTATATCTCCCAGTTTCAATATATAAATCATGCGATGAGCAGCGTAGTCTTGCCAATGAAGATTTATATTTCCTTATTGTCAAGATCGAAAGGTAATGTTTTGCATGAATTGAATCTTTTAACATTTTGTAGTAGAAACATTTGTTAGACAATGAGAGACTAGTTAACCAATTTTGCAGAAATATATCTTTTAGTCTTTGTTTTACTTAGAAGACAAAATGAGAGTGGGATTCTACAAATTGATCCAGCCAGGCTAACCGAAGCCGATAGATGATAACAAGTGTTTCGTGTGTGTTAGCCAGTTATTTTTACGGTGGCTATCATAAAGTAACATCATATCATAACATTTTCTTGGTATTCTATATGAAGGCATTTTAACAACCTTAATCAGTATCTAATTATTTTTATATTAGACTCAATGTACAATGGGTATCTGCCACATTCTCCATAAACCATACAATTAGAAGTGGCTGTTTTTACACCAAGGAATTTTTTACATGCATACAAATGAACTTTTTCGATAACATCAAATGATTTAAAACCCCATACTTCCGCACCATATAACAACAATGGGTTGATTTTCGTGTCAAATATTTGAAAAAGGAGTTGTAGGACAAGTCACCTAAGATATGTATATATTTTATTATACCTATTAATATTTTCTTTGCTTGAATAGATACCTGTGATGTATGGACTGACCATGAAACGATGATTGGTAAAATGCAAACCAAGGTATTTATATAAAGTGGTTGTTTCTAGTTTTTTCCTTTATAAAACCATTGTTCGTTTTTGGCGAGTTTACCTCCATTTTTAAAAACTACCACCTTTGTTTTAGCCTGGTTTACATTAAGTTTCCAGTTGTCGCAGGAATTTTCTACTTCCTCAATTTCTTTTTGTAGACCTTTTATTGTGCTTGAAATAATATGATTCATCGGCAAATAATAACAGGAATATCTGTATTATATCTGGATGCAATTGGATACCGTTTGAACAGTTGGTTTGGATTTGTGTTGCTAATTCATTTATGAAGAGTGTAAATAGGAAGGGGCTTATATTAATATGCAGCCTTGCCTAACTCCTAGTTGGCTCACAAATGTATCTGATAATTCATTGTTTTTACTTACACACATTTTCACATTTTCATACATGCTCCGCAGTAATTTCCCCATTTTGCCTCTGACGCCTTGTTCATCTAGATTCCATAGTTTATTTCTGTTTACTGAGTCGAAAGCCTTGGGAAAATCTACAAATAAAACTTAAAATGTCTGTCCTTTTTTATTAAGGTATTTTTGGATAAAAGAATTAAGAACAAATATGTTATCAGTAGTGGAATATCCTTTTCTGAATCCAGCCTGTGATTCTGTTATCTTATCTAAGGTGTCTGCCCATTCAATTAATCTCTTATTTATGATAGATGTAAATATTTTGCCAAATATGCTTAATAACGTTATGCCTCTATAGTTTTCAGGGTCATTTTGGTTACCTTTCTTATGAATTGGAACTATTGTACCAGTTGACCATGTTTTAGGGAAGTAACCCTTTTCTAAAATAATATTAAATATCAGTTCTAAGTGTGGCAATAACAAGTCGGCAGAATGTTTAAAGAATTCAGAGACTGTTAAATCTGTACCAGGGGATTTATTAGATTTTAAGTTTGTGATACTTTGTAATATTTCCTCCTTACTGATTGGGGAGTCAAGAATATCTTCTCCAAAGCTTGAATCAATATCTGTACGATCAGAATGTATTGCTTCTCTATCGCACTGGCAATATAAATCACCCTCGCTATTAAACTCGGAGAATAAGTTGCTAAAGTGTTTGTACCGGTCTTTAGTCTGGATATTATTTCTCGAATATACGTTTCCGTTTAATGTCTTCAGCATGGACCAAAATGTTTTGGAATCATGTATGCTATTTTCCAACTTTTATTGTTTTATCTTATAATAATGATTTCGTTTTTGCCTACAAAGTGCAATATATGCGTTCCTACTGCTATGATATTTGTTTAGAGAATCTAAGTCTTTTACTTTCCTTAACTTTTTTTTAGATATTTACATCTTTCCTTTTTTAAAGTTCTACATTCTGCGTCGTGCCATGAAGTTTCATACATGTATGTTCTATCGGGGTAATTACTTGTATTCCTAATGCGGCGAACTTGTGTGAGGTATTTACTCAGTGATTTTAATATTAGGATATTGTCCAATGACATCAATCGAGGAAAGCATCAGTTGTCGGTGGTTGAGTCAGATAATTTGGAAAACAGTCATTTCTTTGTTCAATGTAGTCAAGGCCAACAAAGTGACAATAGAGGCAGACACGATCATTATATGGGATGTTTGTATGTCGGCCACATTAAACAACAAGTCTGGAGTTACAGCATCGAAACTGAGTTATGATTTTCCGCTGGTTTAATATCAATTCACTGGTTAGATATAACTCTGAGTAGTGATTTGAATTGTGAATAATAATTACATTTGGCTAATGAAAGAAGTAATGCGTGCCAATCCTTTGTTAATGCAGTCATAAAATCTCTGTTTAAACAATTTGATGAATGTTGCAATGCAGCCAATGTCTTGTGAAATCCATAAGAAGCCGAATCCATATTGAAATAATACCATCCTTTTATGAGAAGCCCACGATGTTTTACCGTTATCATCCAACGTTGTCAGCATCTGATATGCTTGATAGGGAAGTCTGAGGTAAGGATTTTACACATTGTATTGATCAATGAAATTCCTCTGAAGTTATTTGGGTCCAGTTTACTTACAGATTTATGCTAGGGGCAGATGATACTCTTTCCCCAAGTCTCAGGAAAGATATTCTCTTCAGAAAGCTTATTAAATAATCTAGTTAACAGTGGTGTAATATAATTGTTGGAAGCCTTGAAAAAGTCACCAGCTTTCCCATCTGGCCCTGCTGATTTTCCACTCTTGATAATTTTGAAGGCTTGAGTATACTTCACGTTCTGAAAATTTGTCATTCAGCTGCGATTGTTAGGTCAACCTTCGATTTGAAGGCCAATTTACCAATTAATTCTAAACCATCGTTCATTATATTGGAAAATAAAACAGGATCATCATATACATATATAAAGATGTATTATCAGTAAATAGTTTAATGTTACACTGAATATCTTCAACAATGCCATTAATATAAACCAAAAAGAGTAAAGGTTCTAAATCTGATCCCTTAGGAACCCCTGCTTCAACTGATTTAACATTTGATTTGTACCCAATAATTACTATGAATTGTTTTCTGGTATATAAGTAACCTTCAAACCTTGATAAAACTTACTATCCATCGCCTAAGCTATATAGTCCCGATTGGCCCGATTTCTAAGTTAATCTGGGCCAGCTGCTTTTGAAACATCAAGCGACAATAAAATATCACTAACTTCAACACTTTATAATCTTAAATCAAAGAGACAATGATTGACATCAACATTAGAACAAATATCTACAACATCATCTGAATAAGTTTTTACCCGTGCCATACTCACAAAATATTCATTGAATATATTAGCTTTGTCTTGCACATTCGGAATTGTACAGATATTAAACAAGGCCATGGGTCATAATCACAATCACATAATCACATAATCACAATCAAATATTCTCTAAAGGTACATGTAGAAAACACCCGACATTTTCCTTTCATGGTGATAATATTGATGTTGTTAAAGAATATGTTTATCTTGGTATTTTATTCGTTTCTGTAAATGTATTAAACGCCTGTATGGGCAAGATCAATGTTCGCATTATTGCGTAAAGTTAATATTTTAGATATCCCCCTTGATTGTCAGTTAAAACTATTTGATCAACTTGTACAACCAATACTCTTATATTCATCTGAAGTATGGGGATTTGAAAATATTATTTGTCTTGAACGGCTTCATCTTAAATTTTGTAAATATATTCTTAAAGTAAAAAATGTCTACTCCAGATTATATGGTCTATGGCGAACTTGGTCGTTATCCTCTCAGTATTTGTATTAAAATCAGAATTATTTCTTTCTGGTGTAAAATGTTACAAAATCCAAACAAATTATCATATAAAATGTACCTTCTTATGTGTACTTTACAAAATGCCAATCCTAAATTCAATTTCAATTTAATTAACTCAATTGAAGGAATATTGCGGGAAACAGGTTTCATTTATGTATGGATAAAAAAAAAATTTAACAGTTCAAACATTTTAAATTCATCTATTAAACGTGCACTGCTTCTCAAATTGAATCATCAAAAGCTAAATACTACAAAATCTACAAAGTTAAACCCTATATCGACTCATTTATTCTAGAACTTCCTACCAATCTAAGAATTTGGCTTACCCGCTTCAAAACTTCAAACCATAGATTACCTATTGAAACTGGTCGGTGGAGTAAAATTGATAAGGACCAAAGAATTTGTAATCTATGTAATGCCTCCACCGGTGACAAATTCATTTTCTTTTGGCCTGCCCCTCTCTATCAGATTTGAGAAGTAAATACTTTCCATCATATTATTGTAAGTATCCTTCAATTGAAAAGTATATATCTCTTATGAAAACCACTTATAAACCACTTTTATTAAACATGGCAAAAATCCCATACTTCCGCACCATCGTTAAAGAAGGTCTGTGTAAGTTTTAATCTATATGAAACCACAAACAACACATACTTATGTATACGGCACATTATTCCAATTTGTAAATATATGTATATATATATATGTGTATATAATGTATTTGACTGTTCTCTATGTCACTAATGTGAATTACGAGAAATAAAATTCTGTTCTGTTCTGTTCGGTGGTTGATCAACGTTCTATAGTTCAAATTCTTTCATTTGAAAATGGAGAAGAGACATACTCCATATTTAATCGATGTGATTTAAAAAGTATTATATTTTAGTTCTAGAGAAGTCGAAGAAGTTTAAAGACGGAAGGACGGACGGGGGGACACCATGCCATGCCACAAGCCACAGACCAGATGAGCTGAACGTCCAGCTATACAAACTTGGACTTTGTGCTTTTGTGCAATAACATTTCTTTGTTTCGCTAATATGTTTTAATCATAATATATCATAAGATCTTATCATCAAATACATTTGAAGAGTTTACATTCACCAGTCACGGACATGGCGGCTTTCCGTCCATCCGAGTTCAAATTATATGTGTAATTGGACATTGGAAAGCTATCAAAATTGCAAATGATTAACCGTTTTATGAGAACAGAAGCTGCAATCAAACTCAATACTGAAAATCGAAGTTGATTTTTGCGCAATTTTGTTGGGCATCGAGAATGTTGATAAACACAGTCAAGTCAAGTCAAATGGTTTATTGTATTTAAGGCCTCCGGCCCATATACAAAATATTCACCACTAGAACGGCATGACATGCAATTTTAAAATTGTTTGTTAGTTTTCAGGACGAGTTTCAATCATTGAATATTTCAACAAAATACTAAGATGTTTATATTGACTGTTAGTTTAAATGTGTAAACAATTAAGTACCAATTTTTCATTTGCAGCAAACGGCCCACTCCTTCTGAAAATTACAGTGTTTGTTTTGTCATAGTTTTGATTAACTTCAATTCTTTTGTGTAACGTTCCAATGTAAGTTGATTGTGTTTCTGATACTCACATTACATATTCAGCAAAAGATAGCATTAATATTTCAATTATATCTAGGAACATTTGAATACTATGCTTTTCATTATTAGCGATAATACATTTCATTGATGAAAAATTAAAACAACTTTGGTCTATATGTTTCTATATGTGATGTAATACAATGCAAACCATTTTCACTTCACTTTAATGAATAAATACATGAACTGGATTGGTTAACAAGCTCAATGAAATTTACATGAAGATTGCTCTATTGTACAAGCAAACATATACATTATGATTACACAGATTGGTATAGACAACGAACATTATCGAATGAAAGAATTATGTTACCAGTAGCATTTTAAATGAAAACGAAATGGTTTAAAATATAGTCTGATAGCCTTTATGTGTCACTTCAGCACACCAACACACAATTCTCAGTTTAGCGGACCATATAGATGTTTCTTCCAGATCAAAGGGGAGAAGTGTTGTTACAGCAAATTAGTTTACGCAATTAAGAAGCTGAGAAGGAAGGAGTGTAATTATGTTTGTACAGATAACAAGTTTACTGGAACGATTCAATTATATTACAAATGGCATGTCGGTGACAGCATGTCATATATGTTTATTGTCAAACGTCATGTCTTGGTGACACAAAGGAAATACGAAATACACATTAACGCGACATTCAGTCTAGATATTGCCAGCCAATGAAAGTAAAGAACACATCTCTATCAAGTTATCCAATTAAAACTCTGGATAAATTCCAATCTACCAATGAAATTATTTTTTCTGTAAAATCATCATAACTATTTAGTTTTCTATCTTGCCATTTTAGAAAAGACTTTTGACCATCTTCTGTTTCCATGAACTGTCATTGGTGGATTTATAGGTTTACAATTTGTGTCTAATGTGCATTTGGATGTTCATATTGTCCGTTTGGATATGTTTATAAGGTAAGTTTCTTACATTAATTGACACTTTTGCTGAAATGTCAATTTAATACGATGTTAATTTGATTTGATTTGATTAACCACAAATTTTATTGAAAAAAATATTTTATTATCTATTAGATTCTGAATGTGTTAATAAGTGATAACTAAATCGTAAAATGTAACATTGGGATGCGGTGTTTTAAAATATGTGGTGAGTTGCTTTGTTTATTGTATTGTACTGTTAGTAAATTAGGTTGTCGGTAGACTAACGACGTTAAAAAATCAGGATGTTGTGACGTGCTTTGATTGTCGATGGCTTACCGTAGGGCCTCCTTCGCTGGCGTCTGCTAATCTCACGTTTGTTGTTTGATTTTATACACAAACATTATCCAACAAAAAATAACAACAACACCGAATATCTGATTTCATTGTTTCAACTTTACTTCGTTCATATTATCATGGTTTCATCATGGTTTCATTTTGTCATCGTACATCTCATTAGCATGGATTTATCCTATGTCTCCGAAGCGTCTTTCACTATTCATATAAATTATATTTTATATATATAGAGAACTATATATATCGATATTTTGGGACGTTTGTAAAGTGAAACTTGAAAACTAACATTACTCGAACAGTTTACAGCAGAACAATGATGTGGCATTATAGCAAAGCGTAGATATCAAAGATTAACTGACCAATTCCCCAATGTTTGCCATTGTAAATAGTAAGCGAATGTTTACACCCCGTCCCTTCACTATTCACTACTGGTATCTTCCAACTCTCTAAGCCCCGCCCCATGTTTTTGTTTGTTGTTCGCGGGTGAAAAGCAGACGATTTGTTTGGCAAAGTTTAAGTCGCTCTAGTTTAATGTAGGAACAACATATGGATTTTTGTGTCTCGTTTTTCACAAAATAGTCTAATGAACCAATTGCAGCCAAGAATTCAATAGAAAATAATCTATTTCGGACTTCCTTTAATAAATATAATGAAAGAAAAAAGGAAGGTCACTATTCTAATTTAATAATATTTTTAAAAAAAGATACAAAGGCTCTGTAGCTCATCAGAATTTGTATTGTTTGATGTTGAAGACTGAATTTTCTCTAGAAAAAGCACAATCACTTGATATGACCTTGTAATGTCCATGGTCACCAACATTTTCCAGTGTAAGTGCATAGCTTCTACACAATTTCTGCATGGATCTTGAAGAGAAGGTGACTCTTCCAATTCAAATGGTGTAGACATAATTTCCATATCATGACACAAAATGAAAAAACATTTAGTGTTAATTTTTCTCTTCTTCTATAGTTACTGTTTTACCAACCTGTAGAGAACTATAACACAACGCCATGACCATATACTCTCCTCCTCTCCAAATTCCTCTTTAAGTCAACCTACATTTGTATAGGTTTTTAAAGATGTGACCCCTGTGCCCTTTTCGGGGCCACAGGGTCACCAAATCTACAATTTAAAATCCCCATTGGCCAAGGAGTATGCACACAACTTTTCAGCTCTCTATACCTTTGGAACTGGAGAAGAAAATGAAAAAAGGTTTTTAAGGTTGTGACCCCTGTGACTCTATTCGGGGTCATGGGGTCACGAAATCTGCAACTAAGAATCCCCTAAAAACTAAGATATTGTCACTAACTATTAAGGATAAAAACCATGCAAGGGGACTTTCTTGTAATAAAGTTGATTTCTGTGAATGATTGGTTGACCACTGTTCAATATCACATTTAAAACAAGAAAGCATTGGTACCAAACTTTCAAAACGCGATAACTCATAACCTGGAAAAGTTGAGATAGAACCTTCTGTTTTTAGGGCGACGATATGTTGACTAGACCTACAATGCCTAGAATCCCGGGTCAGTGTATAACAGGGGAGCGACGAGGCGAGAGACTTGCCCTAAGTGTAAGCTAACCTATGAGTCAACCGACGCCCTAAGGTTGAGGACAAGATTAAGCCCAGTATTAGCTCCCAGATTATACCCCCTTTCAAAGTGTACCCGGGTTGATCCTGGGAGTTCCAAGAGTCTACCCCAGGGTAGATCCTGGGGTTTTCCCCTAATGCACCCCTCCTCCAAGAATCTAGCCCCTTTCACAGGATGTAACACTGATAAGAATTGATTATTAGTTTTAATTTTAGAATTGTAATATCATAGTTACGAATTGGGATATAGCGATGCAAAAAATATATAATGTCGACTACATGAACATGAATTCTGTGCAAAAATCTGTATTGAAAATCAAGGAGTTAAATATCTGTCAAGCCATGTTTATGGTGTAAACATTACACACACTGTGGCAGTTCAATTCACACACAGTGAACAGCATTAGAAGAAATTGTCAAGTTTTGGTCTACCTTACACTTGTTGCTAAGTTAGATAATAGTAAAAGTGAGAGAAGTGTATTGTACACTGTTTTCCATTTATGAACTTTACTGTATATTGCTGACATTTTGTTGATGTATGATGTATGCCTGTAAAGCAAAAACGGGAAAAAATAGTACAAATGCTAATGTTGTCGTTTTGGAAATAAGTCGATCATTGAATAATTGTCGCAGAGGCCTTATGTGGTATGGAAACACAACAGGTTGCGTGTATGAATACGGGTTTATTCATCCCCAATACTGATTCCAATACCGGTGCCCTTAAAATAAAACGATAATAAGATAATACAATGTACATACTAAATAACATGAAAACACGTACAAAGAATATAGCTTATAGATACACACATGACATTGTGATTGTAATACATTAATTGTGATTATAAACAATTAATTCTTTGTAAATAATGATAGAGTTATGCAAAACATATTACAATACATCAATAGTACACTTATTGATATAAATAACATAGCTCATACAAATACATTGATATTTCCTCAACATATATTCCCTCACCTCGTCTAAGGGACGCAGGCATAAAGATCATGAGATGTAGACATATCGTGTGTGCACGAACGGATACCTATATGATAAAACAATACAACTTACTAATTGTATGACATAGTGCGCTTATATATATGCTAACATATCTATGTATATTAAGATAAGATAAAAGCAAAGAAACATTGTTAGAAGCATAGCACAATTAAAATGAAAAGCCTAACTCATATCTAATTACGTGATATGAGACATATGCACCATACAGTATTAATAATATAGATACCAGTAAAATACTAGTACAATAAATACATACGTTACATGTACCAAGTTACGAATAGATAATTATAGTTTAATCTTTTCCATAAAACAAACATATTTACAACATAAGGTTAAAGTAGCTTACCCCAAATGTGAGTTCTTTCCCGTGCAAGAGTGCGACAGAATAGTGCAGATAGGAACAGGTAGCCACTTTTAAAGATAAAAGTGCTAGGAGAAGAGCATGAACAGCATGGCCAAGCGTAGAAGCTGACCAGCCAAGAACAATAGCCAGGGTTGAGCCCGGAGTGGCCTGAGCAAGGGACAATGCAGCGCACTACATAACCTAATTGATTAGCTTAAAACAAGTGTGCATTTAGTACATGGATTTGTTTATATGGTAAACCTTAACTTTAGGTTAAAGCTAATTTACAATATGATATGGATAAATATTAAAATACACTAAGAGTACTGAGATAAGTAAGTAAAATTAACACAATAAATATATTAGTTTAAACTAAAATTTATTTACAGTCACATAATCTTAAAACCTTTGAAATATTTTGAAATGTAACTGATAAAATATGTATGTATAAGTTTAAGTTATAAGAAGAAATGATTGTTGTCCCTTTAATATTGCCTTAAAAGAATCAGGAAGCATATGAAGTAGATAATTATAATCTAATAGTGTTCCTCTTAATTTATAGTTTGATTGTAATTAATCAAAAGGTATAAGTCAATGTTTATCACATAAGTCTTTTACTCTCAATAAACCCTTATAAGCCCAATGTTTAATAATATAGCAGGGATTTTCATAATTATGGTTGAGCCACAAAGGTTCAGCAAGAATGTTTGAATGTCAATACTGTCTGAATCAACATAAAATATTGTACAATAACAGTTCCATGCTGTAAAAACATCTTTCCAGTAACGGTTTTCAGTGTTGAAAATTTTGTCCACATTGGCTCCATATTTGAAGATTTTGCTATACGGTATGTGTGAGGAACCGACTTTTTCATAACGTAAATATTGTAAATATTCACTGCTTCACTAAATCGTAACATTCTTCATATCTATCTTTGCTGTAATTTCATGATTCTCCATTTTTTTGCGTAAATACCGTCATCATTTATCGTAAATATTTTCACCATTCATCAATTATAAGTAAAGTAATCATAACTTAGCGTAAATAACTCGTTTCTACCTCCCAATGATCTCAGCATGTTCGCATCTCAAATGATCCGTCCCATAAGACAGAATTGTCAAAAGACAGAATTCCCAAAAGACAGAATCAAAGTAGCTGTGTACCCCTATTGAATTAATAGGCTGATCCAGGTCACTAAATAATAGATAGAGAGAAAATTAAACAATCTAAAGTAAGTATTCATTTATAACAATTGAAGGAACATATGAAAGGACGTTTCTTGTTTGAACTTTATAAATGGATTTAATAACCAAAACACCTCTTGAGTTAGATAAGATTAAATTTTTAAATAACAAATAAGTTTTTTAATTAACAATTAAGCCATGACTTTGAATTTGAATGATATAAAACACATGTAAATAAAATTTAGTTATTCAGACAATAACAGAAAGACAGACAGTTTGTTTTATTTTTGTCTCACTTGTGTATATACAACCAATCGCTCAGCGATTTATGAGAGACACTGTGTCAATTTATAAAACATAAAATATATTGAATATAGAGTAAAAGCATGTACATCAATAAAAGTAAACTAAAATATTGCATAAATTATCCATATAAACGTTTACGACATAAACTAAGAATATTATTGCAGGCCTTGGCACTATCAAAAGTTAAAACGGGATTGTTGAGTATGGCATAAAACTGTTCGTTTGGCAGTAGTAGATTAAAACCTTCTAGCTTATTAAAACAAGAAACAAATAATTCATCTCTAACAGATTGATATAAAGGGCAAAACAATAAAACGTGCATTTCATCTTCTACAATATCACTACAATTAAAACAATATCTTTGATTAAAATGCAGGTTTTCATACCGACCGGTTTCGACTCTGAGTGGTGCTACTCCACACCTGAACTTAGCTAGGGCGGATCTGTGTGATCTCGGCAGGGGGGAACTGAGGTAGCTCTCAACTTGATACGCCCTTTTATATTGTCTGTAATGACGGAGTTTTCCAAGGCCTGTGGACGAACGGTTATAGCTAGGGTCAGCATTCAGCTTGTGTCTCCATTGTCGTGTATATCTGTTGAAAGTTATGTTGGTTATAGTTTGGGTAAACAGACGACTCTCTAGCGTTTCACAGCTTGCTAATGTCCCAATCCAATTTCATCCATGTACTCCTTAACTCGTCGAATCCAGCACTTTCTGTTCTTTACCTTTGACCATATCTTCTTATTTACCCGTCCTTGGTTCATGTTGGTAAGTCGTGCAAATGTTCTGGTTACTGCCTTCCACTGTCTCACTACGAGGGGTATCCAACCTGAGTCTCCGTTCACACTTAAGTTCGGGGTGTATTTGCCAACACCCATGAAGAACCTGAGAGCTCTGTGACGAAGAGCGTTGACCATAGAGTGTTCTCTGGTCCCCCATATACCAGCACCATAATCTAGAATCGACCATATCATCATAACATGATGAGCTAACTTGTATAGGGTTATGAAAGGCTTAACATATGGTTAATTGGTTATCACTGCAGAGTGTAGTAACAACTTGTTGCTACAGTGGCATCAGTCAATAGCAAGTCCACTAACTACTTACGCTTTGATCTTTAATTGACAGATCAGTGTCATGCTTTGACTCAAAGTGTTAATCCAGTGTGTCAAATGCAAAACGTGAAAGGACTCTATTCAGCCTCCTGAAGGTGCATACTCAACGAATCTTTAACAGACCTCTTCATCCTGCTGTGATCCAGACAGACTTTGAGTTGGCTGCCGGCAAGCTGCTGAAGCTGAATTCCCGCACGGAGAAGTCAAAGGCTGCCTTTTTCATTTTTGTCAAGGTTTGTGGAGCAAGACCCAGGAGTTAGGCCTCTCTGTGGCCTACAAAGAAGACCCAGAAGTACGCAAGTGGATCCGTCGTGCAGCTGGCCTGCCTCTTCTCCCACTTGCTCAAGTACAAGATGCTTGGCTAGAAGCAATGCATCAGAGTCCCGAAGTTCACCACGCGCAGGAGATGAACGATTACATCGTTTCAACCATGCAACAAAAGGTCCGAGGACCAACAACAACAACCTGGAAGGCTTCCATTCCCGAATCAGCAAGACGCTCAAGCACATCCATCCAAACATCTACCGATTCATTGAGCTGATACAGACAGTGGAACTGGGAGAGAGAGCGAAGCTGACCCAGATCAACCATGGAGCAGCCCCGCCTCCCAAGAAGGCAGTCTACAAGGAGAAGGAAAACAGACTAGTCAGGCTGAAGAATCAGCTTAGACGCAGGGAGAAATCACATCTTCAATTTCTGGATGCAGTCGGCCCACTCATGATGTTTAAGTGACTTTCTTACCAGTGACATTTGTGAAATGAAACAATATGTTTGTCTCACACATACATTACCAGTGACATTTGCATTCGTATATGCAACACATATGTATATCTTTGTTATTTATTTAATTGGAAAACCCTGAATCATTATAGTTAGACAGAGTACTGAAGTACACATTATCTACGACACATAAAATCACAATTGTTATTTCATGTCATTTTTTCTTTTTTTTTACCAGTAATTACTGAACCATTGATTAAGTATTCTGTCTTTTGGGAATTATGTCCTCTGTCTCCTTGGATCATACCACTATTGTTAAGGGTGGAACTCAATCACTGAACCATTAAATATTTGTTCTGTCTTATTGCAATTCTGTCTTATGGGAAGATACCTCTCAAATAGCCCTGACCTGGTAAACACTGCTAAATTCCTTGACCTCTGTGACCCAGGTCAACCTATGTGTTTCCTTGTCGCAGCTGTCAAACTTTCCGCGGGTAGTTTCACGTCTACATAGCTACGAAATTTAATATTTTTATCATTCCATAACATGTGTGTAAGAAAAACCTGAATTGCTTATGTTTGCCTTTGTGTCTATTATAGCGAATTTTGAATGAGCTTTACTAGTTTTTATATGGAAAATTCCCGTGAACATAAACTTCAGTCGTTTGCAGTTTTGTATCGCTCGTTCACACTAATGGCTGTCAACTCCCAATTCCAGCGATCGTAAATAATTGTAGTGTAAAAGGATTTCCTTTTTCGCTGAATTGATCATAATGTTTTATTATAAAGCTTATATATTTTATGTATAGGAAATATCCATTATCTATGCATTCGTTTAGATTTTACTCGCCCGTAACTTCATCAGCGATCACTTTTCCATATCTAGATCATTAAGTACATTTCCAACCAATGATGGTTCATTCCCACAGCGGTGGATTTCCACCATAAACGATCACATCCACCTTGAGGACGTTGATGATCAAACCCTTCTCTGACTAAGTCCAAAACCCCAATACCTGTCCGTGACTGAGATGAGCACCCTGTCCCCGAGTGGAGGCGTCTACAAACAGGTGAGCTAAAGGGGGATGAGGCCCCGGCAAGGAACGTTCTCGTCCACCCACAGCGGAAGCGGAGTCAGAGCTATGGCGTGTCAACAACGATTATCCCTGATTTGGATGTTCAGGAAAACCTGTAATATGCGGAGGAAAGAGCCATTCACTCCCTTATTACGAACACCCGGAACAGTTGAGTGTCCGAGATTGCACCTAGGAACTTTAGGCGAGTAGCTGGAACCATGTCCGACTCCTCTAGGTTCACTTACCCACTAGACCATGAAAGCCATTTGGTGAAGGTCAGCTGAGCCTCGAGTAGAACGGGCAAAAGGTTAAGAGCGAGGCCCTCGTCCAATTACATCAGAGATTGCATGGCGCACTCGTGGAGGTATTTGACGATGGGCTGGTGAACAGCCAACGGGCGGACGAAAACCTAACTTGGAGGACCCACCACTAAAAAAAAAAAACTGGATGAAGCATGGGTCCCTGTTATCCTGACGGAGGATAGGGATGTGCAGGTCGAAACCACAAATGATATTTGCATCCACGAAGTAGATTAAAATATCAGAAAGATATGTTGATAAGTACTTGAGTAGTACTGACCAGTTTTACATCATCATTTGGAAGTGTTTCAGTCGATCCGTTTCTAACAATAGAACACACCATTTATTTTGAATTGCATCTTGACAAACATGGATAATTGAGTCGATAATTAAGTCTACAATCGGCCTTCTCTTTTATGAAGTCCTAATAAGCAGACCTTTGTTTGTAATTCAATAATCTGTTTTTTTAAACATTACAAATTATGACAAATCTTGCAAAAGTTATAATAAAATATTTGCCTTGCAGATACACATATTTGCCATGCCAACATGACACAATCACTCTGATAATGAAAGGACATCAATACATCAGACAACATCCAAAGTACTTAACATAACATCGAGGAGATCTAATTACAAACAAAATATTTTCTCCTAATTATAAAGGACAATGTTATTCCATTGCAAAGTAATCTCTTCAGAAGTGATATGCTATATTTAGAAAGCAGTGGATCTTTTGTCAAAGCCGAAATACATCACACAGCTTTCTTTGAGACGAGTCTTTAAATCAAGTACTTGTACCCACGTACACAAGTTTCATTTTTCAATATATAGAGTGTTAAACTCTGAAGGACTTACTCTGATATGTGACTCTTCCAGCATGATGATTCACTAACTACGATGTTGTTTCAGGAAGCAATGGATTGTATAACCTTTACTTCTTGTAACAATTCATTGTTATGAAATGTTATTAGAATATGCTTCCACAGGAATACAACCAAAACGCCAACTTCACTTTCCTTAACACTCCACTGTCATTCCCTATTACCCAAGGCTCCGTTTATATAACCAGTTGCCCCTTACACCGAGCGAATAATGGTAGGGCTCCTCAGCAAGACCTCCTTCTCCCATAACACTTCAACTTCTTACAAAGGTGGAGTTTCTAGACCTTGGAGTAATATCTATAAATATATCACCATATCCCGTCTACTTGGCCATATTTCATATACAACTCCACCCCTCCAATCTCCAAACTTGATGCCACTGTTGCGTGTCCTTCAGTTCCCTAACACCTCCCGGCTTCTCAGCTTCTTCAGCTTCTGATGTAGGTGAACCTCCTGGTCCTTGGGTTTTCTGTTGAGCTCCTGGGATCCATACACGATTCCGTAGGGTCTCAAGTGATAGATGAAAAACTCCATATCGTACATCTTCTCTGGGGAAATGTAGTGGAAGCTGATGGCGTAGTCAGATACACTCGTAATGCCCTGGGGAAATAGAGAGAATGTGTGTATGTGAGTAGTATAGACGTTACTATACCACAAAAAAATGACGTAATCATTTCCGGTGTGTCCGCCATTTTGAATGACGTCAAGGAGGGGCTCAGGTGATCTTTAGGTGACCTTGGAATGTATGGCCATGGGATCCATTATAACAAATTTTTAATTCCTGTGATTATGTCATTTTGAATGACATCAGGGGATTCAGGTGACCTTTAGGTCACCTTGGAATGTATGGTCATGGGAAAATGAAATTTTTAAAATTTATGTGATTATGTCATTTTTAATGACATCAGGGGATTCAGGTGACCTTTAGGTCACCTTGGAATGTGTGGTCATGGGATCTATTATGACACATTTTTAATTCATATCTTTCCGCCATTTTTAATGACAAAAGTCATTTCATGGAGATCTTCCTGCCATGTTTGAATGACGTCAGTCATTCAAATATATCTTCCCATCAATGAAATCCTTCCATTGTTTTTGTCATCAGCAATTCATATTTTTTATCTGTCATATTTTGACCGATGTCAACAGTTCATAGATTGAACTTAAGGGACAATGGATTTGACAGTTGTCATTAATACAAGTGTCTAATAATTTTAACTATTTTGATTAAGAGCTTACTTAATGTTTTAAAAATGAAAATGAGTGGGATTAAGGTTTTTGAATTCATATCCATACTAATTCATCTTCATACTACAAGATTTTACAGAATTGAATAAAATTGACTGATGATAAACTAACTGAGATTTCATTGACCAGCGGTCAGTAACTGTAGAAATGCAGACGGATGTGAACAGGATATAACATCTCAAGTACTCCTTCAGTTTGACCAGTCCCTATACTAAGCAGGAAGTTAGCATGAGCTTTCTTTACGTGCATACACATCAACACGTGAGAGAGAGAGAGAGAGAGAGAGAGATCCTTTATTGATTCAATATTCAATCTGAAATAAAAGACTTGCACTCAGTCTGCGCTATGCTTAAAAAAAAGGTTGTAGACTGTCTACATATTGGGGAACACATACTGATCACAATATGATAATAAAACAATAAAATCAACATTTGTCTTAAAAACTGAGAGTGACTTAATTAAGTGATTAGCGATATGGTTTATTCTAAAGCATTCAATTAATACATTTACTCTAACATTTCTAGAAAAAATGTCACTTTATGGGGGTGGTTACGCAATCGATATGAGATAAACATGATACTGATAAAATGCGATATTGTTATGGATTTGTTATGAGGGTAAGGTCTAAATATTTCTGACAATACAATCATTTTACATTAGACATCTATCATGTTTTCATTAAGATGAGAAACAAGATGCAATCAACATATAAACCTAAAAGTAGGCACATCCTGTATTTGGGAAATTGTTTAGACAGGTGGCCTTTCGGCCCATCACAAACATTATCAACCAATATACTTAAGTAGGCACATCCTATTTTTGGTGAAGGCAGGCAAGCACCTATTACAAAAAGGTTATGGGTGACCTTTTGACCTGTCACAAAAATGACAAAAATAGAATAACCTAAAAGTGGGCACATCCTGTATCACAGAAAAATTTAGTCAGTTGACCTTTAGACCCTATTAAAAATACCTATAAAAGCCCATTCATTCCCACAATGTCCATTTGTAAATCGTAGAATTTTTAATTATATCGTATTAATTACCATCTTTTATCAATTATGTTAAATAATTTGTTTCCATATATTTATAGTTGATATATATTCCACGGTGGTGTAAAATATTTAGAATCAAATATAATATTTATTTAATGTGTATATCACAAGTTGAAGCTGCCAGCTTCTTAATGAATTTTCATCTTACAATTAAAATGTGTGAGAAAGACCGGTCATCATCAATGACATATTTGTTGAGGAGATAATGAGGCAGCCGAGTGGTCACTCAAAGAGGTGATCATCCTATTCAAACCAACAGTATAGTAGTCAAGTAGTTAATGAGAGCCAATTAGTAACCGGGCCATAAGCCTGTGTAAGGGTGAAACGCCACTTCACACTCGAGTGATTCTCACTACTTTCAATAGATATCAATATGTACCCATCAAAGTACGTGATCTCACCAGCATTGATATCAACATTACTGACGAAGAAGGTCAACCAGCTACATTTTTAACTGGTACAGTCACAGTGACTCTTTGATTGAAACCACTTCCTTTATGGTTCTAACATGGCACGTTATATATTGAGACATTATGATTTTCTGCAGAGTCTAATTCTGTTTCATGACTATGAATATACCATACAAGAATTGAGTGATATGAATTGTGAGCAGATGTTAGCCTTGATCTCCACTATTCGACGATTATTAGATGGCAGAATTGTTGTAACACCAAATGAAAGAAGAAGATATCTTCAACCATATCCTTATAATAACTATCTGTCTATACTAACACGTTTGGCGGACCCTGTCACCACAGATGATGTGCGAAAACGAATTTTTATTGAAAATACACCATTGAAAGCATTCATTGTAAAATATATGGATGAAGTGAGACAGGAAGCTTTGATTATGAGAGAACTATGGGCCCGAGCTACGGGTTAGTCAGAACTATATAAAAGACCAACATCATGCTTAACTGATTTGCTTTAGAACACTCAGGGAGGACGCATCAACATGAGTCAGTATACATTATTTGTGCCAGACACAGAGAAATGGACTCGCTATTATATGTTGCAAGTCCAGGGTAAATTGAAACCATGTAGTTTTGTGACAAGAGGTGGTGAACGACAAGGCATCATGTCTGTTGACAGAACACTGGAGCTTTATGATCCAGAATGGCCTAAAATTTTGGAAGAAAGGAAACAAAAAGATTAAGCACTAGCCATGCCTTCTGAGCAACCCAAAATCAACTTTGTCTCTCCAACCCAACAAGTCGTGGAGCAAGCCCAAGCTCAGGGAAAAAGAGAACAGGCAAATTTAAAACGGTTAAAGGAAATCAAAGTGAGAGGAGGTCCAAGAAAACGAATGAAAACAAGTTTTTAACCATTTACAAATGAAATAAAATGCCCCAATGAAGGAACTTCTATTTAGTTGGATATCAAACACTGAGCTGTCAAAATGTACTCCTGTCCAGTGTGTTTCAAGACATATTCTAGGCCAGATAGTCTAAAGCGTCATATGACTATCAAACATGAACAACTGCAACAACAACAATCACCACCACCACCACCACCACCACCACCACCACCACCACCACAACAACAACAACAACAACAACAACAACAACAACCGCAAGAGGTTTCATTACGTCACCCCTTCACCATGACCGTTTCATTTGCAATGGGGGCCAATGACACAAGGAATATTGAAGGAGGCGCAAGACACTAATGATATATATCACAGTGTGTTTTCCAAACTGTACAAATATAAATCTTGGGTAGAAGACTTGATCAAAGATGATGACGACATGATGTCTGAAGAAGAGAGTGAAATTTCGGAGGATGAAGATGAAAGCCAATAGACATTGTAAAGCAGATTTATAGGAGTGCTCCTTATTCTAAAATCTACTCATTGAAACGCGGCTAATAAACATGTTTGATGTTGTATTCTAGTTTATTATTTGTTATTTTGTTATGATACTAATGACATGAACGTTTTGAAATGGTCTTGGTTTAAACAACTGGTCTACACACTGCAAGGTTTGCATGAAATACTACACTGAATTTCAGTCCAGTGCCAGATCTTAGTTTTGCAATGTATAAACACTTGGATGATGGGATCTTTCTTCCTGTAGTAAAAGTAGCCAACCCTGATATAAGTGATACATTCACACACTACTGAACAGATGATTACTTAGTTATTGTTCAATTGAGACAATTTTTTAAATACACGAATGTGTTAACTCTTACATACACTCTGTTTGTATGCGATTTATCAATATTTCATAAAATAATACTACAATAACATACACACATTGTCTTG
This sequence comes from Gibbula magus, assembly GCA_936450465.1. Classification (NCBI taxonomy): domain Eukaryota; kingdom Metazoa; phylum Mollusca; class Gastropoda; order Trochida; family Trochidae; genus Gibbula; species Gibbula magus. The sequence goes on from OW388300.1 coordinate 26,228,609, forward strand.
AAAAGATACTTTTAATTTATTCCAATTTACCCTGTTAAACATACACCAAAGTCCCATCAGGTAACTATGTTAATTTGCCAAACAAATCGAAACAATTCTTACTAACAAACTTTCACTACTTGAAAACTCTTTCAGATATAATACATCATCTCTCTCTCATATCCCTTAAAGGGTCCGCTAGATGTAATAGAACCCAATCAACAGTGAAATATCTTGACTGCCCCAGTGAGAATCACTCAAGTGTGAAGTAGCGTTTCACCCATACACAGGCTTATGGCCCGGTTACTAATTAGCTCTCATTAACTACTTGACTACTATACTGTTGGTTTGAATAGGATGATCACCTCTTTGAGTGACCACTCGGCTGCCTCATTATCTCCTCAACAAATATGTCATTGATGTCCGAAATTAAAAAGCTATCGAAATATTTATGTATTGTCTATAATAAGCTGAAGTGATCTTTACATTGTATTACACCATTCTTGTCTGTTTATGTAATATATATATACTTGTATTCTCTTGTACCACCGTGGGTGGTTTTTGAGAAAATAAACTTGATTGATTGATGATGACCGGTCTTTCTCACACATTTTAATTGTAAGATGAAAATTCATTAAGAAGCTGGCAGCTTCAACTTGTGATATACACATTAAATAAATATTATATTTGATTCTAAATATTTTACACCACCGTGTATTATAAAATATATGAAAACAAATTATTTAACATAATTGATAAACGATGGTAATTAATACGATATAATTAAAAATTCTACGATTTACAAATGGACATTGTGGGAATGAATGGGCTTTTATAGGTATTTTTAATAGGGTCTAAAGGTCAACTGACTAAATGTTTCTGTGATACAGGATGTGCCCACTTTTAGGTTATTCTATTTTTGTCATTTTTGTGACAGGTCAAAAGGTCACCCGTAACCTTTTTGTAATAGGTGCTTGCCTGCCTTCACCAAAAATAGGATGTGCCTACTTAAGTTTATTGGTTGATAATGTTTGTGATGGGCCGAAAGGCCACCTGTCTAAACAATTTCCCAAATACAGGATGTGCCTACTTTTAGGTTTATATGTTGATTGCATCTTGTTTCTCATCTTAATGAAAACATGATAGATGTCTAATGTAAAATGATTGTATTGTCAGAAATATTTAGACCTTACCCTCATAACAAATCCATAACAATATCGCATTTTATCAGTATCATGTTTATCTCATATCGATTGCGTAACCACCCCCATAAAGTGACATTTTTCTAGAAATGTTAGAGTAAATGTATTAATTGAATGTTTTAGAATAAACCATATCGCTAATCACTTAATTAAGTCACTCTCAGTTTTTAAGACAAATGACATTTTCAGAAAATGGTATTCAGATGTTTAAGCAAACTTGTGCAAAGTCTAGGGTATTATAAGTATGCTAATTTATATGAATCTAGGGCCACATTCTTATCTTGCGCATAAGAACGCCTTATGTAATTAAGGAAATGGCTATACTGAGTATTCAGTGTGTCAGTGTTGCCCTCCCCATGGCTTTGTAAGCAGCTAAATGGCAAATGATAGACTTGGTTATTGTCCTTCACTTTGATATTATCGTATCAAGCTTTGTGTCCTTTTCTCCCCCAAAACTCCTTTTGAATGAATATGAATAAAGCTACAAATAGAGCTACACATGGATTTGTCATATGGTATATTTTATCCTTCATTCATGTCAATAACATAGGAGTAAAAAAATACATTATTCCACATTAAGTCACTCTCAGTTTTTAAGACAAATGTTGATTTTATTGTTTTATTATCATATTGTGGTCAGTATGTGTTCCCCAATATGTAGACAGTCTACAGTCATTTTTAGCATAGCGCAGACTGAGCGCAAGTCTTTTATTTCAGATTGAATATTGAATCAATAAAGGATCTCTCTCTCTCTCTCTCTCTCTCTCTCTCTCTCTCTCTCTCTCTCTCTCTCTCTCTCTCTCTCTCTCTCTCTCTCTCTCTCTCTCTCTCTCTCTCTCCCTCTCTCTCTCTCTCTCTCTCTCTCTCTCTCTCTCACGTGTTGATGTGTATGCACGTAAAGAAAGCTCATGCTAACTTCCTGCTTAGTATAGGGACTGGTCAAACTGAAGGAGTACTTATGATGTTATATCCTGTTCACATCCGTCTGCATTTCTACAGTTACTGACCGCTGGTCAATGAAATCTCAGTTAGTTTATCATCAGTCAATTTTATTCAATTCTGTAAAATCTTGTAGTAGTATTCAAACATGGCAGGAAGATCTCCTTGAAATGACTATTGTCATTCAAAATGGCGGAAAGATAAGAATTAAAAATGTGTCATAATAGATCCCATGACCACACATTCATAGGTGACCTAAAGGTCACCTGAATCCCCTGATGTCATTCAAAATGACATAATCACAGGAATTAAAAATTTGTTATAATGGATCCCATGGCCATACATTCCAAGGTCACCTAAAGGTCACCTGAGCCCCTCCCGGAAATGATTACGTCATTTTTTGTGGTATATATATTAACGTCTATACTACTTATGTGTGTGTGCCCTGGGGAGATAAGAGAGAGTGTATGAGAGAATGTCTTGAAGGATACAACATTCTTCCATAAAACGAGCCTCAGTTAACTACTTGAACATTCAAAGATCATGCTCCCGTCCAGTTGCAAAGTCAAAGTCCAGTTTGTGGTTCTGTAGCATAGTCTTTAGGGTAATCATTATACAGGGGCTTGCAGACATAGTACCATGAACAGAACAATCATAAAATACAATAGAACACCGATATAGCGAACACGGATATAGCGAACACACAAATATATAAAACAAATTCCATTCAAGAGTCCTATGATAAAAAGAATACGTGTAAAGCGTGTAACAACGGATATAGCAAACTAAATTCTTTGATCCCTTGGAGTTCGTTATATTCGATTTCAACTGTACATCTAACCAATCTTGGGTGCAATTAAATTTCAGATCGACCGTCGTATGTGCAGGTTATGACTTATGCAAACCCCTATACCAATAATCTAATGTGAAATGATCTTACCATGTTAGCTCCGTTAGCATCATACCTATAGTACCAGTTTGGGTACAGACCATTCATATGAATTGTAGGGGTGAAACAGTGAAATCTGCTCCTCCCAAGCGAATCTGTTGAGTTGACTGTCCTCACACCAAGCTTCTCCATACAGAGGCCAATCTGTGCGTCTTCCGAGCCGCCATCTTGACGACACAGTTTACGGTCTGTCCCATTCCTGCCGAGCCTGATCAAAGCCTCTTTACTCAGCACGTAGCCTCCACCACCACTGTAGTAACCTTGGTTTAACTTTGGCCTGAAGTGATGCCCGAAATACACAGGGTCCATCTTTTTGAAGGAAGTTAAGAAGTACCTGAGGTTCTCCAGAATGACGTATGTGTCGTCATCTGCCTTCATGAACCAATCAGCTTCGTCGATGTATTTTTCGTATATTAGTTTGAAAGCTTTCATAGTTTTCGAAGTCAAATGTCTACGACCTTCAGATACGTTCAAACCGATGGTAGGAAAGTCTGGGTTCGTCTCTGAACTGATGAATAGCATTTTGTTGCAGCGTTTCGCCCATGTGTCCCGAACTACACGTGCTTTCTCTTTGAGGTTTTGTGGTGACGTCATAATCCAACACAAAACCCTTTCTTTGTCATAAAGTTCTTTTGCTAACGTATCATCATCTGATAAAAAAAGAAAAAAAAAGAAACCATGATTATCCTTAATGTGGATTCACTTCAAAGTAAATTCGATCATCTATACTAAAAATTGAACCACTATTACAATCCTGCACATCCTTTAGAAATTATTTTATATATAGTTTTAAACATACCAACCAAACCCTATTTTAAGAAATTCGCTCCATTTTCTCTTGGTTTGTTAAAAGTTAGATGAAATGACATATGGTCACTTTCGTATTCGTTGAAAAGGGGTTTCAATTTGACAATTGCTTGATTTTAAATGTCTGAAATCGACCCATAAATTACTATACGGCTTTTTAAAAAAGTGCCTAATTAAAGCCCCTGCGACCAGAATGAAAGTGGGCGGGTGGTGGTCACTGAAGCGTATCGTGCTGTGACGTACGTGGAGGAGTCTAATTATGGCCGCTAATCTTAATTTAATATGTTTCCCAACTTTTAAACTGCTCATATAAGACAGAAAACATCATCAAAACAACCCAAATTTTAGATAAACGGATTACTTAAGTATTCAACTAGCGAGTTCATATGGTTACAACGACTGAGGTCTGCTTATGTATAGTATGTTTGTAGCAATTAACCGCGGAACTAGAAGGGAAGGTACATTCATTTACACGAAGTATGTCTTTCAGCGATTCAGAAAATGACATATCACTTTCGATGGAGTGTTTGTCTTCAAGCTCAAATTCCATCGTTTCAAATGACGTGACCGAAGCCTTGACATTGAAATAATGGAAGAAGACTCTCGCAGGAATCGGGTGAAGAGAGATTAAGTAGCATCAATTGATCAAATTATGTTGAATAATCGTCATGTTAATTTTGTTTTGTATGTATTAATAAATAAAGATATATGGCAGGTATAATTTCATATACACTGAACGATTGGCTGTTCAAACAAGCGAGACAACATTGCAGATTTATAAATAACATTGTGCATTTAATATAAAAGATAACTGTATTTGAAGTTTGTCAATTATTCTATATATGATGTAATACAATGCAAAACATTTTCAATTCACTTTCATGAATAAATACATGAACTGGATTGGTAAAAAAGCTCAATGAAATTTACATGAAGATTGTTCTATTGTACACGCAAACATATACATTATGATTACACAGATTGATGAAGACAACGAACATTATTGAATGAACGAATTATGTAACCAGTAGCATCTTAATGCAGATCTGGTAAATGAAAACGAAATAGTTTAACAAATAGTCTGATAGCCTTTATGTGTCACTTCAGCACACCAACACACACTTCTCAGTTTAGCGTACCATATAGATGTTTCTTCCAGATCAAAGGGGAGAAGTGTTGTTACAGCAAATTAGTTAACGCAATTAAGAAGCTGATTATGTGAGAAGAAAGGAGTGTAATTATGTTTGTAAATATATACCAAATGGCATGTCGGTGACCAGCATGTCATAAATGTTTATTGTCAAACGTCCTGTCTTGGTGACACGAAGGAAATAGGAAATAAACATTAACGCGACATTCAGTCTAGATATTGTCAGCCAATGAAAGTAAGGAACATATATCTATCAAGTTATCCAATTAAAACTTTGGTTTGAATAATGTACCAATGAAATTATTTTAAGTGTAAAATCATCATAACTATTTGGTTTTCTATCTTGCCATTTGCGAAAGGCTTTTGCTGAAAGAGGGTTAGTTTTTGACCATCTTCTGTATCCAAGTACTGTCATTGGCGGATTTATAGGTTTACAATTTGTGTCTGATGTGCAATCGGATTTTCATATTGTCCGTTTGGATACGTTTATAAGGTAAGTTTCTTACATTAATTGACCCTCTTGCTTAAATGTCAATTTAACACGATTTATTTGATTTGATTAGATTAACCACATATTTTATTGAAAACATTACTTTGTTATCTATTAGATTCTGAATGTTTTAATGTGTTAATAAGTGATAACTAAATAGTAAAATACAACATTGGGATGCAGTGTTTTCGTAGCTGGATTCGTAGATAACCAAGTACTTTTGATGTTTTAAAATATGTAGTGAGGTGCTTTGATTGTTGTAATGTACTGTTAGTAAATAAGTTGTCGGTAGATTTACGAGGTTAAAAAAACAGGATGTTGTGATGTACTTTGATGGTCGGTGGCTTACCGTAGGTCCTACTTCGTCGGCGTCTGCTAATCTCACGTTTGTTGTTTTATTTTATACACAAACTTTCTCCAACAAAAATAACAACAACACCGAATATCTGATCTCATTTTTTCACAAAATAGTCTAATGATCTAATTGCAGTTAATCATTCAATAGAAAATAATATATTTCGGCCATCCTTTAACAAATTCAGATTGTAACTTCTTATCTTATAAAATATTACTCGCATTATTAAACTCTCTGGAATTTGATAAGAATATCATATGTCAAATACTAACCTTCACATGTATAATTCAATTGAGAATTGACAAATTCAGAAATTACAAACGAGACTTTTGTATTTGCAATACAAATTTTCACATGAATGGGTGCTGACTTTGACATTGGAAAATTTGATAACTTGACTAGGCCAATTGTTTTGTAGATTATCAGGATTTAAATAGTATTTCATACAAGGTATAATTAACATAACACGTTTATTGTCACATCCCTATAGAAATTTAAGTTCAGAAAAAAAAGACAAAATATTTATTTTTGGTCCTTGTTTAAAAGTAGATGCAGAGTCCTCAAATCGACAAGTCATAACTACTGCTGGCCATGGCGTCTAAACACCATATGCCATTGTCTATGGCTTCCAATTCTTGTGTAATCGTTTGATCGCCTCTATCATGGAATCTATACAGAAAGTTTCAGTTATCAAGGGCTGTTTCTTTTAAAGATGAAGAAGAAGACGTGATCCTTTGCACCTTTATTAGAGTTCGCAGGTTCACCAGGGCCCCGTTCCATAACAGCGACAGCTTATAATCGCTCATTGATTGCTCAATGTATCGCTCAAGTAGCGCTCAAGTAGCGCTCAAGTAGCGCTCATTCTCTCCTGAACGAAAACCTCAAAGTTTGCTCGCTTTGGTACGTACGTAGCACTACATTGAGAAATTGCGTTCAAGAGAGGTTTAAAAGTAATCGCCAATTGAGCGATTACTTTGAAACCTATCTTGAACACGACCCTGATTTAAATAGTGACCAAAGAGTTTGTACACAGCTGTCCATGCAGCTTTCTATAGATTTTGGCTTTGTTTATGTTGACAACATCGTTCTCGTCACAAAGCCTTAAAGTGTTAAAGCAGTGAAACAGAAGGTTAATCAGGGAGAAATATCAAAAGGGAGTGGCTTGTTACTGCTTTTTTAAATCTTCATTGTAAAACTACCTCATGTATAGCATCTCATTTTCTCACAAATGTTAACTATCAGTATAAATGGATCCTACCTTGTTATACACCACATTTCACCTGATGAAGGAGTGAGCATATACCCCGAAACGCCGTATATCAACATGATATAGAAGTTGTTATCCAGAAAAATCATGTTTCTTATAAGTGTCCATATGTCTTCCAAAAAAAGTTTACAAAACCAAACCTTCACAAAAAAAACAACCTCCCTGGAGTCCTGTATTTCAAAATAAAACATTTATTCATTCTCAATCACGCACCTTGTGTAGATATTAATACGTTACTTTACTGTTTGCTTATCCGTTAGTTTGTTATGGTGAATATTGGGCGACACTGATATAGGGGTCTGTCGTTCGTCTCGAATTATCTGGAGAATAATACCTCCCCGCTCAACGTTTGCTATGTAGAGTATTCATTGCACGTACTTGTGAACATATTGAGATTTTAAACTAAACATGGAAAGATTCAAATACAATTGAAAGATGTTTTAATCCGGGAGTAAGAAAAACGATTACGACATAATAACACCATGTCTCCTGAAGCCACTGTAAATGTTTCTGTAAAACAATTCTTTTAAAATCGCCGTTTTGGAAGTTTCTTTACTGGCATAGAGAGGAGCGTGATATAGCACTTTTTGGCTTTTATCAAATTATGCAGCAATGAATTAAAGTTAAAGATAAGTAATAAATGTCAACTATATTTTTTATTAACACAACTCCGGCATGTGTGTATGAAGAGACATTGTTTTTACTTCTTTACAAAAGTAGCATTACATGCTACCAAAGACATCTAAAATCGTTTCAATGTGGCAGCAGAGTTTTGCTTTTGACTTCTGGAAAGGTCGCTTCTTTTCCCCGGCTGAATCTGAAATCTGAAATCTGGTAATTTCATGTTTGGCTGTTCCTGGAAACACAACCTACTCTACATGAAATAATGATATTTACAAAGTATTAAATATCTATTAAAGATGATATTTACAAGCTATTTACAAATATTAAAATACTTCTTCACAAAAATAATAATGGTAATAAATATATATTAAAGATGGTATTTACAAGATATTTATTATTTTGTAACATTTGTAAAGCTTTGTAAATATTATCTTAAATAACGTTGAAAAGTTTTGTAAATATCATCTTTGACTTTGAATAAAAAATATGACTTTTGATGAAACCAACTAACTTTGATTAAAAAAAGTTAATTCGATGAAAAAAATAATTTGATGAAAAAATGTCCTTGATGAAAAAACTGACTTTGATGAAGAAAAAATATCCTTGATGAAATTTTTTATTTTTTATGAAAACATGACTTTGAAGTTAAAAAAAAGACTGTTGATGAAAAAATAAATTTAATGAACAAATTATTTTGATTTAAAAATATGACTTTGATGAAGAAAAATTATTTTGAATAAATAAAAAAAATGATTTTGGATGAAAAAATAAATTTGGTGAACAATTTTCTTTGATTAAAAAAATTACTTTGATGAGAAAAATGACTTAGATGAAAAAATGATTTTGATTTTAAAAAATTACTTGATGGAAAAAATCTGACTTTGATTTAGAAAAAATATCTTTGATGAAAAATTGACTTTGATGAAAACATGACCTTGAATAAAAAAAAAGACTTTTGATGAAAAAATAAATTTGGTTTAAAAAAAGACTTTGATGAGAAAAATGACCATAATGAAAAAATTACTTTGATTTAAAAAAATTACTTTGATTAGGAAAATGACTAATGAAAAAATTATTTTGATTAAAAAACCGACTTTGATGGGAAAATCTGACTTTGATGAAGAAAAAATAGTTTAAGGACAAAGATGACTTAAATAACTGTTTTAAAAAAAATGGCTTCGATGAAAATAATGATTTTGAAAAAATAAAAAATGACTTTTGATGAAAAAATTAATTTGATTGATAAAAAATGACTGATAAAATAAACTGACTTGGAAAATAATATCTTTGGTGGAAACCAACTTACATTGATAAAGAAAATAAGACTTTGATGACAAAAAATATTTGATGAAAAATAGGACTTTGATGAAAAAACTTACTATAATGGAACACATTGAATGTGTGAGGGTGACTGACTAGGAACGGGATGGGATGAGACTGTTCGAATTCAGTGTGTTGTATTATCCACTCTTATCAAAACATTCTATCCTACAAAATTATTATGTTTGAAAAACATTATTTCTTGGATGCCATAAAAGCAAAGCACTCTCGTTGAAATTATGTAACTAAATGAAAACGTATCTACGTATGCTATAAATTAAGAATCTGTATGTTTTTGTTATATCTCTTCATATAATATTATATTTGTATTATATTTCAATAAGCCATTCATGCGTTCGTTGAGGAGGATGGTGAGTCTAGAGATTGGGTCTAGGGTTTCAGTGATATACATGTACCTGTGTGTTGTATATCAGAACAATAAGTGCTTAACGATAGATCCCTATTGGCATTACATAACATGTGTATTCGTTGTTACACCCGTTCCGCAGATTATTCAGAGTAATAAAACAAATCACTTCACCTAATTGCCTAAGTACCCACATTGCACATATCACTTAAGCATGTCTACAACAATTAGGATAAACATTTCAAAATGAAGGGCTTACTATAAAGTACGAGGACTAGACTAAACTAGATGGATGATTTATTTATATGTATTTCCATAAAATAATTGCATTGATAAACAGGCTATAGTAATATCATCTAAATACTGTTCCTGAATACAGAGACATACATAGAAACTGTGGTTAATTAACAGTACATCATAGATCTACAAACCCAAACACTAATACAAGTATTTATAAATTCATAATGCTTAATATGAAATACCAAATTAGCTTTATTCATTCGGAAATATTGCTATATTTTATTTCAATTCTCTTCAAGCTTAACTAAACATATTGGAAAAGGATGTCATGAACTTCTAAATAAAATTATTTCTCCAAAAAGACAAAACAATATAAAATTCATCTAGTTCTCACAGAGCATAGCATAGTTAGGGAAAGAAAGAACCGACCTTGACGCTTATACAGGTCTAACTCACTACCACCAAGTTAACATACCTAGCAACAATAACAGAACTTGTTAGTATGATTAACGCCTTACATGGGTAACGAATTCCATGTATTACAAAAGGACAAATGGGAACACGCCCTTGTTATGAAATACAAATTAATATCCTACTATGGTAACACATACAAAACGAGAATGTAGCATTATTAAATAGCAACAACACACACTAATCTTTGCAATCAATGTACGTGTGGCGCCACATTACAAAGTGAGAACATGAAATAACACATTGCTAAAATTGACTTCTGATAGCATGTGGAACTCTGGAAATTGGGCGTAATGAATTTGTGATGATGACTAAATTGCCTAACTACACCTGTCCAAATAATCCTTGCTAATAGACATTTGATAAGACTAGTTAGATCTCGGGAAGATGAAGTAAGTTAATTGTTCAGTTAGGATATCCGAATGGTTTTTTGTTGACAGTCATCTGTTAGTATTATACACTGCACTATTTAAAATTAAACAATATAATTACATCATGTCACTTTTTTGGCTGATTAACAATACTTTTACTAAACAGATTTTTGAAACCTTTGAAAGTTTATTTTAAAAGTCCATTTTCATATTGATATAAAAAATATCTCGTCTCTAGTAAGCTGTAATCGAAGAGACGGTAAATGCAGACGAAAGTACTTGTACAGTAATCTAAGTTTGATTCACCTAAAATTGCACAGTTAAGTTGATCTTAACAAAGTAGTCACATAAGTGTTGCTGTTTATATCAACTATGCAAAATAAGTTAGGGATAGTTGAATGTTTATTATTTATATTTTGTCAGTATTTCAATGAATAAATATATCATTATTTTTAATTTCAAATTTTACACATATCCTTGCCTTTTTTACCAGTATATGTTTACAGGCTGTACAGGCTTTTAAGTTTTATTTTGCATAAGTCTTCAATACCCTTTCATTATTTTCATCAACACAGATGTCTGTTAAAATCTAATCCCTCTAATTTTCAAAATTGAAATCACGCTTGAGTGTTTTTGTTCTCACAGTCGAATATAAATTGGCACGTGGTCCTGTGCATAGCTCAGTCGACCGCTAACAGTTAAGTTCAGCAACAACGGGCGTGGCTCGCTGAATGGGTGGGTTACCCGCCTCATTGCTGAATGAAAAACTGAGAGTTTGAAGGGTGATTCCCTGCCCCACACTGAGACATGAGTTGAGAGGCTCATGGTGTCACCTTGGGCAAGGGACTTTATTCGAAATGTGCCTCTGTTCACTCAGCAGTACAATTGAGTACCTGGTGTGGAAGTGCAGGCAATGTGACAGATAACCTTCGAGCGCCTTAATTGGTAGCCCAGGTTGCATATTTATAACTGTACATAAACGAATTTAAATATGTGAGCGGATACAGACAGAGTCAACTAACAGACAAAAGGATAATCAAGGGAGAGTTAAATGCGTTTGATATTCACTTTGTTTACATAATAAGATAAGCATACGATCATATAACTATATGATTAATATAAAATGTTTAAAGCTTAGTCCTACCCGAAAACTATATTTCACATTTAACAATATGTGTCTACTGCGTTAAAATTCACTTCCATTGCGTTGTAATATAAGCGGTATGAATATAGATATGACATGTAAAATGTGTGAACTTGGTCTGACTAAAAATGCTATCCATTTGTTGTTTGAATGTAATGCTTGTAATGCAATAAGAGATAAATATATTCCTGAAAATGGTCAGGTAAATTTGGTTTCTTAATAGCATAATGTACCAACTAGTAATTCTAGAAACACCCTTGTAAAATTGTCTAATTACATACGAGAAGCGCTTGCGCAAAAAAAATGTCAATTCATAATAATTAATTGATGTATTTGTAAACTTGTATTGTCTACTCAACAACATTGTAATGTTTAGATACATTGTGCATGTAAGGTAAGTAAACAAACATTTGTTCGGTGTCATTATAATTGTGTCATTTTGCAATGATATTCTTTATCTTATAGATTTCCCTTTCTGAGGGTCGGCCCATCAATAACATCTTTAATCTTGAACGGAATTTCCAATCGACGTCAATTAGCAAAGCACAATACACACAGTGGAGCTTCCCCATCTTGAGATATCATCAGACAGTAATTACTTGACAACTAATACACATTCTCGCGGGGTGTGTATTCATACTACCCACCAACTTATTACACCTACTTTGTTTCACAGTGAAACTTGTTAAACATGAATTTTGCGAATATATGTTAATAATTATATCCACTCACTGCAATACCGCCAGAAACATATATTAACAGTTAAAATATGTAAAACTTACAGGCTTTTGAAACGGGTCGGAACGTTACTTGATTACATAATAACATCTTACCCGACAAGCACACGGGTACAGGGGTCATCTCAAAATGTTATAAATCTTAAGGAAGTATACATTTAATTGAAATACTATTATTTACACATAAGCACATTTTAGTAGAGACAGTATATCGAGTTCAAGTATTTGAACACATGAATTTTATAAGTGGTTCTTATATCATATAGCTAATATAGATTTTCACAGTTATTTAAATCAATGCACTGACATTTTTAATTTCTGCATAAACAAATACTAAAATGAATAAACCACAATTAATTTGGTAATGAAGCTAGCACTAATTCTCTAATTAATTTATTGCCCCAATAAACTCGCTCTTCAAAATGATCTACGCAGTACGATCTATGCAGTTCACAATTCCAACACGGTTCGTTAAATACTGTTATCCGTACCGACACTTGGTATATTTAATACACTATGGTAGTACAGCTTTGTATTTGAGAATAGAATGACATTGGAATGACATTTACTATACAACCACTCACGCATAAAACGAGGAAAATAGTATGAAAAGACAATTTATATGGTTAATAATAATAATTATTAATCTTCCTATGTTAAGACTTATCACATTAGCTCTATTTGAAGCTTTTATACGTATTTGTATTGTAAATTTAGCTTGCGTCTGTAATCTTTGGAATTATACAAGAATGCAATGTAACACTTTCAAAGTTAAAATGATGTGTGTAGTTAAAATGATGTTTGCGCCATCCGAAATACATTAACCCAAAACCGAACATTGATAGCTAAATCTATGATATATCTTGACTATGACTATGTTTTACTGTCTTTTGACCCTAATATTACTGTTGAATCACGTGTCACATCCATAATCAACTATAAGTTTCACTGAATACAACTATACGCTAACAAAACCCATTCATGTGTTACATTTTATGTCTTGGTCATTGTCTGTGTTCTCAGCATAGACATCCAAGCTCTCACACATGAGTCTACCGCTAGGCACATGTGTCCCTAGCTCCCAGTATAACTCTTCACTGGCATTCTCCCTATATCAACCTCCCCATATCCACCAATTTTCCAAGCCGCTTTCAAACTCTGCCTTAGTCATTACATCCTAATCCGCACCACAGACCGTCTCGATCCATGCTCACAACCCCCAGTCACTCACTATTCATTACTGACTATCCCCAGCTCCCATCTTCACCTATCATTTTATCACCCACCCCAGATCGACCTCTTCACAACTCATAATATTAGGGCAGATTACAAACTGTGCCTCTACATGTACATCTACAATGAAATTCAACCAATGTTCAAATACCCACTCCTAAACCTGACAAGTACCATACCACAACCCCAATTGACCCACAATCAACGACTACTATCATGGCTAATATACAAGCGCACTTACACCCCTCTCATCTTCCAGTTATACAGTCAACATCCACAAACATACATACACACGCACTCCCCTCCAACCTTCCAACTCAACACAGGCAACGCCCACCACAATTAACCCTAACTAAAAGCTACCCCCTATCCCCGCAAACATACAGACACTCACACCCCTCTCACCCTCCAGTTCTACACTGTCAGCGCCCGCAACCCCCAAATCGGCAGCCACCCACCCCCTAAAAAATTCATACAAATGCACTCGCCTCTCACCAACCAACTCAACACAGGCAACGCCTGCCGCCCCATCCCTGCAGATACACGCGCACTCATGCCTCTCACCCTCCAGCTCAATGTGCACCACCCCAAACACAAACGCTAACCACAACGAAATCCCAGCCACCCTACCCCACAACTTTACCACCCCCACTTCCAACATACACTCCCTCCTTTTACCCTCACCCTCTATTCAGTCCACACCAGTCACCCCAAACCTCCAACTCCTAACCAACCATATGCCATATATGAAGCCGCGAAAATTTTGTGTTTTAGTGTATAACAATTTTATCACAAAAGTATAAGTTACTTATTGCTGGCTATAGATTAAGATTACATGGTCATTTAGGAGATAACTAGACTTTGTTTGAAAATCAGTGGTATACAACGGATTTGTTATAGATATAGATTAAAAGTTGAACGCAATGCGTGACAATTTTAATGGATAATTTAGAACTATCAGATACAACTATTTTGCAAGGTTATCGTATAATGCTCAATACATTTCATATCTAATACGAATTCTCATTGCACAGGGTATACGGCTGATAAATCCCTCTTGTTCTTCAATATATTTCATATATACCTTTTCACACTATACAGGGGTATATAGCTTACGATGTCCACTTGTTTTTGTAAAAGAATATTCAATATCTTTCAAATTTAATACAGACTTTTCCCACTGCGCAATGTATGATGACTTGTTCCGCCAGCTGTTACATCAGAATGTTCCCTATATTTCATACTTAATACGATTTTTTTGCAATTGCACTTGGTATATACATGACTATATCCGCTTGTTTTTACATCGATGTTGCATAAACCTATGCAGCCGAAGGAATATGTCAACGAAAGCATATTCATTGTAAATTGTAAAATGTAATATGGCTTTGGCTCGTTAGATACAAATTCATCTTCTATTTTGATCAATATGCTATTGTAGAGTACTCTCTAGGTATGAACAGTTTCCGTGTTGAAACTCACCATGATGTGCATGTGTGTCTTCGAATTTCACGTCACCAGCAGGATGTTTATCTGCGTACTTCTCGAATCTCTCATGCAAGTCTTCGAGTTCCTGAGGGTCACGTGACGCTCCTGGTGCGAGACCCGTTGTGTCCTTCTCTCCAATAACATGTCCAGTATGTTTAGGACTGAAGAAGGTCTGCTCAAACCTAACAGTTCTTGAAGGTACTATTTGAATCATGGCAGTGAACAAGAAATTGGCAGTAAGTCCTATAGTAATGCCTATCCATAACTGCATCATTCCTCTGAAAGGCGCCATTATCCAACATCGATGTATTCAAACTGAATGTTTTGTTTCTGAAGTTAGTCCTTATCTAAAAAAAATCATATTTCAAAATCGAAATTCTTTTCAACATTATTGCACAGCGTACAGTTTTCCATAAGGGGTTGTCAGTTGCCTAGGTTGTGTCCTTTGCTTGAAGATCGTCCTTCCTCTTCAACACTTCACCAGACGCTGCTCTATCTGTCGAATATAGAAATATATCATCGATCAATTGGTAGGTTGATCCAGAGACTGAAATCATGTAAAGTTGGCAGAGATAACGAAGGAAATACAGGTCACGTTTTACTCCTTTTTCAACAGTGTTGGCTTCAGATCAAGAGGTCCACTGTTAGAATATTGAAGGGGCTTAGCATCTTTGCTTGGGTGCAATGCTTCACTGAATTTCATGACATGGATATCCTTTTTATAACGCTTTCTAGCCTTCTCAAATGTCTCCAACCCTGCCTATTTAATGGCATTTCTTATTTACATTAATTGTTGAAACAAATGGTTGCCTATTGAACGAATTATATGGCTTGCTTATGGTTCTTTGTCAGGTCGCTTACTGTATGTATGTTACAGTAATACTCAAAAAGCAAAAAAAACCCCAATTATGTCAATGTTTAGTACAATCTGTGTACTACATATTACGTTATTACAATTATTACACTTATCAGTAAACATATAATTATTACAATTTACAATTTTAATACAATTTACGCCGTGGCTTGTGGTACTAGAAACATATTTAAGTGACTCATTCTCGGAACAAAATTCCTCTCAGGAATCAAGAATTACCAGTTTATATTAGGGAGTGAGGAGTTTGAGAAGCCCATTTCTATATTAGAGAGTGAGGAGGTTATGAAGCACATTTCTATATTAGAAAGTGAGGAGGTTGAGAAGCACATTTCTATATTAGGGAGTGAGGAGGTTGCGAAGCACATTTCTATATTAGGGAGTGAGGAGGTTGCGAAGTACATTTCTATATTAGGGAATGAAGAGGTTGAGAAGCACATTTCTATATTAGGGAGTGAGGAGGTTGAGAAGTACATTTCTATATTAGGGAATGAAGAGGTTGAGAAGCACATTTCTATATTAGGGAGTGAGGAGGTTGAGAAGCAATGATAGTCATTATTGCAAAGAATATAAGCTCATGGAACTTGAAATCTGTATTGCACTTGTAGCATGTATATAAACCATTATCTGTATGTACACATCAATTTAAACCATTTTGTGAAATGTATGTTTAACAAGTTATTTAATGTATACTCTTCATTTTATGGAGGAAATAAAGACCATTCATTCATTCATTCATTATTAGGGAGTGAGGCGGTTGAGAAGCACATTTCTTTATTAGGGAGTGAGGAGGTTGAGAAGCACATTTCTATATTAGGGAGTGAGGAGGTTGAGAAGCACATTTCTATATTAGGGAGTGAGGAGGTTGAGAAGCACATTTCTATATTAGGGAATGAGGAGGTTGAGAAGCACATTTCTATATTAGGGAGTGAGGAGGTTGAGAAGCACATGTCTATATATGGGAGTGAGGAGGTTGAGAAGCACATTTCTTTATTAGGGGGTGAGGAGGTTGAGAAGCACATTTCTATATTAGGGAGTGAGGCGGTTGAGAAGCACATTTCTATATTAGGGAGTGAGGAGGTTGAGAAGCACATTTCTATATTAGGGAGTGAGGAGGTTGAGAATCACATTTCTATATTAGGGAGTGAGGAGGTTGAGAAGCACATGTCTATATATGGACGTGAGGAGGTTGAGAAGCACATTTCTATATTAGGGAATGAGGAGGTTGAGAAGCACATTTCTATATTAGGGAGTGAGGAGGTTGAGAAGCACATTTCTATATTAGGGAGTGAGGAGGTTGAGAAGCACATTTCTATATTAGGGAGTGAGGAGGTTGAGAAGCACATTTCTATATCAGGGAGTGAGGAGGTTGCGAAGCACATTTCTATATTAGGGAGTGAGGAGGTTGAGAAGCACATTTCTATATAAGGGAGTGAGGAGGTTGAGAAGCACATTTCTATATTAGGGAGTGAGGAGGTTGAGAAGCACATTTCTATATTAGGGAATGATTATCGATTATCCAGCCATGTAACAGGTCGCCCACACGTTTTTCAACCACGCCTGTTTAAATGCTGACCTTCATGTCACCCCTAAGTAGACTCTAATCGTAACTTAAAACACTCGATATCTTCACATATGATTTGAGTAGACGTCCTTACGCATCATTAGGGTGATTTTCTTGTTTCAAAATAGTCCAAATAAAACTACTCAGTCCTTTAAAACAACATTTATGACAGGTGAGTATTCAAAATAGTTGTTACAATATGCATTGCGAAAATGTAAAAATGGTCACTGAGGGCCATAGAGAGGATAATCAACTAATTTATTCGTACATAACCTCTGTGCTAAAAGGACACATTAATTGTGCGAGTGGTAGATAATTCCGATTGCAATCGAAGGTTGTGCAACTAGCGACGTTGTTTTAAACTGAGAAGTCAGGACGACTAGCATTCCTAAACCCGTGTGTTTCTCAATGTGCAATGTTACAACAAAAGTAATACATCGTTTTATTGAGTTTAAAACAACAACACATTACGGTTGAATGTGTTGCAGTGTTTTTAACCGTTTGGGATGCTTTGGAAAAAATAGCGATATCAACGAATTAGAGAATAGGAAGATATGAGTTATTGTTGAAGAAATTGGGAACCTTTATGCAGATAACAAATTAAACATATTTATCAACGGAATACATACCGTTCTAAAGCTATATTTATACTCACCTGTATTCCTTTCTGTTGGAAACCAAGACGACAACTTAAGTGTCTCGACAGTTTCTTTGTCTTTGACTCTCGTCACATGTTGCCATTTCATTCAGTGTTAGACCATTGTTCTCAGTAAGGCGTGTTTCTGTCTTGAAATATTCAATAACATTCGACAGCAGATGTCGCAGAACTACATTGTGTTCTGAACACATGGACTTTATCAATCAACGTTTGAATATACATATATACATGGGATTGATAAACAATTATGACATAAAAGTTACACTGCTCTCTAACTAGTCATTTTTGATGTCCATAGCATGGTAGATAAACATAGCAAGATATGTAATTATGGTGAAGACTAAAACAAGAAAGTAACAACAGTTTTTGTGAGATACTGAATGAGAATATTGTACATATAATGTGTACATGTGTGCATGTACTATAAATATGGAATTATCTGGCAAAGTTGCAGTTGGATAAATTGTTTTGACATTTAAAAAAAAATCCAATACTATCAGACAACCAAGGCTAGCCTCTCACGCCAAAGACCCGGACTCGAATCCCGGTGGAGAAACAACACATTTTCCACCTCCTACTGGATATAATAGAAATCTTGAAGGTACTTTCTACGTAATTTATCACATTATGGAAAAAAAAAAAAAAAAGAATTATTTTTGTAATACGTCGATATTACATGATTTACATAATCTACATGTATCTTCTCATTTTAAGTTGAAATATCTGCCTTTTGAATCCAGAATTCATGTGATGTACATCGGAAACGTGATAAGCTTACTCTTATTTTAAGCTCATCAGGCCGGAAAGGTCCGATGGGCTTATGGCATGGCATATGCCGCCCCTTCCTATACTTTCGCTTTCTCGACTTCTTCTCCAGAATCAGTGACTCTAGGGGGCTGTAATTGTTTTGTACATACTCCTTGGCCAATGGGGATTCTAAATTGTAGATTTGATGACCCTGTGACCCAAAATATCAGTCACGGGGTGACGGGGGTCATGACCTAAAAAAACTAGTTTTATCTTCTTAAGTATGAAAAGCTCTGGACAACTGAAATGTTGTGTCTATATCTTTAGGATATATTGTGTGATCCTTTTGCCCCCAACAATGCAGTATATAGACCTAAAACATAATGTCCACCTTCTTGTGTAAAAAACTTGAAATTTTGTGTACCTCAGAGAGATAATTTATGGAATATTTACAAATTGAAATTAATACAGTGTACTTTTTAATGCCTGATGAGCTATAAGGCCAATGGCTCTATATTTCTCTAAGTGGAACCAACAAGGACGCCGCAACTAAAACTTCCTCTGCGAAAATGCCTTCCAAAACAATAGCAAACTTTGGTTGTTGTTGTTGTTGTTGTTGTTGTTAATTAGATGTGTCTCCGTGTTTCTTCCGATCGGTTCCTGGTTCTCTTAAGCTAGTCGTTCAACCACGATAAACTTATTGCAAATTCATCAAATTATTTGATATTAAAACAAACGATACGTCTGTAAATTATCGCTGTTTGTTAAAGGCATCGGGTAAAAAGTGGGGCTTACCAACCTTCAATGTTCAGCATAGCCGCCGTGGTGTAATTGTATGATCGCTGTGTTTGGTGCATCCTCGATAATCCAGCGCTATTGGATAAATACCCTTACTGTTTTCCAGTGCTTGTGTGTAGATTTATCGGAACAATAGCGCTGGATTATCGAGGATGATACACTGTAAGTGTAACAGGAGGGAACGCACATGTTTTGTCACTTGCAATCAACACAGGTGTCAAATGGACCGTCCAATCACAAATAAGATGTGTCAGCGGGATATATCAAGAACCATTCACTGGATTCTCTTCATATCTTATATATAGCTTCTCCAAGGAAAGGCAAAGGGCTGATTTGATATTTGACATCATTCTCAAGGTCACAGCGGAACTTTGAATTTTTCGACATGTGAATGTAGTTGTAAAGCTTGTCAGCGGGATATCTCCAGAACCATTCACAGGAATTCCATCATATCTTACACAAAGCACCTCCAAGGGAAGACGACGGGCTGATTAGATATTGGTGACTTTGACATTATTCCCAAGGTCACAGCAGAACTTTGAGTTTGTCAACATGTTAAGCCTGTCGGGGGCATCGATATCACAAGAACTGTTCATTGGATTCTCATCATTATCTTACACCAGTGGTTCTTTTGGGAAAAATTCAGAGCCTTATCAATTTTGCTGATCTTGACATTATTTTTCAATTTTGAAGTATTAATTTGTGGCGGGGGATCATGTCACTTTAGTGACAACTACTTGTTACTATAAGTATCACAAACAATTTCAAACATTTGAATACTATCTCTATCATCCTAATTCAATTTCTTCCCCCATACTTAAATTCAGACCTACCAACCACACATTACCAATAGAAACAGGTCGCTGAGCCAACACACCTAAAGAAAATAGAACTTGTAAATTTGTAATTCGCCAGCGATAGCAGATGAATTACACTGTATACTTAATTGTACTGCTTTAGATATTGACAGATGCGAGCTTTTACCTATTAAATTTGTTAAAAACCAAAATTTAACATCATACAAACTACTTTACGCCTCTAAGGAAAGAAATATTTGGAAATCCCTCTTAACTTTTATTAATATTATAACAAGAAAAGTGTCAAACTAGTATTACATGTTATTGTCAAAACGCAAACCTATAAATTATCTCGCAAATTGATAACACCTGTAATTGATTGCCAGCTAATTGTATCGTTTGATCTTTCAATGGGGTTCTTAGATTGTTTGCAGACGGTAATTTGAGTTTCAGATAAACACTGTTTTGTAAGTTTGTTCATTCAAAAGGTGAAAGATCCGGACACGCATGTCTAAATAAAGTGTTACCTTAATTCTATGGAAATGCTATGAGATGCTAAATCCGTGAATAACCAAACAATCAAAGATTACTACTAATCATCATGTACAGCGTGCAGACAGCAGTCCCGCGGTTAATTGCTACAAACATACTGTATATTAACGTAAAATGCACTCACATTAAGCAGGGCCCGGCCGTTGTAACCATATGAAATCGCTAGTTGAATAGTTAAGTAATCCGTTTATCGAAAATTTGGGTTGTTTTGATGAAGATGTCGGTCTTATATGATCAGTTTAAAATTTGGGAAAACGCGTTAAATTAAGATAAGGGGCCATAATCAGATTCCTCCAGTGACGTAACAGCAGGATACGCTTCAGGGACCACAGCGCCGCCTTCTATCATTCTAGTCGCCACGGCTTAATCAGGCACTTTTAAAAAAAAGCTGTATATGGATAATTACAGGCCGATTATAGAAATTTAAAGTCGAGTAATTGTCAAATGAAACCCCAGTGATCTTGGGTACGACATGTAATCTTTAATGTAATTAGAAATTGTCGCTATGGGAATACAACCAAAACACCCCTAGGTACCCAACCCTCTATTTAAAAATGTCATCTCAATGATAAACAATCTTATTTAGATGTCCCAGGTGTTTTGTCTTCATGGTCATATGTCCCCCTTCACTTTCACAGCTTTATTTCCAGTAACCCAAAGCTCTGTTTATTTGACCAGCGCCCCGTTCAATAGCAGCGAGCGCTTAAATTGCTCAATGTAGCGCTCAATGTAGCGCTCAATGAGCGCTTCTTCTCTCTTGAACGACACAGTGCAAATTCCTCAAAGTTTGCTCGCCTTGCTACGTAGCGCTACATTGAGCAATCGCGTTCAAGATAGGTTTCAAAGTAATCGCTCTTTGAGCGATTACTTTGAAACCTATCTTGAACACGGCACAGGTGTCCCTTTCCCTCCCCTTAACGCGCCATTAACTATTAATTGGTCCAAACCAATAAGTGTACAACTTCTGAAAAAGACATCATATCCCCATATGCTGCAACTTCCTAGCAGATGGACTTCCTGGTCCTTGGGTTTTCTGTTGATCTCCTGTGTGTCAGACACGATCCCGTAGGGTCTCAAGTGGTAGATGAGGTACTCAATTTCGAACATCATTTCTGGGGTGACGCAGTGGAAGGTGATGGCGTAGTCAGATACACTCTCATTGCCCTGGGGAAAAAGAGAGAGAATGTTTGAGGGAATGTTTTGCAGGACCAAACAACCAGTATGGTTTTTGAAAACGGGAAACGAGCTCAACTACAATTCTTGAGCATTCATTGATCGGATTCCTGTCCACAGCTACATACCGAAAGTTTGTTCACCTACATGAGTATTTCAGTGCAATTATTATGTCATTTGGGATGTTTTTGTAGCATTGTATCAAGGCGAAAACTGGACCGATTACTTTGCATTTTTCATAAGAAGACAGTTGAGTGTTCCATTACATAATCTGATTCGATGAATCATAGTAAACAGTTACAGTTTTGCAGATCTTTGACGTGACTAGGGGTCAATCTTTTCAAAACTACAGTTTTTTTGTGAAATATTCAGTAAGTAATCAACTGGGTCAAACATTCATGTTATATTTTATCTTATACTCTTCCACTCATATCACTTCTGCAAACCCTCTGTATGTCTAGCAGTAATTTAATGTGAAAATGATCTTACCCCATTTGCTCCTCGTCCATCGTATCTATACTACTAAGGCTGGTAAAATGGTTTGAAACAGTGAACTCTGCTCCTCCCAAGCGAGTCTGTCGAGCTGACTGTCCTCACACCAAGCTTCTCCATACAGCATGTCTGTATCCTCATTTCACCATCTTGGAGATACATTTTTGTTCCCTTCCTGCCGAACCTGATTAAAGCCTCTTTACTAAGCACGTAGCCTCCACCACCACTGTAGTAACCTTGGTTTAACAATTGTCTTGAAGTGATGTCCAAAAGACAAAGGGGCCGTTGTATTGAAGGAAGTTAGGAAGTATCTCAGGTTCTCAAGAATGACGTATATATGTGTCATCGTCTGCCTTCATGAACTAATCAGCTTCATCGATGTATTTTTCATATATGAGTTTGAAAGCTTGCATAGTATTCGAAGTCAAATGTGAACGACCTTCAGATACGTTCAAACCGATGGCAGGAAAGTTGAGATTTGTCTCTGAACTCATAAAAAGCATTTGTTGCAGCGTTTCGCCCACGTGTCCCGAACTACACGTGCTCTCTTCCGGAGGTTTTGTGGTGACATCATAACCCAACACAAAACCCTTTCTTTGCCATATAGGTGCTTTGCTAACGTATTATCATCTCATGAAAAAAAAGAAAAAGAAACATGATTATCCTATGTGCATTTTTAAAAATGTGGATTCACTAAAAAAAAACATAATTTCGATTATGGACTAAAATTCTTACAATCCTGCACTTTCTTTAGAAATACTATGATTATTTTTAAAATACCAACGGACGGTCTATGGCTAATTATGTTTATCAACGAACATCAAGTTGTGAAGTTGTGGGCTTAATGAAAAATAACTTGGCAGCAATTCGTTTGATTTACTCTTGGTATATTTAGTTTGTTACCAAATGCAGAAAGTAAAAGTGCAAAAGTAGACAATGTATCAGGAAAATCAATTGTGTGATATAACATAAGCATTATCTACCAGTTTTACTAAGTGAATCTTACTCAGATAACGTTTCACAACTTTGTGATATTTGCATTTATAACATTCTGCTATATTGGTGTGAAGGAACAAGCATTGTTATACTGGAAATTGAAAGTCAGTATTGGTTGTTGTAATGTGAGTAATTCCATTATTTCAAAACTGATGAACCTTAAGCAACTTACTTTTAACAAAGAGTCACTCGTTAAAGCAGTATGATCCTTCAAAATCAGAGTGTTTTGAAAAGGTCAAATTTGCACAAAGTTGCTTACTGAGGATATTCGGTTTGTATTACTGTAGTGACACCTCTAATATAAATCACAGAGATGTGTTTGATTAACGAATCGAATTCACACAGATCGAGTATAACCTTTTTTATCACTGATTGTCAAAAATGTTTGAACAAGAGTCATCAGAAGATGACATATCCCACCGGTTCCACAAAATTTGTAAAACACATCTTTGACAGATACTTGTGTATCTACTACCGTACTTCAGTTAGTGGGTATTACAGAGTTTCAGGAATGTTAAGGGTTTTAGACTTCTTCTCCAGAAGCAGTCAAAATCAACAACAACCAACATCCCTCTCATGTTTCTATGGAAACAGAAAAAAGAGAATTTCAGAAAAAATCTGATAATATCAAAAGGCACCACTTCAGTCAATGGGTAATACACATGCAAAGTTTCAGGAAGATATGATCAACGGTTTTGGAGCTGTGCTCCGGAAACGAATCTGTCTCTGAACAAAGTCCAACTTCAACATGTTTCTATGGAAACGAAAACAAATAAAATTTTCAGAAATCTTAAAATATCAAAAGGCACCACTTCAGTTAGTGGGTAATACACATGCAAAGTTTCAGGAAGATATGATCAACGGTTTTGGAGCTGTGCTCCGGAAACGAATCTGTCTCTGAACAAAGTCCAACTTCAACATGTTTCTATGGAAACGGAAAAAAATAAAATTTTCAGAAATCTGAAAACATCAAAAGGCACCACTTCAGTTAGTGGGTAATACACATGCAAAGTTTCAGGAAGATATGATGAACGGTTTTGGAGCTGTGCTCCGGAAACGAACCTGTCTCTGAACAAAGTTCAACTTCAACATGTTTCTATGGAAACGAAAAAAAAAATAATTCAGAAATCTGAAAATATCAAAAGGCACCACTTCAGTTGGTGGGTAATACACATGCAAAGTTTCATAAAGATATCATGAATGGTTTTCGAGTTCTGCTCCGGAAACGAAATGATTACGGACGGACGGACGGACGGACGGACAGACGGACGGGGCGATGACTATATCCCACGGTATTACATACCGATGGGATAAAAAGGGGATGGAATTTTAAGAACCAGTTACTTCCAAATTTTAATTGATAAAATATGTTTTGATGTGTGAAAGTCACCTTTGTAACAACATTTTTGTTGTCGTCCTCTGAAAACAAATGCTTATCTCGTAGTTTTGGCACAGGAACAAAAGAACAGTACCATTGCAAAGTTAGTCGTAATTTCTTTAAATGTCAACATGAATATTTTTTCTTTGAATAAATTAGTCATAAACTATCTTATCTTTACGTCTTTAGTCTTTAGTGTTTAATTCAATACATTTATCCAAACATTCCAACAGAATCAGTTTTTAGGTATGAATGCAGGGGGGTGCAACACCTTTTGGCTATGTGTTTGTATAATTCAAGGCAGAATTGACACATTCTGAAATTACAACCTAGAGAAATTTCCGTTTTGCAATCCACATTTTTAATATGAATAGGTGTTGAATTTGACATGTGACAGATATACCCATACTTGTTCCCGTGTATCGAATGATACCCTATACAGTTTCCCTCGTGAGAAACTTATGAGGCACAGTCTTTTATATCCCACTTCTGGTCTCGTTGCTATGATTTATTAGCCGATACACCTACACTTGTTTCTGATAAACCTACACTTTCTCTGATATACATACACTTTTTCTGTTATACCTACACTTTTCTGATATACCAACACTTTTCTAATATACCTACACTTTTTCTGATAAACCAACACTTTTCTAATATACCTACACTTTTTAACGACTGAGAATGCAATGGAGTCCATTTTCTAAATTTCCAAATCTAAGAAATGATAAAATTGATTTATAAAAGGTCAGATTATATATGAACATGTAAGACATTCACAAATGTTTCATTTGAAACCTGGGATCGGACCTGTGTCCTGTTTGCTTTCTGACCATTAGACCACGAGGAAACACAACTTACCTGTTATATAATCACACTTCCTGATTAGACTTTGAAAAAAAACCATATGGTTTTTATGACGCCGCGAAATGTGGTATATGGTACTAACAAGTTAATTCACTGGGATCCTATCGGTTAGTTTGTAATGGCGAATCTTGGAGGCACTCTAATGGAATGTTCGGTCTGTTATTCGCCTCGAATTATCTAGAAAACAATACCTACTAGCTCAACTTTTGGTATGTATTTGTGAAAATATTGACATTTTCAACTAAACTGAAGGTCACAAGAAACGATTCACACAAAATTAAAATATATTTTAATCCACGAGGATTAAAAACTATACTGAAACATATTTATATCATATCTCCAGAGACTGTTCATGTTTCTAGTCTTTAAAACCGTTGTTTAGGAATTTTCTTTACTGGAAAAGAGAGGGTAGGGAATTGTTTTTATCAATTTATACAGCAGCGAATTTAACTAAAAAAAGCTAGTACATGTCGACTTCATTTATTATTAACATCTGTAAATCTGTAAAATGTAATTCGCCTCCGCTTTGGCTCGTTAGATACAAATTCATCTTCTATTTTGATCAATATGCTATTGTAGAGTACTCTCTAGGTATGAACAGTTTCCGTGTTAAAACTCACCATAATGTGCATGTGTGTCTTCGAATTTCACGTCACCAGCAGGATGTTTATCTGCATTCTTCTCGAATCTCTAATGCAAGTCTTCGAGTTCCTGAGGGTCACGTGACCCGTTTTACCCGTCTCTTTAATTAAATGTCCAGTATGTTTAGGACTGAAGAAGGACAGTTCAAAAGTAACAGTTCTTAAAGGGGCAGTAGCACGTTTTTTGCAAATTTTATTTTTTCAAATTTCCCATAATGATAGTTTAAGTCTTTTATATTTACTTTAGAGGGTGAAACATCTTACTACTCAAAACAAATTATCTGTAGTAGCAAAAACGGTGTCGCGTACAAAGCAAAAATTGCATGGCGGCCATTTTATTGTGAACACATTTTATTATGTCGAATGACAAAAACGATTCCCATGGCTTTACGGAACCATGTACACTCATTTTTTAACTTGATTGTCCAAAGAGAAAAGATTTTTTACTATTGCTTCTCAAAGAAGTTTTTTACTATTGGTGACATTATTTTCCAAATACATTTCATCGACCTATTTGAGCGAAAAAACGTGCTACTGCCCCTTTAAAGGTCCTAATTGAATCACCCTAGTGAACAAGAAAGTGGCAGCAATGCCTATAGTAATGCCTATCGATAACTGCATCATTACTCTGCAAGGCGCCGTTATCGTCTAAAAGTGTTCACACTCCACAATCGATGTATTAAAACTGGACATTTTGCTACTGAAGTTAATCCTTATCTAAATATATTTTAAAATCGAAATTGTTTTTTAAGATTTTTTTTACAATGTTCATCTTTCTGCAGGCTTCCATTAGGAGTTGTTAGTTACCTAGGTTGTGTCCTGTGCTTGAAGATCGTCCTTCCTCTTCAACACCAGATGCTGCTATATCTGTCAAAGATAAAAACTTCTCGAATTAGCAATCTAGCAAACACGTCCATAATAGAACGTTCTGTGTATGATATGGTCCGAAGAACCGCCATTAGTTTGGCACAAGGGGCTCGTCCAAGGCTGCCAGGCGAAGGACGAACCGCGCAACAAAGTAATTGAGGTTCGGGGATCATATTACTTGCTCTTAAAGTTATTAAAAATGGATTAGTTTACGCAATTGAACATCGGTAATACTTACTATAGTTTCCTACAATAACTACAAAACCAGGCAAACTAGCAAACTCATCTTTTGCCAATCTTACTTTTATGTTTGTACCTAATAGAATTCTAAATTTGAAAATGTTGTGAAACGAAATAAAAAATCTGTCTATATAACCATCATATAAAATCTGATGTAAACACGCGGGTCTTGCGGAGGGTGGTGTCCAGGGTTTGAAACAGCCGCAGGTTGCTATTTTAGGATGAGTTTATAGAAATACACTGTCACTGTCACTATTTAGGTAAATGAAATTTATTTTGCATGTATTACTATTTATTTAGAACGATTTATGTTTCAAACTAGTTTATTAATTTATTTCTAGATTAACATTTGATTTACTAAAATTGCGAAAGTTGTGGATCGAGGTTTATCATTGTTCGTTCATTTATTTCCAGCGTAATTCAATATGTTGATTAAAGGTACATCGATTGTCTTGTTTGGGGACACATTTGCAAAACACTATAAATGGTATTATTTTATCGAGAAGTATTGACTGTTGCCGAAAATTATTATTTTGATGGTGGTCCGCTCGGTATAATGGCGATATAAAGGTCAAAAGTAATGATTTCTGATCGAAAAAGGGACAATGCACAGTGATTACCATATAATTATATATATGTATATAAGGTCCCTGGTCGAACGTAATTTTTGAAACGTATTTACAACTGACAAAAAGACAAATTTGGGTTGATATTGTTTGTCATTCAACTACTGTGCATGTAAACGGGACGTGTAGTTTCGGTTTCTGGACATGTATAAACTGAAAAGACAATATCAACTTTCAAAACAACAAAATCTTCTGGAAAAACTTGAATCAAACGATCGCAACTTTTGGAAGGAAATTGGCAAAATCGGTATAGGAACTGAAAGGAAACCATTTGTACCCATGGAAGTTGTGTCAGAAGATGGAACCCTGCGATCGGATGCACCGTCAGTTTTGAATAAGTGGAAATCTGACTTTGAGCAAATATATTCTAACAACGACGATGGATTCGACAATGAACATTTGAAAGATGTCAACATGCAACTACAGAGACTTGCTGTTACTACTAACCTGACAGATGAGGATACGACGCTAAACGAGCCTATTACGAGGGAAGAAGTACTAAAGGCGGTACAGAGGGCTAAGTTGAAGAAAGCTTCAGGGATTGACAGTATACCCGCCGAAGTGTTAAAAAATGAACAGTGTGTAGACATTTTGTATAAACTCTTTACAGCCTGTTTCGAAAAGGGTATTATTCCAGATAAATGGAAGAGTAGTATCATTCATCCTATTGTGAAGGCCGACACAAACGTTTGAATAC
This sequence comes from Gibbula magus, assembly GCA_936450465.1. Taxonomy (NCBI): domain Eukaryota; kingdom Metazoa; phylum Mollusca; class Gastropoda; order Trochida; family Trochidae; genus Gibbula; species Gibbula magus. Next base: position 26,257,706 of record OW388300.1, read on the forward strand.
CGTCTACGTACAGAGGAATAAGTCTAATTTCTGTGCCATGTAAAGTGTATTGTGACATTTTAAACCAAAGGCTTACAAGTTGGCTGGAAACCGAGAACTATATTGCAGACGAACAGAACGGATTTCGCAAGAAGAGAAGCTGTTTCGACCACATGTTTACTTTGTACTCAACAGTCAAAGCTAGATTAGATGCAAAGCAACAAACATTCACATGCTTCATAGACTTTAAAAAGGCTTTCGACAACGTTGACAGGTCATGTCTTTGGCTGAAGTTGAGGAAAGCAGGTATAAATGGCAAGATGTTCCAGACAATTCAAGCACTATATGATAACGTGAACTGTGCTGTGCGAGTGAATGACCTACTGACCCCGTTTTTCGATGTCCCTAAAGGAGTTAAGCAAGGATGCCTGATGTCTCCAACGTTATTCTCGCTATATGTGAACGATCTCGTGACTGATATTAACAATTTAGGCGATGGTGTCATGATAGATGATATATGTGTGTCTATTTTACTCTATGCTGACGACGTTGTCATTTTAGCCCCAACAGAAGATAAGCTGCAGCGAATGCTGGATGTGGTTACAACATGGTGTTCAAAATGGCGCCTTAATGTAAATCAAGAGAAAACGAATATCATACATTTTAGAAATAAATCTATAATTCAGTCAACATGTGTTTTTAGCTGTGACCTGAAAAATGTAAATTATGCCAATGCATATAAATATCTGGGCTTATGGTTCGAAGAACATCTTAATATGAAATACACTGTACGTGAAATCGCCAAAAGTGCTGGACGTGCTTTATCCCTCCTGATATCCAAGTATTACCAGTGTGGTGACATGGCTTACAGCGTATTCACTAAACTGTACGAGACAACAGTGCAGCCGATTCTGCTATATGGAGCGCCAATCTGGGGACTTTACACTCACAGAGAGATAAATAACATACAGAATAGAGCTTGCAGATTCTTCCTCGGTGTCCCCCGTACTACGTCGAACTGTGCAGTTAGAGGCGACATGGGATGGTCATCATGTCTGACAAAACAACGAGTTGAATGCTTCAGGTGGTTTTTAAAACTCAACCGAATCGAGGATGACAGACTGCTTCACAAAGTTTTAGAGTACAGTAAAAGAAGAAAAAAAATCGTTTTTTAATACTGTGCTAAAAATATGCAAAGAAAATGAGTTACAGGACATAATACTATCAAATGACTCTGTACGAAACATTACATCTACTATAAAGAAGGAAATGAGAAAAATCGACGAATATACCTGGTTCTCAGATATCTGGAACGACAAGAAAAATCCTTTACACGGAAATAAACTTCGACATTACCGATTGATAAAGAAAGACTTGGTTCCTGAACTTTATGTACAGACTATTTTATCAAGAAATCTAAGAAAATACGTTGCTCGTCTACGATGTGGAAGCCTCCCCTTACATGTAGAGACAGGTCGACACTGCAGACCCCCCACCCCATTAGAGCGTAGATTTTGTATTTTCTGTAATAATGTTGAATCCGAAGTCCATTTTATTTCAGAATGCCACTTTTATGCCGACCTTAGAAGTAATTTTAATTTAGATTTTTACAATACAACAGGGCCCTTGAACCTTTTTATCAGTTTATTAACGGAAAAGAGCCCCAAACGCATTAAATGCATTAGTACAACCATAAGAAATATGTTTTTTAGAAGGCAACTTTTTTTTATAACTTTTATATCTATCCACTTATACATCTATTTAATATCTTATATTTTAATTTTGTATCATTGCTTTTTTTACACGCCTATATTTATGTATTTATTGTGTAGTTTTATTCTGTAAAGTGTCTCATAAGCCAAAAATTGGCTGGTTGTTAAATATATCTTTATGTCTTTTAAAATATGATTTTACAATGTATATTTAACTTGTGACACTATAATAAAATATATCTGTCTGTCTGTCTGTCTGTCTATAATGATGTTGCTAGATTTTCATTGGAAACTAGTTATTATGATATATTTGGCAATTGGGGATGAATATGCAAGTTGAGTGAAATTATTTTAACTGAAATCACAACATACATGTACCGTAACTTGGAACGTATAAAAGCTTTAAAACATTATGAAATACAACGGATGCACTTTTAAAATAATGTTTTTTGTTTCGATAGTATGGTTGAATGAAGCAATTCGTGTCCTTGCGTTATGGATGATCTTATTCAGTGAAACATTTAGTTCATTGTTGAGGTCTTTGTCATTGAATTTTGTAAGTTAACCTTGTTAAAAAAAGTTTATAAAAAGTGTCCGTGTATCAGAAACACTCTTGAAAACGGCGTTAAATCCCAACTCACCTTACCTCACTTCATCAAAAGCCTGTTGAGCCTCTTGATTCGTGAAAGTAATTTTGTTCCAACAATGTGTATCAATGTGGTCGACTTGTAAGGTCCAGTGAGCGTAGGCTTCGCGGTATATGGTCAAAAACGTTATGGTTGAAGGCACTCAATTAACAATTCTTACAAATAACAAGTAAGATAGGATTAAGTTCTCAGTTGTTTAAATTTATTCAGACACTTCTCGTGTCATTTTCACTCCTATCACTTCTCACATCTTCCACCTTGTCAACAGGGGAAGCTCTCCGAACCATCTTCTTTTCCTCAGGGTCCGATGAATATTCACTAGCCAGTCCAATCTTCTGTGTATTTCTCCAAATACATTGGGTGAAGTGAAAGAAACAGCCTCTGATGAATGAGTTGGGCAAGATGTTCTTGTGGGTAGCTTTCTCAAAGTTTTCAATTTCATTTTTGTTTACACTGTTTAAAGTAGAGACAATTTTAGCTTATTTGGAATTACATAGTATTTTTCTTTGATATATTTCTTACGGATGTTGCTGTACAAAGGACAAATCAGTAAAAAATGGTATTCATCTTCTGTAATATCAGATTTACATATTTGACAAAATCTTTGTTCTCTACTTATATTCTTATATCTACCCGTTTCAATACAAAGTTCATGAGACGAGTATCGGAATCGTGCTGAACTAATTCTGTATTGCTTTACATTTAAACAACATAAGTAATATTGCTTTTAAAGGTTAGGTACGTGTCACATTTAATTGAAAATGATAATTTGTCCATCCAATTTTGAAAATATATATCTTTTAGTCTTTGTGTAAATTCACTTATGAATTCAGGATCTACACCTATTTCTTGATTTTGCCACGCATAAAGATGAACCATTTCTAGTTTTGCGAAATAATTTAACCCCCAGATTTCTGCCCCGTATAAGAGAATGGGGTATATTTTGGCATCGAATATTTTGAAAAATGTGTTAATGCTTAGGTCACCTAGTATACTCATCTGTCTTATAGTACCAACAAGTACTTTTCCCCCTGTATTGATGCATAATTTGTATGTGTAGACCATGATAATTGATTAGTGAAAAATACTCAAAGATATTTGTAGGAATTTGTTATATCTAATTCACAATCTTTATAAAACCATTTTTCCTTCTTCGAAAGTTTTCCACCCTTTTTAAATACCAGCGCCTTTGTTTTATCCAAGTTAACTGATAATTTTGAATTGTCACAAAAACTTTTAAGTTCATTAATTTGTTTTTGAGGACCTGCAACAGTGTTATTTCTGCTCATCATGTTTTCTTAATTAAATACCTCAACTCAATTAATCAATCACGCTTGTGTTTTGATAAGCATATACGTCAGGCTATGGATTAGGCTTAACGGTTCTTTCCCCAAAACTGACAATTATGCTTCCCGGTACATTTGTAATACTGATTTTAGGCGTCCAAGGCCGACACCGTTCCTGTAGCCTAGGTTGTAGCGTAAATTGTCATAAAATGTTCAATTGTATTAACAATAACAAACTGTTAAAAAAATAATGTAAAGGTAAAATTTAATTGTGATCATAATCGACATAATGTGTAGGTTTTGCTTTGTGAGTATCCGCACATACATACTGCTAGCCCCCTGGCCGAGAACCTTGAGCAAGCCGTGTAATAGTAATATGATTTTCTTTCAATCAGCAAACATTTATTTCAGCAATTAATGAAAACAAGAAATGCCTTTAAAAAGGCAAGGTTGGAGACATCTTGATAAGGCTAGAAATATTATGAAAAGGATGGGCATGCCATCTTAATAAAAAATAGAGCCATGGGCTCTGTAGCTCATCAGGGTTTCATTGATTTACTATCTAAAGTTGAATATTTAAGTTATTTAAGTTAGTGTTTACAAGCAAACGATAGGTTCTTAGATCATGACCACTGTGACCCCATTTTGGGTCACGGGGTCATGAAATCTACAATTCAGAATCCCCATGGGCCAAGGAGTCTGCACACAACTTTTCAGCTCTCTAGACCTTTTGGAACTGGAGAAGAAGATAAAAATAGGTTTTGGGCGTGGTGACCCCTGTGACCCAATTTGGGGTCACGGGGTCATGAAATCTACAATTTAGAATCCCCATGGGCCAAGGAGTCTGCACACAACTTTTCAGCTCTCTAGACCTTTTGGAACTGGAGAAGAAGATGAAAATAGGTTTTTAATGATGTGACCCCTGTGACCCCATTTGGGATCACGGGGTCACGAAATCTACAATTTAGAATCCCCATGGGCCAAGGAGTCTGCACACATCTTTTCAGCTTTCTAGACCTTTTGGAACTGGAGAAGAAGATGAAAATAGGTTTTTAAGGATGTGACCCCTGTGACCCCATCGGGCCTTTCAGGCCTGATGAGCTAATAAGTACATAAGTGATATTTGCATTTGTAACATTCTGCTATATTGGTGTGCAGGAACAAGCATTGTTATACTTGTTTTATAGCAAGATAAACACTGTTTTGAATCTTATCTTTGTAAATAGAAATACCCGGTCGCTCTTAATGTTGTATAGCTTATTTTAAGGGGAAATGTATTGGCTTTGACATGTATCTAACATTCAAGGATAATATGATGACAACTTTGTGAAATATAATTTCAAACGGGGTGTTGACGATGCAAGTTACATCGCTTTACTGTTTTATAGTATAAGGTACTGGATCCCTGCATTCTAGTCGCTAATTTTGAATTTTGCAAACCCTAGAGTTGAATACTGAAACCAACACAAAATTAAGAGCTCGTGGGATATGTAGCTCATCAGGTTTTTGGTGGTTAGAAGTTGAAGTGAGGCGAGTTTTCAAGAGTATTTCTTGCGAGGAGAATGACCTGAAACTGAAACTTACGATCAATTATACTAGAAGTGAATCAAAAGTGTTGACAACATCCCATTTAGACCTCATTGTCGATGGCAACAATTTGTAAAAGCGTCCTGTTCATTATTGATATCAGTGCTCTTTTGGGCAAAAGAGTATTGATATCTGATACATGGACACTTTTTTAAAACTATTTTTAACAAGGTAAGATAAAAACATTCAACTACAAAGACCTCAACAATGAACAAAATGTTTCACTGAATAAGATCATCCATAACGAAAGGACACAAATTGCTTCATTCACCTCTACTATCGAAACCAAAAAATATTTTAGAGTGCATCCATTGTATTTCATATTTTTTAAAGCTTTAATACGTTCCTAGTTACGGTATGTTGTGATTTCAGTTATAATAATTTCACTCAACTTACATATTCATCCCCAATTGCCAAATATATCATAATAACTAGTTTCCAATGAACATCATTATACATGTCCAGAAACTACACGTCCCATGTACATGTACAGTAGTTAACTGCACATGAAAGTTTTCAAACTTGCAGCCAAAAGGATTGATGGTCATAAACATTTTATTAAAAAATGTACTTACCAACTTCTTTGAAAAGAACAATAGATGTGTGTTATCAGTTATCAAATTACTAACTTTCAAGTAACTTGTAAGTAAAATGTCATGGAAATAAGTTTGGCACCTTTTCAATTTCAAATGTAGACTCAAGACTCCAATTGTAAACTGTAAAAGTATTGGTCTCAGAAACAAATTCACCAACCTATGGGTGAATAAATTACTTCTATTCCAATACAGATTGGAGGTAGTTATTGAAAATTTGACACTTTGATGACAATACAAATAACTACACATGAAAGTTTTCAAGCTTGCAGCAAAATAATTTGTTAAATGTATTAAGAACTTATCAGAACAAAAGGATTGATGGTCACAAATGATTAACTTACCAACTTCTTTGTAAAGAACAATCAGTGTGTGGAACTGTGTTTTCAATTTCAAATAACTAACTTTCAAGTAACACTTTTTTGTTATCTCATTATGATACCAATATGTATTATGTATACAAACTCTGTTTTAATCATCTCTCCCATATGCTTGATAACGGTATAAGGATCTATACCGAAACGTCGCTATTGTCAATAAAGAAGTTGATCTCTTCTTCAACTTGAGGAAAGAAACCATTAATTTAACTAATATTGTCACCTTTTCAATTTCAGCACAATTCCAATTATTGTCCAGTGTTGACTCAAGAGTCCAGTTGTAAACTCTAAACTGTAAGAGTATTAAAAAGTAATGTTTGTTTAATGTTTAATAGTTCTTCTTCAAGTTTTCTTTTCAGTAACACCAACATGTCCACATGTTCAGGTGTGAGATTGGCCCTCTGTTGGGTCACTATATCACCTGCTGTGGAGAAGACCCTCTCAGAAGGAACGCTTGTTGCAGGCACACAAAACACACTTTTAGAAAAACTATCTAGACGAGGAGACTTCACCTCATGACCTTTCCACCAATTTAATGAATTTTCACTCAGAGGCATTGGCTGCTCATGTTTGTACTGGGCTATCTCAGCCTAGGCTAGCTCAAGGGAAAACTTTGCAGGCTCTGCATCTATGTAGAAAACAGGTTCTGAAAATGGGCGTTTTCCTTCCCAAAGAGTGTTTGTAAACGGGTTGCTTTTTTTATTTTTATTTCTAATCAATATAAATCTTATATTTAACATAATGATCTTCTTTCATTATTTATTATACACACAATTAAACATTTTGTTTAATAATAACAATAACAACAATAATAATAATAATAATAATAATAATAATAATAATAATAATAATAATATCTAAATTTAAATTTGAAATAATGTAAACCCGAAATAAATTTGGAGTTTTAATAAGAATATTCTTATTACTGTCTGTCGTCAAGAAAATACGATCAGGTAGCGGCCACGCGCTATTTGAGCTAGAAAACGGTGTTTGCATATGCCGCCCTATGAGATGATGTTATGATTTCATTGCCAATTATTCGTCTTTATAGGATTTTACATTTTAGCTTTGCTTTTGATCTAAGTTAGTCTTTCATATTATCAGTATTATTTGTTATAACAGATATAATTAAATTTGTAAAAGGCTGGGAATCCTCTCTGTCCTCAAGTCACTAGAAGCATCACAGCTCCTTGCCAGAAAGTTAGCATTCTATAGACAACGTATTGTGACACTCCTCTAAAGAAACATCTCCAAATTGGGGCAGGCTGAAGTTAGTTAGTTATTAGTTGTCAGTTATTCGTTATTCGAATAACGAAAAACTAACTGGTTAGTTATTCATTATTCGAATAATGAATAACTAACTGGCATGTTATTCGTTTTTCGAATATGCTGCTGGCTGCTTATTCATTCTTCAGAGTTGAACAAAGAAGTAAATATAGATATATATTAAGAGTGAACTGAAAATATGGGGTGGGGAACCTCGTTCATCGATTACATTCAGTAAGCACTGGCTAGCTATTCAATATTTGAATAATGAATAACTAACTGGTTAGTTATTCACTATTCGAATAATGAATAACTAACTGGCGCGTTATTCGTTTTTCGAATATCATGCTGGCTGCTTATTCATACTTCAGAGTTTAACAAAGAAGTAAATGTAGATATATGTTAAGGGTGGAAACTGACAATATGGGATGTGGAACCTCGTTCATCGATTACATTCAGTAAGCACTGGCTAGCTATTCAATATTTGAATAATGAATAACTAACTGGTTAGTTATTCACTATTCGAATAATGAATAACTAACTGGCGCGTTGTTCGTTTTTCGAATATCATGCTGGCTGCTTATTCATACTTCAGAGTTTAACAAAGAAGTAAATGTAGATATATATTAAGGGTGGAAACTGACAATATGGGATGTGGAACCTCGTTCATCGATTACATTCAGTAAGCACTGGTTAGTTATTCAATATTCGAATAATGAATAACTAACTGGCGCGTTATTCGTTTTTCGAATATGCTGCTGGCTGCTTATTCATTCTTCAGAGTTGAAGAAAGAAGTAAATATAGACATATATTAAGGGTGGAAATTGACAATATGGGGTGGGGAACCTCGTTCATCGATTACATTCAGTAAGCACTGGCTAGCTATTCAATATTCGAATAATGAATAACTAACTGGTTAGTTATTCACTATTCGAATAATGAATAACTAACTGGCACGTTATTCGTTTTTCGAATATCATGCTGGCTGCTTATTCATTCTTCAGAGTTGAAGAAAGAAGTAAATATAGACATATATTGAGGGTGGAAACTGACAATATGGGGTGGGGAACCTCGTTCATCGATTACATTCAGTAAGCACTGGCTAGCTATTCAATATTTGAATAATGAATAACTAACTGGTTAGTTATTCACTATTCGAATAATGAATAACTAACGGGCGCGTTATTCGTTTTTCGAATATCATGCTGGCTGCTTATTCATTCTACAGAGTTGAACAAAGAAGTAAATATAGATATATATTAAGAGTGAACTGAAAATATGGGGTGGGGAACCTCGTTCATCGATTACATTCAGTAAGCACTGGCTAGCTATTCAATATTTGAATAATGAACTGGTTAGTTATTCACTATTCGAATAATGAATAACTAACTGGCGCGTTATTCGTTTTTCGAATATCATGCTGGCTGCTTATTCATACTTCAGAGTTTAACAAAGAAGTAAATGTAGATATATATTAAGGGTGGAAACTGACAATATGGGATGTGGAACCTCGTTCATCGATTACATTCAGTAAGCACTGGCTAGCTATTCAATATTTGAATAATGAATAACTAACTGGTTAGTTATTCACTATTCGAATAATGAATAACTAACTGGCGCGTTGTTCGTTTTTCGAATATCATGCTGGCTGCTTATTCATACTTCAGAGTTTAACAAAGAAGTAAATGTAGATATATATTAAGGGTGGAAACTGACAATATGGGATGTGGAACCTCGTTCATCGATTACATTCAGTAAGCACTGGCTAGCTATTAAATATTCGAATAATGAATAACTTACTGGTTAGTTATTCACTATTCGAATAATGAATAACTAACTGGCGCGTTATTCGTTTTTCGAATATGCTGCTGGCTGCTTATTCATTCTTCAGAGTTGAAGAAAGAAGTAAATATAGACATATATTGAGGGTGGAAACTGACAATATGGGGTGGGGAACCTCGTTCATCGATTACATTCAGTAAGCACTGGCTAGCTATTCAATATTCGAATAATGAATAACTAACTGGCGCGTTATTCGTTTTTCGAATATCATGCTGGCTGCTTATTCATACTTCAGAGTTTAACAAAGAAGTAAATGTAGATATATATTAAGGGTGGAAACTGACAATATGGGATGTGGAACCTCGTTCATCGATTACATTCAGTAAGCACTGGCTAGCTATGCAATATTCAAATAATGAATAACTAACTGGTTAGTTATTCATTATTCGAATAATGAATAACTAACTGGCGCGTTATTCGTTTTTCGAATATCATGCTGGCTGCTTATTCATTCTACAGATTTGAACAAAGAAGTAAATATAGATATATATTAAGAGTGAACTGACAATATGGGGTGGGTAACCTCGTTCATCGATTACATTCAGTAAGCACTGGCTATAGCTATTCAATATTTGAATAATGAAAAACTTACTGGTTAGTTATTCACTATTCGAATAATGAATAACTAACTGGCGCGTTTTTCGTTTTTCGAATTTCATGCTGGCTGCTTATTCATACTTCAGAGTTGAACAAAGAAGTAAATGTAGATATATATTAAGGGTGGAAACTGACAATATGGGATGTGGAACCTCGTTCATCGATTACATTCAGTAAGCACTGGCTAGCTATTCAATATTCGAATAATGAATAACTTACTGGTTAGTTATTCACTATTCGAATAATGAATAACTAACTGGCGCGTTATTCGTTTTTCGAATATGCTGCTGGCTGCTTATTCATTCTTCAGAGTTGAAGAAAGAAGTAAATATAGACATATATTAAGGGTGGAAATTGACAATATGGGGTGGGGAACCTCGTTCATCGATTACATTCAGTAAGCACTGGCTAGCTATTCAATATTCGAATAATGAATAACTAACTGGTTAGTTATTCACTATTCGAATAATGAATAACTAACTGGCACGTTATTCGTTTTTCGAATATCATGCTGGCTGCTTATTCATTCTTCAGAGTTGAACAAAGAAGTAAATATAGACATATATTAAGGGTGGAAACTGACAATATGGGATGTGGAACCTCGTTCATCGATTACATTCAGTAAGCACTGGCTAGCTATTAAATATTCGAATAATGAATAACTAACTGGCTCGTTATTCGTTTTTCGAATATGCTGCTGGCTGCTTATTCATTCTTCAGAGTTGAACAAAGAAGTAAATATAGACATATATTAAGGGTGGAAACTGACAATATGGGGTGTGGAACCTCGTTCATCGATTACATTCAGTAAGCACTGGCTAGCTATTCAATATTCGAATAATGAATAACTAACTGGTTAGTTATTCGTTTTTCGAATATCATGCTGGCTGCTTATTCATTCTTCAGAGTTGAACAAAGAAGTAAATATAGACATATATTAAGGGTGGAAACTGACAATATGGGATGTGGAACCTCGTTCATCGATTACATTCAGTAAGCACTGGCTAGCTATTCAATATTCGAATAATGAATAACTAACTGGCGCGTTATTCGTTTTTCGAATATCAAGCTGGCTGCTTATTCATTCTTCAGAGTTGAACAAAGAAGTAAATATAGACATATATTAAGGGTGGAAACTGACAATATGGGATGTGGAACCTCGTTCATCGATTACATTCAGTAAGCACTGGCTAGCTATTCAATATTCGAATAATGAATAACTAACTGGCGCGTTATTCGTTTTTCGAATATGCTGCTGGCTGCTTATTCATTCTTCAGAGTTGAACAAAGAAGTAAATATAGACATATATTAAGGGTGGAAACTGACAACATGGGATGGGGAACCTCGTTCATCGATTACATTCAGTAAGCACTGGCTAGCTATTCAATATTCGAATAATGAATAACTAACTGGTTAGTTATTCACTATTCGAATAGTGAATAACTAACTGGCGCGTTATTCGTTTTTCGAATATCAAGCTGGCTGCTTATTCATACTTCAGAGTTGAACAAAGAAGTAAATGTAGATATATATTAAGGGTGGAAACTGACAATATGGGGTGGGGAACCTCGTTCATCGATTACATTCAGTAAGCACTGGCCAGCTATTCAATATTCGAATAATGAATAACTAACTGGCACGTTATTCGTTTTTCGAATATGCTGCTGACTGTAAGGCCGCGAGCCTTGTGGGCTCGTAATAGGTCAATCCATTGCTTAGTTAGTTGTTCGATATTGGTGATTTATGCAGAATACATAGGTTTATATTTAATTAGTAATTGTTAGGTCTTTCCCGGTTATATCGCAGCTGTAACAATGTTGCTGAGAGTGTGAAGTTAGTGACTTATTCGATATTGGCTGTTTCAGAATACATACTTTAGGTTTATCCTAGAATAAGCACATAATCACAAATTCTGTCTCAAGGGTAAATCTCAGATACAACAACTGTTTATAAACGGCTACGCAAGTGCAATGTGGGATCTTCAAACTGAATCCGTTCCTATGCTTTTCAAGTTCTTTACTTATTCAAAATTGTATTCTTGTGTATGGATCACGTCGCTGACAACGTTTCAGATTATATTGGTTCATAATGAAATTCGAATTACTTTAGGTCCTACCGTAGGTACAAACATCAATCCATACATTCATTTATATAAACATATTGTATAATGGTCTCCGGTTTATCTTTGGAAATCTGGTCGAGTCCGAAGTTTGTCGCGACAAAAAAGTACATCGATAAATATTATTTTCGCTTATGCAGTTCACTTTTGGCACACTGGTGTTATAGTCTATGAAAATAAATAAAATAAATTATATATATATATATATATATATATATATATATGCATACATTCATTTGAAATTTGCGAGTGTGCATGCGTATATACGTGGGTACATGCGTACAAGCTTGCGTGCGTCCATAGGCATACGTGCAACGGTGTATAAACAGACGTACATGAATATACTTACATGCATGCGTGCATTGGCATATGTGCGTCTGTTCATGTATCAGCATACGTACATGCGTACACATTCATACATGGGTATGTATACGCACATGCGTACTCATTCGTACATGCCTTCTCATTCGTATATGCGTATGCTTACAGGCTTGCATGCGAAAGCAGATGTACCTGTGTACGATAACTTAATAAGTAAGTGCATACGCTTTTTAGGGTGAGCGTGCGTAGTAGATACATAAAACACACATGTGTACATTTCTATGTGCGTCCATGAGTACGTTTGTTCATATTTGTGTGCGTGCGTGCATACACATGCGTTCGTTTTGACTTGTTTACTTGCCTGCGTATTAGCATGTGTATATGCGCATATGTGCATGCGTGTATAACAATTGTAGATCCGAACACATATGTGTATGCAAATATAAGCATACATAGGTACTCACGTACACGTACATGCGTGCGTAAGCATATGTTTGTGCATACGTGTATAAAGGTGCGTTTACTCTTGCACGAATTTTCCATCCGCATTTCAAGACCTCAGTGCATGCCAATGCGTGAAGCATTGATTATATAATTTGTTTACATAACAATGCGCTCACCTCTGCATTATTCGCCTGACATTACACCTAATGTATATGTTGCACATTTGACGCGCAAAATTGTACACAAAGTGCAACGACTATGTTGCGTTCTATGCACGCATATATTGCGTCTATGATCCGATGAAGTTGCGTTTTGGTACAAATTATGCGCAAATGCAGGTTCAGGCACGACTAAATAATGTATGCTTGTCAAGATCGTGACCTTTTTTAGTAACGCTTGGTTAACGTACGGTACTGCCTGCATTGGAGGTATCTATAAAGGCAGTACCCCATCTTAAATTAGTTCATCCTCTACTTTCACAAAGTGAACACCATGAACAACTCACAAGATATCGTCATTATTGAAGAGAAGAATTAGGGCTCATGTATCTGACATCGGCTGCACTTCTACTTCTTGGAGAAGAAGAAATAATACAAGAAGCAAGAAGATGTTGCAACCTCACCTCGGAAGAGGAAAGCTAGAACATTTTGGTTTGGGAATTATTGACCAGAAGACACTCTTTCGGATACTATGAACAGTTACTCACTTCACCGTGAAGAAACAAAATGTTTCTTCGTAGGACCTTTAACCCAAGAATGGTTGATAAGTTAACTCCTCACCTGGAGAAGAAAAAGACTTTCGTGAGAGAACCACTTGAGGTTGGACTAAAACTAGCAGACACATTCCGCTTCCTTGCCACTGGTGATAGCCACACAAGTCTACAATACAACTTCAGAAGTATTGTTTGTAGAGTCTGCAAGTTTCTACCCGGGTTTTGCAGAGTCTTCATTGATATGTTCAAGGTGGAGGTACTAAGGTAACCCAGAACCCAAAATGAAGATATAAAGTGTTTCATTGTTACAGTTCGAGGTGGAACTACCACAAATGTTGGGGAGCTTTGAATGGAAAAAATGTTGCCATGAAGAAACCGGCCAGTGCTGGCTCCTTCTACTACAAATACAATGGATTCCACAGCATTGTACTTATGGCCCTTTAAGATTATGTCTACAAATTCTTATATGTAGGGTGTTGGGGGGATGATCTTGTTGTCCTTTCCTGGGACACCTATTTACACGGGGGTGCACGATGCATGCTCATTTCTGATTGGTTCGGCCATGTGATTGAAAAAGAGTTTTGCAATGCGCCAATTGCGAGACTGAGTATTGAAAATGCGTGAAACATCATTGAAGTGCTTTTATTGGTAAGATGATATTCGTGTCATTAGCACGGAAAAATACTCACGAATGTTGTCAATTCCCTGAATTGCGAGCCAATTGCTTGACATGCTCAACCTAGTCTTGCCTTTATCGTGACACAAGAAAACTGTTCACGCATTACACGACACCACGGGAATAAGATACAAACAAGTTGATACGAGTAGATTCACGAGTAGATTGCGCAATTGGCACGAAGGAATAACAAAACATATGGTTATTTCTTTACGCATGGGTACTTACTCACGAACAGTTAATGAATTATGTACGCCGGTTTGCAATGAAGATACGCATTGCCACGAATTAATGCGTACACATACGTACATGTGTATGTTTTCGCAAGTGCTTACGCATATGCGATTGATAAAGTGCATGGTACACAAATGTGCATATGCACACGTACGCGGTACGCATACGTCATTGTTTGTATATGCATTTGTGTGTGTGTGTGTGCTGTGATGCGAGTGTGCTCACGTACGTATGTGGTTGCATACATACTTTCAAAATTAAATACACATGCATGCCGACAAGCATGTACCTATGTACAGAATCAAACAGAAAGTGATGCGTCGATGTACGCAAGGACGTTTGTTTAATGCAAACAACATAAACAAGCATTTTCGCAAGTATCCAAGCTAGCAAACGTGCATGCACACCCACTTCTGTACACCGCTCGAAAGCATGCACTCACGCACGAGCATAACTACACATGTCTGTGCATATGCATGAATCCACGAATGCAAACGTACTTGCATGCACATATGCACTTATGTCCGTAAGCGTATGTATGTCCGTATATGCGTACGCATGTGACTATACACGCACGCATATATATAGTCTTTTAAACGCACGCACAAACATATACTTACTTACGCCAGTATGTTTCCTTATGCAGGCATGAATGTATGTGTATGCAAGTACGTATGCTTACATATGCATGCATGCAAGTACAAACGAATGAATTCGTAGGCAAGTAAGGCTGCATGTACGCATATACTCAACTTAAGTAACCTTATGCAAGTCCGTAAGCGTACACAGGTACATAATTGTACGCACGTACATCCTCTTACGCACACATGCACGTAGGCATCGGATGTACGTATGCATACCAATGTACGTATCCGTAGCATTGTAGTAGCTGTGATATACCCCAGAGATAGACCTAACATGTGCTTATATACCTATGTATTCTGAAACGGGTGCCAGTAACGTTTTCTAAGCATACATCACCAATAATGAATAAGTAATAACTTCACACTCTCAGCAACCTATACATATTGACCAAAATGAGCCCACAATGCACGTTTACGGCCGTATATAAAGCAGTATCATAGCTGAGATACACCGCAAAGAAAGACCTAACATGTGCTAATTCAAATATGAACCTATATTTTTTTAACGGACGCCCATGCATAAATCGACAATTTCGAATAAGTAGTTAACTTCACACTCTCAGCAAATTATTCAGATTAACCTATGACACAAAGCACGTTCGAGGCCATAACTAAAACTTTATTATAGCTAAGATGAACCCTAGAGACAAAGCTAATATGTGCTGATTCAATATAAACCCAAGTATTCTGAACGGGTGCCAGTGACGTATTCTATGCATAAATCGACATTATTGTAAAAGTAACCAACTTCACACTCTAACAGACGGATTCAGACTGACCTATAATTATTTTCGCGGAGCACGTCTCCATCCTTTATACAGCATTATTATAGTTCACATAAACGTTTTAGTAAGTGCTACATTTATTGTATTCAATCAGATTTAAACAAAACAATTCTTAAACGGCTACTGTACATCGTGAAGAGCTCGGTTCAGCTACTACGTTATTGACTGTCTGGTATAAGAATATCTATACACAATATAGGAACGTTAATATCGTTCACAGTATTTAATATTGATTAATAAACTAAGAACAATTATAAATTGCTAAAAACTGATAATTCGCTAGGTTCACATTTTGAAAAACAAACAAGGAAGTGTAAATAATTCGTTAACTTCACAGACCAAGTGCTTACTGAATGTAATCAATGAACGATGTCCCCCACCCCATATTGTCGGTTTAAACCCTTAATATATGTCTATATTTACTTCTTTGTTCAACTCTGAAGAATGAATAAGCAGCCAGCAGCATATTCGAAAAACAAATAACGCGCAAGTTAGTTATTCATTATTCGAATATTGAATAGCTAGCCAGTGCTTACTGAATGTAATCGATGAACGAGGTTCCACATCCCATATTGTCAGTTTCCACCCTTAATGTATGTCTATATTTACTTCTTTGTTCAACTCTGAAGAATGAATAAGCAGCCAGCAGCATATTCGAAAAAGGAATAACGCGCCAGTTAGTTATTCATTATTCGAATATTGAATAGCTAGCCAGTGCTTACTGAATGTAATCGATGAACGAGGTTCCCCACCCCATATTGTCAGTTTCCACCCTTAATATATATCTACATTTACTTCTTTGTTCAACTCTGAAGTATGAATAAGCAGCCAACATGATATTCGAAAAACGAATAACGCGCCAGTTAGTTATTCATTATTCGAATAGTGAATAACTAACCAGCTAGTTAGTTATTCATTATTCAAATATTGAATAGCTAGCCAGTGCTTACTGAATGTAATCGATGAACGAGGTTCCACATCCCATATTGTCAGTTTCCACCCTTAATATATATCTACATTTACTTCTTTGTTAAACTCTGAAGTATGAATAAGCAGCCAGCTTGATATTCGAAAAACGAATAACGCGCCAGTTAGTTATTCATTATTCGAATAGTGAATAACTAACCACTTAGTTATTCATTATTCAAATATTGAATAGCTAGCCAGTGTTTATTGAATGTAATCGATGAACGAGGTTACCCACCCCATATTGTCAGTTTCCACCCTTAATTTATATCTATATTTACTTCTTTGTTCAGCTCTGAAGAATGAATAAGCAGCCAACATGATATTCGAAAAACGAATAACGCGCCAGTCAGTTATTCATTATTCGAATAATGAATAACTAACCAGTTAGTTATTCATTATTCGAATATTGAATAGCTAGCCAGTGCTTACTGAATGTAATCGATGAACGAGGTTCCCCACCCCATATTGTCAGTTTCCACCCTTAATATATGTCTACATTTACTTCTTTGTTCAACTCTGAAAAATGAATAAGCAGCTAGCATGATATTCGAAAAACGAATTACGCGCCAGTTAGTTATTCATTATTTGAATAGTGAATAACTAACCAGTTAGTTATTCATTATTCGAATATTGAATAGCTAGCCAGTGCTTACTGAATGTAATCGATGAACGAGGTTCCACATCCCATATTGTCAGTTTCCACCCTTAATATATGTCTATATTTACTTCTTTGTTCAACTCTGAAGAATGAATAAGCAGCCAGCAGCATATTCGAAAAACGAATAACGCGCCAGTTAGTTATTCATTATTCGAATATTGAATAGCTAGCCAGTGCTTACTGAATGTAATCGATGAACGAGGTTCCCCACCCCATATTGTCAGTTTCCACCCTTAATATATGTCTATATTTACTTCTTTGTTCAACTCTGAAGAATGAATAAGCAGCCAGCAGCATATTCGAAAAACAAATAACGCGCCAGTTAGTTATTCATTATTCGAATATTAAATAGCTAGCCAGTGCTTACTGAATGTAATCGATGAACGAGGTTCCCCACCCCATATAATCAGTTTCCACCCTTAATATATGTCTACATTTACTTCTTGGTTCAACTCTGAAAAATGAATAAGCAGCTAGCATGATATTCGAAAAACGAATTACGCGCCAGTTAGTTATTCATTATTTGAATAGTGAATAACTAACCAGTTAGTTATTCATTTTTCGAATATTGAATAGCTAGCCAGTGCTTACTGAATGTAATCGATGAACGAGGTTCCCCACCCCATATTGTCAGTTTCCACCCTTAATATATGTCTATATTCACTTCTTTGTTCAACTCTGAAGAATGAATAAGCAGCCAGCAGCATATTCGAAAAACGAATAACGCGCCAGTTAGTTATTCATTATTCGAATATTGAATAGCTAGCCAGTGCTTACTGAATGTAATCGATGAACGAGGTTCCCCACCCCATATTGTCAGTTTCCACCCTTAATATATGTCTATATTCACTTCTTTGTTCAACTCTGAAGAATGAATAAGCAGCCAGCAGCATATTCGATAAACGAATAACGCGCCAGTTAGTTATTCATTATTCAAATATTGAATAGCTAGCCAGTGCTTACTGAATGTAATCGATGAACGAGGTTCCCCACCCCATATTGTCAATTTCCACCCTTAATGTATGTCTATATTTACTTCTTTGTTCAACTCTGAAGAATGAATAAGCAGCCTGCAGCAGCATATTCGAAAAACGAATAACGCGCCAGTTAGTTATTCATTATTCGAATATTGAATAGCTAGCCAGTGCTTACTGAATGTAATCGATGAACGAGGTTCCCCACCCCATATTGTCAGTTTCCACCCTTAATATATGTCTATATTTACTTCTTTGTTCAACTCTGAAGAATGAATAAGCAGCCAGCAGCATATTCGAAAAACGAATAACGCGCCAGTTAGTTATTCATTATTCGAATATTGAATAGCTAGCCAGTGCTTACTGAATGTAATCGATGAACGAGGTTCCACATCCCATATTGTCAGTTTCCACCCTTAATATATGTCTATATTAACTTCTTTGTTCAACTCTGAAGAATGAATAAGCAGCCAGCAGCATATTCGAAAAACAAATAACGCGCCAGTTAGTTATTCATTATTCGAATATTGAATAGCTAGCCAGTGCTTACTGAATGTAATCGATGAACGAGGTTCCCCACCCCATATTGTCAGTTTCCACCCTTAATATATGTCTATATTTACTTCTTTGTTCAACTCTGAAGAATGAATAAGCAGCCAGCAGCATATTCGAAAAACGAATAACGCGCCAGTTAGTTATTTATTATTTGCATATTGAATAGCTAGCCAGTGCTTACTGAATGTAATCGATGAACGAGGTTCCCCACCCCATATTGTCAGTTTCCACCCTTAATATATGTCTATATTTACTACTTTGTTCAACTCTGAAGAATGAATAAGCAGCCAGCAGCATATTCGAAAAACGAATAACGCGCCAGTTAGTTATTCATTATTCGAATATTGAATAGCTAGCCAGTGCTTACTGAATGTAATCGATGAACGAGGTTCCACATCCCATATTGTCAGTTTCCACCCTTAATATATGTCTATATTAACTTCTTTGTTCAACTCTGAAGAATGAATAAGCAGCCAGCAGCATATTCGAAAAACAAATAACGCGCCAGTTAGTTATTCATTATTCGAATATTGAATAGCTAGCCAGTGCTTACTGAATGTAATCGATGAACGAGGTTCCCCACCCCATATTGTCAGTTTCCACCCTTAATATATGTCTATATTTACTTCTTTGTTCAACTCTGAAGAATGAATAAGCAGCCAGCAGCATATTCGAAAAACGAATAACGCGCCAGTTAGTTATTTATTATTTGCATATTGAATAGCTAGCCAGTGCTTACTGAATGTAATCGATGAACGAGGTTCCCCTAACCATATTGTCAGTTTCCACCCTTAATATATATCTACATTTACTTCTTTGTTCAACTCTGAAGTATGAATAAGCAGCCAGCATGATATTCGAAAAACGAATAACGCACCACTTAGTTATTCATTATTCGAATAGTGAATAACTAACCAGCTAGTTAGTTATTCATTATTCAAATATTGAATAGCTAGCCTGTGCTTACCGAATGTAATCGATGAACGAGGTTCCACATCCCATGTTGTCAGTTTCCACCCTTAATATATGTCTATATTTACTTCTTTGTTCAACTCTGAAGAATGAATAAGCAGCCAGCAGCATATTCGAAAAACGAATAACGCGCCAGTTAGTTATTCATTATTCGAATATTGAATAGCTAGCCAGTGCTTACTGAATGTAATCGATGAACGAGGTTCCACATCCCATATTGTCAGTTTCCACCCTTAATATATGTCTATATTTACTTCTTTGTTCAACTCTGAAGAATGAATAAGCAGCCAGCATGATATTCGAAAAACGAATAACGCGCCAGTTAGTTATTCATTATTCGAATAGTGAATAACTAACCAGTTAGTTATTCATTATTCGAATATTGAATAGCTAGCCAGTGCTTACTGAATGTAATCGATGAACGAGGTTCCACATCCCATATTGTCAGTTTCCACCCTTAATATATGTCTATATTTACTTCTTTGTTCAACTCTGAAGAATGAATAAGCAGCCAGCAGCATATTCGAAAAACGAATAACGCGCCAGTTAGTTATTCATTATTCGAATATTGAATAGCTAGCCAGTGCTTACTGAATGTAATCGATGAACGAGGTTCCCCACCCCATATTGTCAGTTTCCACCCTTAATATATATCTACATTTACTTCTTTGTTCAACTCTGAAGTATGAATAAGCAGCCAGCATGATATTCGAAAAACGAATAACTCGTCAGTTAGTTATTCATTATTCGAATAGTGAATAACTAACCAGTTAGTTATTCATTATTCAAATATTGAATAGCTAGCCAGTGCTTACTGAATGTAATCGATGAACGAGGTTACCCACCCCATATTGTCAGTTTCCACCCTTAATATATATCTACATTTACTTCTTTGTTCAACTCTGAAGTATGAATAAGCAGCCAGCATGATATTCGAAAAACGAATAACGCGCCAGTTAGTTATTCATTATTCGAATAGTGAATAACTAACCAGCTAGTTCGTTATTCATTATTCAAATATTGAATAGCTAGCCAGTGCTTACTGAATGTAATCGATGAACGAGGTTCCACATCCCATATTGTCAGTTTCCACCCTTAATATATATCTACATTTACTTCTTTGTTCAACTCTGAAGTATGAATAAGCAGCCAGCTTGATATTCGAAAAACGAATAACGCGCCAGTTAGTTATTCATTATTCGAATAGTGAATAACTAACCAGTTAGTTATTCATTATTCAAATATTGAATAGCTAGCCAGTGCTTACTGAATGTAATCGATGAACGAGGTTACCCACCCCATATTGTCAGTTTCCACCCTTAATATATATCTATATTTACTTCTTTGTTCAGCTCTGAAGAATGAATAAGCAGCCAACATGATATTCGAAAAACGAATAACGCGCCAGTCAGTTATTCATTATTCGAATAATGAATAACTAACCAGTTAGTTATTCATTATTCGAATATTGAATAGCTAGCCAGTGCTTACTGAATGTAATCGATGAACGAGGTTCCCCACCCCATATTGTCAGATTCCACCCTTAATATATGTCTATATTTACTTCTTTGTTCAACTCTGAAGAATGAATAAGCAGCCAGCAGCATATTCGAAAAACGAATAACGCGCCAGTTAGTTATTCATTATTCGAATAATGAATAACTAACCAGTTAGTTATTCATTATTCGAATATTGAATAGCTAGCCAGTGCTTACTGAATATAATCGATGAACGAGGTTCCACATCCCATATTGTCAGTTTCCACCCTTAATATATGTCTATATTTACTTCTTTGTTCAACTCTGAAGAATGAATAAGCAGCCAGCAGCATATTCGAAAAACGAATAACGCGCCAGTTAGTTATTCATTATTCGAATATTGAATAGCTAGCCAGTGCTTACTGATTGTAATCGATGAACGAGGTTCCCCACCCCATATTGTCAGTTTCCACCCTTAATATATGTCTATATTTACTTCTTTGTTCAACTATGAAGAATGAATAAGCAGCCAGCAGCATATTCGAAAAACGAATAACGCGCCAGTTAGTTATTCATTATTCGAATATTGAATAGCTAGCCAGTGCTTACTGAATGTAATCGATGAACGAGGTTCCCCACCCCATATTGTCAGTTTCCACCCTTAATATATATCTACATTTACTTCTTTGTTCAACTCTGAAGTATGAATAAGCAGCCAGCATGATATTCGAAAAACGAATAACGCGCCAGTTAGTTATTCATTATTCGAATAGTGAATAACTAACCAGCTAGTTAGTTATTCATTATTCAAATATTGAATAGCTAGCCAGTGCTTACTGAATGTAATCGATGAACGAGGTTCCACATCCCATATTGTCAGTTTCCACCCTTAATATATATCTACATTTACTTCTTTGTTCAACTCTGAAGTATGAATAAGCAGCCAGCTTGATATTCGAAAAACGAATAACGCGCCAGTTAGTTATTCATTATTCGAATAGTGAATAACTAACCAGTTAGTTATTCATTATTCAAATATTGAATAGCTAGCCAGTGCTTACTGAATGTAATCGACGAACGAGGTTCCACATCCCATATTGTCAGTTTCCACCCTTAATATATGTCTATATTTACTTCTTTGTTCAACTCTGAAGAATGAATAAGCAGCCAGCAGCATATTCGAAAAACAAATAACGCGCCAGTTAGTTATTCATTATTTGAATATTGAATAGCTAGCAAGTGCTTACTGAATGTAATCGATGAACGAGGTTCCCCACCCCATATTGTCAGTTTCCACCCTTAATATATGTCTATATTTACTTTTTTGTTCAACTCTGAAGAATGAATAAGCAGCCAGCAGCATATTCGAAAAACGAATAACGCGCCAGTTAGTTATTCATTATTCGAATATTGAATAGCTAGCCAGTGCTTACTGAATGTAATCGATGAACGAGGTTCCACATCCCATATTGTCAGTTTCCACCCTTAATATATGTCTATATTTACTTCTTTGTTCAACTCTGAAGAATGAATAAGCAGCCAGCTTGATATTCGAAAAACGAATAACGCGCCAGTTAGTTATTCATTATTCGAATATTGAATAGCTAGCCAGTGCTTACTGAATGTAATCGATGAACGCGGTTCCACATCCCATATTGTCAGTTTCCACCCTTAATATATGTCTATATTTACTTCTTTGTTCAACTCTGAAGAATGAATAAGCAGCCAGCTTGATATTCGAAAAACGAATAACGCGACAGTTAGTTATTCATTATTCGAATATTGAATAGCTAGCCAGTGCTTACTGAATGTAATCGATGAACGAGGTTCCACATCCCATATTGTCAGTTTCCACCCTTAATATATGTCTATATTTACTTCTTTGTTCAACTCTGAAGAATGAATAAGCAGCCAGCATGATATTCGAAAAACGAATAACGCGCCAGTTAGTTATTCATTATTCGAATAGTGAATAACTAACCAGTTAGTTATTCATTATTCGAATATTGAATAGCTAGCCAGTGCTTACTGAATGTAATCGACGAACGAGGTTCCACATCCCATATTGTCAGTTTCCACCCTTAATATATGTCTATATTTACTTCTTTGTTCAACTCTGAAGAATGAATAAGCAGCCAGCAGCATATTCGAAAAACAAATAACGCGCCAGTTAGTTATTCATTATTCGAATATTGAATAGCTAGCCAGTGCTTACTGAATGTAATCGATGAACGAGGTTACCCACCCCATATTGTCAGTTTCCACCCTTAATATATATCTACATTTACTTCTTTGTTCAACTCTGAAGTATGAATAAGCAGCCAGCATGATATTCGAAAAACGAATAACGCGCCAGTTAGTTATTCATTATTCGAATAGTGAATAACTAACCAGCTAGTTCGTTATTCATTATTCAAATATTGAATAGCTAGCCAGTGCTTACTGAATGTAATCGATGAACGAGGTTCCACATCCCATATTGTCAGTTTCCACCCTTAATATATATCTACATTTACTTCTTTGTTCAACTCTGAAGTATGAATAAGCAGCCAGCTTGATATTCGAAAAACGAATAACGCGCCAGTTAGTTATTCATTATTCGAATAGTGAATAACTAACCAGTTAGTTATTCATTATTCTAATATTGAATAGCTAGCCAGTGCTTACTGAATGTAATCGATGAACGAGGTTACCCACCCCATATTGTCAGTTTCCACCCTTAATATATATCTATATTTACTTCTTTGTTCAGCTCTGAAGAATGAATAAGCAGCCAACATGATATTCGAAAAACGAATAACGCGCCAGTCAGTTATTCATTATTCGAATAATGAATAACTAACCAGTTAGTTATTCATTATTCGAATATTGAATAGCTAGCCAGTGCTTACTGAATGTAATCGATGAACGAGGTTCCCCACCCCATATTGTCAGATTCCACCCTTAATATATGTCTATATTTACTTCTTTGTTCAACTCTGAAGAATGAATAAGCAGCCAGCAGCATATTCGAAAAACGAATAACGCGCCAGTTAGTTATTCATTATTCGAATAATGAATAACTAACCAGTTAGTTATTCATTATTCGAATATTGAATAGCTAGCCAGTGCTTACTGAATATAATCGATGAACGAGGTTCCACATCCCATATTGTCAGTTTCCACCCTTAATATATGTCTATATTTACTTCTTTGTTCAACTCTGAAGAATGAATAAGCAGCCAGCAGCATATTCGAAAAACGAATAACGCGCCAGTTAGTTATTCATTATTCGAATATTGAATAGCTAGCCAGTGCTTACTGATTGTAATCGATGAACGAGGTTCCCCACCCCATATTGTCAGTTTCCACCCTTAATATATGTCTATATTTACTTCTTTGTTCAACTCTGAAGAATGAATAAGCAGCCAGCAGCATATTCGAAAAACGAATAACGCGCCAGTTAGTTATTCATTATTCGAATATTGAATAGCTAGCCAGTGCTTACTGAATGTAATCGATGAACGAGGTTCCCCACCCCATATTGTCAGTTTCCACCCTTAATATATATCTACATTTACTTCTTTGTTCAACTCTGAAGAATGAATAAGCAGCCAGCAGCATATTCGAAAAACGAATAACGCGCCAGTTAGTTATTCATTATTCGAATATTGAATAGCTAGCCAGTGCTTACTGATTGTAATCGATGAACGAGGTTCCCCACCCCATATTGTCAGTTTCCACCCTTAATATATGTCTATATTTACTTCTTTGTTCAACTCTGAAGAATGAATAAGCAGCCAGCAGCATATTCGAAAAACGAATAACGCGCCAGTTAGTTATTCATTATTCGAATATTGAATAGCTAGCCAGTGCTTACTGAATGTAATCGATGAACGAGGTTCCCCACCCCATATTGTCAGTTTCCACCCTTAATATATATCTACATTTACTTCTTTGTTCAACTCTGAAGAATGAATAAGCAGCCAGCAGCATATTCGAAAAACGAATAACGCGCCAGTTAGTTATTCATTATTCGAATAGTGAATAACTAACCAGCTTGTTAGTTATTCATTATTCAAATATTGAATAGCTAGCCAGTGCTTACTGAATGTAATCGATGAACGAGGTTCCACATCCCATATTGTCAGTTTCCACCCTTAATATATATCTACATTTACTTCTTTGTTCAACTCTGAAGTATGAATAAGCAGCCAGCTTGATATTCGAAAAACGAATAACGCGCCAGTTAGTTATTCATTATTCGAATAGTGAATAACTAACCAGTTAGTTATTCATTATTCAAATATTGAATAGCTAGCCAGTGCTTACTGAATGTAATCGACGAACGAGGTTCCACATCCCATATTGTCAGTTTCCACCCTTAATATATGTCTATATTTACTTCTTTGTTCAACTCTGAAGAATGAATAAGCAGCCAGCAGCATATTCGAAAAACAAATAACGCGCCAGTTAGTTATTCATTATTCGAATATTGAATAGCTAGCAAGTGCTTACTGAATGTAATCGATGAACGAGGTTCCCCACCCCATATTGTCAGTTTCCACCCTTAATATATGTCTATATTTACTTCTTTGTTCAACTCTGAAGAATGAATAAGCAGCCAGCAGCATATTCGAAAAACGAATAACGCGCCAGTTAGTTATTCATTATTCGAATATTGAATAGCTAGCCACTGCTTACTGAATGTAATCGATGAACGAGGTTCCCCACCCCATATTGTCAGTTTCCACCCTTAATATATATCTACATTTACTTCTTTGTTCAACTCTGAAGTATGAATAAGCAGCCAGCATGATATTCGAAAAACGAATAACGCGCCAGTTAGTTATTCATTATTCGAATAGTGAATAACTAACCAGCTAGTTAGTTATTCATTATTCAAATATTGAATAGCTAGCCAGTGCTTACCGAATGTAATCGATGAACGAGGTTCCACATCCCATAATGTCAGTTTCCACCCTTAATATATATCTACATTTACTTCTTTGTTCAACTCTGAAGTATGAATAAGCAGCCAGCTTGATATTCGAAAAACGAATAACGCGCCAGTTAGTTATTCAATATTCGAATAATGAATAACTAACTGGTTAGTTATTCATTATTCGAATATTGAATAGCTAGCCAGTGCTTACTGAATGTAATCGATGAACGAGGTTCCCCACCCCATATTGTCAGTTTCCACCCTTAATATATGTCTATATTTACTTCTTTGTTCAACTCTGAAGAATGAATAAGCAGCCAGCAGCATATTCGAAAAACGAATAACGCGCCAGTTAGTTATTCATTATTCGAATATTGAATAGCTAGCCAGTGCTTACTGAATGTAATCGATGAACGAGGTTCCCCACCCCATATTGTCAGTTTCCACCCTTAATATATATCTACATTTACTTCTTTGTTCAACTCTGAAGTATGAATAAGCAGCCAGCATGATATTCGAAAAACGAATAACGCGCCAGTTAGTTATTCATTATTCGAATAGTGAATAACTAACCAGCTAGTTAGTTATTCATTATTCAAATATTGAATAGCTAGCCAGTGCTTACTGAATGTAATCGATGAACGAGGTTCCACATCCCATATTGTCAGTTTCCACCCTTAATATATATCTACATTTACTTCTTTGTTCAACTCTGAAGTATGAATAAGCAGCCAGCTTGATATTCGAAAAACGAATAACGCGCCAGTTAGTTATTCATTATTCGAATAGTGAATAACTAACCAGTTAGTTATTCATTATTCAAATATTGAATAGCTAGCCAGTGCTTACTGAATGTAATCGACGAACGAGGTTCCACATCCCATATTGTCAGTTTCCACCCTTAATATATGTCTATATTTACTTCTTTGTTCAACTCTGAAGAATGAATAAGCAGCCAGCAGCATATTCGAAAAACAAATAACGCGCCAGTTAGTTATTCATTATTCGAATATTGAATAGCTAGCAAGTGCTTACTGAATGTAATCGATGAACGAGGTTCCCCACCCCATATTGTCAGTTTCCACCCTTAATATATGTCTATATTTACTTCTTTGTTCAACTCTGAAGAATGAATAAGCAGCCAGCAGCATATTCGAAAAACGAATAACGCGCCAGTTAGTTATTCATTATTCGAATATTGAATAGCTAGCCACTGCTTACTGAATGTAATCGATGAACGAGGTTCCCCACCCCATATTGTCAGTTTCCACCCTTAATATATATCTACATTTACTTCTTTGTTCAACTCTGAAGTATGAATAAGCAGCCAGCATGATATTCGAAAAACGAATAACGCGCCAGTTAGTTATTCATTATTCGAATAGTGAATAACTAACCAGCTAGTTCGTTATTCATTATTCAAATATTGAATAGCTAGCCAGTGCTTACTGAATGTAATCGATGAACGAGGTTCCACATCCCATATTGTCAGTTTCCACCCTTAATATATATCTACATTTACTTCTTTGTTCAACTCTGAAGTATGAATAAGCAGCCAGCTTGATATTCGAAAAACGAATAACGCGCCAGTTAGTTATTCATTATTCGAATAGTGAATAACTAACCAGTTAGTTATTCATTATTCAAATATTGAATAGCTAGCCAGTGCTTACTGAATGTAATCGATGAACGAGGTTACCCACCCCATATTGTCAGTTTCCACCCTTAATATATATCTATATTTACTTCTTTGTTCAGCTCTGAAGAATGAATAAGCAGCCAACATGATATTCGAAAAACGAATAACGCGCCAGTCAGTTATTCATTATTCGAATAATGAATAACTAACCAGTTAGTTATTCATTATTCGAATATTGAATAGCTAGCCAGTGCTTACTGAATGTAATCGATGAACGAGGTTCCCCACCCCATATTGTCAGATTCCACCCTTAATATATGTCTATATTTACTTCTTTGTTCAACTCTGAAGAATGAATAAGCAGCCAGCAGCATATTCGAAAAACGAATAACGCGCCAGTTAGTTATTCATTATTCGAATAATGAATAACTAACCAGTTAGTTATTCATTATTCGAATATTGAATAGCTAGCCAGTGCTTACTGAATATAATCGATGAACGAGGTTCCACATCCCATATTGTCAGTTTCCACCCTTAATATATGTCTATATTTACTTCTTTGTTCAACTCTGAAGAATGAATAAGCAGCCAGCAGCATATTCGAAAAACGAATAACGCGCCAGTTAGTTATTCATTATTCGAATATTGAATAGCTAGCCAGTGCTTACTGATTGTACTCGATGAACGAGGTTCCCCACCCCATATTGTCAGTTTCCACCCTTAATATATGTCTATATTTACTTCTTTGTTCAACTCTGAAGAATGAATAAGCAGCCAGCAGCATATTCGAAAAACGAATAACGCGCCAGTTAGTTATTCATTATTCGAATATTGAATAGCTAGCCAGTGCTTACTGAATGTAATCGATGAACGAGGTTCCCCACCCCATATTGTCAGTTTCCACCCTTAATATATATCTACATTTACTTCTTTGTTCAACTCTGAAGTATGAATAAGCAGCCAGCATGATATTCGAAAAACGAATAACGCGCCAGTTAGTTATTCATTATTCGAATAGTGAATAACTAACCAGCTTGTTAGTTATTCATTATTCAAATATTGAATAGCTAGCCAGTGCTTACTGAATGTAATCGATGAACGAGGTTCCACATCCCATATTGTCAGTTTCCACCCTTAATATATATCTACATTTACTTCTTTGTTCAACTCTGAAGTATGAATAAGCAGCCAGCTTGATATTCGAAAAACGAATAACGCGCCAGTTAGTTATTCATTATTCGAATAGTGAATAACTAACCAGTTAGTTATTCATTATTCAAATATTGAATAGCTAGCCAGTGCTTACTGAATGTAATCGACGAACGAGGTTCCACATCCCATATTGTCAGTTTCCACCCTTAATATATGTCTATATTTACTTCTTTGTTCAACTCTGAAGAATGAATAAGCAGCCAGCAGCATATTCGAAAAACAAATAACGCGCCAGTTAGTTATTCATTATTCGAATATTGAATAGCTAGCAAGTGCTTACTGAATGTAATCGATGAACGAGGTTCCCCACCCCATATTGTCAGTTTCCACCCTTAATATATGTCTATATTTACTTCTTTGTTCAACTCTGAAGAATGAATAAGCAGCCAGCAGCATATTCGAAAAACGAATAACGCGCCAGTTAGTTATTCATTATTCGAATATTGAATAGCTAGCCACTGCTTACTGAATGTAATCGATGAACGAGGTTCCCCACCCCATATTGTCAGTTTCCACCCTTAATATATATCTACATTTACTTCTTTGTTCAACTCTGAAGTATGAATAAGCAGCCAGCATGATATTCGAAAAACGAATAACGCGCCAGTTAGTTATTCATTATTCGAATAGTGAATAACTAACCAGCTAGTTAGTTATTCATTATTCAAATATTGAATAGCTAGCCAGTGCTTACCGAATGTAATCGATGAACGAGGTTCCACATCCCATAATGTCAGTTTCCACCCTTAATATATATCTACATTTACTTCTTTGTTCAACTCTGAAGTATGAATAAGCAGCCAGCTTGATATTCGAAAAACGAATAACGCGCCAGTTAGTTATTCATTATTCGAATAGTGAATAACTAACCAGTTAGTTATTCATTATTCGAATATTGAATAGCTAGCCAGTGCTTACTGAATGTAATCGATGAACGAGGTTCCCCATCCCATATTGTCAGTTTCCACCCTTAATATATGTCTATATTTACTTCTTTGTTCAACTCTGAAGAATGAATAAGCAGCCAGCAGCATATTCGAAAAACGAATAACGCGCCAGTTAGTTATTCATTATTCGAATATTGAATAGCTAGCCAGTGCTTACTGAATGTAATCGATGAACGAGGTTCCCCACCCCATATTGTCAGTTTCCACCCTTAATATATATCTACATTTACTTCTTTGTTCAACTCTGAAGTATGAATAAGCAGCCAGCATGATATTCGAAAAACGAATAACGCGCCAGTTAGTTATTCATTATTCGAATAGTGAATAACTAACCAGCTAGTTAGTTATTCATTATTCAAATATTGAATAGCTAGCCAGTGCTTACTGAATGTAATCGATGAACGAGGTTCCACATCCCATATTGTCAGTTTCCACCCTTAATATATATCTACATTTACTTCTTTGTTCAACTCTGAAGTATGAATAAGCAGCCAGCTTGATATTCGAAAAACGAATAACGCGCCAGTTAGTTATTCATTATTCGAATAGTGAATAACTAACCAGTTAGTTATTCATTATTCAAATATTGAATAGCTAGCCAGTGCTTACTGAATGTAATCGACGAACGAGGTTCCACATCCCATATTGTCAGTTTCCACCCTTAATATATGTCTATATTTACTTCTTTGTTCAACTCTGAAGAATGAATAAGCAGCCAGCAGCATATTCGAAAAACAAATAACGCGCCAGTTAGTTATTCATTATTCGAATATTGAATAGCTAGCAAGTGCTTACTGAATGTAATCGATGAACGAGGTTCCCCACCCCATATTGTCAGTTTCCACCCTTAATATATGTCTATATTTACTTCTTTGTTCAACTCTGAAGAATGAATAAGCAGCCAGCAGCATATTCGAAAAACGAATAACGCGCCAGTTAGTTATTCATTATTCGAATATTGAATAGCTAGCCACTGCTTACTGAATGTAATCGATGAACGAGGTTCCCCACCCCATATTGTCAGTTTCCACCCTTAATATATATCTACATTTACTTCTTTGTTCAACTCTGAAGTATGAATAAGCAGCCAGCATGATATTCGAAAAACGAATAACGCGCCAGTTAGTTATTCATTATTCGAATAGTGAATAACTAACCAGCTAGTTAGTTATTCATTATTCAAATATTGAATAGCTAGCCAGTGCTTACCGAATGTAATCGATGAACGAGGTTCCACATCCCATAATGTCAGTTTCCACCCTTAATATATATCTACATTTACTTCTTTGTTCAACTCTGAAGTATGAATAAGCAGCCAGCTTGATATTCGAAAAACGAATAACGCGCCAGTTAGTTATTCATTATTCGAATAATGAATAACTAACTGGTTAGTTATTCATTATTCGAATATTGAATAGCTAGCCAGTGCTTACTGAATGTAATCGATGAACGAGGTTCCCCACCCCATATTGTCAGTTTCCACCCTTAATATATGTCTATATTTACTTCTTTGTTCAACTCTGAAGAATGAATAAGCAGCCAGCAGCATATTCGAAAAACGAATAACGCGCCAGTTAGTTATTCATTATTCGAATATTGAATAGCTAGCCAGTGCTTACTGAATGTAATCGACGAACGAGGTTCCACATCCTATATTGTCAGTTTCCACCCTTAATATATGTCTATATTTACTTCTTTGTTCAACTCTGAAGAATGAATAAGCAGCCAGCATGATATTCGAAAAACGAATAACGCGCCAGTTAGTTATTCATTATTCGAATAGTGAATATTATTCGAATATTGAATAGCTAGCCAGTGCTTACTGAATGTAATCGATGAACGAGGTTCCCCACCCCATATTGTCAGTTTCCAACCTTAATATATGTCTATATTTACTTCTTTGTTCAACTCTGAAGAATGAATAAGCAGCCAGCAGCATATTTGAAAAAACGAATAACGCGCCAGTTAGTTATTCATTATTCGAATAGTGATCAATAACTAACCAGCAAGTTAGTTATTCATTATTCGTATATTGAATAGCTAGCCAGTGCTTACCGAATGTAATCGATGAACGAGGTTCCACATCCCATGTTGTCAGTTTCCACCCTTAATATATATCTACATTTACTTCTTTGTTCAACTCTGAAGTATGTATAAGCAGCCAGCTTGATATTCGAAAAACGAATAACGCGCCAGTTAGTTATTCATTATTCGAATAGTGAATAACTAACCAGTTAGTTATTCATTATTCGAATATTGAATAGCTAGCCAGTGCTTACTGAATGTAATCGATGAACGAGGTTCCACATCCCATATTGTTAGTTTCCACCCTTAATATATATCTATATTTACTTCTTTGTTCAACTC
Organism: Gibbula magus; assembly: GCA_936450465.1. NCBI lineage: Eukaryota > Metazoa > Mollusca > Gastropoda > Trochida > Trochidae > Gibbula > Gibbula magus. The sequence goes on from OW388300.1 coordinate 26,290,224, forward strand.
TGAAGAATGAATAAGCAGCCAACATGATATTCGAAAAACGAATAACGCGCCAGTTAGTTATTCATTATTCGAATAATGAATAACTAACCAGTTAGTTATTCGTTATTCGAATAATGAATAACTAACTAGTTAGTTATTCGTTATTCGAATAACGAATAACGAATAACTAATAACTTACTAACTTCAGCCTGATTGAATGGTCAGCAGCTCAATCCAGGTGTGGGTGCCATGCATGACCGAAGAACCAAGGTCGCTCTATACATGTGTGTGTTATCATCCTATTGTGAATGTTCTGATGAATCTGATGATGAAGTATACATCAAGTCCAAGTCATTATCAGTATCACATGGAATGTTCAATATCTGTATAGAATTATTTTCATCGTAGAAAACCATTTTACAACAGTTTGGTCTGAGCTGAACATATTCAAGTGTGGGGAATGCTCTCTGGAGTCTTGACTTTCACTGAAAATTTCTGTAGCTGCTGATGTCAATATCTTCAGTTTATTTCACTGTGGATCTATATATGAAACCTTTTGTCAAAAGATTCATTTTCATAACATCTTCTCTGAGATGATTCTGTCTTCTATGACTTTTTTGCTAAATACTTCGAAAGATTTTGTTAGTGGCCTGACAGTGCAATGTTCTTTCTCAGTGTACACAAATCTGGTGTATTTCTTGTAACACGATACCTCACTTCTGCCATATGGGCCAATTTGTCATAAAATCCATTCATCATTTTTCAATTGTTCTGCCTCCATCAATTTATCCGAAGTTGTTTCACAGGTAATGAGTTTTTTTGTAATTTGCTCTTTCGATTCGACTTAACAACTACAGTTTTAGATTTTTGGCACTAGTATATGGGAGAACACGTTACCTTTCCGTAACAGCTGAATGTGAGTCAATAACAGTGTCATCAAAAACAGATCTTAGTTTATCTTCTTCCCCAAAGGTTCAACAACAGTTTCAGACTGACTTCCTTCAAAAAACATTTTCCCTTCCGTAGGTGTTTATAGTTGCTCTAGCATACCTTTGTCTGTAAATTTCGTCTGTGATATCCAGCCACATATTTCCCATCAAAATCCAATTCAAGAGCAATAATCTTCTCCATACCATCTAGTAATGACCACTGCATCATTCAATTACATAATTCCCCCCAAATAATATCTGTCAATGCACGAATCTACTAATTTTTGTCCAGCTCTAGCTTGTGACAAAAACACTGTCTGGGGGCAGCCATGTTGCAGTACCAGGCTGAATATGTAGTGTCCTAATTTCTGATTAGTTGAAATGTCAGTGTCTCACGTTACATGTAAACAAACTTGTTTATTTTTAAATGCCCTTTTCTCGTTATTGAACATAGAAGTAGTCATTGAAGTAGAACAATTTACAATTTAGGTTAAAACAATATTCTTTATCTATGTTTAATGAGAAATGTTGTTCACACTTTTGAGTGAAGCACTTTGGCATTTTCTGCACTCGGCCCCTGACCATAACGTAACAATAAAGTGTAGACACTTTATTGATAAATAGTAATTTGAGAAAACATAATATGCATAAAACGTGCTTAAGTATCTTTAAAGTTTGTTTGCAACCATTCAAAGTACATATCTTCACCTAGATTATACCGTGATATCTGTTTAGATTCAAGCCATAACAATCCTGTCTTCTCTGTATTTACCTTAAGTCCAGAAACTCTGGAATCAAAACAATGTAATATGTTAATTTTAGCTCATCTTTATTCCCTTAATATTATTTCATTACTTATTAGTATTCTTAGTATTTCTGCACATAAAATTAAATGTGTGACGAGAATGGGTCACCCTGACGACAGCCTCTCGCAACAGAAAAGGACGAGCAAGCAAAACCATTAACCAACCATAACACTTTATTCAGATTAAATGTTTGGACCAAAGCAACAAAATTGTGTGCCTCATAACTGAATTGTCCATCTACAGAGTCAATAGCCTTTTCAAAGTAAATAAGTAGAAGCAAACCTGGAGTTAGATAGGTTTCTGTGTAATCCATTAAATCATAAATGACTCTTGTAGGTTTCTGTGTAATCCATTAAATCATAAATGAGTCTTGTCATTCTCCAATGTAGCTACTGTGGATCTTCATGTATAATCATATGGAGAAGCTTTTCATTTCAAAGGACAAAGTCAAGCTCATCACACAGTGACCAATGATAGCTATTACAACATTATAGTTGCGTTTGATGCTGGGGTGATTTTACGTCCGCTTCTCTCGAAAGGTCTGCAACTGGTGGAGTCTTGGACTCGCCTCTGAAACATCCGGTCATCAGGCCGAAAAAGGAGGCGCACACTAAGAGAGAACCTGCAATAACAATCCTTGATGACACACTGATAGAGAATTCATCCATTTTGAACTTCGAAGACTCAATCACTTCATGAATTATTGCTTATGTTGATGATGATGATTGTAATGACGATAATGATAATGACGAACTGAAAATGCTTCCATTAATTATGATGATTGTTAGCAAATACGTGATGATACACTGATATCGAAGTCATCCATTTGAACTTCGAAAACTTACTCACATAACGAATTAAGGATTATGTCGATGAAGATGACGGCATACATGATAATGAATGGTGAAATGAGAAGGATTCCATTAATGATGATGATTGTAGCAATGACGGCGATGGTTATTTTCCATTTCTATCGTTACTTCATATTTACCTGCGAATATAAACGTGTAGTCATAACGGTTGGATTCTATATAGATGAAACCTGAAACAAAATGGAACATGTACATTTACAATACAGTCATTGGCTCTGACGCACATCGGGCATTGCATTATTTAGCATCACTGTGATAACCGACTATCGTATAAAATTATTAGGCATTGCCCATGTGGCCTTTTTACACGGTTCGAAAAATACCAAATCATCAAAATAGACATGTTAACATAGAATTTCATCATTTTTGACCTGCAATTCTAAGGAAGACCTGCACAATTTAATTTGAGAACTACATGTACCTCTCATAGAAGCACAGTAGGCTATCTATTGGAGATGGTGAGGAGTATGATAATACAAATCGAGATCATAGATATCAATGAAGGCACTTACTTGCGATAGGCGGTCCAAGAATGCAACCAATACCGCAAAAGAAAAGCTCAACGCCAATTCCCAACGGTAAGTTCTTCAAGCCAACCAGTGCTATGGTCACGGGACTCATTAAGGAGTGCGGTCCTCCGCTGTACAACCCATACAGGGCACTGAATACCATCTGGTCGGCATACGAGTTGGAAAACAACGGCAAGAGAAGAGTTATCGTCCCTAATAAACCAAGAAGCCCCGTGTATAAAACTAAAGGCCCAACGGAGCTGTCGTTGCTGACAAAACCTGCTAGAATGCGTGAACATATACTAGTCAGTCCCATGACTGTAAATAGGCTCGCTGCCTGGGTTTTAGAACTTCCCTTTGTTGATGCGTAGTTTGGTAGATGGAATAGACATGCAGTTTCTCCCATATTCCAGAGTAAAGCACTGACGTTGTAGCAAAGGAAGCCGTATTTGTTGTTGATCTTTACTCTTGTTGCCCTTTTCCAAAGCGTCTGTATAGGCAGTCGTGTACATGATATATCATTGATACACTTTACACAAGCACCTGTTGATGGTCTCTCGTATGCATCTTCAACCATTTGACTGTCACTTTGTTCATTTTCTCCTGATAACAAGGAATCGCTGTTAATAACTGACTTATCCGAAGATGTGGTATACCTTGTGTTCGCTTCATCAAAACACTGTTCATGCTCATCATAATCCTCGTCGGTTCCATATGCATGACCTTTAAGTGAACACGCTTCCTGGTTAGATTTGTAACTGTCAGAATTACTAGTTTTAGTGCCATTCATCTCGCCCTCGTTTTCTATCTCTCTCGTTTTCGTAAAAAGAGCAACTGATGGACGTAGAATACATGCTGCAACACAGATATTGGCCTGTATGGCACCGAGTATCATGAAGCACCCTGTAAGCTTATATTCCTCTATCAGGTAACGGACAAGAGGGCCCCCTGCGAACATTCCAAACCCTGCACCGGAAGCAGCAACTCCGAATGCCACGCCCCTCTTTAACCGGAAGTAGTGCCCCGGCACCACCAGTGATGAGTTAAGGGCCAATCCCAACCCAAATCCTGAAATTCAATCAATATTTTTTTTATTTCACCTCTACATTATGTTCATTGTCAATACAGTTTTACATGTTTTACAATTAGTGTGTTGTTTTAGTCTATATTCAAACATTCTTCAAACTGGCAGTCGTATTGATAATATTAATTATTCAACTACCAGAAATTCACAAATAGATTATTAATATCTTACATACTGTTATCTTATATGTATTTGAATAAAATATTCCAATGCTTTTTTAAAATCCGATTGATCCGTGATGACTCAATAGTTCTCATTTCAACCCAATCCTCATGCTCATGGTTCTATCCAACTTGTCCAGGACATGCTCGTTATTGTTCTCTAATATAAGATGAGTTATGATTGCTTTAAAATTTTTGAACACCTTACCTCCAACGAAACCGTAGGTAACTATAAGAGATGTGACGTCACTGACGAAAGCAGCTGTTACCAAACCCATGAAGATCAGTATTCCCCCAGAAAAACAGGAAATGCGACAGCCGAATCTTTTTGTTAGAAATCCAGCCAATGGACCTAAAAGAGGACGAATAATTTATCAGTAAATATCACATATAACTCCTCGTACAAACAATGACATCAGTTGTAAAAATACATTGTAATGTATACACATTAAGTAAAGAAAGTGCTAGTATAAGGTTATAAACTTCAGTTTTTTAAGTTAGTTCTGGCAAATCCTAGACATGTCTCAACAGATTCAGGAAAGATACTTGATGCATTCAAATGAAACGACCGAGAGTCACTTTCGTTATTGACCAACTGTATTTGATCACGTGTGTTCCTGGAGGTCTGTCATTACGCACCTGTACTCATTCAACAATGCTGAAGATGCATATTCAGAAAGGAAGGAGGTGCAGGTTTCGGGAAGATTCTATTGTCATTGAGGTGAGTTCTGGAGATACGTGTGTTTCTAGAAACTCTCTCTTAAAATCTCACAATCTCTCACCCTACTCCGTCAGAGTATTTCTATCTGAAAGACTCCTTAAACCCCATTGATCATACTCAACATTTGCCTCGTAAATTTACGACTGGTTCCTCATCGCTATTTATTATTCATAAAGTTATATTTTGTAAACAATGTTGAGATTTCAAATTTGATGGTCGATTATTGGGTTTTTCCCCAGAAGACTGCCAATATTGTTCGATATTTATGAATTTCATTGGCTATTTATAAAAGAGCGATACTAAGCAAAAGCTATATGTTACTTGCGGATGAATTGACCCTGATGTAACTGTCTTGTCCATAGTGTAAGTTTCTTAATTTTAATTGATCAACCGTATTTAAGCAGATGGAAGATTGACGCACCTGTCAGTGTGAGTGTCCCCAGTAGGGTAGATCCCATCCAGGATGTTCTGGATATGTCAGCGTCTATCTCCTCTAATAGAGTGACGTTAATCACACCAGTGGAATACATCATCATCCCAACCATGAACATTACAGAGAACGCCGCTGCCAGAATCAGCCACGCATAGCCCCCGTCAATATCTTTGTGTCTCTCCATATTGACAGGAAAATCTGTATAGTTATTTGCATGAACTTCATATTTGACAATTCACAACGTAATTCATTATTCATTACATTTTTCTTTGCATATGAAACATTAAAATTTAATATAAACGGCTACTTGTCTTCCGACGTGGCAGACAATCTATGTTAGACTAATGCAAAGACAATGACTACTAAAACGTATACTTGAACGTGAGCACATGTGATATTTAGGAAACATCCAATGTCTAATCATGAAAAAGAGGATACCATATTAGTATGCATGCCATACTATGTTTACGAAAATTAATATCGAAATCGAAGCAGACAGAACATTTTATTTCGTAGTAATGATAGTAAAGATACACTAAATATCCCCTAACTGAGGGTAGATGATGAAGATACATTGAAGTTATAAATATATCCTGCAGTGTTGAGTAATGAATAGCGACATTTGTTTTTATTAGAATACGTTTTGGATTCAATCTGCAGATTTTACAACAAATAAAATGTTTAGTGAATAAATATATCTTGGATTATGAATTTTCTTACCATGTTTGTCTTAAATGTTGAAACTGATATGTCTAATACACATATATTAATATTATATATATTGGTATTTACAGTTGCAATGTAAATATATTCGTACGGTTTTTCTTCAACGAAAACTATGAATGAAATTCTTATAATTTAAATTTGTGTTACTTTTTTTTTTTTTTCGTGTAGTTATATAGGCTTTTAAAAAGATCGTTGAGAAACTTGATAATATATTTTTTACTTTTCACGGGATAAATAAGGATGCAAGCTTTTTAAATCTTAACATGGTCATTCATGTGTTTAGTATACAGCTGCATCCGGAAAGTTCGTTCACTACTTGTGTATTTTACTGCAAATATCATGTTATTTGGGATATCCTTGAAGCAGCGTATCAACGCAAACACTAGAGCGCTCATTTTGTATTTAGCATGTAAGAAGGCAGTTGATTCTTCCATAACAATATCTAATCTGACACCTCATAGTAAACGGTTACACCTTTGGCAACTCTTTGAAGTGACCAGGGGTCAATCTTTTACAAATTACAGTCTTCATTTTCTTGTGCGAAATATCCAGTAAGTGGTCAACTAGGTCAATCATGCATCATATACATTCTCTTATACTCATTCAATGTATCTGTGATGATTTTGTTCTCATTTAATTGATATGGAAACTTTTCACTGAAATTTGAACTTTAAAATTTTGACCCCTTCTGTCTGTTTCATTATGCCAAACTTCGAAAACATGCACCACTGAAGTAAAGATCGCATGATACGTTTGAGAATGATTATAACAGAAATAACAGAAAATAATATGATGACATGTCATTACATTTTAGGAATTGTATGTATGTTTATGTATGTGTATGTATGTTTATGTATGTTTATGTATGTTTATGTAAGCATGAAGGCATTATTCTGTTTTAAATCATGTTTAACATGGTTTAATTATCTTCACAGCATCTGACAAGTTAATAATAACAATTCTCTTCACTTCTTTCTAATAATCAGTCTAACCCATTTTGACCAAAGAGTATGTTTTTGTTGTTTTAGTTTATCTCTCGTTTGTTGTATACATAACAAGTATATAACAGTATGATTAATGGGCGTATGAGTAATGGGGTATGGCCAAATGTATGTGTATGTGTGTTTATTTCTGTATGGGGGCCACCGGCCCATTATACATTCCATATTGAAGCATGATAATAATGACATGGAGCGCCACATGAAATAGAGAAATACTCAATAACCAATGGTTGAATTACAAATTTCATCAAATCTTATTCTAGAGAAGTCTGTAAAAAATTATTCGGTTTCTTCATTCCCAAAAGTTCTTAGAAGTTAAGAGTTGAATGAATTTTACAAATGAAGGGTGATCGACATAATATGCTGGAAGAATGGATTTCCTCAAACTGTGATAAAAATGACAGGTAATACAGAAGTGATATTCAGACTCTACACAAGTAATAATGCAAAATGGACATAACCGCTCGTGTCGTGGTAAATTAAGCTTACGACCTTGTTCAAGTAAAAGACAATGGTTTGAACAGCGGAATCTACATAAAGCAATACGATAGGCTGGTACTGTTATTATTGACAAATAAGTTTCAAATGTGACACAAGTCTTGAGGTTAGTATAAAGTTCCAATTTGTGATAAGTACGAATGTTTTCTAACCACTCCTGGTGATCGATGGATATGCATCTTTCTTTGAACAACGATACAAAGGATTTAATGCAACCAACATCTTGATTAATCCATGTGCAACCGAAACCATATCTAAATAGAAGATTTTTGACCTTTAAAGCCCAACAACTACGTCCACTTTCAGCAAGGGAATATTGATAATTATACGATTTCCTTAGAATTACGTTATCTTCTTGGTATAACAACCTTGTCCAAAATTTAATGATCTTAACAAACTGATTTACCCGTAGTGAATGGCGTCCAAGCTCACCTCTAGCCACAATATTAGGCGTCGATCGACCAAGATGTAGGGTAAGCTTACAGAAATTATCATGAACCCTTGAAATACAAGGAGAGGAATGAAATCCCCAAATCTCAGTATGGCCAAATTGTCAATCCACAATTGGTTACGATAGATGAATGAATCACCTAAAAAAATATAGATATAGATATATAAACTATCATAAACTGAATAATAATATAACATAGAATGTTTAAGTTCATAACAACTGTCCGACTTTAAATACAAAGTGACAAAAGCCTGGACTTACCTCTTCACAGTACGGAGATAACATAAGATGAAACAAATGAGAAAAGACTATCAAGCAGTGTTGACACGGTTGGATAGTTCACTGACCAAACTCAGACATGGTCCAGTGCATCTCAAAACAGTGGTGTGTATCAAAGCGGACAAGCCAGCCCTCATCTCCTGAACCATCCATGCGGAACCTTTTTTATTTTGAGCTGAATGGGAACATCCCAGTGGGTGAACCAGTCGGGATATTGCGATGTGTGAGTGCGTACCTAACTGTGTATGTTATGTGTATAAAGATTTTCATACGAGCGAAACCCTGGGGCACACAACTAGACCAAGTCAGTCACAGCTTGTATCCAAATGGATTTGGGAAATACAGTTAAGCAAGAAACAAAGTACCCCCTTTCTAGAATTTTCTAGAAATTTCGATTTTTTTTTACGAGATATCTAAACTATTTTGATATATTCTGAAACTGCTTGTTAACTTTAACACAACTTTTTAAAATCAACTTTATAACTTTATTAGTAAAGCGGATATTTGATGTTGAAATTTTCCTACTCTACCATGCTTCCTCATTATAACGCTCCTTGTCTGCCTCCTGTCATGCATGGCTGACGCGTTAATTAACTAATGAGCACTGAAGGAATAAGTTGATTAGGAACTATGCATTTACTTATACATGTATGTCGTTAATTCATTTACACCATTGTGCATTTATCATACTTTCTCTTCCCCTGGCATATGCTCTATTAACAAATTTACCTGACATATTGTTTCCTTGATGTGAACATCCATTCTCTTGTTCAACAATAAAGTCCGATAAATTACAAAGGCATTCAACTGCGTATAGAAGATATGATTTAAACTTCCATTGCATTAGAATTCGATTACTTTTCCCGATCTGTTGTACATTTAAGTGAATGCAATAGTGGGGATGAAGACAAAATTGTTACATAATATTGTGTCCGTGAATAGAATAATTGATTGGCTTGGTATATAGAATATATTACCCTTTTGGTCATATTATCGAATACTATCGAATACAGACTTTGTTATGTTGGCTCTTACAACATATACGATTCCAATATTAATTCAAATACTAAATTGTTTCTATTGTATTCTTTTAAAATTACTGGATATAAGATGTATGTCAAAATTGCAGTACGCCAGACAGATGTCTTCACAAACAATATATATTTTACATGGATATAGTTTTCTTTTGTTACATGTAATAATATACAGGACTTACATTTTCCAAAAGTTTGTATATGAATGTATAGTGAATTCCTAAATTGAATTGTACTGTCAATAACGTATATCTATTTAAATATCGGACTTCGTCTCGGGACAATACAACGGACCTCGGACCTGTAACTGGGCCAATACGGAAATACTTAATTATTAACATTATAGTATTGTCGCAATTTTGTAACTTCATTTGCCACAATCAAATCAAGCTTGTTCTTGGAATATGTTTATATCGAATGAAATGTGATGTTTGTTCCAATATTCCAGTATACATTTCATGCACATTACAAGTCTACCACTAGTTAATAACTTTCAAGGCTATAGAACATATTTTGTTATATTTTCGGTCTCATATGGAATGCACCACCACCATCCTAGTTAGTTTCATGAGTTTGGACATATTTGAAACAATAACCCTTTAATGTCCAATTGAAAGTTTGAAACCTTTTAGAAAAGCTTCACACGTCACACGTAGGGATTTAGAAATATTTACCTTCAAGGCTATATTCTATTCTGTCCAATAACCACCATACAAAATCCTTAGCCACAACGGTTCATAATATGTTATATATATTATAAGTAATAATATATAATAATGTATAAGCAATTACAGTAATTTTAAATGAATGAGCCTAGGTGTACATGTATATTTCATCCTGTCTCACTTTTTTATTGACATTATACTATGGTATTTCCTTTGAAAAGTGTGTTTATTCGTATGTATACTATGTTTTATAGTCAGTTTGTGTGTGACACTTATATAAAATAATCTTCATCTTTGTGGAAATGGGGTTTTAATGACATTGTCACAGACGTCTACACACTCACGTATAAGTGTGGATACTTAGCTTATCAATACGAAACATATGTAATGAAATAAATAGTATGCATAACTTTTTTCAAATTTGCTTATATTTCATATTCGTGAGCTCACCATTGTTCAAAAGTGTTATCTATTTACACGCTGATGTTCATACTATACTGCAGTGAACACGAAACTTGTGACCTTTCATGTTTGTTATAATTAAAGAACTATAAGATTAGATTGACGATATCAAAACCAAAGAATTTAAACTTCAGTGTTTAATTACGCTGTATCATGCTCCACGACTATGCTTTGAATACCCGGCCTGCTAATCACGCTTGTGCAGCTGCAATCATCAATACCTGAGTTTGAAGAGTGGTTCCAAATGACCGAAACTGTCTAGTCGTGTACAACAGCCCCGGTGTTTTAATTTTGTTGTAAGCGTCTACGTATATATACAATTGATTGCGACACTGATGTGCACACGCGTGTCTCTTGTGTAGCTCTTTTGCTGCGATTGTGTTTTATCAGCTCATGCAAAAGACCATTAACAATTGCAACCAGTTCATATACATTAGAATAATTGACAACAGTGTGAACGAACGTGAGTTTCTCAAGCTTATTGTTGATGTTCCGCTCTACTGATCTAGTGGTTTGAGGACAAAGTTTCCGATGGCCTCCCAAAAGTTGAAAACAATTTAAAAGGTATAATAGTTGAGAATGGAAATGGATTTCAAAATGTTCATTTTGTACTTTGGTATTTTAGTTTTTAAAAAATCTTTTGGGTGTTTAGTATAGTTTTCAATACCCCTTCAAACATGTTACGGAATAGTACTAAATGTACATTTCTTACGTTTTATTTGTCGAATTATTCTTGAGAACCGCCACAAATACAATATTACTGACTTGGTTAAGTGTATAGGTTCATGGTTGGATATTTATATCAAAATCATTTCTTAAATACCCATAAACAACTGAATTCTACTCATTAAACGGATCCAATACTTGCTGGGTTTTATTATAAAAGAACAATTTAATATGAGAAAATGAATGCAAATGACCCTAGTTCTATTCATTAAGATAACTTTAACCGGCGCCCCCTGTAATGTCAAATTCAATTTGTGGATGTATTTTTGTGGGGGATTTTCGTCCGTTCATCGAGAGTTAGTTGTGGTTGGGATAATGAGAGATGCCAAATACTTATAACGAGTGATATACTTTATCAATGTATAGTATTTCAGTCGAACAAACGAATTCCCACTCAGTGATAAGAATTTTTACTTTTCTAACCTGACAGGATTAATATGTAGGCTCATTTAACATTGCCACGCTAGGTTAAACTGACATATATATATATTCTCCCTGATGATACCAATGAAACTAGTTGGAGGAAAAAAATGGCTCTGTGTTTTTTTTTTGACTTTTGAATATATATATATATATATATATATATATTCACTAAATTATAAAACACATGCAGTTGAAGAATATTTACAGAGTAACATATAACTCATCATTAACCTAATAAACAATGTTTTATTGTGCCATAACAAAGCTTTCAGCACTAGTAGCGCGAATATACATAACTTCACTTCTCATTGTTATTGTTTTTGAATAATGTTTACTTATCTTCATCAAGTTTTCAAATATAAAGTCATACAGATATTACCCTAAGTAATATTTTCATCTGGATTGCGCAAAAAGCGCATGCAGTATTAATGAGACATAAGTGTAAACAGGAATGTTAGATGATTCATGGACATTTAGAAATTGTGATTTTAAGTTCAAATTCAAATGTTATAAATTCTCTCCATCGGCGTTAAATGAGATAATTAAGATATCAGCTTATTGAAGAGATACAAATATTTTCCTAAATACATAAATTAATGCCTGACAGAACATCCTCTTTCAAATATACTTATATATGTCCTTCTTTCAATCGGATTGTATACTTCATGATATAATCAGGCCATTGAAGGGGTCACAACCACCAAAACCTATTTTCACCTTCTTCTCCAGTTCCAAAAGGTTTTAGAGAGCTGACATGTTGTGTGCAGACTCCTTGGCTAATGGAGATACTAAATTGTAGATTTCATGATCCCGTGTCCTGAAATGGGGTCACAGGGGTCACAACCACCAAAACCTATTTTCATCTTCTTCTCCAGTTCTAAAAGGTCTGGAGAGCTGAAACGTTGTGTGCAGACGCCTTGGCTAATGGGGATACTAAATTGTAGATTTCATGACCCCATGACTTCAAATGGGGTCACAGGGGTCACAATCCCAAAAACCTATTTTCATCTTCTTTTAATTTCCAGTTCCAAAAGGTCTAGAGAGCTGAAAAGTTTTGTGCACACTCCTTGGCTAATAGGAATTCTAAATTGTAGATTTCATGACCCCCCTGACCCCAAATAGGGTCACAAGGATCACAACCTTAAAAACCAATTTTCATCTTCTTCTCCAGTTCCAAACGGTCCAGAGAGCTGAAAAGTCGTGTGCAGACTCGTTGGTCAATGAGGATTCTAAAGTGTAGATTTTGTGATCCTGCGACCCCAAATATAGGTCACAGACGTCATGATCTGAAAAGCTATTCATCTTGAAATTGTATGTGCTATTTAAAGGGAGGTAATTTAAAGGAAACAAAAGTAATGAATTAAATCTTCAAGTGTGTCTTTATTTGTAGGGGATTTTATCTCTGGCCTCAAAGATAGGTCAGACGGGTAAGGTCTCCATATAAAGTGCATTTAAAATGTGTTTAAAATGTGAATTAGTATATAAAGCCTTTTATTTATATAGTGACGTGATGTGCATGAACCTACAAGAAACACAGCCTATTATAATGTTTTTGTTATCAATAATGAGAATATTTCACGTTTTGGTGACGAACTTTCTGAAGTTATAAATGACACATAATGTTTTATTTCATTCAGGTGTCACCATGATTTTACTCATGATTAAATGTACTAAAACAGTTGATGCAACACCGGGGTTTTACTGTTGCCCCTGGGGTTTATGAAAAACATATTTGATCATACGCTACTATTAGTCCCGCTGTGCACAGCCGTGTTCATACCAACTGTCAACTGGTGATACATTTCAACGTCTATTTCTTGCATGTCTAATAACTTTTGTTCTGTTCGACGCATCTTCAAAAGGTAGGCATCATTATAAAGACAACATGTACACGCAGTATAAGTTTGAGAATATAATTTTAAGTGTACATTTTGGACCATTGGTTTAAAGTTGCTTTTGTAACAAATGGTGAATGTACAATTGACCCTCATATATTCAATATCATATATGTCAATGTTTTGCCTTGGAGGTCTAATATCTTTCTTTATATATGAAGTCCCTTATGTCCAAAATTTAAATGTGTAACTTCTTAAGTTTAGGCGGATTTCAACTTTAAAGAGAGAAACATGAGTTTTAAAGGGGATATTTGAGTAATTTGACCTTGAAAAGCATTTCGGTTGTACACTCCACATGAAATTGTGTGTGCAGATTCCTTGGCTAATGGGGATTCTAAATTGTAGATTTCATGACTCCGTGACCTCAAATGGGGTCACAGTAGTCACAACCCCAAAAACCTATTTTCATCTTCTTCTCCAGTTCCAAATGGTCTGGAGAGCTGAAACGTTGTGTGCAGACTCCTTGGCTAATGGAGATACTAAATTGTAGATTTCATGACCCCGTGACCTCAAATGGGTTCACAGGGGTCACAATCCCAAAAACCTATTTTCATCTTCTTCTCCAGTTCCCGAGGGGCTTATGGCATGGCATGGTGCCCGGGTCCGTCCGCTCGTCCACACGTCCATCTGTAAACTTTTCGCATTTTCATCTTCTTCTCCAGAACCACTTGGTCTAGGGAGCTGAATTTGTGTGTGCAGACTCCTTGGGTAATGGGGATTCTTAATTGTAGATTTCATGACCCCGTGTCTTCAAATGGGGTCACAGGGGTCACAACCCCAAAAACCTATTTTCACCTTCTTCTCCAGTTCCAAAAGGTCTTAGAGAGCTGAAATGTTGTGTGCAGACTCCTTGGCTAATGGAGATACTAAATTGTAGATTTCATGATCCCGTGTCCTGAAATGGGGTCACAGGGGTCACAACCACCAAAACCTATTTTCACCTTCTTCTCCAGTTCCAAAAGGTCTTAGAGAGCTGACATGTTGTGTGCAGACTCCTTGGCTAATGGAGATACTAAATTGTAGATTTCATGATCCCGTGTCCTGAAATGGGGTCACAGGAGTCACAACCACCAAAACCTATTTTCATCTTCTTCTCCAGTTCTAAAAGGTCTGGAGAGCTGAAACGTTGTGTGCAGACGCCTTGGCTAATGGGGATTCTAAATTGTAGATTTCATTACCCCGTGACCTCAAATGGGTTCACAGGGGTCACAATCCCAAAAACCTATTTTCACCTTCTTCGCCAGTTCCAAAAGGTCTTAGAGAGCTGAAATTGTGTTTGCAGACACCTTGGCTAATGGAGATACTATATTGTAGATTTCATGACCCCGTGACCTCAAATGGGTTCACAGGGGTCACAATCCCAAAAACCTATTTTCACCTTCTTCGCCAGTTCCAAAAGGTCTTAGAGAGCTGAAATGTTGTGTGCAGACTCCTTGGCTAATGGAGATACTAAATTGTAGATTTCATGATCCCGTGTCCTGAAATGGGGTCACAGGGGTCACAACCACCAAAACCTATTTTCATCTTCTTCTCCAGCTCTAAAAGGTCTGGAGAGCTGAAACGTTGTGTGCAGACGCCTTGGCTAATGGGGATTCTAAATTGTAGATTTCATGACCCCATGTCCTCAAATGGGGTCACAGGGGTCACAACCCCCAAAACCTATTTTCATCTTCTTCTCAAGTTCCAAAAGGTCTAGAAGTCTGAAATTTTGTGTGCAGACACCTTGGCTAATGGAGATACTAAATTGTAGATTTCATGACCCCTTGACCTCAAATGGGTTCACAAAGGTCACAATCCCAAAAACCTATTTTCATCTTCTTCTCCAGTTCCCGATGGGCTTATGGCATGGCATGGTGTCCGGCGTCCGTCCGTCCATCAATCCGTCCATCTGTAAATTTTCGCATTTTCATCTTCTTCTCCAGAACCACTTGGTCTAGGGAGCTGAAATTGTGTGTGCAGACTCCTTGGCTAAGGGGTATTCAAAATTGTAGATTTCATGACCCCGTGACCTCAAATGGGGTCACAGGGGTCACAACCCAAAAAAACCTATTTTCATCTTCTCCAGTTCCAAATGGTCTGGAGAGCTGAAACGTTGTGTGCAGACTCCTTGTCTAATGAGGATTCTAAATTGTAGTTTTCATGACCCCATGACTTCAAATGGGGTCACATGGGTCACAACCCCCAAAAAACCTATTTTCATCTTCTCCAGTTCCAAATGGTCTGGAGAGCTGAAACGTTGTGTGCAGACTCCTTGTCTAATGAGGATTCTAAATTGTAGTTTTCATGACCCCATGACTTCAAATGGGGTCACAGGGGTCACAATCCCAAAAACCTATTTTCATCTTCTTTTCCAGTTCCAAAAGGTCTAGAGAGCTGAAAAGTTTTGTGCACACTCCTTGGCTAATAGGAATTCTAAATTCTAGATTTCGTGACCCCCCTGACCCCAAATAGGGTCACAAGGATCACAACCTTAAAAACCAATTTTCATCTTCTTCTCCAGTTCCAAACGGTCCAGAGAGCTGAAAAGTCGTGTGCAGACTCGTTGGTCAATGAGGATTCTAAAGTGTAGATTTTGTGATCCTGCGACCCCAAATATAGGTCACAGACGTCATGATCTGAAAAGCTATTCATCTTGAAATTGTATGTGCTATTTAAAGGGAGGTAATTTAAAGGAAACAAAAGTAATGAATTAAATCTTCAAGTGTGTCTTTATTTGTAGGGGATTTTATCTCTGGCCTCAAAGATAGGTCAGACGGGTAAGGTCTCCATATAAAGTGCATTTAAAATGTGTTTAAAATGTGAATTAGTATATAAAGCCTTTTATTTATATAGTGACGTGATGTGCATGAACCTACAAGAAACACAGCCTATTATAATGTTTTTGTTATCAATAATGAGAATATTACACGTTTTGGTGACGAACTTTCTGAAGTTATAAATGACACATAATGTTTTATTTCATTCAGGTGTCACCATGATTTTACTCATGATTAAATGTACTAAAACAGTTGATGCAACACCGGGGTTTTACTGTTGCCCCTGGGGTTTATGAAAAACATATTTGATCATACGCTACTATTAGTCCCGCTGTGCACAGCCGTGTTCATACCAACTGTCAACTGGTGATACATTTCAACGTCTATTTCTTGCATGTCTAATAACTTTTGTTCTGTTCGACGCATCTTCAAAAGGTAGGCATCATTATAAAGACAACATGTACACGCAGTATAAGTTTGAGAATATAATTTTAAGTGTACATTTTGGACCATTGGTTTAAAGTTGCTTTTGTAACAAATGGTGAATGTACAATTGACCCTCATATATTCAATATCATATATGTCAATGTTTTGCCTTGGAGGTCTAATATCTTTCTTTATATATGAAGTCCCTTATGTCCAAAATTTAAATGTGTAACTTCTTAAGTTTAGGCGGATTTCAACTTTAAAGAGAGAAACATGAGTTTTAAAGGGGATATTTGAGTAATTTGACCTTGAAAAGCATTTCGGTTGTACACTCCACATGAAATTGTGTGTGCAGATTCCTTGGCTAATGGGGATTCTAAATTGTAGATTTCATGACTCCGTGACCTCAAATGGGGTCACAGTAGTCACAACCCCAAAAACCTATTTTCATCTTCTTCTCCAGTTCCAAATGGTCTGGAGAGCTGAAACGTTGTGTGCAGACTCCTTGGCTAATGGAGATACTAAATTGTAGATTTCATGACCCCGTGACCTCAAATGGGTTCACAGGGGTCACAATCCCAAAAACCTATTTTCATCTTCTTCTCCAGTTCCCGAGGGGCTTATGGCATGGCATGGTGACCGGGTCCGTCCGCTCGTCCACACGTCCATCTGTAAACTTTTCGCATTTCATCTTCTTCTCCAGAACCACTTGGTCTAGGGAGCTGAATTTGTGTGTGCAGACTCCTTGGGTAATGGGGATTCTTAATTGTAGATTTCATGACCCCGTGTCTTCAAATGGGGTCACAGGGGTCACAACCCCAAAAACCTATTTTCACCTTCTTCTCCAGTTCCAAAAGGTCTTAGAGAGCTGAAATGTTGTGTGCAGACTCCTTGGCTAATGGAGATACTAAATTGTAGATTTCATGATCCCGTGTCCTGAAATGGGGTCACAGGGGTCACAACCACCAAAACCTATTTTCACCTTCTTCTCCAGTTCCAAAAGGTCTTAGAGAGCTGACATGTTGTGTGCAGACTCCTTGGCTAATGGAGATACTAAATTGTAGATTTCATGATCCCGTGTCCTGAAATGGGGTCACAGGAGTCACAACCACCAAAACCTATTTTCATCTTCTTCTCCAGTTCTAAAAGGTCTGGAGAGCTGAAACGTTGTGTGCAGACGCCTTGGCTAATGGGGATTCTAAATTGTAGATTTCATGACCCCGTGACCTCAAATGGGTTCACAGGGGTCACAATCCCAAAAACCTATTTTCACCTTCTTCGCCAGTTCCAAAAGGTCTTAGAGAGCTGAAATTGTGTTTGCAGACACCTTGGCTAATGGAGATACTATATTGTAGATTTCATGACCCCGTGACCTCAAATGGGTTCACAGGGGTCACAATCCCAAAAACCTATTTTCACCTTCTTCGCCAGTTCCAAAAGGTCTTAGAGAGCTGAAATGTTGTGTGCAGACTCCTTGGCTAATGGAGATACTAAATTGTAGATTTCATGATCCCGTGTCCTGAAATGGGGTCACAGGGGTCACAACCACCAAAACCTATTTTCACCTTCTTCTCCAGTTCCAAAAGGTCTTAGAGAGCTGACATGTTGTGTGCAGACTCCTTGGCTAATGGAGATACTAAATTGTAGATTTCATGATCCCGTGTCCTGAAATGGGGTCACAGGAGTCACAACCACCAAAACCTATTTTCATCTTCTTCTCCAGTTCTAAAAGGTCTGGAGAGCTGAAACGTTGTGTGCAGACGCCTTGGCTAATGGGGATTCTAAATTGTAGATTTCATGACCCCGTGACCTCAAATGGGTTCACAGGGGTCACAATCCCAAAAACCTATTTTCACCTTCTTCGCCAGTTCCAAAAGGTCTTAGAGAGCTGAAATTGTGTTTGCAGACACCTTGGCTAATGGAGATACTATATTGTAGATTTCATGACCCCGTGACCTCAAATGGGTTCACAGGGGTCACAATCCCAAAAACCTATTTTCACCTTCTTCGCCAGTTCCAAAAGGTCTTAGAGAGCTGAAATGTTGTGTGCAGACTCCTTGGCTAATGGAGATACTAAATTGTAGATTTCATGATCCCGTGTCCTGAAATGGGGTCACAGGGGTCACAACCACCAAAACCTATTTTCACCTTCTTCTCCAGTTCCAAAAGGTCTTAGAGAGCTGACATGTTGTGTGCAGACTCCTTGGCTAATGGAGATACTAAATTGTAGATTTCATGATCCCGTGTCCTGAAATGGGGTCACAGGAGTCACAACCACCAAAACCTATTTTCATCTTCTTCTCCAGTTCTAAAAGGTCTGGAGAGCTGAAACGTTGTGTGCAGACGCCTTGGCTAATGGGGATTCTAAATTGTAGATTTCATGACCCCGTGACCTCAAATGGGTTCACAGGGGTCACAATCCCAAAAACCTATTTTCACCTTCTTCGCCAGTTCCAAAAGGTCTTAGAGAGCTGAAATTGTGTTTGCAGACACCTTGGCTAATGGAGATACTATATTGTAGATTTCATGACCCCGTGACCTCAAATGGGTTCACAGGGGTCACAATCCCAAAAACCTATTTTCACCTTCTTCGCCAGTTCCAAAAGGTCTTAGAGAGCTGAAATGTTGTGTGCAGACTCCTTGGCTAATGGAGATACTAAATTGTAGATTTCATGATCCCGTGTCCTGAAATGGGGTCACAGGGGTCACAACCACCAAAACCTATTTTCATCTTCTTCTCCAGCTCTAAAAGGTCTGGAGAGCTGAAACGTTGTGTGCAGACGCCTTGGCTAATGGGGATTCTAAATTGTAGATTTCATGACCCCGTGACCTCAAATGGGGTCACAGGGGTCACAACCCCCAAAACCTATTTTCATCTTCTTCTCAAGTTCCAAAAGGTCTAGAAGTCTGAAATTTTGTGTGCAGACACCTTGGCTAATGGAGATACTAAATTGTAGATTTCATGACCCCTTGACCTCAAATGGGTTCACAAAGGTCACAATCCCAAAAACCTATTTTCATCTTCTTCTCCAGTTCCCGATGGGCTTATGGCATGGCATGGTGTCCGGCGTCCGTCCGTCCATCAATCCGTCCATCTGTAAATTTTCGCATTTTCATCTTCTTCTCCAGAACCACTTGGTCTAGGGAGCTGAAATTGTGTGTGCAGACTCCTTGGCTAAGGGGTATTCAAAATTGTAGATTTCATGACCCCGTGACCTCAAATGGGGTCACAGGGGTCACAACCCCAAAAAACCTATTTTCATCTTCTCCAGTTCCAAATGGTCTGGAGAGCTGAAACGTTGTGTGCAGACTCCTTGTCTAATGAGGATTCTAAATTGTAGTTTTCATGACCCCATGACTTCAAATGGGGTCACATGGGTCACAACCCCCAAAAAACCTATTTTCATCTTCTCCAGTTCCAAATGGTCTGGAGAGCTGAAACGTTGTGTGCAGACTCCTTGTCTAATGAGGATTCTAAATTGTAGTTTTCATGACCCCATGACTTCAAATGGGGTCACAGGGGTCACAATCCCAAAAACCTATTTTCATCTTCTTTTCCAGTTCCAAAAGGTCTAGAGAGCTGAAAAGTTTTGTGCACACTCCTTGGCTAATAGGAATTCTAAATTCTAGATTTCGTGACCCCCCTGACCCCAAATAGGGTCACAATGATCACAACCTTAAAAACCAATTTTCATCTTCTTCTCCAGTTCCAAACGGTCCAGAGAGCTGAAAAGTCGTGTGCAGACTCGTTGGTCAATGAGGATTCTAAAGTGTAGATTTTGTGATCCTGCGACCCCAAATATAGGTCACAGACGTCATGATCTGAAAAGCTATTCATCTTGAAATTGTATGTGCTATTTAAAGGGAGGTAATTTAAAGGAAACAAAAGTAATGAATTAAATCTTCAAGTGTGTCTTTATTTGTAGGGGATTTTATCTCTGGCCTCAAAGATAGGTCAGACGGGTAAGGTCTCCATATAAAGTGCATTTAAAATGTGTTTAAAATGTGAATTAGTATATAAAGCCTTTTATTTATATAGTGACGTGATGTGCATGAACCTACAAGAAACACAGCCTATTATAATGTTTTTGTTATCAATAATGAGAATATTACACGTTTTGGTGACGAACTTTCTGAAGTTATAAATGACACATAATGTTTTATTTCATTCAGGTGTCACCATGATTTTACTCATGATTAAATGTACTAAAACAGTTGATGCAACACCGGGGTTTTACTGTTGCCCCTGGGGTTTATGAAAAACATATTTGATCATACGCTACTATTAGTCCCGCTGTGCACAGCCGTGTTCATACCAACTGTCAACTGGTGATACATTTCAACGTCTATTTCTTGCATGTCTAATAACTTTTGTTCTGTTCGACGCATCTTCAAAAGGTAGGCATCATTATAAAGACAACATGTACACGCAGTATAAGTTTGAGAATATAATTTTAAGTGTACATTTTGGACCATTGGTTTAAAGTTGCTTTTGTAACAAATGGTGAATGTACAATTGACCCTCATATATTCAATATCATATATGTCAATGTTTTGCCTTGGAGGTCTAATATCTTTCTTTATATATGAAGTCCCTTATGTCCAAAATTTAAATGTGTAACTTCTTAAGTTTAGGCGGATTTCAACTTTAAAGAGAGAAACATGAGTTTTAAAGGGGATATTTGAGTAATTTGACCTTGAAAAGCATTTCGGTTGTACACTCCACATGTGTCGCTCGGTTGATTGCACAAGGACAGACTTCTGGGGGTGAGTGTAACTAGTAACTGTAAAGGAAATTGGAGTAGAGAGTTGTTTTGACGGTGTCATGTTCCTAGGATGATGGTCATGTCAAGTTGACATTGTCCCGTTCATATATTAGTGATTTAAACAAAATATGTCCAGATGTTACAGTGATTGATAAACATTGCTATTTTCCCTATATGAATGATAATATACATATCGCTCCCCGTGACGTGGACTGTATTTATACTTTATTACACATAAAATACATTATAACAAAAAAACAAATTCACATAACAGTTACAGAGTAATTTCGGTGAATGTGTTTTCTGAAATATTGGGATCGTTTTCTTTAGTCAATAAGAAACTAAATCAACAATATGTAAGTTAGTATTATGAAATAATTCACTGTTGCTATAAAGAATATTAATAATTTTGAAATTGGTTTAAACATTTTTTATTCATTTAAATGGATTGGCAAGCAAGCTGAGAGCTTATGTCAACGATTCAATAAAAATTACAAATGTGACATAAAGGAAGCACTAATTACGATGATAGCGAGAGAAGGTATGAATATGACTTTTTAAACCTTTTCTAATTCCCCAATAATTGCTGCATCGAGGCATGATATTTTGGAAAATACTGATGGCCGTTTCATCAAAAAACATGTACATGTTGTATTTCGATTTTCGTTTTATTAATATATCAAAATCAGACATGAGCTATGGTATTACATATTTTGAAATATTCTATAATAGATTGTTTGTTGACTAACATGTTTGGACGATGTCAAAGCAATGAAACTAGTAATTGTTTTGTAAAATGGCTCATGATATAGAATGTAGAATGTCAATGATCGTAAATTTGTCACAATGTATTCATTGAAATGTGTACAGGATCAGTTTGAGTCGCTAGTCGATATCGCTGAGGTCTCACTTAAACCCACTGACATTGTCTACAATTATAATTCTTCTACACAAACGCATACTTACTTTTATCGTCGCTGAATATCCTTCATTGGTTAACTTGCCAGCTACAAATGATCACTGCACGAGCAGTACATTTTGAAGCTTAAAACGGTAGCGTCCCATACTGCCTACAGCTTATAACAACATGTTTAGGTCCAGTGATCACGAAGTGAGGGTTATGTGCTGACCTGTTCTACCTCTAAAAAATGAACTCAACCAAATTATCGGTTCCAGGGTAGCATCTCATTATGACTACTCCCAATATGACTACTGCTTAAACAAACACAAAGTCAGTGTAGCATAACATACTTGTCCCCTATTAGACAAGATGGACTGAACCACAACTCACAACTGTTAATGACTGAACCACAACTCACAACTGTTAATGAAACGAGTTTATTCTTTAAACATGATATATTCACATACATGTACATAAAATGAGGTAAAATATGAGAGGTTTATTTTCTTAACATAATAAAATGAGGTAAAATTGATATATTCACATACATAAAATCAGGTAAAATGTTTCTATAGAGTCACTCCATTTTAAGCAATTTTCCAGCTGCATCTAAAAACTGAATTGGTGATTTTCCCCCTGTCAGTAATTTCTGTTTGAGTCTTTGAGACTGCTCCAGGACATCAACCCAGGTGTCCTGTACAGTGTCTGTGGGGAGAAGTCCAAGGGCAGCAGCACGTCTGACGTGACTTGATACTCTTTCATCTTGTTTGTAATCAACTGCAAGTTTTAAGTCCTGCACTTTTCTCCACAAACATTGTGCATAGTGAAAAAGACATGCATGTATCAAAGAGTTTGGAAATTGTCTACCATCTTCAGTTTTACTCCACGTACCTTCGATGTTCACATCAGACAATTCCTTTTGCAATGCTGGTAGCGTCTTCTGTCTGTGGCGATAAAGTCCTGATTTGACACTGTGTAATGGAGCCACTGTCGCAACATTTTCAATTTCAATATTATTTAGTTACTCGTTGTATATTTGACCGATTGCTGTTGTCTCATCCCTTGCCCGCCTCCTCGGTGTACTCAAAAGTTTTACAGATGAGACATCTTCACATTCATGATTGTGATTGCCTGTCACAGTTCTGATATAGCCACCAGATGTAGATATATTTCCTCTACAATTCCGTTCAACACATCTCCAGTATGTTGCTGTGTTTCCAATTTTGTTGATTTTGTATCTAAAGCCTTGGTGCAAAACTTGATCTGTACCTTTTTGTGACAATACAAAATCTGCTCTCTCCAACCCAGCCATAACATATAGTGATAATGGAGTAGTCAACTATTAAACATCAAAATCCAAGTGTCTTATTTAACAGAAGGACAGCTCACCCTCTGATGAAATTGAAGGCGTTGATCTTGTTTACCACCAAGTCACAAACGCATATTAATTGACAAACTTTACATGTTACAAGTTAGCTTACTACATTCATGAACATGTTTAAGTGTAATTAAGCTAACTATACATGTTAAAGTTTGGGAAGAGTCTATTTCAGAGTAGGTAAGCAGTGGCTGAGTGTTGTTTTATCTAATAGGATTAGAGTAGTCATTTTGGGAGTAGTCAAATTGGGTTTAGTCCAACTGGGATACAACCGGTTCCAGATAATGTTTTTTTCGTCTGCACTAGCTCTGTATATAACGTACACAGTATATCTCAATGTTTGCACGGTTATGCTTCCAATGTCATACATGCAGGGGTCGAAATTAACCTTTTCAATGTAGTAGCCATTCGGAATAGTGCATTTCTAAAAGTACTAGTCCAGACATATTCTCGCTAGCCAAATGCATATCCATGATCATTTCAGCTCAAATTTTAACTAGCCCTTCGGACTACCAGTTTTTACACTCTACTAGCCCAGCTTCTTTTCACTAGCCATGGGCTACCGGACTAGTTTCGAATCCTGACATGTTTTTCAATTATTTGTCAATTACTTTGCAAATTTGATGAAGTGTCTTCTGACATTCAAACGATTGCGGTATCCTGCAATGAATACTTGCTGTCCTCCTGCTTGTGAAGTGATGTATTCAACACGCTGTACATTTGCCATTGTGGGATGGATGATGTTGGTTCCCTAAGTTATCCTAAGTTATCTTGAGCCTAATTAACTGAGTTGATATCATCTTCTCAATAATTTAAATATTTCCATTATCTTAGACAGTTATCACACATGATTTAAATACAAGCTAAGTTAATTCTAGTCTGCAATGATAAATAAACAGGTTAACTGTTTCTAAAGAAAACATGTTAGTGCGGCACAGAACAGAACAGATTTTATTCTCAAAAAACACACACAAGTGATATAGAGAACATACAGGTATATACAATGATATAAGAATATGACATTATTCAAAAAGGGGTAAACATCATTTTATATATGGTCTTTTATATATATAATTGTTTTATCATTAAAGGTTCATAATCACATTTCATTAGATACATACATTTAGAATATGCGAATATGCAGGGATTCAGTTAATCCTTCTCTGACATGATTATTTTTTATACTCAATAAACAGGTTAACAGTTATGTTTAAGTAAAGAAAAGTTGTTAGTGAGAAATTGCAGGGATTCAGTTAATCCTTCTCTGACATGATTATTTGTTATGCTTAATTAACATGTTAACATTTTCTGTATAATTGTATAACTAAAGATAATCTGTTATTAAACTGGTTGGTAGATGCAATAATTTAGGTACGCTGACATGGTTATTTGTAATACTAAATAAACAGGTTAACTTTTTCTGTATGAGTGTGACTCTGTCGTGATGTTAGTAACTGGAAAATAGGTTGTTCCATTATGCTATGGGTAAAAAAATCATTTCCAAAACTGCCTACATTATTTTTTGTAGGCAGAGTGGGATGTAGGCAGATTGGGACTGTAGGCAGTAGGCAGGGACTGGTATAATTAGACTGCCCCTGAGCAGTTCAGCGGGGCGCATTATAACGAGGAGTCCACAAAACTAAACATCAATTTCCTGCTATTCTAGTTGAGTGACATTGTTGAAATTTACAAATTATGGCAAAGTCAACATGTAGTTTCGGAATATGAAAGAAATATTTGAATATCTCATAAAAAATAAAAACTCGAAATTTCTAGAAATTTCTAGAATTTTCTAGATACGCACTAGAAAGTTTCTAGAAACGTTCTAGAAAGTTTCTAGATATGCACTAGAAACTTTCTAGATACTGGGTATGTTTATTCATTGGAAACCTGTAAGGAAATGCGTTCTTTGCAAATCCATCTTGTGGGAAAAGGGTTGGTGCGTAATACTCACATCTTTGTGAATTTTAGTCAACACTTTTCACTTTACAAATTGTGCTTACTCCACATAGAATATGCAGGCCGTAACAAGGCACCAAACAACCTCGGGCAGATCGAAACAGATATCTCGTGTGTATATATCATCATCATCATCAGTGTTCATTCTATAAACGTCGATTGGATGAACTAAAGGTGCGATGTTTTAGTGAAACAAACGTACCAGTCGTGCCAGTTTCAATCACTTGCTAATTTAAACTTTGTTGCATTTAGTTAACAGTCAAAATACTTACAATGTTTAATCCACATTGGTCAAAGTATTTCAAAATTAAAAAAACCCATATTATATAGATGTCTATGTTCAAAGAAAGAAGTAACAAGTATGTTTTAAAGGTGTGACTTCTACTAGATTGTGTATATTAGAGGCCTTTAGTTCATTCAAGGAAACATTCAAACAAGAGCAAATATGCCTATAGTTCATTCAAGGAAACACTCAAACAAGAGCAAATATGCCTATAGTTCATTCAAGGAAACACTCAAACAAGATCAAATATGCCTATAGTCCATTCAAGGAAGTTATTTCTGAAGTGTAGGCCATCGGCCCGTAACTACATATGTTATATATGACAAGACATGATGTGTACAGCAACAGTCATTCAATTAACATCTTTGGTACATGGCATGAAACATAAAGCTTGCGAAATTATTGGGGAGTTTACAATTCGTTGTTGACATGAGGATTTTAAATTTTGTTTTATTTGGATTTGTACAAACAGTTTCCGGCAAATGATTCAGGCGGAGCTCTTTAAATTTGGAACACACAAGAAGGAAATGGTATTCATCCTCAATTATAGCCGTCGTCGCATTGTTAACATAATTTGTCATTTCTATCTATATTATAAAACCGACCCGTTGATGCGAAAAACACGTAAATTGGGCGAATGCTGCTCTAAACATTTTAACAACAACCGCATTCAAATATAATTTCTTAGACAGTGAAGCTTTAAAATAAGAGTAAGATATAGAGTTGGTGCCGTTTCGAAGTGAACTATACCAATTCTGTTCATGAATACATTTTAGTCGACACAGAAATTTTGAGAAAAACGAAGTAGGCGGATACAAAAATTGTTGGTCCCAAACAAAACCAAAGCCCAAACTGTACAATAAAATCTCGAAACTTCGAAGCCCAATTAACTTTATTATTTTCTATACATCATATAATAACATTTTTTGGGATGCCGAGTGTCAGACATATTTAATGATTTTAAGCTATATTTGACAGCTTTTATATGTAAAAATATAGAGTAAGTAGAAGAAATCAGAGTGCGCCGATTTAAATTTATATAAACTTTGTTTTGCTCAATTAAATCTATAATAACCAGTCACAAAAAGTATGTCTAAGAAAGTATTTATGTACAGGTTTAAACACACCATGTCAGCGTTTTGAATTAATCTATTAGAGTTGCAGATGTCTGTTTTAATTAGCATGGATTTCTCAATTATTCACCGTAAGTTGTTTTACAGAGAAATCTCATAATATGTTTATTCAAATTCTTAATACAAAATAAACTTGTATTAATTATATTTATATAATAGCGACCTTTGGGGATTTAAAGTGGAATCATTTATCAAAATTATTCTTATTTTATGTTAATCCAAATATCAAGTCAAATGAAAAGAAATTGAATGAAACCAGTATTCTATTGTTATGTAAACGATTCTCTTTCGCTCTTTCGCTCTATCGCTTTATCGCCCTTTTGCTCTTTCGCTTTATCGCTCTATCGCTCTTTCGCTCTTTCGCTTTATCGCTTTATCGCTCTTTCGCTTTATTGCTTTATCGCTTTATCGCTTTATCGCTTTATCGCTCTATTGCTTTATCGCTCTATCGCTTTATCGCTCTTTCGCTTTATCGCTCTTTCGCTTTATCGCTCTTTCGCTTTATCGCGCTGTTATTATCGCTTTATCGCTCTTTCACTCTTTTGCTTTATCGCTCTTTCGCTTTATAGCTCTTTCACTCTTTCGCTTTATCGTTCTTTTGCTTTATCGCGCTGTTATTATCGCTTTATCGCTCTTTCGCTTTATCGCTATTTCGCTCTTTCGCTTTATCGCTCTTTCGCTCTTTCGCTTTATCGTGCTGTTATTATCGCTTTATCTGTCTATCGCTTTATCGCTCTTTCGCTTTATCGCTCTTTCGCTTTATCGCTCTATCGCTTTATCGCTCTTTCGCTTTATCGCTCTTTCGCTTTATCGTGCTGTTATTATCGCTTTATCGCGTTGTTATATCGCTTTGTCGTACAGCCTTATCGCTTTGTCGTGCGCCGTTATCGCTTTGTCGTGCGACACTATCGCTTTGTCGTGCGACACTATCGCTTTGTCGTGCGGCGTTCTCGCTTTGTCGTGCGGCGTTATCGCTTTGTCGTGCGGCGTTATCGCTTTGTCGTGCAGCCTTATCGCTTTGTCGTGCAGCCTTATCGCTTTGTCGTGCGACTATATCGCTTTATCGTGTTGTTACCAGAGGGCGAAAGAGCGATGTCCCCTCTCAGCCATCATACATATTAATCCCGTCATATATAATTTACGTGAAGCTTGAAATGGAATATTTAAAAAAAAGTTTCCGATGGAGCATCTGGACATCCTCTTTCCAGTGATCACAAAGTTAGGGAACTCATGTCATTACCTGATGTACTCAAACACAGATTTCGTCCACAACGAGATATTTACACATTTGTACAATACATGTAACAGCATAGCACTTCACTTCACATATTTCTGTTATTTGACATCTAATCATGCTACATATAAAATATATTATATCATTTCACATCTAATGACGTCATATATTATATTTTCATATCATATACATCGATCACAACCCAACATATATTACATTATTTCATTAAATCATGTCTGTACAAGGAGGCATAGTAAATGAACATAGAAAGGTTTTGTAAAATATTACTATTTGTGTTTGATAGCAGGGCAGAATTTTTTTAATAATATTTGGGTATTTATGATAATATGCTTGTAGATAGTTTTCTCTAAGATGTGAGTACACAGGGCATATAAGTAAAAAATGATATTCGTCTTCTTTTAAATCTAAGTGACAAAGCTTACAGATTCTTTCTCCGCGAGTAATTTTTATATAGCGCCCTGTCTCAACACAAAGGTCATGAGGTGAACATCTAAAACGTCAAAGAGCAATTCGATTTTTTTTAAACAGTAACATTTGATAAGTTCGTATCTTCCTTGATTATTTCAGATTTAATAATTTTGTAATAAAAACACTTGTTTGTTAGGGTCATTGATGCTGTCCATGTCTGCATATAAATATATTTTAATCTCTGGGTTAATGACAGGACACAAGTCGATTTTGAATACACATTTTGGTTATTCCAAGTATGACCAAAACCGCAATTGAAAAGTAGTTTTCTTACACCAGTCAACCACTTTGTTTTGCCATTTTTATCATGAACTAACATCATGTTATAAACTTTTTTTGGTAACCTGTCTGAGGGCATGTCAATAAGTCCCAATATTTAATAACTTTCATATTCGAATATATATAAAGAGGAAATCTTTCACATTCTCCATACACCATCAGACTAGATGTGTTTATTTTTACACCCAAATACTTTTTGCATGCATATAAATGAATCTTTTCTGTGGCATCAAAGTGGTGTACGCCCCATACTTCTGACCCATATAATAGAATTGGGAGTATCTTTACATCAAATATTTAAAAAAAAGATTTGTATGAAATGTTTACTAAAATTTTCAGATTCTTAAATATGCACATAAATACTTTCTTTGCTTGTATAGCAGCTTGATGTGAATGTTTATTCCATGATAGGTTTCTGCTGAAGTGAACACCAAGATATTTGTAAAATCCTGAAGCTTCTATTTTGTTCTCCTTTAAGATACCAATTTTCGTTACTTGATAACTTACATCCATTTTTAAATACAAGAACTTTTGTTTTATTCATGTTTACTGTCAACTTTCATTTATCACAGTAACAATCAAGTTCATTAATTTGACTCTGTAAGCCTTTGGTTGTTGACGAAAAAAGGATAATATCATCAGCAAACAATAGTAAAAATATCTTGGTAATATCAGGATGAAGTTGAGTGCCATAGTCACAGTTTGTGTTTATTTGTGCAGCTAATTCATTTATGAAGAAGGAAAAGAGAAACGGGCTTAAAATGCACCCTTGTCTTACTCCTAACTGACTAATAAAGGTTTGTGAAATCTCGTTATTATTACGTACACATACATTTACGTTCTCATAAATGCTACCCAATAATTTATTCATTTTGGTGCTTATGTGGCAGATGTAATTTATTGTAAATAAGGTATTTTAATAGTATGCCTATTCTCTCTCTTTTTAGCTGTGTTTTAATCAAGTACATTGGGGGTTAAGCCTTTAGAGTTTGGCCTTGGTAAAATCCTCTTATATAACTGCCCAAGCCATGACGCTCCTCAGCTAATTGATCTCACTAACTTCATGCACATTTCAAATCATTCTGCACTGCATTTTACAACCGACAAGACAGAATTGACCAACTGACAGATTATGTAGCATTTGAGGTTAGTAAATATATTTTGTTTAAAGGAGAATATTTGTAAAAAATTATATTCTGTTATAGTAAAATATACTTTAAAAAACATATTCCCCCGAAAATAATTTGGAAAGCCGTGTTTGATTACTAATTACGCGATATAACAACCGCGCCTACTGTTGCCTGTGCGCGTATGCATATTTGCCGGTAGCCTTCGGCAGGTTTAGGCTGTGACGTCAGAGATGCTCTACGGCCCGCTTTGGGTCCTTAGCGCAGTGAAAGGGAATGCATTAGAGTAGATGAAGAATCGGTTGAATACGTAGAATTCGGGTAGTTTCGGACTTGATATAACATTTGTATATTACTACTATAAGCAATATTGCGTATGTGCACTGCAAAGTTCGCCGTATAAACAGGGCTTTACACTACGTTATTACAGGCTTCTAATATCGCGAGTTCCTTATTATCGTGTTAGTCCGGTTTTCGTGACTACCAAATCTCTCACATAGCTATGTATAGATCTTACTGTCTATCTTACTTGATTACGATTGAACAGTGGTTTGTACGTTAGATCTAAATAATAATAATTTTTAATATCAATACGTTTTTAAAGCAAACATGATTTGAATAATCGAGAATCAAGATGGTTCCTATGCAACTGGTTACTTCAGCGGTACAGTATATATACGAATAAAGCAGTATTATTTGTAGTAACATATTTTAATTTACTACATATAAGTTGTTGACACCCATGTTATCTACATGTAGACAATAACTATTTAATGTACGGCATAATCCACTTAATGTGAAATTGTAACGTTAGAGTTTGCCAGTCCCTACGTACGAATCTGTATTTCCAACTCTCTCAGTGTTTACTTCTGAAAGATCATCCTCACTTGATTCCTGGTGTTCAACTCAATGTTGATTCACAATAGGTTCATACTGATAAGGACGGATGTTATTTATGTCAGATGGTTGAAAATCAACGCTGCCATCGCTATCCGAGAAAGCCATAACAACACTACGAACGTAGAAAATACACTGGCTCAGCGCGCGGGAGAGCATCTTTGACATCATATCACGTGACTGCTGCCAGCCTGATTAACTCTCGGGGATTTCCGGAAAACGACTCGCACCGAAAACGTATTTTCAACGTTTCTACATAAAATGTCGCATTTTAATAATTTTTTTGACACACTTTGTCTTAAACAATACTGTTAAACATGTTAAAACAAAGTTTTTCTCTAATATTCTCCTTTAAAGTAATATTGCATTTAACATTTGCAGTATATCTATCATTAAAGTAATCTATCAAACATTATTTAAATAGGTATTTATAAAGTATAGCATGTAAGTGCGCTATGCATAAGTGTACGTTTATTCCAATATTTATAAACATTATTTAACTATTACTAATATATTCTTATCTTTACTATCCTTTTTATGATTGTGGGAGATGAGAGAATGAGTTTTAGTTTAAGTTGCTATGTTTTAACTATGATAGGTGTAATAATAAGTGTTGTGGGATAAATGCTGTGTTAAAGAAATGTAGCTACTACAAATATATTCCACAAACCATTACTTATTATTGTATATTATTTTACAACAGCAAGTCCCCATTCCTACGACAGGTGCTGTGCCAGTGTGTGGGTGGAGCACACCCCTGTGCCACACCCACAGGGTACGTGTATTATGTGTATAAACTTTCATGTGTTGTATCATATCATTACGTCTGTGTAATGACGAACAAATTATTATAATCATATATCATTGTAAATAGTAACATCACGTAATGTGTGATGATGTGCAATCAATATCATATCATACCTATATGTATTGTCATGACGTCATTTGTACAGGTTTAATAGCACATCATATTCCTATGCATATGCTCAGTCATGAGATGTTACTCATGTTATGAGTAACTATAGTTTTATCAATTATCATCACTATAAGCATTTTCCTTTGTGTTGAATTATATGTATTGTATATCAATATGTATACTGTGTGCTAACTGTGTGATGTATATTATATTATCATATTTATTGTTACAGGGTGTCCGATATACTTTCACCCATCATCCTAAGAAATAAACGGCCTCACACCCAGCAGAAAGTGTTGTCACCCTTTGACCCTCGTAACCCTGTTACAGAGGGAGCCCCCAGTGAGGACGTTTCGGAAACGGATGACATGGATAGCACCTAGGAACTATGGAATGGAACCCTATGGACTAACGTGATCTGTGTTTCTGTCATCACCGGATGATGACCAGTGATGTGACACTGTCTGTGACCTTGTGACCTTGACATTCTTGGAGAGCCCTTGACTCTGTTGTGAAACTTTTTTGTGTGATTTGTATTGTGATTTGTGTTTCCATTTATTTCGGATTAAGGATGTTCATGGACACTTCACGTGAGTTGTAAAGCTTTGTGTATATGTTATTGTGTATAATACCTGGCTTCATTTTGCTTGTAATATATATTCTTTGCTTGTGTTCATTCATAATGTGATTCAACTTTTCACCATGCTATTTACTTTCATGTAATTTATGATTATGTTACATTAGTTATGTAATTTTTTACCGGCTTATTTTTCTAGCATTATCGTTGGTACCAACACTTAGTCTTTATAATGTAACCATTTTCATCGTTTACTTTTTCATAAATATGCCTTAGCTTAGTTTAGTTTAGATTAGATTAGATTAGTTAAGTTTAATACCATGTAGCATTTCATTTATTTTCGTAGTTTTATTTGTGTAGTTTATCTATATAGGTTAATTTTGTCGAGTGTACTTTAACGTTTTACCACCTATTTCCGTAATGTAATTTTTACTTG
Organism: Gibbula magus; assembly: GCA_936450465.1. Lineage (NCBI taxonomy): Eukaryota > Metazoa > Mollusca > Gastropoda > Trochida > Trochidae > Gibbula > Gibbula magus. Next base: position 26,323,435 of record OW388300.1, read on the forward strand.
TAGTTGTTATATTCATATTGCAATTTAATTTATTACATGTGAGTTATATATTCTTTATTTTATAATGTAATTCATAGCTAGTGGGATTGTCTGTGTGTGTTTTGGTCAGCTATCTTATTTCTTTCGTCTTCTTCTGCTAACCAAATAAAATGATAGATTTATTTATTATAGGTTAGGTATAAATAAAGCCTTAATTAAACTTGTGTTATTTACCGACTGTTTGACGACATACTGTACTTAGCTACTGCAAGTTGCACCATATCTTATTCGCAATTCCCTTCCCTTTAGCTTAGCACTTAACTTCTCCTTCAGCATTATCATAATGGGGTAATACTTCAGCATTTACTTTATTTCAGTGTAACTTATTCATTATTTGTAATTACTCCCTTGTATAAATAACCTTTATTGCAATAATATATTCTGCCATTGTGTAATTCAGCCATTGCCACATTTGATGTTGTGATGCAGTTGAATTTTCACAATTTTGTTGTTTAAATTTAACTTAGTTATAATTCAGTATCGCATTATTACATAATGTAAGTTGAATTTATATAATTCTTATTCATCATATTTAATATCTGAACTAAGTATTATTCAACCATTACATTTGTGCCAAAATGTGAGTTGAATGCATTTAGTTTTCAATTTATATAATCTTTAACTTGCAAATTTTCAATGCTTCATTATTACACTTCTGTGTGGTAGTGAAAGTTGAAAATACATTTTCAATACTTCATTCAACTTCAAACCACTTGTTGTTATACTTTCATCCATTGTTTAAACATGGAAGGTATACTTCCATAGTGCTGCGCCATTGTTTTCACTTGTTACAATATCATTTCACTGTGTCATTCATATGAAAAGGACAAGCCTTTTCAATTCAAACACTTATTAATTACAGCACTTCATATTTAATTTAGTTCCTTACCGGTGTTCCCAAACCATGTAAATTATATTACAATATCACTCACGCCAACGTTATTCTACACACTCCTGCTCATGTTCCGCTGATTGTCTGATATAATCCATTGCAATCAAAGGTTCATTTCAGGTTTATTCATGGTAGAATAGTTGGTTGTTCCCACTCACAATAAGTGTCCCTTTATTCATTTATTCACTGTTACTTCCATCACTTGTTATTATCACTTCGTTCTCTCTTAAACCATGGAGTTTAAGCAGGAAGAACTTGGTGATATTGTTAATTTATTCCACAAGTTGGGATTACAACCAAAGGCGATGAAACTGGAGGATTTAAAGACGTGGATCCAGGACATGGCAAAGCAAGAAGGACCACTCCTACCGAGTAATGTGCAGGCTCCTCCTGAGCCAGAGGATAACGTTGGCAAGTCACAAGAACCCAAACTGCAAGTCACAGCCTCAGTTAAAGTCACTCCTCCTTACCCCAAGCTACCATTATTCAGTGGTGATTTTCATGGAGAGGATGCAACCTTCGACCTATGGACCTATGAAGTGGACTGCCTCCAACAATCATCTGCCTACAGTGCCGCTGTATTGGAGCAAGCAATAAGATATTCGTTGAAGGGAGAAGCCGCTCGTGTTGCTATGCGCCTAGGACCTAAGGCAACCATCCAAGATTTGCTAAAGAAGTTGAGGAGCATCTATGGAACTGTTCAGAGGAAAGAAGCCCTCATGGCTCAGTTTTATAGTGCCACTCAGATAGATGAAGAGGACGTTGCATCATGGGGTTGTCGCATAGAACATCTGCTATCCAAGGTCACGGAACATCATGATATCCCACCGCTGGATCAGGATGACATGTTGAGGAACATGCTGTGGAGTGGACTAAGGAGATCACTCAAGACTGTGTCAGGCCACAAGTTCGACTCTATCTCAACCTTCGACGAGCTTAGGGTTGCACTCAGGGAGATAGAGTACGACATGAAGCAAGGGAGAGAACCAGCATCCTCGTCAAGAAAGCAGACAGCTTCAGTGAAGATGGCTACTCCATCTGAAGCAGTTATCAAGTCGGACCTGGAGACTCTGACCACAGCTATACAGCAACTACGTTCGGAGGTCACAGAGATAAAGGAGAGGCAACAACAACCAGAAGCCCAAGTGTTTCAACATCAAGCTAGTTTCCCTCCCCAGGCTCAACGGTTTGGATCAAGACACAAACCTAGAAGACGAGGAAGAGGATATTCTCAAGGACATATGACTCAGAATCCATTTGTGCCCCAAGGAAATTATCCATATCAACCGCCACAAGGACCTCAGGATACTCAAGCCCAAGTACAATGTCAAGTAGCTCCAGCTCAAGGACCACCGTTGCCACATACTTCCCCCCCACTATGAAGTTGTATGCTACAGGTGTGGCTACACTGGACACAAAGCCATAGGATGCCGTGTAAGAGTGGATCACTGCGACGTCCTTTAAACTGGCAAGCGTCTATGGGAAGGGTTACCAATAGGCTCATAACAAGACACAGGTGCAACAGTGTCAATAATATCAGATGGGTATTACAAGGAGCATCTTCGACATCTTCCTCTGGAACCACTTGGAGACATTTTTGACATAGAATGTGCAGGAGGTGATGCACTACCATATACAGGTTTTGTGAGAGCTAAACTCTCTTTATTTGGAGGAGGAAACGACAACGATACCATCTCATGTCTATTCCTAGTCGTTCCCATCTCAAGGTACAGTGTTCGTGTCCCAGTTCTACTAAGTACCAAGGTACTCAACTGCCTCTTGGAACTTGAAAGGGACAAGAACAGACTTGGACTTCTCAAGTGCGCTGAGGACAAGAACATCATTATACCTTCTAACAGTAAAGTCTCCATAAAGGGCCAGCTCAGCAAGGGACTCATAGCGCCAAGGTATACTGCACTCCTCCTTCCTACTTCACAAGCTACTATCCCTTCAGAGGTTGACATAGCTCCCACCATCATCACTTATGACAGAGACAACCCTGATGCCATTGAGGTACATGTCTTCAACATCACCACCAGGAACATTGTCGTCGCACCCAGAGCCATCTTATGTGAACTCCAACCTGTTACTCAACAGACTCCACACACTGGTAGACCCATGGATGAGCAAGCATTACTGGACCAAGTGGAGATTGAAGAGAAAGATTTGACACAGGAACAGAGGCAACAAGGACTAGACGTCATCTTGAAGTTCAAGGACATATTCTCCAAGCACGACCTTGGACACTCTCATGCAGCCAAGCACAGGATTGAACTTACTGATGAACAACCTTTCAAACAGCGCTACAGGCACATACCACCAGGCATGTTTGAGGAAGTGAAATCCCATCTTCACCAACTTTTGTCAGCTGGAGTTATTCGGAACTCTCATAGCCCTTGGGCATCCAACATTGTTCTCGCAAGGAAGAAGGATGGAAAACTACGCTTGTGTATTGATTTTCGCGACATTAATCAGCGAATCATCAAAGACGCCTATGCCATTCCTAGAATAGAGGATCTCTTAGAATGTCTTCAAGGAAATAACTACTTCTCTGTCTTGGATATGAAGTCTGGTTATCATCAAGTTGAAATCGAGGAAAGCCATAAATAACGGACCACCTTCACAGTCGGAGCTCTTGGAATCTATGAATTACAGAATGCCTTTCGGACTCTCAAATGCTCCGGCCACATATAAACGACTAATGGAACAATGCCTTGAAGGACTCCATCTCAAAATCTGTCTCATTTACCTTGACGACGCAATCATCTTTTCGAAGACCCACGAGGAACATGTCAAGCGTCTAGATCTAGTTCTCAAGAGACTGATGGATTGTGGACTCAAATTGGCACCCAAGAAATGCAAGTTCTTCCAACGTCGCGCCAAGTATGTAGGCTATATAGTATCTGAAGACGTCATAGAGACAGATCCGAACAAGATTAACAAGATAGCTAACTGGCCTCCTCCAACCACTAAGATTGCAAGGCCTCTATCTCAGCTCATGCCCCAAGACAAGATGTCCAAGAAGCATGCCTCAAGCACAAAAGAATGGCAATGGGAAGAGAAACAAGAGTGAGCATTCCAAGAACTCAAGGCAAAGTTGACAAGTCCACTTATACTTAGTTATGCTGATCACTCAAAACCATTCGAACTGCACACGGATGCTAGTGGACAAGGACACCCACGTGTCATTGCATATGCAAGTAGAGGATTAAGACCATCAGAACGAAACTATTCAGCGCACAAATTGGAATTTCTTTGTTTAAAATTGGCAATAACGGAGAAATTCCACGATGACCTCTATGGCCACATCTTCACAGTAATGACTGACAACAATCTTTTGACTTATGTACTAACGACAGGCAAGTTGGACGCCACAGGACACAGCTGGTTAGCCTCAAGCTCCTTATCGGATTATAAGTTCACCATCCACTACAGATCAGGCAAGGCTAACACTGATGCGGATATTCTCTCAAGGCTTCCAAAGAAAGAGGAATCAGAACAGGTCCATCAAAGCCATTTGTGATGCCATCCAAGTACCCAGTCTATTTGAGAGTCTCAGTTTGTCAGCATCAGAGATCATAGGAGAGGAAGACATTACTGATGAGCGAATTTAATACTAGGGATTGGAGATGCACTCAGACTAAAGATCAAGAACTTGGCATCATCACTGAGCATGTGAGGAACAAAATTAAGCCAGACAGGACCAAGTTCATTGAAGATCCAGGATTGACCAAGCTGAAGCACTTTCATCAATTTGAGTTGAAGCGAGGAGTCCTTTACCTCGTAGTGAATACAGCAGATGAAACTCTGGAGCAACTGGTTCTGCCAACAAGATGTCGTCCAGCTGCACTGAGGAGTCTACACGATAACGTCGGCCACCCAGGGAGAGATAGGACCCTATCACTCATAAAAGACAGATTCTACTGGCCAGGAGTGACAAAAGATGTTGAAGAACATGTTCAGCACTTTGTACCATGCCTCAGAAGGAAAACACCTACACTTATTAACATCCAAACCTCACAGCCACTGGAGCTCGTCTGTATGGACTTCCTCACCCTGGAACCATCTAAATGGGGACAGGAACATGTGCTTGTAGTCACAGACCACTTCACATGCTGTGCCCAGGCATATCCAACCAGGAACATGACGGCCAAAACAACAGCAGAAGTGTTTTTCAACAATTTTGTGATTCATTATGGGATTCCAAAGCGCATTCACTCGGGTCAGGGAGCCAGCTTTACCAGCAAGTTGATGCAAGAGTTATGTTCCTTGCTACAGATCAAGTAATCTAGGACTACTCTCTACCACCCAATGGGAAATGGAATGTACGAAAGATTCAACAAGACATTGTGCAATATGCTTGGGACCACCGAACCGGACAGCAAGAAGAATTGGAAAGCCCACGTTGGACTCCTAGTACATGCATACACAGTACAAGGCACGAGTCTACTGGATTTGCTCCGTTCTTCCTGATGTATGGTCACCATCCACGCCTACCTGTTGACATTGCCTTCGGACTTGACATGGAGCCAAACAAGTCCAAAACTACAGCAGCATATACCAAGAACCTAAAGGAAGGACTCACCCAAGCTTATGACATTGCCTCCTATACAGCAAAGAAGTCACAGAAGAAGCAGAAAACTCATCAGATCAGAGAGCAAGAGCCGCAGTGGTAGCAACTTCCAAACGCAAGGCATAACTCTTGCCAGTCTGCATTACTTGCTGATTTAAACCTTGCGGTATTTCCCTCGCTTTGTTGTGCCTAGATAGTGAATCTCTGCACCAGAAATGCATAGTGGGCCTGGATTTCTAAGCACAGATTTCTTAAGGAAATACTGTAAGGCCTTAATCAGCCAGTAATGGAGACTGGCAAGAGTTATGTCTTACATTGGGAACTTGCAGTGCTAGAGGAAGGGGAGTCTTGGTGAAGATCGTTGCCTTTGACGGCACAAGCTTGCGGATCGATGGGAAGATGTGGATGTGATTCTGGAACAGCCTAATCCATCAATACCAGTTTATAAAGTTGGAAAGGAGAGTGGTGACGGCAAGAAGAGGACATTACACAGAAATATATTGCTCCCAATAGGCTTTCTGCCCCATTAGAACGAGGTGCCAGCACCAAAGCCCAGGAAACGCAAGTCTTTGCAAACAGTGCCACCAGATATCCAGACCATACCAGACGACACCACAGCCAGCATCTCCGAGGACGGAATTTTAGAGAAGGAGAGGAGGAAGTACTGATTGTCTCCATCCACCCATTCGACACTTCAGGGTCAGCTGATACGCCAGCTGACAGGCTACCTGAAGAGGAACCAACTGAAGATGTTCCGGAAGAGGTTCAGGACGATGGAGAAGAGAGGACTGGAGCCACTACACAGGAGGTTGACGAGGAACAGCCGACAGTGGATCCCCCAGCTGAGCCTGTGCATGTACCACCCGATGAAGAAGGTCATAATGCTGAGCTAAGGGCAGCACCGCTACCACCGCCGAGGAGATCCCAAAGGGAACGACGGCCACCTGAGTGGTTAAAGATCCACAAACCCCGACCATATCGCTTTTCGGTTTTTATTCAAGCATATTCCAAGATGACGAGGATTTCACTTGATATTTGTCAATTCAACCAATAAACACCTTTTATAACGCCTTTTTAGAACGCCACTCAATTACGCCTCATAAAACTTTAGCCGAGAGCGAATTCCGCTTGGCGTCTAATGACAGAATCCACTAGATTTAGCCTTACATAACTGCCTAAATAACATATTTACCATTGTCCTTATACAACAAAATTACATATATACACGCCCCGTAAAACGTACTACAAATGGCAGCAGATGTCAACACTGTTTAGTACTGGATGTGACCATTGCGGGACCCGTAATTCTGCAATGTGTTTTGGAACAATTCTTATCGTTGCCCAATATGGCGGCGGCCCGCATGTCAGATGATGAAGATGTTCAAACGTCACAGAGATCTATTACACATTTAATACGGATTATAACGGTGTTAACACGCCTCATTCATGTTGAATAAAAAAAAAGTTCACATTCGTCCTTATGCAAAATAACAAAATATATTTCAGTATTTTTGTTTATCAATGTAGCGATATGTAACAAGTGATGTAGTTGCGTTATTGACACTCTAACTAAGATAAATATTAAATAAGAGGGGAAATCTACACGACTGAACTATTGCCGGGGTTATATTTTTTTTAAATTGAGAACCAAACAACACATGTACACACGGTCATGGTAGGTTGATCAAAGTTCTATAGTTCCAATACTTTCATTTGAAATTGGGAAATATACATTTTCCATATTTTTATCCGAAGTGATTTAAACATTATTTTATTTCCACAAACATATGAATTGACCATCAACAACTACATGTAATATAAAATGCAAGGCCTTTTATATAACATGCTAGGAAATGGTAGTGGTATTACACTGAATCTAAGTAATTGTAAATGTACACGACTATAGATTTAAAGATAGCCCGAATATGTTCTTCTAAAAAGTGTAAACCAGTAACATTGATGAAAATTATAGGATTTTTTTAGTTGTAATGAAACTATTCTATTAGCAAAATAAAGTGACCATGAGAAATATTGACGCAGTAGATTTCAAGCTATAGACACTCTTCAAACACAAAATCAAGCACATCAACAAAATTAACTAAAATGGCGTTTATGATATTAAAAAAATTGCATGATCTTTTTTATTTTTGAATCGTCAGTTATTCATTTCAAAACATATTGTAGCTTATAAGATAACATAACACTCCACACGATTGGGAAAAGAACAAATCTAAAAATCAGCGGTTGAATATCGAACAATGCTCCTAAAACTCCGAAATTACTCCCTACGGACGCACACATACCCATTCTATCGGAAACTTGTAATGTCAAAACGTTCTTATTATGTTTTAAACGAATTATCAACGAAAATCGACAAATCGCCTAATCATTTCATTAAGCAACTCCTGTGTATGACGTCACATCGCTAACGAAGGTTATGCTACACTGAGGGGCCGCGGAAAACTGTTTCAAGAATGAGATAATGAGGAGGCAAAATTTACTCACTTTGAAGGGCTAAATCTTGATAAGTAGGTGACGCTTCGAAATAATCGTTTGTGTTTTGCTTACTTGAAATTATTGTCTATATGAATAAATGAATTAACATCGAAAAAACAAAGAGATGATATTATCTTTAAGAGATGGGGAGTGTGCCCTATCAGCACAAAGCACAACACCACCAGATTGGATGGCCAGAGCTACCTTCCTGACTTCTCTGCTACAGGATAGGATGCTAGAGAGCCAGCCAGCAAACATCAGGGAAGCTATGCTACAGCTAATTACCGGCCAGAAATGACGTGGACGTCATTATTTAGTGGGGGGAGTATGTGGCAGATGTAATTTATTGTAAATAAAGTATTTTAATATTATGTCTATTCTCTCTCGTTTTAGCTGTGTTTTAATCAAGTACATTGGGGGTTAAGCCTTTAGAGGTTGGCCTTGGTAAAATCCTCTTATATAACTGCCCAAGCCATGACGCTCCTCAGCTTGTTGGTCTCACTATCTTCATGCACATTTCAAATCATTCTGCACTGCATTTTACAACCGACAAGACAGAATTGACCAACTGACAGATTGTGTAGCATTTGAGGTTAGTATATATATTTTGTTTAAAGTAATATTGCATTTAACATTTGCAGTATATCTATAGTGCGCTATGCATAAGTGTAAGTTTATTAATATTCAAGCTATAAACATTTTTTAACTATTACTAATATATTCTTATCTTTACTATCCTTTTTATGATGGTGTGAGATGAGAGAATATGGTTTAGTTTAAGTTGCTATGTTTTAACTATGATAGGTGTAATAATAAGTCTTGTGGAATAAATGCTGTGTTTAGGAAATGTAGCTACTACAAATATATTCCACTAACCATTACTTATTATTGAAAATTATATTATTTTACAACAGCAAGTCCCCATTCCTACGACAGGTGCTGTGCCAGTGTGTGGGTGGAGCACACCCCTGTGCCACACCCACAGGGTACGTGTATTATGTGTATAAACTTTCATGTGTTGTATCATATCATTACGTCTGTGTAATGACGAACAAATTATTATAATCATATATCATTGTAAATAGTATCATCACTTAATGTGTGCAATATCATATCATACCTATATGTATTGTCATGACGTCATTTGTACAGTTTAATAGCACATCATATTCCTACGCATGTGCTCAGTAATGAAATGTTACTCATGTTATGAGTAACTATAGTTTTATCACTTATCATCACTATAAGCATATTCCTTTGTGTTGAATTATATGTATTGTATATCAATATGTATACTGTGTGCTAACTGTGTGATGTATATCATATTATCATATCTATTGCTACAGGGTGTCCGATATACTTTCACCCATCATCCTAAGAAATAAACGGTCTCACACCCAGCAGAGAGTGTTGTCATCCTTAGACCCTCGTAACCCTGCTACACTAAGACCATGGAATTTCAAAAGGTTCCATAGTTTTTCCCTCTGCACAGAGTCAAACGCCTTGGCAAAGTCAACGAAGAGCGCATAAAATCTCCCACCTTTGATACTGAGGTATCTGTTAACTGGGTGGAGGACAATTGCCACCCGGACAATTCCCACCCAGACAATTCCCTAGGTGGGAATTGTCCTAGGTGGTAATTGTCCGGGTGGCAATTGGCCGGTGGGAATTGTCTGGGTGGGAATTGTCCGGGTGGCAATTGTCCTAGATCCCTGTTAACTAAAGCTTGTAAGATAAATATGTTGTCAATAGTTGGGTAACCTTCTCTAAAACCAGCTTGTTCTTCATTAATTTTGTTTAATGTATCTGCCCAAAATACTAAGCTTTTATTAATTATGTATGTAAATACTTTACCAAATATGCTGAGCAGTGAGATACCTCTATAATTGTTTACATTGTTAAGGTCACCCTGTTTATGTATTGGCACAATTATCCCCAATGACCAAGCCTCTGGGAATGTACCCATTCTAAGATAATATTGAATACATGGCAATATTAGTCCTCATCAACACAATTGAAACTGTTGACCCACAAGGTTATGTACTAGGCCCTGTGTTGTTGGATCTTGGATCTCTCCCTTCACGGTATCACAGGGGCGTGTCATTTGGGGGTTAGCGCTATATAAGTACACTCATTATCATTGACTAATTAAGGTCTGATTTTAATGAGATATGGGATAAAGTGAACTTGTAAAAGTATTCAAGAGTATTGATTAATAGATATGCATTAATTGACAGCATCAATATGTTCTCCACATATAGGATCAGTCATGGTTGTGATATTTAATATTTAGACAATAACTAACGAGTGACGGGGAATGACAGATTATCTTTCTCGAGTTATATTAATTGCGTAATTCTCGAGCCTTGGCGAGAGAATTACACATTTAATATAACGAGGGAAAGATAATCTGCCATTCCCCGTCACGAGTTGGTTATTGTTTATATTACCCATATAACTAATTCAAGTAAAAAGCGAATATTAAAAGTCAAAAGTTTCCCTAAAAGGATCCGAGAAGAAGATGAATCTCCATATCCATACGCGTGTGACGTGGATTGACTTCTTACGTACCGATCCTTGTTTACTACGCGACATTAAAAAGTCTCCTGCGAAAATGTCTTTCACAATAAAATATAGATGTGGTTTGAGTTGAAAGTTTTGTATTTCTGCCCATTACTATCAATCCATGATTATACGATATAAGTTATTGAAACAGTCATATCAAGAGATCTGCGAAGCTCAAAAGCAATTCGGCTCAAACCTCAAACCGCAGTGACGTTGCAATCGACACTGTGACGTCATAACTGCATGCGCCTATGACGTCATTACATTCGAACGATAGCCGTCGCTCTTGAAGCTTTCCATGGTTATATAGTCAAGCAGTAATCGGTAGTTTCTTTAATTTCCGACAATTTAACTGCTTCCTCCAACATTTGGTTCGTCGGCACAGGTAAGAAAACGCTAATTTCAACTACGGGAAATAAATAAAGTCTCAAGTTACCAGTCGGGAAAAGTTAGAAAGATGAATGAAGTAGTTCCGGCAACCAATGAAATCGTTTATTGTCTGTAACAGCCAATCAAAAGCCAGAAAAAGGTGTAACTCCCATGTGACTTACAGGAAAAATACTACCCTGTGTCCGTCTTCCCATATGGGTAATATTTAGACAATAACTACCGAGTGCCGAGGAATGACAGATTAACTTTCCCGAGTTATACTAATTGCGTAATTCTCGAGCCTTGGTTATTGTTTATTTTACCCACATAACAAATTAAAGTAAAAACGCGAATATTAAAAGCGAAAGGTGTCCCTAAAAGGACCCGAGAAGGAACTGAATCTCTATATCCATACGCGTGGTTTCAGTACTTACATACCTATCCTTGTTTACTTGGGCGGATTAAAATGTCCCCTGCGACACGTCTTTCACAATAAAAGATAGATATGGTTGTAGTTGAAAGTTTTGAATTTGTGCCCATTAATATCATCATTATCATTATTTGATATAAGTATTTCATTTCATATCAAGAGATCTGCGAAGCTCAAAGCCAAGCCGGCTGAAACCGAAAACGCCCGTGACGCTACAATCAACACTGCAGGGGCGGATACTAAAACCATTTAATATAGTTTTATAAATGCGGTATTAAATGGAGACGAGTTGAATATTTTGATATTACTTGACTGATATAAATCAAACTATATTGCAATAAAATCGAGTATCTGACGTTCACGTTTAAGTAGGTCACAGACCATTATGGCCGCGACATCTAAGGGTTATAAACCAATGGGCAATAGATAAAATAACACCTTTCGGCAGTAGTTTTAATGACTTAAGGTGGTTCCTTACCATTGTTTCTGAGCATCCTCAGTTGTCAGATTTACAAGCGCTTCCAACAGAGCTGATCTCATCTCTGATGATGAGTACGGAGATTTAACGAGCGATTTTCAGCGGAGCTGTTCTCTCACTCGGTGTTCTCATCTCGCACTTCAAATAAGCCTTGTAGCCACATAGCCTTGTAGCCTTAGGGTACACTTTCAGTAACAGTGTTCGGTATGCATATTAGAAACTTAAATACTTGTCTGGAAATATGCTAATGAAATCATTGTATTATAATTGTGAAATATAGTATTTGTTTTATGGTAAAGAGATATATTTTGTTATTTTGCTCTATAATCTAATTTTTTGGGGAAACGGTCGTGCATATTGAGTAAGAGTTATCTCCCTTGCAACTGAAATTTATAGTTTCTCAAGGTTTTAAACAAATTAGTATTCAAGTTAGCCTGGATATATATGATTTTTTGGGGTACATTTTGTTGTTGAATTGTATTTCTATATAACAGTGATTGTTTCCAGCAAATCTTGAGATTAATTGACATAAATATTAATGTTAAACAAAAAACAATAAAACTTTATAAAAACTCCAAGTTTAGGTAAAAAGCTACAAGATAACAATGTAATTAAATTTTCGACTTGCATAAATGTGTAACCATAACCCATTTATTAAAATAAGGCCATACTAATAAAATATGTTTGTTGTTTTATCATGATGATAGTGTGAAATATGATACTTTTGGCGCACTCCCACCTACATTGGGAGCTCATATTTAAAGAACGAGCACGTAGACCCCTATTTTTATAACAGAAATGGATTTAGCATATCTTTTTCATGTATATAATGAAATATTAGCAATTTCTTGAGATTTTTTAATTGGTAAGGAACCTCCTTAATTGGTTTTAGTTTCTAATTAAAATATCAATTACGAAGACAGGGGTAGGAAATGAAATTTATACCAACAGGACCCCTACCATGTTTAAAAAGTTGTAAATGTGTGCAGGACGAGGCAGATTTATTGATTTTCACATAGAGTATGTGTTATATATCGATGAACAGTGTGTTTTAGCAAAATTAATTTTGGGGAATTTTAAAATTCAAAATTTTTATTTTCATTTTTAAAAATAAAAAAAAACACATAGAAGTATTCGTTTATTGATTTAATTTTTCGGACTAAATATAACTTCTCAAACTATTTTTGAATACGACGTCGAAAACTAACATTGACATGACATTCACAATTATACATATGATAAATAGTGAGTGATATACTTTCTTAAATTTTGCCCGTCAGTTTAATTTAACCATTTTGGCGCCATGCCAATTAATCGGGAACACACGATGTTATAACACAATGCATTGTAGGTTTATTAATCACTGATGTCTTCAACTGTGAGAAATAAACAGAATAAAGATGTGTCTGTTGCTAATCAATGAAACATAGACTTAAAAATCAACAGAACGACAACTGATACATTTTGCAACAAATTTGTACATTTAGATAATATATGTTTATGTTTTAAAGATGCTGTAGCATGTTTCTGCATATTACTTTTTCTCAAATTTACGAAATTTTAAATTAAAATGTGTACATTGTGTTACATTTAGGGTGTAAACCATTTCATTACTCGACCCGAAGCTGTATCCAGAGTAAATAGTTATCCCTATTACAATTGTGGGAGGTATATTTAAGGGACAGTGGTGTGGAACTGTATGACTGTGGATCTGAAGGTCTAATGCGATTTTGAAAGTTCAGACATCAAGGTGATTGACCTTTCCGACATTATACCATATTTAAAATTCTACTCTTGAGCGTTTATATATCGCCCAATCAGTTAGATTACTTGAACTACCTACGAGCGGCCATTTGAATGTGAATACCTTAAAATGGATTGGAAACAGACTCACATAGCTCAACCGAACCATGCATATTCGTTTTAGAACACTTTTTATTAATTGAGGAGTATTATTTAGCCATTGGTAAGTGACTCATTTACCTTTTTGTGAGGGCACTTTATTTCAGTAAGAACGACGTGTTACAGCGCCTTTAAGTGATTGTCATATATCTCCACGTATAAACTTTGAGTTTACCATAACGGAACCACTTGTTTATCTAATTACGTTTACATCGGAACTGAATATACGCATGCTCTCAACCGCAAAAGTAACGTCACCATATTTTCAACAGTTTTAAAATAATGATGCCCGAGTCAATTTGGAATGTTTATTATAGGCATATGATTTGTTAACAGGTACCGGCATTTTCAAACATCCGATTATCCGAGTATAAAAGTGTTGTTCGTATGTGGGTTCAAGTACACTTGGAGTGATTGCATGTTTTTTTTATCGAAATGTTTCTATAGGCCAGAATGTTTGGCATATGACTTAAAAATTAAAGAAAAATCTAAATTTAATCAATAAAAAATGTTTTAGGCGTTAATAACCATCTTGGACGTGTCTTTTGCGTTTGAGTGTAGGACTTAAATTGACGATATCAGAACCTGCTGTCTGCCAAAGTAAAGTTGAAATCACTTGTAGTAAAGTAAAAAGAATCAGTTTCATGTATACAATGGTATCAGTTGTTTGTCAGAGTTTCATGCATACAATGATATCAGTTGTTTGTCAGAGTCTCATGTGTACAATGGAATCAGTTGATTGTCAGAGTTTCATGTGTACAATGGAATCAGTTGATTGTCAGAGTATCATTCATACAATGGAATCAGTTGATTGTTAGAGTTTCATGTATACAATGGAATCAGTGATTGTCAGAGTTTCGTGTATACAATGGAATCAGTGATTGTCAGAGTTTCATTCATACAATGGTATCAGTTGATTGTTAGAGTTTCATGTGTACAATGGAATCAGTTGATTGTTAGAGTTTCATGTATACAATGGAATCAGTGATTGTTAGAGTTTCATGCATACAATGGAATCAGTTGATTGTTAGAGTTTCATGTATACAATGGTATCAGTTGTTTGTCAGAGTTTCATGCATACAATGATATCAGTTGTTTGTCAGAGTCTCATGTGTACAATGGAATCAGTTGATTGTCAGAGTTTCGTGTATACTATGGAATCAGTGATTGTCAGAGTTTCATGCATACAATGGAATCAGTTGATTGTTAGAGTTTCATGTGTACAATGGATTCAGTTGATTGTCAGAGTTTCATTCATACAATGGAATCAGTTGATTGTTAGAGTTTCATGTATACAATGGAATCAGTGATTGTCAGAGTTTCATGCAATGGATTCAGTTGACTGTTAGAGTTTCATGTGTACAATGGAATCAGTTGATTGTTAGAGTTTCATGTATACAATGGAATCAGTGATTGTCAGAGTTTCATGCATACAATGGAATCAGTTGATTGTTAGAGTTTCATGTGTACAATGGAATCAGTTGATTGTCAGAGTATCATTCATACAATGGAATCAGTTGATTGTTAGAGTTTCATGTATACAATTGAATCAGTTGATTGTTAGAGTTTCATGTATACAATGGAATCAGTGATTGTTAGAGTTTCATGCATACAATGGAATCAGTTGATTGTTAGAGTTTCATGTATACAATGGTATCAGTTGTTTGTCAGAGTTTCATGCATACAATGATATCAGTTGTTTGTCAGAGTCTCATGTGTACAATGGAATCAGTTGATTGTCAGAGTTTCGTGTATACTATGGAATCAGTGATTGTCAGAGTTTCATGCATACAATGGAATCAGTTGATTGTTAGAGTTTCATGTGTACAATGAATTCAGTTGATTGTCAGAGTTTCATTCATACAATGGAATCAGTTGATTGTTAGAGTTTCATGTATACAATGGAATCAGTGATTGTCAGAGTTTCATGCAATGGATTCAGTTGACTGTTAGAGTTTCATGTGTACAATGGAATCAGTTGATTGTTAGAGTTTCATGTATACAATGGAATCAGTGATTGTCAGAGTTTCATGCATACAATGGAATCAGTTGATTGTTAGAGTTTCATGTGTACAATGGAATCAGTTGATTGTCAGAGTATCATTCATACAATGGAATCAGTTGATTGTTAGAGTTTCATGTATACAATTGAATCAGTTGATTGTCAGAGTTTATGTATGCAATGGAGTCAGTTGATTGTCAGAGTTTATGTATGCAATGGAATCAGTGATTGTCAGAGTTTCATGCATACAATGGAATCAGTGATTGTTAGAGTTTCATGTGTACAATGGAATCAGTTGATTGTTAGAGTTTCATGTATACAATTGAATCAGTTGATTGTAAGAGTTCCATGTATACAATTGAATCAGTTGATTGTCAGAGTTTATGTATGCAATGGAATCAGTGATTGTCAGAGTTTCATGCATACAATGGAATCAGTTGATTGTTAGAGTTTCATGTATACAATGGCATCAGTGATTGTCAGAGTTTTATGTATACAATGGAATCAGTGATTGTCAGATTTCATGCATACAATGGAATCAGTTGATTGTTAGAGTTTCATGTGTACAATGGATTCAGTTGATTGTCAGAGTTTCATTCATACAATGGAATCAGTTGATTGTTAGAATTTCATGTATACAATGGAATCAGTGATTGTCAGAGTTTCATGCATACAATGGATTCAGTTGATTGTTAGAGTTTCATGTGTACAATGGAATCAGTTGATTGTTAGAGTTTCATGTATACAATGGAATCAGTGATTGTCAGAGTTTCATGCATACAATGGAATCAGTGATTGTCAGAGTTTCATGCATACAATGGAATCAGTTGATTGTCAGAGTTTCATGTATACAATGGAATCAGTGATTGTCAGAGTTTCATGTATACAATGGAATCAGTGATTGTCAGAGTTTCATGTATACATTGGAATCAGTGATTGTCAGAGTTTCATGTATACAATTGAATCAGTTGATTGTTAGAGTTTCATGTATACAATTGAATCAGTTGATTGTTAGAGTTTCATGTGTACAATTGAACTGGTTGATTGTCAGAGTTTCATGTAAACAATGGAATCAGTTGAGTGACAGAGTTTATGTATACAATGGAATCAGTTGATTGTTAGAGTTTCATGTGTACAATGGAATCAGTTGATTGTTAGAGTTTGATGTATACAATTGAATCAGTTGATTGTCAGAGTTTATGTATGCAATGGAATCAGTTGATTGTCAGAGTTTATGTATGCAATGGAATCAGTGATTGTTAGAGTTTCATGTGTACAATGGAATCAGTTGATTGTTAGAGTTTCATGTATACAATTGAATCAGTTGATTGTTAGAGTTTCATGGATACAATTGAATCAGTTGATTGTCAGAGTTTATGTATGCAATGGAATCAGTTGATTGTCAGAGTTTATGTATGCAATGGAATCAGTGATTGTCAGAGTTTCATGCATACAATGGAATCAGTGATTGTTAGAGTTTCATGTGTACAATGGAATCAGTTGATTGTTAAAGGTTCATGTGTACAATGGAATCAGTGATTGTTAGAGGTTCATGTGTACAATGGAATCAGTTGACTGTTAGATGTTCATGTGTACAATTGAACTGGTTGATTGTTAGAGGTTCATGTGTACAATTGAACTGGTTGATTGTAAGAGGTTCATGTGTACAATTGAATTGGTTGATTGTTAGAGGTTCATGTGTACAATTGAACTGGTTGATTGTTAGAGTTTCATGTATACAGTTGAATCAGTTGATTGTTAGAGTTTCATGTATACAATTGAATCAGTTGATTGTTAGAGTTTCATGTGTACAATTGAACTGGTTGATTGTCAGAGTTTCATGTAAACAATGGAATCAGTTGAGTGACAGAGTTTATGTATACAATGGAATCAGTTGATTGTTAGAGTTTCATGTGTACAATGGAATCAGTTGATTGTTAGAGTTTCATGTATACAATTGAATCAGTTGATTGTTAGAGTTTCATGTATACAATTGAATCAGTTGATTGTTAGAGTTTCATGTGTACAATTGAACTGGTTGATTGTCAGAGTTTCATGTAAACAATGGAATCAGTTGAGTGACAGAGTTTATGTATACAATGGAATCAGTTGATTGTTAGAGTTTCATGTGTACAATGGAATCAGTTGATTGTTAGAGTTTGATGTATACAATTGAATCAGTTGATTGTCAGAGTTTATGTATGCAATGGAATTAGTTGATTGTCAGAGTTTAAGAATGCAATGGAATCAGTGATTGTTAAAGTTTCATGTGTACAATGGAATCAGTTGATTGTTAGAGTTTCATGTATACAATTGAATCAGTTGATTGTTAGAGTTTCATGGAAACAATTGAATCAGTTGATTGTCAGAGTTTATGTATGCAATGGAATCAGTTGATTGTCAGAGTTTATGTATGCAATGGAATCAGTGAGTGTCAGAGTTTCATGCATACAATGGAATCAGTGATTGTTAGAGTTTCATGTGTACAATGGAATCAGTTGATTGTTAAAGGTTCATGTGTACAATGGAATCAGTGATTGTTAGAGGTTCATGTGTACAATGGAATCAGTTGACTGTTAGAGGTTCATGTGTACAATTGAACTGGTTGGTTGATTGTTAGAGGTTCATGTGTACAATGGAATCAGTTGACTGTTAGAGGTTCATGTGTACAATTGAACTGGTTGATTGTAAGAGGTTCATGTGTACAATTGAATTGGTTGATTGTTAGAGGTTCATGTGTACAATTGAACTGGTTGATTATCAGAGGTTCATGTGTACAATTGAACTGGTTGATTGTTAGAGGTTGATGTGTACAATTGAACAGGTTGATTGTCAGAGGTTCATGTGTACAATTGAACTGGTTGATTACCTGAAGCCCAATATTCAAACTAATGACTAACTACACTTCAAACAAATAAACTCCGTCAGTTTCAAAGTCAGTGTATTTCACAGCTTCAGTTGATGTTCTGAGTTCTCTGTACAATCCCATAGGGCCTCAGATGGTAGACGAACAAATCCAATAGCTTCATCATGTCTGGCGTGACGTAATGAAAAGACACGGAATAGTCGCTGATGTTCTCTATACCCTGGATAAAATAAAGAGATATAGCATTTGAAAACTTGGCAAAGATGAAAAGAAGTCGTAGGAATAATATTGAATAAATTAAGGAGCTAAATATTTTTTAATTAAGTCGAAGTCCCTTTAACTATAAAATATCAGTCTAACATGTAGCTTTAGAAACGAATTTTATTTTAAAATTTCAAAATATGAAAAAATAAATAATAAGAAGCCTTTGAAATGTGTTTATTGAAACTGTTTCCTACGCACTTATATATTGAAGGGGGTCTGGATGACAGATTAGTAAAATATATATTTATATAAAGGCGGTCAATATTTCTTAAGCTGCTTATTTTTTAAACAAAACCATATTATGGGGGAATTAATACAGATACAGATACTGTTACGAAGATCAAGCGATGTTGATACTATTTTATATATCGAAAGAAGTTAATACTGTTACGTATATCTTGAGAATTAGAAACTGTTACATATATCTGAGGAAATTAATACCGTTACCTATGTCTTAAGAATTTGAATCTGAGAAATTGACACTGTCACACATATCCGAGAAGCTGAGGAATTTGATAGTGTCGCATACAGTCAGACCTCGTGTATATATCTGAGAAGCTGAGGAATTTGATAGTGTCACATACAGACAGACCTGGTGTATATATCTGAGAAGCTGAGGAATTTGATAGTGTCACATACAGACAGACCTCGTGTATATATCTGAGAAGCTGAGGAATTTGATAGTGTCACATACAGTCAGACCTCGTGTATATATCTGAGAAGCTGAGGAATGTGATAGTGTCACACAAAGTCAGACCTCGTGTATATATCTGAGAAGCTGAGGAATTTGATAGTGTCACACATAGTCAGACCTCGTGTATATATCTGAGAAGCTGAGGAATTTGATAGTGTCACACAAAGTCAGACCTCGTGTATATATCTGAGAAGCTGAGGAATGTGATAGTGTCACACAAAGTCAGACCTCGTGTATATATCTGAGAAGCTGAGGAAGTTGATAGTGTCACACATAGTCAGACCTCGTGTATATATCTGAGAAGCTGAGGAATTTGATAGTGTCACATACAGTCAGACCTCGTGTATATATTTGAGAAGCTGAGGAATTTGATAGTGTCACACATAGTCAGACCTCGTGTGTATATCATAGAAGCTGAGGAATTTGATAGTGTCACATACAGTCAGACCTCGTTTATCCGGACCCCGTGTACCCGGAACCCCGTCATCAGCACAGTAGTATTTGTAATCTTCTCGATGCATTTATATGCAAAAGATGATTCACTTTATCGCACGAGTTGCTATCCGGACGGTTTTCAACTGTTACCAAATCGTGCAGATAAACGGGATCTCACCGTATAGCTGAGATATTAATATTGTTACAGAGATCTGAGGAAGTTGATATTATTGGTTTAGACTAGAGATCTGGAGAATTTGAAACTGTAACATGAATATGATCTTGTCACATACATCTGATGGATATTAAACTGTAACATATATCTGAGGAATTTAATACTGTGACAAACATCTGAGGACATTTGTACAGTTACATATATCTCAGGAATTTAATACTGTCACATACATCTGAGAAAATTGATACTGTTACATATATCTGAGAAATTTGACACTGTTACATACATCTAAATGGATATAAATTGATAAATGTAACAATAAAATTGCAGAGATAGGAGAAATTTGATACTGTTAAATATATCTGAGGAAATTAATACTGTTAGATATACCTGTTACACTGATCTGAGGAATTTGGTACCTGTTTCAGTGATCTGAGGAATTTGGTACCTGTTTCAGTGATCTGAGGAATTTAATAATGTTATATACACCTTTTACAGTGATCTGAGAAATTTGATAATGTTACATATACCTGTTACAGTGATCTGAGGAATTTGATAATGTTACAGTGTCCGGGGAATTTGATAATGTTACATATACCTGTTACAGTGATCTGAGGAATTTAATAATGTTACATACACCTGTTACAGTGATCTGAGAAATTTGATAATGTTACATATACCTGTTACAGTGATCTGAGGAATTTAATAATGTTACATACACCTGTTACAGTGATCTGAGGAATTTGATAATGTTACATATACCTGTTACAGTGATCTGGGGAATTTGATAATGTTACAGTGTCCGGGGAATTTGATAATGTTACATATACCTGTTACAGTGATCTGAGGAATTTAATAATGTTACATACACCTGTTACAGTGATCTGAGGAATTTGATAATGTTACATATACCTGTTACAGTGATCTGGGGAATTTGATAATGTTACAGTGTCCGGGGAATTTGATAATGTTACATATACCTGTTACAGTGATCTGAGGAATTTGATAATGTTACATATACCCGTTACAGAGATCTGAGGAATGTTTAATCTGTTACAGTGGTCTTAGGGATATGATACATGTTACAGTGATCTGGGGAATGTGATAATGTTACAGTGTCCGGGGAATTTGATACATGTTACATATACCTGTTACAGAGATCTGAGAAATTTGATACATGTTACTTATTCCTGTTACAGTGATCTGAGAAATTTGATAATGTTACATACACCCGTTACAGTGATCTGAGGAATTTGATAATGTTACATACACCAGTTACAGTGATCTGAGGAATGTGATACATGTTAAAGTGATCTGAGGAATTTGATAATGTTACATATACCCGTTACAGAGATCTGAGGAATGTTTAATCTGTTACAGTGGTCTTAGGGATATGATACATGTTACAGTGATCTGGGGAATTTGATAATGTTACATATACCTGTTACAGTGGTCTTAGGGATGTGATACATGTTACAGTGATCTGAGGAATTTGACAATGTGTCATATACCTGTTACAGTGATCTGAGGAATTTGATAATGTTACATATACCTGAGAAATTTGATAATGTTACAAGTATCTGAGTAATACATGTATTACTACGTTACAGTGATATGTTGTTACATACATTGTTGACGAGATCGGAGGAAGTGTATATTGTTACATATATCCAAGGACATTAATACTGTTAGATATATGTGAGGAATGTGACACTCTTACATACATCTTAATTTATATGAATAGATAAATGTAACAATATAAAATTACTCAGATAAATGTCATGTTTCAAATTCCTCAGATATATAGACACGCGTTTTGTAAAGAAGTACTGACAATTTCATACATCAGAGTATGATAGAGTATTTCTATATCTGTTCAAATACACATGGGGTGATAACGTCGCTTTTCCAGATGTGTTTTGGTTTCGGTTGTTTTGTTTCAGGGTTAACACAACTAAATAAAGTAAAATTTAAGTAATAAAGGATGACGTCGACATAAATAACATTCTTGGACTTTAATTTGTTGACGCATCATTACTGTAGGACGTCATAAAACATGCCGCTTTTCGACGCTTCTATAAGTAGAAAGTATCACTCGTGGGTGAAAATAATTTGTAATACGCAGGGGGAACTTACTTTTGAGTTATAAGATTTCCAATTTTCAAAAATAACGTTGAATATATTTGAATGTCCTCTATTCATGATTATGGTATTATTTTCATTAGTTTAAAGAGAATATCACAATGATAACAAATTAGTAAACGTTCGTAAAATTTGAATTGTGGGACCGAGTCTTTAGAGTGCGAGTTCTGTTGCTCTGGAAGTGTTTTAAGTAAGGTAACTCTTTCACCTGGACATACACTCAACCGCAAAGAAACGTCACCACATTTTCAACAGTCTAGAATTCTAAATACTGCTGCCGAAGAAAAGTCGATTTCAATGCATTTTATAGAGACATGATTTGTAAAGAGGTATCCTCAATTTCATACATCAGAATATAATACTTTAAATTTTAAATCTGTTCAATTACGCTTAGGGTGCTGAAATAGTTTTTCAAAACTGGTTTTGGCGAAAAAATGTGGCATTTAACTTAAACACTCATAACATGTAGACTTATTATTAATAAATTATGAAGTCGACATAAATAACCTTCTTTGGCTTAAATTTGTTAACGCGTCTTTACTGTAGAACGTCATAAAACAAGCCTAAAAAACATTTTGGACTCTCCAATCTCGTCTAGTTAATGAGATACAACGATTTTTAAAACGCGTGTTCCTCAGAAATGTGAACAGGTAATGTTTTGAAATTTCAAATTTAGTTTCGTGGACTTCTTGCGAGA
Source organism: Gibbula magus (assembly GCA_936450465.1). NCBI lineage: Eukaryota > Metazoa > Mollusca > Gastropoda > Trochida > Trochidae > Gibbula > Gibbula magus. Next base: position 26,346,454 of record OW388300.1, read on the forward strand.
TGATATATCTCTGTTTCAGTTGTGTTTATCACTCGTGGATTGAATTATCTTGTATTTTGTTTGGTGACGCGTTTGGTGTTTGCGGTTGAGTGTATGATCGGCAAACAGGAGTTGAGGGGCGATTTAATACAACGTTGCATTAATTAATTTGAACAGTTAATTGATTTATGGCCTTATTGTGTAAATATTTTAAGAACTATATTATGGTGGTTCTCTGAAGTTTGGTATTTAATATTCTTGACAGAACAGACTTTTCAAACACTATTCATTTTAGGGGAAAGTTGTCAGTAACACATTCTCTTCCCAGAGAGGCAATTGCATTTAAAAAAATGAAGATAACTTTTATGGGAAACCATGGTTGCATCGAAAGTTAGTTGTGCAATCAGCGACGTTGTTGCAAATGATATGTTCCCATAACTGTTGAAATGACCAGAATGTCTTTATATGTGCGATGATCACATATATCTTACAATATAAACGTCGGTCGCAGATGTTAAACTATGTTTGATTAGATAAATATAAGTACGTTACCGGTGTTGCAAACTTTTACCTTCAATGGATGTTGCGAGAAGCGTGAAATATGCATCATATGCAACAGTAGTTACGACGGAAGAACTGAGTGGAGTAATCCCTTTTCGAAAAGCTATCTGCAAATAGTGCCTTTAAGCAAATGAAACTGTCGCACATTGACAACTATCGAGTATAACCAATCCATTTGGAATTATAAAATCATAAAATACTTTTTAAATGAATATTAATGCATTATAACATATATATTTTTGGCGTATATGAAGTAAATGAGGAAAAATTTATAGCACCCGAAACTAACTCGACTCTCAAATCACTGTATCTATAGACAGCTATGATTTCAAACACTGGGCTAGCTCGAATGTAAGAAAATACATACCCCTCCCGCTCCTTCCACAATAAATTTGAGATACCAGGATGGAAATTGGCCCCGGACGTGTCCGATAGGTGGGAAGCAGTGAAATCGAGTCCGACCTAAGGAATCCGTGCTATTGCCTGCTGTGACTCCAAGCTTGTTTAAACATTTTCCCATTTCCAAGTCCTCAGATCCGCCATCAAGGGTACACAAGTCGGACTTCCGGTTTGCAAACCTCCTCAGAGCCTCTTTAGACAGCACATACCCTGCACCACCACTATGGTAATTAAGATTTGTTATCGGGCTGAAATGTTGGCCATAGAAGATCGGCACTTTCGTATCTTTTGTTGATAAAAAGTATCTTAGATTTTCAACGATGACGTATGTGTCGTCATCACATTTCAGGAACCAATCAGCCTCGTTGAAGTGATGGTCGTACACATACTTGAAAGCAAGCATAGACTTTGCCGTCAGGTGCTCTCTGCCCTCCGATACGTTCAGTTGTATCGTCTGCAGGTTCTCGTCAGTTTCTGAACTAATGAACAAGAGAATGTTGCACCGTCGTCCCCAGGTGGCCTTCACAACATCCGCTTTCGACCGGAAGTTATTTGGGGCTGTCATTATCCAACACAACACACGGACCTTTCTAAACAGTTCATCAGAAACTGAGGTATCGTCTGTAATTCAAAGGAAAGAACAGATGTGAGGTTATTTAGATTCAACACCACTTTCAAGAGTATTTCACGGACGCCGTTTACAGTATCATTGCAGGGAGAAAGTCACCAATACAATTGTTGCTTTATATTGCGGTAGAATCTGCGAGAATCGACTGGAACTAGCGAAGTGTTGGTGGTACTGCACTAAATTGCAATGCTAAACGGATACAAAATCTATAATAGGCTTTCTAAATTTTGCATTACCCTTCAAAAGGAGAAAATCCATATTGTTGCCATAGAAACAGAAACAAGGAAAATAATTCACCCCCTCAAAATGTACATGATTTGGAGAGACAGAGATGAGAATTAAGTAGTTGCAAAGTTACATCCCGGAAACAAACCCTACACTTAATAAAAACGAAGTCCAAATATTTGCAATGGAAACTGAAATAATGAAAGTGAAAAGAGACAAAATTCGAATTTTGTGGGTGACAACTTTTATGAACATGAGTATATTAGATGAACAAGGGTAGGTCTACGAACTTTATGTTTTTTTTCGTAAAATTAATTGGCTGCTATAAAGGTTTAAAAGTGTTAGAGATACTAATCAATTTAGCGAGCTGCGTTTTGAAATCCTTCCCTGAAGTAAAAGCTTCAACTTGACACGACAGAATTAACTGATAACCTTTCAATTACTCTAGTGTTTAATTCTAATCATAACTAGGATTGACGCGTCAATACTTAGGTCTTAAAGACTTCTGTTTGACCTTGAACTCTATGTTTGTTCCTCTGTTATTTTATCAGTTTCTGCACTTTAAAATGAGATATCAAACATGTCTCTATCTCAAGTAGTTATTTTTACAAAAAATATTTAAAAAAAACAACCCTCTGAAAATGGAACAATCGCTTATTGATGAACCCCTACATGATCTTTCTCAAGATTAAGACAAAATGGTTAATATTTTCATACTAGAGTGTAACAAAGAAAACGTTGTGCTTTTATTTCCACTTAGCTATATCTAATTATTATTTAGATTGCATTCATAAGCAATGCGTTATGTTCTTCTGGATATTCAAGAAAATTCTCAAAAATGTTTAAATTTGGACCCCTAGACTGTGTTTGCGATGTTATCTTTTTTTATGAAAGGGTTTAAAAGAAAAGTTATTGCTCTTGAAATTGTGCATCCGCAGGTGTAAATACAATTTCGATATCGTAATTAGTTAAGCAGTTATGATCCTTTCAACTTTGCTGAAAATGGCGATTTTTGAAAAATGACAATATTCTATGACTTGTCACACGTAAAGTATGATAAATACATGACTGACATTTGTTGTTCTTAATAAAGGATATCTTTGCTTCAAAATGAGGTATAAAACATAATTGTATCTTAAGTGGTTTACGATCGAAAATTCTCCAAAAAATATGCCCCTCGAAAAGTCTCAAAATCATAGAATTTCATATGTTTGGGCCAATGGTTAAATTGTGGCAAAACTATGAACTTTTACATGATATATATGTTCAATAGAACAGTTTCGTAACGTATCTGGATAAGATTGCAATAAGTATGTCTGACATATCTCCAATTTTGACATGGTTATGTCCCTTTGAACATGAGACCCTTTTTAAAATGACAATTTTCAAAGAAAATTCCTCAAATACCAAATCGATTTTCTAAAATCGGGCGACTTTACCTACTCAGCAGTTATTCAGCTTCACATTTAACTATGATACAAAGCTGTATGTATTGCCGTTATTTAGGAGAAGATTTTCAAAGACGCGAACCCTCAAAACCGCGAAAGTAAACACATTTTTTTATCTATTATTACGGCCGACAACGGCTTGAAGACCTAATAAACACGCCAATAACAATAAGGATTTAGCCTTATGGCTGAATCTTTTTTAAAAATCCGGATAAGAACAATAGGTCTTCCAGACCTAAGGCACCAGACCCTAAATATACACACGTAGGTCTACGTATATATATCAACCTACCTATGTAACATATAAAGAAGGTATGACACCGTTTGCCATTTTGAATCCTGGCATAGGACCGGAAATGTAAACTTGGATCAGTCTACGAATGTTACAAAGCGTATTTGAGTTCCGGTCCTATGCCAGGTTCAAAATGGCTGACAGTGTCATACCTTCTTTATATGTTACATAGGTAGGTAGATATACGTAGGTGTATATTTAGGGTCTGGTACCTGTGTTCAAGACATATATTTTGAAGACCTAATAATGTTATAAAGTATGTTCGAAATCATGCCCGTTTTTCTGTACTTTTTATGACGTCAAACCATTGTTAGATATCATTGTAACATTAAAACTGTCAAACTTTACCTGTTTTTTTTTTTGACTTACCGTGATGTGCGTTGGAATCATTCAAATGCCCACCAGCATGGTCTTCGACAGGCACGTGACTATTTGAATCGTAGGCAAAACCACCAACCGGACTGTGTTTACTTATCGTATTATCCCGTTTTTCTCCAGACACTATCATGTGAAGTTTCACCGACTTGTATTGATAAAGGAGGAAACAAGATACAAATCCAAGTCCCACTCCACATAGGAACTGGAGGCGTCTCATCGACCCTGGAGACGCCATGATGTACCTCCTTGACACATGCGCGTCTTCCTACAGGATCAGGAACAAACATAAGTTACAGAAATGTTATCTAAACAGCGGCCAAACCATCGGCGGAATCTCCATATGGAGAGAAAGAGGCGTCAGACCCCAACTCAACAACAGACGGAGTGACGTTGTGACAGGACTGGATATCTATTGCAATGTGTTGTGAAATATCGGATATCGTTACTTTATTACATTTTCAGTGGTGAAATACGGCATTTATCGGTTAAAATAAAAGCCGTATTTTCACTGAGTGAAATAACATGTAATTCTACTGCGTGAAAGAACACTTTCGATCGTATGACGTCATCGTAACAATAGGATGACGTCATAAGAAGACCCCGATAAAGCAAGGGAAGCATGGATGTTCCTTTCATTGTAATAACGTGAATTTCGAACTAAATATAATAAATAGAAATTTGACATTTCTCTCTGAATATCATGTATATGTCATCTCGTGACGTAAAAATAGTATATTTACACTCGTGGCTACACCACTCGTGCAAATTTCCTTTTTTATTATATAACTAGCAATGAAATACGTGATTATACGATGAAAATATAATCCATATTTTCACTGCAGTGAAAGTCATATTTTCACTGCAGTGACTAACGTGTGGCCGGAATAACTTTTCATGATTGTCTCCCTTTGAAATGAAATTATCTCCCTTTGTAAAGTGATTACCTCCCTTGCTTCCCACGTCGTACGGTGAATGCCAATGTTGTGATGTTTCAGTCAATGGCTGTTGACCTTTTGTGGTCTTATTACCGTGTTAATATCATATTCAACATTCCTTAACACCCTGAACTTGATTTATTGTTGATATGTTGCATAGTAGTTCATTTACTCGTGAAAAACTTGTTGAGGCGAGAGGTATGTGACAGACAATAACGAACGTCAATCGCTGTATGATGTGTATCACTTCGCGTTTGAAATAACGACAGAACTTGCGTTTTTCAATGTCTTAGGCATCTTCACTTGACTAGATGGTACCGTAAATAAACATTCACAACAGATTTATTTTTGTAAAACATTGTCGTATGAACGTATAACGGGGAGTTGTTAGGATTATGACAATCAAGACCGCTCTCACCTTTCAATGTCACGTTTTAATTTAATCTCGTGGAGTGAGAAAGTGACATTTTAACTCGTGGCTGCGCCACTCGTGAAAATATCACTTTCTCACTCCACTCGATGAGATAGAAATGATATTCGGCAAAAACAATGAAATAGTCTCTATCTACTTCACTCGATGAGATATACATGGTATTCGACGAGAAATGTCAACTATCCTCTATCTATTAGTTTGTCAAATTTAATAAAGACACACGTCCTCTCCTCACTAAAGCAATTTCATCAATAATTGTGTCATAAATAAATATTTTGTAGCACAAAATCGAGCAAAAGTGGTGACTGTTCCACAGTCGGGTTTGACATTTTTTAGCATGATTGAAATGATAAATAAAATGAAAATTCACTTTTTTATATTTTCATACAGGCTAATAGGCAAACCAACTTGAACATAATCACCAAAAAAACCCATCCAATGCAATTTGCTTTACTATAATTAATATGTTAATCTGTCCAAACGATTTATGTCAATTCTGTTATTGTGATGAATATATACAAAATGATTGCTTGATTACATGTACCTGTCTTATTATTGGCTGACAGCTTGACTGCACGGTTAGAATTGAGAAAATCAACTTCAGTTATGTGGCATACGTTGTCTGTGAAGTGTATTATCAAATACGTTACCATGAATAAAACATATGTAATAACTACATGTACATGTATGTATTAAAACATAAGTAATTCCAAATTAAAGGATATTAAGGCATCATTAAAGTGAGTCATTGTTATGGTAAAAACGGGAGCAATCATTGTTTCAGAATTGATAAATGGGAAGAAGTTAAAACTGTTACCGTCAGTTCTGTTGTCTTTGAAACTGGTTACAGATTGGACATGAGTGGTAACATATCTGACATCTCATTACTTATTCCTAAACTAAGATTTTTTAAATATAATTTTCCATATTTAATATACATTTCCTTGATATTTTCTAAAGTGTTTCCATTTCTTAACGTATATTTGTTGTAAGACAATGATTATATTTGATGATATTCTTTTTGGTAACACTTTTGACATAAGAAGGTAAATGTTTTGATATTTTGTGATATTGTAGCACATATTTGTCATACAATTAAAAGTTACCAAGTGTTGTGGTTCTAAGCAAGTAAGATGTTTTAGTTTTTCAATCATGTGCTAACAAAACTCATGAATTTCAAACATTGTCGTTGTATATATATTGATAGATTGGACATTACTGGTACGAGTTCTGACATCTCTTGTTCGTTATTCAAACTTAAGCCTCATTCAATTTGATAAACTAATAATCCTCTACTTGTATGTTCTTTTGATATGGATATTGACGCAATTGTTTCCATGTTTCTCTCTAGGTACAGTGATGTAAAACAATGAGTATATTCGATGCAAAAATAGTTTTGGTAACAGTTTGGAAATAAAAAATCAAGGGTGTTAGTAATGACCTTCATAATTATACCCATTTGTTTATCCTTTTTCTTTTTTATAATGATTAAAATGTTGGGTGTGTCCATGTAGAATATTGAAAATTGTACAATCTTAAATATGTATCATGTCATACAAAATAGATGTCATATCAAGGTATAATGTGCACGTTGCCAATTAACACAATTGTAATAGTCATAACGAACAGATATCAAAACTTTTTACAGTTATTTGTTATATGTCCATGCCAATTTGAAAACATTAAATTGATATGCAAATTTCAAGAGCTGAATAATGCCTAAAATAGTTACAAACCGATTGCTACAGCGATATTCTATGAACCGATAAGAACTATTTTCATTAATGTTAATACTGTTACCAGAAATGTCATTTCTGTTACTGAAAACATGGTAACTTACCCACATATCGAACTAAAAGCACAGCTATTCATGTAGAAGTTCAAGGATAAATAGTTAAATGTCATCAATAACTCATTTACGTCATTTTCATGCAAATACAGTGTAGATTTTTCATTCTGTCATAAATTATTACCGGCAAAGAACACTGCTGTACCTGAAAAAAAACCTATGATTATTTAATCAAAAAAGTTTTTAATTCATTTAGTTTTAAAAAACCTTGGTAATCCCATCTTTAACGAGATGTACAAAGAGAACACCCAATGTTAAAATAATTAAAATATAGCAAGTTACAGACCTCTGGTTATTGTTTTTGCTGTGTTCAGGTACTGTTAAACATCTCATGAAATATTTTGTACCTATTTTGAAGCTACTTCCCCAAAGTATGTGCATGTTTCCTATACAAATCTGACAAAAGCATAACATTTAATTTCTTATTTGAAAAAAAGTCTTAGAATATTTGTAACAGAACTGACATGGTGACAACCAAGTATCACTGTAATCGTTTATTGAACATTAATTAAGCAAGATTAAAGGTGCATCCATCCATTGTGTATTTGGCTTTAATGCATGCCAACATACGGGGTGTGCTGATATAACTTCAAATAATTTCACTCAACTTGCATATTCATCCCAAATTGTCAAATATATAATAATTACTAGTTTCCAATTAAAATTGATCAATATCATTATACTTGTGCAGAAACCGAAACTACACGTTCCATTTACATGCACAGTAGTTTAAGATCTATTAAACATTATTAACTTAAAATTTTCTTTTTGTCAGGTGTAAATAAGTTTCCAAAATTACGTTTGACTAATTGACGCGCGCCACACGCGGAGCATTGTCCGGTTTTCAATCAGAAATCGATACTTTTACCTTTATATCGTTGGTATACTGAGTCAACTAAGATCAAAATGGCAATTTTCGGCAACAGCCAATGCTTCTCGATAAAATAACACAATTTATAACGTTTAGCACATGTGACCCCAAACAACACAATTGATGTACCTTTAAGAAGTGGGAAAGATACATTTTTTCCATATTTTCTTTCTCAAATTTGCCAGTAGATTTGTAGGTCTCATGAGAATATCCTTGTACCATATTTATAACTCTACTCTGAGTGTTCAGGTATCGATCCATCAGACAGATTACTTGAACCGAGCGGCAATTTTAATGAGAACACATGAAAATGGCCGCTCGAAGGGAAATCCGAACAATGTACATTCGTTTTAGAGCCTCTTTATTTATTCAAGAGTATTATTTAGCCATTGGTGACACTTATTTATATTTTTGTGAGAGTACTCTATTTCAGTAAGAAAATCATGCTACAGCGCCTTGAAATTGGACGTGATTCTTTCAACATTATAAGTAATATCTGCATGCGAATATTGCACACTAATATTTTTATATTTCTATGAACTATTTCAAAGTGGCCTTCCATGAGAGGATGGATACAAGCTGTTATTAAATAGACATACCTTACGACGCTAGCAATATCAGATATACACCCATGCCTTTTAAGCTGTATAGAAAACAGCCTTTTAGCCAGCCCAGCGTTTAAGTTATAGACACGGATTAGGGATCATTAAATACCATTTTGTGCATTGCTGAATGCGTGTTATTTTGACTATAATGGCCTTGGTTCAGTGTAACTTAAACCTAAAATAGAAATTGACCCACTTTAAAGGACTTTTTTCTTGAACAAGTGTCTTAACAATGTGACTGCCATTTGAGAAATTAAACAACGCTGTATGAATTGCTGTTCGCATGTTACGATGCTAAAAAACACACTATATAACTTGTTTTTGGCAAATGATCAACAATGTTCCCCCCGGCCTACTTTCTTTAAACTTTGAATGTCCCTAATATCAGTTTGGAATTCTGGCTTTGATAAAACAATTGATCGGTGGGGGATTTACACACGCGGTAATGAATCAACAATGTCATATTATAAAGATTACCAATGTCTAAAAACAGGCATGTAAACACAACATGGATCAAAATGGTAAGGAATGTCAATATGCTTTACACATATGCTTATAACGTCCCATATCTCATGCAAGCTGTTTTTTTTGGTTTGTACCGTGAACGATTAACTGAATGTTGAATTCAGTTAAAGGTACACCCATTGAGTTGTTGGGGGTCAAATATGACAAACGTTATAAATGGTCTTATTTTATCGAAAAGTATCAACTGTTACCGAAAACAACCATTTTAATGATACTCGACTTAGTATATTGACGATATGAAGGTAAAAGTAGTGATTTCTTATCGAAAACCGGACAATGCACCGCGTGTGGCGCGCGCCAATGAGTCAAACGTAATTTTGGAATCTTATTTACCCCAGACAACATAACAAATTTGGGTTAATAATGTTCAATAGGTCATATAACTACTGTGCATGTAAATAGGACGTTCACTTTCGGTTCCTACACATGCATAATGATGTTACTCGATTTTAATTGGAAACTAGTAATTATGATATGTTTTGCGATTTGGGATGAATATGCAAGCTAAGTGAATTTATTTGTATAAATATGGTGTGTTGGAACGCATTAAAGCCAAATAAAATGTTATGAAACACATTGGATGCAACTTTAATGAAGCATTTACTGAAACTAGTCAATTATCCTTTGTCGTGTGAACATTTTTGTTTGGTTAAGTCATCAGTTCTAAGTCATTGGTGAAGCTGTGATTTTGCAAAAAGAAATTGTCATTTTTATTTATGTTTTTATTTGTAATCGTTGCATTATCATATGAGCGTAAATTATTTATTCAGTGAATAATAAGATCAACGTGAACAATAAACATAGCATTATCTCTCCACGCAGTTTACTCAAGTCGTTTCTACCAAAATAAGTTAAAAGAGGGCCATATCTTTCGCCCATAGCGGAATTTTTTCAAAACGGTTATCGTCCTAATTTTTCTCCAATCAACAATCGTCTTACACCGTTTGTTTGACCTCTGTGGACAATCAAATGTACAGAAGAAAGGAAACATTTCATACAGACAGACAGACAGACAGATTGTTTATTAAAAGTCTCACCTCATACAAAGGAGGTAAGCAGGTCGGAAACCACAGAGTTCGCAAGGAGAGGGGACATCGTAACAGAAAACCACTTGCAGTGCCAAACAGAGACAAATATTTGGATCAAACTGATTATCATCCCCAAGAAACAGATGGGTCCTTCTCAATAGAGGGGATGAATCAGTCCCAAGAAGTATCATCAACTGAGGACTTAGACCAAACCAAAACAAGTGTAACCGACCCAACCACCGTGCCACTAACAGAAACAACAAACATTGACTTTAATGACACCTCTTTAGATTTAACCCAAAACACCATAATTAACCAGTAAATTTGATTTTATAAAAATACGTTTTTCAAGAAGCACACAATAGAATACTCCCCGAAATTACCCGTATGCTAGGAATGTCAAATATGCAATTGAAACACATGATCAATTAATGAACTGCGGGCCAGGATGTGAGACTTTAAATAGTGTACTGTGTGCAAATCAAGCCTACCACTTGTCACCTACCAATCAATCAAAGTCTATTGTACATTATTTAAGCTACCTATTTATTACACACGTGGTGCACGTACAGCTAGTGACATACTAATCTCGTAATTAATTAATCTCTAATCAACGATCTGATTGGATAACCAATGACTTCTCAGTTAGGGTCAAGTTGAAAAGGAACTACTTCTGAATTAATGACAAACACGTAACATTTCCTTTTCATAACTTTATATGCTAGATATATGCGTCAACATAGTTTGTCTATGCTTTTAAAAAGTTGCACATTCCAGTATGCATCATTGACATCGTGAATAGCTATTAATAGTTTTAACTATCGGCAAACTAACAGTTCAAGGGTTGTGTGGAAATCCGGACACATCTCACATTCATTGTCGGTGTCAAAAGGTTTCCAATGCGGCGAATTTCAAATGCAAACATCATTTAGCCTAATCATCACCAAGAACGGAATGAACAGCTTGCGATGTTACTTGCAATGATACTAGTCAAAGTCAAACATATAGGGCCCGTAACTAACTCTCGTTGGACCGGCGAGATTTATCCACTTCCGGTGACAAACACACGTTTCTCAATGGCGTTCACCGTGTTAAATGAGTGACTGTTCTGGTCTGTAACCGGTCCAAATTCAGTTAGGAATCATATAAACAGGGTTGTAGGGACAGCGAGATGCTATTTCCATTGACTCCGAGTATCGAAACCATTATGAAGGTTAAATTTTACCCGTTAGAACAATTTGTCGTCAATGCAGTGTGCCCACGTTTATATCTGTATATATTCGTAAACAAATCAATTAATTATAAAAAATATTGTTTTAGACCTTGTAAAGGAATGGAAAATGTTACATTTTATTTTGTCAATTTATCTTCAGTAATATTGTATTTATTATAGCGCTTGTAATGTATACCTGCTTTTATTCTATATCTCATATTTTAAGAACAGGAAGATTTTCTGGATAACAACTTCTTTAATGTGAAAATGTGTATTTTCACATTAAAGAAGTTGTTATCCAGAAAATTTTCCTGTTCTTATGTATACCACTTCTAAATGCCCTTCAAATACCTCTCTTATTTTAGTACAGTTTTGAATAGTTGAACAGTTGAATATATTTTAATGAGATATTATTCATAACTCTGTACAGAATTCTGGTCTAGCCATCTTTATTTATATTTTAATTAAATGTAATGCACGTATCCAATTGATACATGTTGACTCGTTATGTAGAATAGCCGATGTGATGCAAATTTAATATTTTACGACAAACCGTAAACTGACATATATCATCCGAAAGGCTTATTATACATGCTGAAATATATTTCTTATTCTTCTACAAATCTGTAAATAGAAACTTTTCCAATCATATACAATTAAGGCCTATATCAAAAGAAAGTTTATCACATATAACTATCCGATCGAGCTTGCAGCATGCTTATTTGTAAATCTAGTATAATTGTAATAGTATAACAGTTAATGAAATAAAATGAAATTCTCTAAACTGCGAACACTTAAATTAGAATGATGAGTTAGTCCATTTTGTGAAAGAATATTAGAATTCTACAATTTTCATCCACAATTTATAAACTTAATTGTTACCTGTGTTCTCACATTATTTATAAAATCAAAATAAAACTATCAGACACCAACATACAACTAAATAAATGTAAAAATCGCAACACACACAGGCAGATAGTTATTTAAATATTGTACGATGGTTCTGATTTATTGACAACATAAAACTTTAAAAAAATTATTTTGTTTACGAAATAATGCTAATAAAACCTTGAAGTATGTTTGGTACACGTTCTAATATACAATTATAACATATTGTCAACAAAACAAGATTAATAATAACATCATATGGCATGGTGACAGGGTAAGAATTAAGAGTCTTTGTTATAAGAAGAATGATTGGCTGATATTCTAAGGGGGGTAACTCTTATGAATAAAAATAGCGTAAAACTGTAGAACTTAAGAAGGCAATTTCAAAAGGGAAAAACACCTCCCCAGGTGCTGATGAATTATGCTATGAGCATTTCAAACATATGCCAGACAGCTCATTAGAAGTAGTAAAAGATGTGATTAATCAGAGCTGGCTTTCAGGTAAAATTCCTAAAGTTTGGACAGAAGCTGTCGTCATCCCTTTTCCAAAACCTGGGAAGGATTCCTCAGCCCCATCATCGAATAAACCCATAGCCTTAACTTCTAATCTGCGTAAGATAATGGAAAGGTTGGTCAGCAATCGCCTTAGTTTCCACATGGGATCAAACCAACTCCTTACTTCAATCTGGCTTCAGAAAAAATAGGTCATGTACAGATCAACACATTCGACTCCAAACTGAGGCACAAAAGGCTGTAGGTAACCAGGAATACATGATGTGTGTGTTTTTAGATATTGGGAAAGCATATGATATGCTCTGGAGGCAAGGACTTCTCTTCAAACTACAAAGTCTTGGAGTCACAGGGCGAATGTTGATGTGGATTAACTCATTTTTTTCAAATAGAACTATTCGAGTCCGCATCGGCCAAGATTTATCTGGTATCCATGTTATTGAAAATGGAACTCCTCAAGGCAGTGTCATTAGTCCATTACTGTTTATTATCATGATTAATGATATATTTGATACCTTACCGGTCAACACTGACGCATCACAGTTTGCAGATGATGGAGCATTTTGGAGACGTTTTGGAAATCTTGAGTTTGTTCATCGATCTATCCAATCTGGTTTAGACTCTGTTTTTCAGTGGTGCTCGCGATGGGGATTCAAAATATCTATATCAAAATCAGTAGCGATGATATTTACCAGACGAAAAACCGATCCTCAACTGGTTCTCACTATTGGTGACCAGCGTATAAACTTTGTCCCTAATTTCAAGTTTTTAGGACTCTATTTTGACAGCAAGCTAACATGGGGTCGTCATATTTCTTACTTAAGTGCAAAATGGTCCAAGGCTTTAAACCTTCTTAAATGTGTTTCTGCAACTAAATGGGGAGCTGATAAATCTTCCCTTCTCCTCCTGTATAAAGCTTTAGTCTACTCAAGATTGGACTATGGGAGCCTGGACTTTATGAATGCAGCAAAGAGCCATTTAGTTAAACTTGATCGAGTTCAATCTAAAGCTTTAAGGATATGTACTGGAGCATTTCCAACAACACCAATTGCTGCAATGCAAGTGGAATGCTCTGAGCCCCCACTAAAGTATTGCCGCCAAAAATCAGCCCTTAAAAAAACTTATCTTTCATTGGCATCTTTAACTGACTACCATTCTGCAAAAGACGTTTTAAATGATTGCACTGAATATGTAATGTGCGACTGGAGCCATGGCAAGTTACCTTTTGGTTTAGCTGTTCAGCAATATGCAAGTCAGTGCAACATTCTGGACATAAAACTAAATGCCTCCTTTAATCTTCCTAAATCAAGCCCATGGTGCCTAAAACAACCTTCAGTAAATGCTAACCTGGCCTCAATGGTTGACTAACAGATGAATCCAGCAATTGCTGAAGATTTTATCAACTCAAATTACTCAGGATTCAAACACATTTATACAAATTGCTCTAAAGATCCTGTTTCTGGGCGTGTTGGAGCGGCTTTTTTTGTTCCTTCACTCGATATATATGACGTTTACAGGCTACACGACCACTTATCTATATTTGCGGCAGAGTTAACAGCAATTTTAAAAGCACTGCTTTGGGTTAAAAAGCATGACCATGAGTCAATAATTTTTACAGATTCCTTGGCCGCTGTTCAAGCTATACAGTCAGGAGTGCAAGGCCAACGAAGTGATATTTTATACGATATATTTTATTTAGACACCTTTTTGAATACCGTATATATCAGTTGTGGTATTGCATGGGTTCCAGCACACGTAAGTCTCAGTGGTAATGAGAGAGCAGATCAACTTGCCAAGTCTGCTCTAACAAAAGCACAACTCAATGTATTGGGCTATTTGCCAATCCCAAAAGATTACTTCACTGTTATACATAAAGCAATTTGCCAAATGTGGCAAAGTGACTGGGAACATGGCACCAATGCCAGACATATGTACAACTTATGCCCTAAAGTCAATAAGCATGTAAAGATTCGTCGTCAAAAGAGAAGAGATGAAGTCGTTTTGACTCGATTAAGACTCGGCCACTGTGGCTTAAATGCATACAAACACATTTTAGACAAGGATAAATCTCCATTGTGTCAGGATTGTGCTGGCAATTGCCCAGAAACTGTTTTTCATTTTTTAATTGAGTGTGAGGGACATAATATCCATCGTCAAGAACTTATAGAGGTGGTGTCATCAATATCAAGTACCTTCGATCTGAGGTCTATTCTTGGAGAAAACCTGCTGTATGGTGACATTCTAAGAGCCCTTTTAGATTACGTATGCAATACGGGCAAATATGACTGCATATGAATCTTTTTTAACCTCTTGTATAATTATTTTCTAATCTTTCTAATCCTTTTATATGCCGGACGCATATAGGCCATTTGTTGGCCCAACGTCGCCCTTAATTCCACATACCTACCTACCTAATAGCGTAAAAGCAAGGGTATGCGTCGTGTTATTTCGTCCACCAATCTCGTAATTTCGTCCACACAGATTTAAGTATTGGAGACACTGTATTATAATTTCGTCCACCTGTTTATGTCGTGTTCAAGTCTCCCGGGCGGGAGGGTCGTGACATAACAGCTTCGTCACGTTGTATCAACCATTCAACAATGCTGTATGTATCATGTGATTAATATCAATTGACTGCTTTTCTTAGTAAGAAAAATAACAAACTAGACAACGATTTGAGGGTAGGACAGGCTGTAAATTCGCCTTTTTTGAAAAGTGGACGAAATATCAGGACGGGACGAAATTGTCGGACTTTACTCTATATTCATATTCTGTCAAAAGTTTCGACGCGATAATATATTCATTAGTTGGTATTACACCCTAATTGCTTTACTTTCGATTTGGATCGGAATTGAATTCTAATAAACAGTCATATCATTATTTAATACACTTAATATAACGATGTTTTATGGTTCAGCTTATGGGACGAATAAACTCGACTGGGTAACGTCCAAACCGTCAAGGCCTGACGGCTGTGTATATACGTAATTGCGTTGCGCAACCGATTTCTGAAACCAGTTCAAGAGTGTCACCGGGAGCGTGGCACCGGCAATGAACGTAAACGAGACTTACAGGCCCTATTCACTCTGCGTTGACCTTGCCCTTCGATGTTGACATCATGCCGATCGCGAGTCGTTCACTCTCAACAGTACCGTAGGCCACGGTTGTAAAGTCATAATGCGTTCATCCAAACTAAGATAAGATAAGATAAGATAATTCTTTATTATCCCGAGGGAAATTTACATTACATCTAATACAGTCTCCAGTATATAAAAAAACCACAAATACAACATACACCAGCCATATAAACAATATTATAAACAATATATACACTTGTGTAAATTGATCATTAAAAATTCATTCCAAAAAATTTCAATTAAAGGCATAAAGTTATTCAGAACAAATGATTGACGAAACCTGAGGGCAGTGAAGAATATTCCGAAAAAAGTATGTTGAGTTGAGTCACTTAAAATTTTATTTGCTTTTTTTTAAAGTTGTTGATCATAAAAACTGCCGATACTTTCAATAGGAAGTCCAATAATTTTTGAAGCGGTGTTAACAATTTTAAAGAGTTTATTTTTATTTTGAAAAGACAGGTTTCCGTACCAACTCAAAAAATTAAATGTTACCACACTTTGAATAAATGTTTGGTAAAATAACCTCAAAATAGTTTGATCTATTTTAAGATGTTTCAACTTCCACAAAAAAGCAATCGTTGCTGTCCTTTCTTATAAATTTTGTCAGTGTTTTCATTCCAAGAAAGTTTCGAATCTAAGACAGTATCCACATATTTATATTCCGTTACTCTTTCTATTTCATTATCATCAATAGTCACAGGATTCCCACTGTTGCTTCATTCTTTCAGTAGATTGTATATACAACTTGGAAATGGTTATATCAAATGACATTCCGTCACAAAAAAACAATGTCAGCTGTCGCTAGTAACTAGGCCAACAGCCTCGACACCGAGCCGACAGACTGCGAGGCGAGCTCGAGGCGAGGCGAGGCGAGGCGAGGCGAACGAGTTTACTATAAGATTAATGACAATGTTTGCATTTAAAATAATACTTTGCACGACATAACATAACAAATACAGTTCATTTGCATAAACCTTTTTGTTCTTTTTTACAGTCCACTTTTGATTAATTCAACTGAATCTTATGAACTACATTATTTCGTCGTAGGTATACGCAATAGGAGGTGCAAATAAGCGTTTGGGCCAGCTCAGCTCTCAATTAGTACGCACCCGGTTATTGAAACCGGTTTCGGTTGCGGATAATTGTTTCCCTTATCACAGGTAATACAATTAAACGGTGTGACGAATCCGCGTATAGTAAACGTGTGTAATAAATAAAATACCACACTCAGTCTCATTAGATACGAATTATACGAAACTCGTGACCTTCCTATGGTATTTGACCTCGCTTTCGCTCGGTCAGATACCGTCGGAAGGACACTCGTTTCGTATAATTCGTATCTAATAAGACCTCGCGTAATATTCTCTATATATTCGTCATGTTGAAAATGCTTCACATTGTTGAAAAGTCGAAAAGCGACGCATCCAGTAATCATTAAATTGATATCTACAGTGTCCTCTGAAGTCTTTATATATATGCATCCAGTCATCATTAAAATGATATCTACAGTGTCCTCTGAAGTCTTTATATATATGCATCCAGTCATCATTAAAATGATATCTACAGTGTCCTCTGAAGTCTTTATATATATGCATCCAGTAATCATTAAAATGATATCTACAGTGTCCTCTGAAGTCTTTATATATATGCATCCAGTCATCATTAAAATGATATCTACAGTGTCCTCTGAAGTCTTTATATATATGCATCCAGTCATCACTAAAATGATATCTACAGTGTCCTCTGAAGTCTTTATATATATATATATATATATATATATATATATATATATATATATATATATATATATATATATATATATATATATATAGAAAAACAGTTTAAAACATCTTCCAACTCCCAGGTCTCATATAGAAAAAATAAAATGTTCGAAGAAATTACGATGATTTAATCAGATTCACAAGCATGCTTTCGACCATTACGGGTCTCATCAGGTGAATGACGTTGAGTCGGTTGATACGTCATAAAGTGTATTATGACGTCACAATACATTGCATAGATACATTCTTAGATACAATGCATAGAAACAGATGTACATTGAGAATGAAATTACATTTTAGAATTGAGTCTTGGCTTATATTTATTAATAAACAATAATTCTTTTTCTGCCAAGCAATTAGATTCAGTTGAATCAACTTTGTATATTGGAAAAACAGAATATTTATTTTTTCCACATAGTTCAAGATGTGCACTAAGAGGGATAGTACGATTGTGTTTTTGTTTAATTTGAGAACGATGAAGATTCATTCTTCTTTTTAATTTTAATTCTGTTTTCCCGATGTATATTTCTTGACATCCATGACAAACAATCATATTAACAACATTTTTTGAATCACATGTCATGTTTCTTTTTACAAAAAACATTTTATTTGGTGGGATACTAACCGATGTGCCCTCAATCAAAATGTTACATGTCGCGCATCGTTTATCACCACATTTTCTAACCTGGGGGGTTTCTGTAATGGAGTCAAATTTGGAATTAGTCAACATTTTCCTTAAATTTCGGGGTTGCCTTTGACTATTAATAATCCGATAATTTTTCAAAATTCGTGCCATCTTTTGGCTTTGATATAAAACAGGCATATGTTGATTAACCAATTTCATCGCATTATTATGACTTGGATTAAACGTAGTGATCAATGGGAGACAACTCTTATCTGAAATTGGAATTTCAGTTTCACTGGTTCCTGGATTGGGAGCGTTTGCGCTATTGTTAGCAGGAGAACTGTCTCGTTTATTATCAGCGGCTTCTCTTAGTTTTATTTGGTCTAGACTCAGTGCCCTAGTAATACTGTCATCTATTAAGTTAATTGGATAGTTTTGATTGGTCAAAAACACCTTTAACTCCTTAAGACGCTGTTCTTTGATGTTATTTTCTGAGACTATAGTACAGATTCTCCTTGCTAAACAATACGTTTAGTATGTCGGGGATGGCAAGATCTAAAATCCAAATATTGATGTGTATCAGTACTTTTGTAAAATATATCAGTATTTACAATGCCTTCAGAATCTAATTTGACTTTAACATCAAGAAAATTGATTTCACACTTACTTTTTTCCATAGTAAATGTAAGGGAAGGATTAAGAGAGTTAAGGATATTGTGAATGTCATGTAGATTTTCTGCCGAGACATTCACATATTTTCTACGTGTTCTTTTGTTTCCTGTCCAAGTTTATTACCCACTTTTTCATAAAATAACTTTTCTAGATATCCCAGAACTAAGGTTGCATAAGTAGGCGCAACTTTGGTACCCATGGCAACTCCCTTTTCTTGTGAAAAATAGCAACCATCAAAGTAGAAAACATTATTGTTCAGAATTAACTTTAAAGCATCTATTATAAAGTTTTCTGAAAATCTATCCAATACGTCCTGTCTAAATTCTTTTATCCAATATGTAATGGCTTCAATGCCAAGTGAAGTATCAATGTTGCTGTATAAACTAACTACATCAAAACTGACTATAGTAGAATCTTTGGCCACTTGTGTTGGTAGATTACATAGGAAATCTATATCATCTCTGAGGTAACTTTTGACATGTTTACACAAAGGTTTAAGAATTATATCTAAATAATTGCTAAGACGTTGAGTACAACTTTCGGGTCCCCCAACTATCGGCCTAAATGTTAAATCTTCTGGATTAACAATATTTATTACTTCTTTGTTTTCACTTAATACTTTTTCTTGAATAAGTACACGTAGGTCAAGAAGCTCCTTAAAACACCCGTCACACCATGACGGAGAATGTTCCCGCGCGGGAAACTAATGGCAGCTTTGAGGACCACATCTAACCTTTGAAACTTTTTAACGCAATTCCAACTCTCGTTAGACTGGCAAAAAGTAATGTACACTATTGCACATTTGTACGATTGTACCATCATGACTGATGGAGACTTGCCAGAATTAATGTACACTATTGTACATTTGTACGATTGTACCATCATGACTGATGGAGACTTGCCAGAATTAATGTACACTATTGTACATTTGTACGATTGTACCATCATGACTGATGGAGACTTGCCAGAATTAATGTACACTATTGTACATTTGTACGATTGTACCATCATGACTGATGGAGACTTGCCAGAATTAATGTACACTATTGTACATTTGTACGATTGTACCATCATGACTGATTTTAGTTTAAACATATTTTATTCACGGAAGTGAAACGGATTGGGCACAAGTTGTCCAACTTATAAAAGCCCTCTCCAATATATTTACATTTCACATTTACATTATGTATACAGTCAGAATGAAACAATATAATACAAAAGATGCAAATAGAGAGAAAGACAACAGACTAAAGCATTGTAATTAAGAGGCACACTTAAATTTCTTTGTTTCATGAATATACGCATGTACATGTTTTATTATAGTTTCATTTCCACAAGGTGATAGATCTGCATTGCCATTAAGGACTAAACTAATATCTAAAGGCACTCTACCGAGAGTAACATTTGTCATCTTACATAATAATCTGTGGCATTTTCGCATTGATTTCCACATGAGCAGCTGGGGTCATGATCACTGACTTAGCCTAATCTAAATAAATCATAGTTTAATTGACTACACACATGTCAAGCTTTGTGTGGAAAATATTCAGATATATATTTCCTTTTGAAAAATGTTCTGGCGCTGTATCAGGTGGCTTTTGAAGGTTACTTTTGAAATGCGAAATGGATGGACAGTTTTTTTTATTTCCAGGGAAAGATTATTCCATCATGACTGTTGGAGACTGGCACGAATTATTGTACACTATTGTACATTTGTACGAGTGTACCATCGTGTGTGATGGAGACTGTCACGAATTATTGTACACTATTGTACATTTGTACGAGTGTACCATCGTGTGTGATGGAGACTGTCACGAATTAATGTACACTATTTACATTTGTACGATTGTACCATCGTGACTGATGAAGACTGGCAATAATTATGTCTTGCAATGGTTAGTTGGGTCACTTCCAACACGAATTTACAAAGCTTACAAAATCTACAACATCTAGATATTCCTTCTCTTTTTCCAGTATTTTTACGGATTGACAGGGCACCTACTCTAATTAAAGTTAATCTTCGTCGTGATTGGCTTCAGCTGTATACGTCGAACATCTTAAATAACTTAGATGGAGAGATATTTTTCAATTTTGAAGAACATATTTTAATTGATGCCATTCCTCTATTTTATATTCTGTAGGAGGATGTACAGTAGTTGAAATCTATTGGAGTACCCCCGTGTACACTTTTGGAGGCAGTGCTGAGCAACATTGATCGTGTGTTTATACAACTATGCTTCAACAGCGGAACAGACTAAATGCTCAGTTTGGAAGAACTTCACTAACTGCACAACTCATTGTGATTGCAACCAGTTTTACTATGTAAATACTGTCCAACAAACACCATGTAATGTAATGTTTGTTTGTGAATTCACAACAATAAGTCGCTTATACATTATATACCATCCCAATCTTTCACATTCATTTATTTCTATTTCTAGTTTTACATAAAACTCTTATTGTAAAATGCTTCAAAATATGTCAGTTTTGGAAGGACTTTTTCATAAATATGTGACGTTTCAAAAAAATAATATTCTTCTTTCTCTTTCTCATGCAGAATTTGAAGACACCCCAAAACGTGCTCTCATCATAACATGTGTGTTTGATTTCTTGTAGACTGTTAATACAGTGCTTATTCTGAGTAAACATGTGTGTTACGCCATTTTAATTTCTTGTAGACTGTTAATACAATGCTTATTCTGAGTAAACATGTGTGTTACGCCATTTTGATTTCTTGTAGAATGTTAATACAATGCTTATTCTGAGTAAACATGTGTATAGATTTCGATTCATTCATTATTCATTCAACAGGCTGTTTCACTATACTCACATGTGGGGATGTGATTGTTTTGATCACGAAGTCATGGAGGATATTGTTTATTTAATGTCCAGAACGTGTCGATTGTGTGTTGGCATTTAGAGCCGTTAAAATCGACTAGATTAATTCAGCATATAGCCTCAGCTGCCCAACGCAGGCGCAACTCTCGCCGGTCTCCATCAATGGCTTGTTTAAGTCTTGCAGTATTTCCTTAAGGTTTTCGTGCTAGGAAATCGGAGTCCATGGCGCAAAAGTTACTCCTTGCGTTGGGAAGTTGCGTGCAGACCATTCTCACAGATATAGCGTGTGAAGAAATGACTGTTTGGAAGAATGTGGAGGTAGAAGACAAAAATATTTCAAATGTTGATTCGGAAATATCAAGCTTGCCATAATATTCTACAGCTGCATCCCGAAAGTGTGTTCATCTACTTATGTCTTTCAGTGTTAATATCATGCAATTTACCGTGTCTTTTGAAACATCGTATCAACGCGAAAAATAGACCGGTATCACTTTGCATTTTTGCATTATAAGAAATCAGTTGAGTGTTCCAAAACATAATCTGATTTCATACCTGAAAGTAAACAATTACAGTTTTGGTAGGAGTCAATCGTTTCAAAACTAGGGTAGAGCGCGGTCAATCGTAACATATTTTACTCAACCAAAGACGTATATCACATCCATCTAATTCCTTGACTCAACTGATCCTAATTGGTTACTTGTCATTAGATCGTCAAGTGAACTGGTGCTAAAAGGTAAGTTGACATATTGGCTTTAAATCTAAGTGTCATTTGGGGTTCTACAAGCAGTAGTTATTAAATGATGACTAATTCAATGCAAGGAATGCAAGTGTTACAATCGACCCCGGGAAATTGTAAAGGGTAAGTGGGTCATTTGTAACACATATGGTTAAAATGAAAATTAGATATATTTTAAAAATTAAATTAAAAGAAAGATTGTTGAAACAGATCATGTTCATATATTGAGTTTGGAATAAAATACAATTAAATATTCATCATCAAAAGCAATCATGATTTAATGGCCTAAGAGTAATTGAAGGGTCCAAATGACGGGGGCTCCATAATGATGTTTAAATGCTACTGAAGTAAGAGAAACTGATCATACAAAGTGATCAAAATAGCAGAGATGATTTTCTATAACATGACATATCATATCTGACATCAGAAAATTTTTTTGCAGGACAGAAATGTACTTGAAACATCGTATTTATTGAATTTGGTTGCAGTCCCCTATAGGGATCTGCAACCAAATTTATTTCAAGCAATTACTCATCATTATTCCTACCTT
This sequence comes from Gibbula magus, assembly GCA_936450465.1. Classification (NCBI taxonomy): domain Eukaryota; kingdom Metazoa; phylum Mollusca; class Gastropoda; order Trochida; family Trochidae; genus Gibbula; species Gibbula magus. The sequence continues at coordinate 26,369,560 of OW388300.1, forward strand.
GGAAAAAAATATTTGGTTGCAGAGAAAAAAATAGTGTGTTGACAAGCACATAGGATTAGTTTGGTTGCAGAGGTTTTCAAATTTACTAAATTTGACAAAAATACGATGGCATTTTCTGAATAATTTCGGCAAGTTCTCTCTCGCTAAGTGTATGACGTAATGAAACCAATGTATGTAACGCGTCCTCCCATTGGCTCATTCCGTATCAACCATTTCTAAACAAAAAAATAAATTCATATTTATTAATTCTGGTTGCTTTTATTCACATTTCTAGATAGAAACTATACATTAAAATAACTTAATGCTGTTTATTTCCAATAAAATTAATTTAGCAATCAAAGATATCTATGACGACCAATCTGAATTGTGATAAGATTTGATAACAATTCGAATTCATCTCGCGGCCACGTTGTCAGCTGGTTGTAAACAAAAACGAAAATAATGCTTAAATTTGGACAAAATGTGTCAAAGTGCCTACCTAGACATGCCTTATGGGAGGAAATGTTAAATTAAACAAGGTTAGTGGGTAGTTTCTATCTATAGCATTATAAATGACAGCAACATGATAATATGACATGATCGAAAACCGGACTCGATAATGATCGCTAAAAAGTTTCCGCTAACTGTAAATATTGAAATAAAAGGCAAGGTAAGTTCCAACATTCATCAGATCATGATATTTTCCTTCTGCAACCAAATTGTGTAAAGTCAAGGCTGTTCTGTTTGATGAAAACATGTATTTTGATGGTTTAAAAAGTTTGGTTGCAGTTGCCTATAGGGACTGCAACCAAATTCAGAAATGACCCGATTTCCATGTGAAGTTATACTCTGCAACCAAATTCAAAGATATCATGTTATATATCATGCTATAGATAATTATGTCAGCTATCAGAAAAACTTCATCAGAGCAATTTTGAAGAGTTTGGTTGCATTTTATGGCTATTTTAGCCACCCCGTCATTGGGACCCTTCAAGTACTCTAATTATTTATATAATTCTTTTATATTTCTTTAGCTTAAATAATTTTTCACACTCAGTCAAGTTCGCACCAAAATCTTTACCGGAAGGCCTTTTTTCGAATAATACATTATCAAAATTGTACTAAAATGTTCAAAACTGAGAAATATGTCTTTGATTGTCAATTCCATGATATCTAACAAATGTTTTTTTCTTCTAATCCAACATGTTAAAACATATTCGCTTAATTAACTCGCAACTCTACTCACTTGAGGGAAATGATCGTGAGCTTATTTTTATATTTTGAAAAACAATAATACATCCTCGCCACTAATAGCTGTGCTGGAGAATATGAATATGAATATTACCATATGCATTTTTTTAATAATGATCAGATCATCAATGGGGAGTCAATTTGAATTGCTCTGTTGTAATTCATTTTTAAAAGTAATACTGACTTTAGATATGAGTGAATTGCTTGATCGACATATATTATCCCCAGCCAGGGTAAACTCCATATTAGCGTATCGAGATGTTTTAATTAATTTTTATTATTGATTGTATTCCCTTTAATGAATGATTGTCATTTAATTCAAGATTTTCATTTGTAAGGAATATTATCATTGATCTTTCCCCTTTTTAACAGTCACTGAAGTTGTTTGGGGAATAACAAGTCAGAACTTCAGCGTTCGGGGTGTGGGTATTCTGTAAGATTAGATTTATTTAATGGCAATTATATATGAGCCACTATACTATCAATCAATATTGCATGGGGCAATTGTAACACGATGTTACAATTGTCCCAAACGTTTGTAGTCATGTTTGATATCACATCACGAGTTCACCGCTTACGGATTTTCTACAATTTCTGCTGAAAATATGACAAAATACCTCAATATGTCATATAAATCACCAATCTTATATCCACCGACACAATTAGGATCAAAACGATTTCATATGTTTTCCAAAATATTTACTTTCAACTGCAAAAATCGATTGTTGGGTCTTTTGGATCGTTTGATGAACGAATTGTTGAACAACGCCCAAATGTGTATAACCGGGAGATCAAGGGGAATAATTGTATACACTGAAGCCTATGTTTGTACGTAATCTTAAGGAGAGATGGGACGATGAAATCAAATATTTTAGAATTCGTTTATTTTTCCAAAATAGCAATTTTATTATGTCTTTTATCCAAAAATGTAAGAAAATGTAGGGGTCACCGAACGATTTAAAGAATTATCGGCATTAATAATAATAATAATAATACACACGTTGGCAAATTACGTCATTTTTGACTGATTTGGTGTATTTAAATTAAGCGCTCGCTGTCAACGAATAAACTCCGAATACTTTCAGAAACATTTCAGTCACATTCGGGGATGTATAGCAAATCTATATTTTGAAAATTAATGACGCTGGAAAGAGAAACAAAATAAATTAAGTACTTTTTAATTAAAAACGGCATTTTCATCATCGTGTTTTGTCACTAACACACATATTTTAGATATTGCTGAAACTTTAATATGATGTGCGCAGTTAACTGAACAAACGAATTCAGAAATAATAATAGGGGGTCACCGAACATTTTTCGTCACTTTAACGTCATTTTAAATTACCTACATAAACGTAAAAACCTGACGTCACGGCAGTTTTGATGATTTCAAGTGCAACTTTGACGGCCTACCGTGTAATCATTATTGAACATATTATCAATCTAAGAGTGCACGATGAAAGAATAAATATCAGTTGATTATACCAGGCTATTTAAATTTAAAAAATAACTTGAGATACGCATGTAAATCGAAAAAAACACGTAGTAACATATTTACCGCGAATATAGGTGACGGTAACGCTATGCGGCATGTCGTATTATGACCGTTATAAAAGCGTTACGGTAAATTTAAGCGCTCCCCGTTCGTGTACAGATAAACCTTTGCCCAACACAACGTAATCCATATATTTTTAGACTTATTCACAACAATAAAGTGTTGTCGCAAAATGTTGCCGTAAGCGAGTTTGATTTCTGGGTCACATATCTCCTTAAGATGCTCGCTGCTGCAGGCTGCATATCAAGCCCAAGGGGTGTTGACGTATTGATACGTCAATGACGTTTGACCCCTTGACATGCATACGACAAAAGTCTGTGACAAAGTTCCCTGATTTATGAAAAAGTTAACATTTTCCGAATGAGAAATCAATGGGCTTTCACATGCTGTAATTAGTATCCATATATAATTTTATTTTATTGAGAAATGATGAATTAAAAATATTGAACGTATTTTCAATCACAAAACTGCCTGCAGGTGCGTGTTTGACGTCATAATAAAAATGTTACCTACTCGATTCATTGGGTTGAAATTCTATAGTAAGTGCATGCAAAATGCATAACTTTCACATCACTATGTTCAGAATATCCTTATCTAGCTGATTTACAAATTTGGACATTGAATTTATTTCTGTTAGAAAACAATCGGAGATTTGCGAAAATGTCGGCAAATGAAAAGATCAACCGATTACTTTTTGAAAAAAACGTGAAAATAAACAAAGCATTTCACTTACATATTTTAGAATCTCAAAATCTTCCACAAATAAATAAAAATGTATCAGTGCATTGTTTGTCAATTCTTGTTTCCAAATATAGTAACATGTCCAACGTGTCATCAATAACAGTGCCAAATCGGCCATTTCTTCAATTCACCCCATGACATGTTCCCGCTATTTTCCCATGTTACGCGACTCAAAGTGAAATTCAAGCTAGCGGAAGCTGTATCTATTTTTAGAAATGGTCGTCGATCTAACCATAGAGTGTTATTAATTGTTAAAATTAATCAAATTGACACTAAAAACGATGTAGTTTTATAAAAATAGATAACAAATTAAATAATGTGGTTGTAATAATTATTTCACTAGTTCGTAGAGTCTCTGTTGATGACCCGATAAATTTGCATAAGTTCACCAAACCCCCGGATGTTACGATGTTTTTACGATTAAAATCACTGTGAGTAAATTTGCATTTCGATTATAATTTATACATATATGAAAAATAAGTGTCATATTCTACCATTATCACAAAATATTATCATGTTTGAGTTTACATTCGAACTACGAAATGTGTTTGACATGACATGGACCGACTTTCCGATCTGCGATTTCACAAGTTGAAATGGAGCCGTGAAACAGTAGCAGTAACCCTATCTCGCTAAAAAGTAAATTACGAATTAACAAGTCTCGTCTATGTGAAATAGTTGTATGAATACAATTGCTAAATGATTCATGTTGATTATTTTAAAGTTTTCATTTGGAATTTGATAGAAATTATACCCGTTTTCAAACGAAATCATAGATAGACCTGTCAGTTCGAATTCATTGCAAATGGAGGCCATTGTGTCGTCTCGGCTTTTTCACACAATATTTTGTTCTGATACGAATTAAATGAATGCACATGTTATAACATCCATGAAATTAACAAGAATGACAAACAATTACATTTCAAAGAATAAATGTGAATTACTAGTGTTTGAATCGGCGAATTTACAGTGAAATGACAAACGAAACATTGATGGTCACATGATCAATTTTGTACAACCAAGCTAATCACGTGACATTGTTTACAATACGACAACGCTACCAGAACGAAATTTTGATTGTATTTTTAAACTTTTCAAGACCATGTTTAAATTAAATATTCAACAGACATTTGGAAAAATGTGTTCTAACTTTGGTTTTAAACGGAATATTTTCAAAATGATTTAGATCATTAGATTTTTTTATTTGAAAAAATCTGTAATCGGCGAAGGAAATGCATAACAATGGCGAGCGGCGAGTGTTTGTTGACTGTAATGTTTCGAGATATCGATGACTGATTGACGTTGGAAAATATAAAAACTGTAATGTCATATACTTATATTTGGAACACAGAAAAGTGAATAGATGTGTTAACCTTTTGTGTAAATTTTATAACGATTGATGCATTATTTTACAAATATTTCTCACGGAAGTAAATGCATTGTTCATTGAAGAATATCCATTGTTACAAATTACGTCGAAATTTTATAAATACAACGGAGATCGTTTATGACGGGCTTTTGTTTTCTGAAAGAAAAACACATATCATCAACATAATTTTTTTCTGGTATAAAATTTAATTCTGAACAAAATGGTGTAAAAATTGGGCTGCATAAATAATTATTGACAAAATAATTCGAGTTTGAAAATGTAGTACAATTTTAGAACTACTGTATTATTTCATTTTTCCATAGACAAGTGTAAAAATAATTGATATTTGAAAAATATTACATTAATTAATAATTTTCCATGACAATAATAAGTTAGAAAAAAAAGTGACTCAGATATTTATTTTAATTATTTTAAGATTATGTTAATTACTAAGGCGAGAAAAACTTTAAATGAAGGATACCCATGTGACGTAATTGTTACAAATTTACAAATCTGACGCTCTCTGCAAAAACCTGAAAACAATCCAGCAGGCTAAAGGTTAAAGAGTAATCCCCCCTGTTACAATTGCCCCGTGTTACACATGACTCCGCTCTATCCTCAGTTTTTATTTTTTCTCTTAGATATTCAGTAAGTGATCAACTGGGTCAAACATACATCATATATTTCCTCTTATACTCATTAAATGTTTTGTGATGAGATTATGTTCATTCGGTCGATATGAAATTAGAATTATCAAAATTTGACCCCTTCTTTCTTATTCATTTGCCCAAGTGTATAAACATGTACCACTGAGGTGACCATCACAGGATACGTTTTACTCCTGGATATATGATGATTCATTGTCATTGTATGTGATGCAATTATATTGACGTTACAATGAACCTCAATTTACATGATATTTACACACATGCTAACAAACTTTCCACATGCAGCTGTAGACTAAACGGTGTTTGCTGTAAGGCCGTAATGGCAGTTTAATGTAATTGTATTGAAAGTAAAGTATAAACCTCTGACGACGTCATCGCTTTGACAAGCTGTATTCATGAACTATTACTAACCTAGGAAAGACAGATACCTTTCCTTGAATTAATGACCCATTGACATACTGTTATCAATTTACAGTGAACTACTAGATTCTGATTGGCTGACAGGTGTTGCCATATACCTCGTGGCTCTCCCGGTGTACACATTTCATATACCCCGTTCACGGTGTATAATCCATACAGTGCGAACCGGATATAGTTCGCTGTTCGCTCATTCAGCGGTTCATAGCTCTGTGAAGTGGTTGTTGTTCGTTGGATCAGATAGGTACTTTTAAGTCATTACACAGCATTAAAACGTTTGCAAATAGGCTCCGGTTCATCGATGTGTGACATACATACAACTACATTGGATAAGTTCGTGAGAAATAGTTGTATGTTGATGAAAACACATTATTTTCATTACGAACGCATCGAGCCAAATTTGACAAGCCCGTGCGTTTTCGATTTTATTCACGTATACAATCATGCTGCTCAAAATGTATCTAATTATTGAATTCCTAATATATTGTACCATGTATGTGTAGAATATCATGTTTCAAAGTTTTCTAGATATGAAGATATCAAAGAGTTTAGCAACAACAATGCATCATCACTGTACTGGTTCATATAGCCGAAGCGTAGTGTATCGCTGTATGGAATGTAGCCCGTAATTCAATTCTGATCTTTTTTTAAAAATGTATCTTTAATGACATATTAACCAACATTTAACGTGTTAATATGTTGTCCCAGTATATGTGCAAGAGGTATGACACATCATTACGAATTATATAAATTGTCTTACCCAATCGGGCAAAGATATGACGGCAATTAAAGTTGTCATAATGGTCATTGGAATTACAGTTTTTTTTCTAAATATAACTTGCGCCTTTGATTGACGGAACTTGTTTACACCCATTCATCAATTGCTTAGCTGTACAATTTTAGCAACATCACATTGATGATCAATTCAGAACATGTCTATTTCTAGTCAGACGTCAGTAACACATAATAAATAGCTAATCATGTTCAATCTATGTTTCCGAGACCGTATTTACAGTACTAAATCTGCTGGGGGAAACGGCATGCACGAGTTGCCCGCTGACCTGCCGTGACATTTGTGACGTCGTTAGTTATGACGTAATTACATTTCTATCTTGCAACTGCTCGATTGCTATTTCACCTTTTTCTTATTTTCTCGACAATATATTTACAATATAAACAAGTTTTTATTATTATTATTATTATCATTATTATTATTATTATTATTATTATTATTATTATTGATTCATTTTGGGAATGAAGTTCAACAATTATATAAGAACCTTTTTTAAAAGAGCGTAAGTATCAAACTACAAGGTGTGAGAAGTTTTGAATGGTGCAGTTTGTATTTTACAGTCTATTCTATAAGATCGTGAATTTGCGTCTAGTTTTTTCATTTTTAGGCATTAAAATGATCTTGGCTAAGAAAAATAATAACCAACTCGATGCTCGGAATTACGAATTATTCTACCTCGTGAATTATAGTGTCAAACATGACGCTAAAACTCGGGAGTCAGAATAATTAGCACGGGGCAGACAAACCGTAATTCCTCCCAAATTTTTTATTATTATTATACTTACAGAATTCAAAGAATTTAGAAAGTTGAGAATTGAGAATCAGTTTGAACGTTATTCACCTTTGAGAGTTTCCCTCTTACACTGCTGCCGCGTGTTTCGTGCCCGACATGAATTGAAAAAAAATCAGCTCTCCGAAAACGTTTGGTAACATCACCGTATGTCATCTGGGTGATGCATTTGTGGCGCGAAAACCAAGATACGACTTTGGAAAACAGCACGTAAGCAATATTGTCTAAGGGGAATGCATTGAAATCGACCAGTCTTGACCATTTCAGAAATATATCCTGCCAAATTTGTTTTAAGTTATGTAAATCATCTGGAAACATCAGTTCTGTCATGCTACCCCTATCTAAGCTCTCACAAAGGGATCACAATTGTCGGGGAAGTCTCGGATTCTTCATTCTCTACCAACAGAGGTTACTCCCTTCAGTTCATCTGTTCTAGAAGTCCAATTGTATATGATGATTTTCAAATCATTTGTGTGGAATCAGAGATTTTCTCATTCCCTCTTTGAAAGTCACAATATTGAATTCAAGGTCACATATGCCAAACGTTAAGAATGACGTTGATTATCGAGAAGTACTGTTGCCGAAAATTAACACGTGTATGTTGGTCGCACAGTATAGTGACGATATAATTGTAAAAGTAGTGATTTCTGATCGAAAAACGGACAATGCACGGCGACTGACGCGTATCAAACAGTCAAACATAATTTAGGAACATTATTTACAACAGATAAAAAGACAAATTCGGGTTGATCAGTTAAATAAGTCATATAACTACCTAGCATGTAAATGTGACGTGTTGTTTCGGTTAGTGCACATGTATAATGATTTTTCTTGATTTTGATTGGAAAAAGTTATTATATCATACAGTTGACAATTGAATAACATAGATGTGTCCTACTCTAAAACCATCTTCTATAGGATTCTACGTTTCGTTTGCCAAATGCAAACTTCCTCAAGAATGAAGTAACAAGCTTGAAGCAGAGACATATATACAGGAGGTGATGAGAGGGCTTGGGCTAAGATTAGCCAGTTGGGTTGTACTCATTCAATCCTCTAGGGTAAACAGTGTTCAGTCTTTATATCCAGATTGATTCAGCCAGGTCAAGCTTGGCTTGGCTATTGTTGTGGATTTGTTCTAGTATGACACAGGAGTAGTCGTGACAATTGGGGATGAATGTGCAAGTTGAGTGAAATTATTTGAATTATTGTAATCATCATGCACATATGGTATGTTGGTACGAATTAAAGCCAAATAAAGAGTATGAAACACAGTGGGTACAACTGTAACAAAATAACCCAGAATATTTAAGTAAGAGTGTCCATTTATAAAAAAAGCAACCATGCACTTACATACTGTAACGATAAACCACACAGTGATTTCTGTTGGAACTACTATCAACCAACTGTATTGGTGGCTATCAAACTGTATGGTAATGGCACATACCCAGCTAACACACAACGTAATCCTGACGTTGTGGGAAGGTCGTATTTTGGTAACGTAATTTCTTGACGTTGCTGCGACGTTTATAGTACGTAAAACCTAACGTACATTCCCAACGTTGTGACTACGTTGTAGGTTACGTACTTATCACGTCACTAAAACGTAATTATGTAACTTTGAGCCGTACTTCCTTACAACGTCATAAATACGTACTTCATTCAGAATATAAAATGATAAAAATATCTAATATCTATTCACAGTCGTTCTTTAAATACACAAATATATCAGTATAAACAGTTAGTAAAGACCAAACAGTCGTTAAATGTCGTTTTTTCTGGTAATGTGATTTCTGGACGTTGCTACGACGTAGTAATTACGTAAGCCCTAACGTAATTTCTCAACGTTGTGACAACGTTGCAGTTAACGTACTTATCACGTCCCTCAAACGCAGTAATGTTACGTTGTGCCTTACGTCCTTACAACGTCATAAACACGTACTTCATTCAGAATACAAAATGATAAAAGTTAGTAAAATATATCAAACATCTATTCACAGTCGTTCTTTAAATACACAAATATATCAGTATAAACAGTTAGTAAAGACCGAACAGTCGTTAAATGTTGTTTTTCTGGTAATGCGATTTCTGGACGTTGCTACGACGAAGTAATTACGTAATCCCTAACGTAATTTCTCAACGTTGTGACAACGTTGTAGTTAACGTACTTATCACGTCATTAAAACGCAGTAATGTTACGTTATGCCTTACGTCCTTACAACGTCATAAACACGTACTTCATTCAGAATACAAAATGATAAAAGTAAGCAAAAATATCAAACATCTATTCACAGTCGTTCTTTAAAAACACAAATATATCAGTATAAACAGTTAGTAAAGACCAAACAGTCGTTAAATGTCGTTTTTCTGGTAATGTGATTTCTGGACGTTGCTACGACGTAGTAATTACGTAAGCCCTAACGTAATTTCTCAACGTTGTGACAACGTTGCAGTTAACGTACTTATCACGTCCCTCAAACGCAGTAATGTTACGTTGTGCCTTACGTCCTTACAACGTCATAAACACGTACTTCATTCAGAATACAAAATGATAACAGTTAGTAAAATATATCAAACATCTATTCACAGTCGTTCTTTAAATACACAAATATATCAGTATAAACAGTTAGTAAAGACCAAACAGTCGTTAAATGTCGTTTTTCTGGTAATGTGATTTCTGGACGTTGCTACGACGTAGTAATTACGTAAGCCCTAACGTAATTTCTCAACGTTGTGACAACGTTGCAGTTAACGTACTTATCACGTCCCTCAAACGCAGTAATGTTACGTTGTGCATTACGTCCTTACAACGTCATAAACACGTACTTCATTCAGAATACAAAATGATAAAAGTAAGCAAAAATATCAAACATCTATTCACAGTCGTTCTTTAAAAACACAAATATATCAGTATAAACAGTTAGTAAAGACCAAACAGTCGTTAAATGTTGTTTTTCTGGTAATGTGATTTCTGGACGTTGCAACGACGTAGTAATTACGTAAGCGCTTATCGTAATTTCTAAACGTTGTGACAACGTTGCAGTTAACGTACTTATCACGTCCCTCAAACGCAGTAATGTTACGTTGTGCCTTACGTCCTTACAACGTCATAAACACGTACTTCATTCAGAATACAAAATGATAAAAGTAAGCAAAAAATATCAAACATCTATTAACAGTCATTCTTTAAATACACACGAGAATCATTATGAATATTTACTAGGGACCAAACGGTTGGTGGAGCCTTCACTTTGGAAACGTCATTTCTTGACGTCGCTACGACGTTGTTGTTACGTAACATCTTACGTAAATTCCAAACGTTGTGACGATGTTGTAGTTTACATACTTATCACGTCACTACAACGTAGAAATGTAACGTTGAAACTTACATCCGCACAACGTCATAAACATGTAATTATTTCAGAACATAACATTTTAACAGTAAGTCAATAATATCAAACATATACACATGAGAAAGTTTAGCGCGGTCGCACCCCCTGCGTTTTTTAACAGTAAAAGTAAGAGAACGGTATGAATCGTATTCTAGCAATTTAAGAAAGATGATTTAATTCAGATAACGTTTGGCTTCTTTTGGTTATTTGCATTTATAGGAATGTTGGTATTTTGTCCTCCAAAAACCTGTTAGGTTATTCTGAGAAATTAAAGTGAATATCGATTGCTTTAACGTGAGCAATTCATTCTTTCAAGTCAACTGGTCAAAAGAAGTCATTAGTTAAAGCACTATGAACTATCAAAATCACGAATTTTGGAAAATACAATTTCAATAAAAATAGCCTACTGACGAAATCTGGTCAGTGTTTACTGTAATAGCCTACATCAAAGAAATGCGCTTTATTTACAGATTGAACCGGAAAGAATCCAATATGTATTGAAAAAACATATGAATACGGCCATTTTGTCAATGATAGTTCTAACAATTTGCACTAAGAAATCTTTCATTAAACCTAAGTTTCTAGTATCGAGAGTTATTAATTCAATTCAAGTACAGTAACTCTCTCACTTACTTTAGAATACGGGGGTGCTTGATTATTTCCATGTATATATATGCATATTAATCATTATTCAAATACAGACAAGGTTGAGAATAAACAGTTTGTATAGCCCACATGATGGATAAACTCTTTATTCTTGTAATGTTATTTATCAACATTGTGGTGACAATGTAGATTGTGTACTTATCATAATTATGTACTTATAATGTAACCGCCGTGTAAAGCCTTTATACTGGTAACATGATATCTCGACGTCACTGCAACGTATTTAGGACGTAAACCCTAACGAAATTTCTCAACGTTGTGACGACGTTGTAGTTAACGTACTTGTCACGTCACTAAAACGTAATATAAGATACCCACGGCAATCAAACACAGGCGGTCAATGGGACTGACAGCGTGCTTTATGAGACGATAAAACATGCTCGTGATTTCAGACGTCAGTTAAAGCGTCGCTTAGCAAATGACGTCATATTTTACGTCACGTTGATTGTTCGATGCTAGCGAATGTGTTCTACGACGGGAGACATTAATATTTTAAAAAAAATAATATTTAGAAACAAAATATCTCCACGTTTTTTTTAATATAAAAGCGAGTAGATGTTTAAATGCATCTCATATAAGAAATAGAAGACTCGTTGTTGTGCTTTATCGTAGAATAAAACATAGCAGAGAGCATAAAACACTCAGGGCTGCGCCCTTCGTGTTTTATGCCCCCTGCTATGTTTTATTCAACGATAAAGCACGCCAACTCGTCTTCTATTTCTTAAGTAAAGAAACGCTGGCCATTACGTCCTCGCACCATCATAACTTTCTTTCTTAGAAAATATAATGAGAAAAATAAGTCAATTTATAATATATTGTAAATACATGTCCACGTGTACCTTATATATATGCTTAGTTGATGATTAGGAAAAGAGGCTCATGTTGATTAATTATGAAATCCCGAAATTTGTCTAGAGCATGCCATTGCGAATATAATCTATTAACTATGTAATTTTCTTAATATTTAGAGTTGTAGTTACTTTTATGTAAGCTGTGAACACGAATAGAATGTTGAAATTACCCTCGTTATGAATTTGTTTTAAAGAACATTCTTTTGAATGCCGTTTCCATGGTCTGATGTCATAATATGATCAGTTGTTTTGACATCACAAAATTGGAGTAATTTTCACATTTAATGGTCAAGGGAAATAATGTTGATGATTTTGAAATTGTTTAACCCAGTCTTTACTTCTTTATCTCAGAATATACAATATGAAATGAGCTAAATGTGTTTCTTTGCAATAAACTAGCTTTCGATCGTTCGTTCTATACAAATCAACAATTTCATAAAAATGCTATTGAACATGACACCGTTTAGTATTATCTCTGAGTTAACATGAGCACACTGAGTTGACATTTATAATACGACCACTTACACAAATATCACGTTTGCCATTGTAACCTTGTAACAAAACAATTAAAATCCCACTTGTTTCATACCAGTCGTGTAAAGTATATGATAATATAGCATACTTTCTCGGGTAATAATCTGTATAAATACTACACACAACGATCAGTATCTTTACGAATCTCGTATGGATTCTATTATAGGTTATGTTTCCTCAAATACCGAAGGAATATCTTCGTTATGTGTAATTGGAAAATATTGAGATCTCATACAAAATGTCTTCTGTGACAGGTATATTTATATTTCAACGTCAAACATATAAAAACGAAATTGTGATAATACTTTATCATATAATTTGGTGTGAGAAACTCAGTGAAATAAACATTGTACCATCTACAGTGATGATAACCTTTATCGACACTCAGCAGAGTGACGTGTATTTGCCAAAGTCATACATTTACCATTGCAATCATTCATTTTCAACATAAAACACAAAACTTATATGATAATTAGAATGTCTGCTTGTACTATGTTTGCAAAATACCATGTTTATCTGATCTCCTGATGTAGAAAAGTATGTATTTCACTCGTGGCTTCGCCCCTGAAATAAACATGCTATGTGGCAAGGAAAGACAGATATCATCTACATACTATAGTATATAGATCATCAGTGAATGACTTGACAATACTATTCCATCGCTGAGGGCACAACTATAACACTGCTATGGCGTTGCAAAGTTATAATGTTAACATGATTGTATTGCCCATATGATATTTACACATAAAATGCGTTTGACAAGTTTGCTTTCCTCCTTGTGAATGGTTGGGTATCAAAACGAACGAAAGTGGTATTGTCCATAACCATTGAAGTATTGTTCATAACCATTGAACTGATCTTATATCATTATGTTTAAATGGTTATTTGGAGACCAGTGGATCTATCATGTTTCTCTTTTGTTTGGAATAGCTTGCTTGTTGCAAACTCGTGTTATTAACGCGTTCACATGCGTCAGGAATATATGGCAGAATAATTACACGACACATCAAAAACTAATTTGTCTTTTTCCTCTAGTCCAACCCCCACAACGATTAAATAGTTGATTATTGCAAAACTAGTTGTAATTCTATATTTCGGTGCCATAGTTTTCTATCATCCTAATATATTTGAAGAAAAATACTTGAATCACATATTCTGGTAATGAACTTAAAATGAATCTCAGCAAAAACACTTATGTGAAACAAAGTTTCTAAGATCTATTTTATAATGTGTTTTTCTTAAGTAAAACACAACATTGTTTTAATTTGTTATAAGAAAGGTAAAATAACTTTGAATCCATGTGTGTGATTTCAGTGCAAAATTACTGTTCTTTTCAAAAGAAATATTAAGTACGACCAATCAGCGTATAATCTTAATTTCATTCCAAGGTGAATATTAAATTCATTTAATTCGTCATCAATTTTCGCTGCAGGAATTTCAGCATGATATTATAACACTAGCATATATATATTCAAAGAATTCATTAATTGATGGCTTTAAGATATGTATTTTGATTTGAATGCAATCAATGATAGTGATCTTTGTTTTTTTAAAACTGGATATGATGACTTGTTTTGGTGTAATATTTATTGTTCTTTCCTCTGACAATTTTAGTAAATACAAATGTTGGTTTCTTTCTGTTAGATCTCAATTACAGCATTACAAAATCAGCATTTTCACAACACCAAAAATATACATTGAGTTGCAGTGAATGACTATACTTTGAAGATATTTCCAAATAAACGCAACAATTTAGATACATGATGGTGAAATACAATATATATGAAAATCAACAATACTTTACACACAATAAACGGATATGTGTAATATGTTAGTAGGACATTTTCAAGCAACAAGCCGTCATCTTCCTTCAATTAATATTTCTGATGGTTTTTAGGTTTTAGTAAACACCTTTCACATGACATATCACCTGATACATGATTGCTTTGAATATAGATCCATTGTTCTTATCTATCTTGTTCGGGATATCCAAACGGACCCCACATGTCCTTTCTGATTTTTCAGACATTGATTAATGAATTTTGAAAACAAATAAGTGTATATGTATGTAAATACAAAATGTGATTTAAATATAAGTTTTTAAATATAGATCGTTAACGTTAGAACGATGTAATATCAGTTCGAATTAAGTTCCATATACCGTCGAGTCACGTCAATCACACATATTTTCACTGTGGTAAGAAAGTTATAGTTTACTAAAATCTCATTACTCATTACATAATAGCGGTCATATCTGCTATTTTATAATATCATGTTTACCTCATCGAGTGCGCTATTTGTCAACAACTGACAGATATTTTATTTATCATATGTAAAGAGTGCAGATTTGTGTATTTCATGTATCTGAATGTAACACAGCTCTGTCCAGTTTACTCGTGAGAAATGGGTCATGCAGTAACAGTCAGGTCACAGGTTCACATCTGTTGCACTCATCAGCCTCATGTCAGCTGGCCCTTCGGGATGGCTGGGGGATAACCTGGTCACCATAGACCAATCACAGTGTATTCACGTGACTAAAACATGCAGCACTTTGAGGAAAGACAATACTGGCGCCAAATCTGCTAGTGCAGTTGATCAACACCATTTTCGTTTTCGACGCCGTATATGATATCATTTAGGTAAGAATTTATTTCCTCTTCTTCTATCTCTTTACATTTTTTCTCTTTACTTCAGATTGCTATAAGGCATCTACTAACACCAACAGGGGATACGCCTACAGTCTTAGTCGTTAGTAGACCTAACCATTTCTTTTGCTACATGATACACCCAAATTTAGTTAGCATATAAAGTTATCAAAATAGCCATCGATACCATTACTGGTTTCAGATTTCGTGCATTGCGAACATATTACTCAATTACACAGTTCTATGACTATAGCTAGTTTTGACCCCTCCTTTGTTTTTAGATCAACATGTGTTATGAATTTAGCCCCCACCATCGTCTGCTAAAACTATTATCTTTAAATCTACTTGTATATTGTAATATTTGAATTATTTTACCTTATTGATTCTAACTTTTATCACAATAGGCACATTACACACTTAAATCATACATTGCAGTATTAATTTTAAACATGTTTATAACAGTGACTTGGTAGTGTTTTCATCCTCTGTACATATATTTGGTAAACATCATGCAAACTATAATTGACATTTATTATTTAATGTGGGATGTGTTTCAAAATGATTCAGCATTTGTCAACTTATTTACTTTTCTCATGCAACTTACTTGATGAAGTCACTCAAAGTCAGATAACCTAGTAACATGTGTATTATCTAATTATTGAATTTTAAATATATTTCATTTTACTGAAGGTAGGTATCCTAATTCTTGGTATTATTTAGTTATTCTACTTAATGGTGTATGTAAATATTGGTTGAGCTAGTATCTATGTCCAATGTGTAATTGAACGATTACTTACGATCGTATACATCATTACTAATATCCTATTAACCTATGACCCATATTATGATAACATGCTATTTTGAATGAAGACAAAGGTTCAATTTTGCTATTCTATTGTTTATAGCTCCGGTTACTAACGAGTTTGGAGGCGATTGTGTTCGCCGCGTGATGAAGAAACTGGGGACAAATCACCTGATGTCGGCAAGCTGCTTAAAAGGTAAAACAAAAGATTTCCAAACTACACATTTAATGTCTTCAAAATTACCCATTAGCTTTTTGACAATTCAATTGACACAATATATGGAATGTAGATATCATTTGATGCCACACAAGTGATATCTAATATGATTGCCAATTCATAAACATAATTATCTTACGGTTCTGCTTGTTTGTTCCCCAATTCAATTCAATTATTTCATCATATATTTATAACCTAAGTTAAATGTATTAAGTTTTTGTGGTTTAAGTGTGTTTTTGTTTTTGAAGGCAATAACCTTCATCATAAAAAGCAATATACTTGTGTCTTCAAACTCATCGTTTTTTATTCCTTTTTTAACATTAGGACATGTTGATTTATTTTGCAGAAGCCTACATGAAAAACATAACTGCAAAGGAAGTGATGTCGATGGGGAAGTTTCGAAAAGCTTAATACATGCTCCATCTAAACATGCCGGGCCTCGATTTCAACAGGTAACTTTTTTTGTCGTAGTTACTATTTTTGCAATAATTTACACGATCATACCTTCCTGTAACATTCATAGTTATCACATTATTCAATTAAACTTCTGTTGTTTATTTATCATCCTCAAACGTTAGTTAAATAAGTGCTACATTGTTGCAATGAGGTATCGTCGTAAATTTAATTAATGCAATATAACTGTATACAAATATTGTTTTTTTTGTGTTTTTGCTTGCTGCAAAATATTACTGATTTCCCTTACCTCTTTTGTTTTAAAAATGCAAAGTTCATAAATGAGTATTATTTGTTTGCAGAGAGCAGCATCCGACAAGGAAACAAGCTCACGAACCGAGAAATAAACCAAGGACAAGGAAACAAACTAATGGGCAAGGAAACAAGCTATTGGACAAGGGAACAAGATAATGGGCAGGGAAACAAGCTAATCGGAGGAAAAAGCTAACTTTTTAAGTTCAATCAAATTAAAAGTATAATCACAGTTTCATCTCTCTGTTATCTTTGTGTTCTCGAACTTGTAGACAAGAACACTGAAAAAATAGCTTTTCATATTGTCATGCAGTTTCAATCATTCCGTGAAGAACATTATCACAAATGACAAACGATTTGACCATTTAAAAATGAAATGCCTTATAATAAACAGTCTGTCAACTAAAAATTCTATTACTATTTGGCAAAATTAGAAAGCCCTATTTCATAATATGTTTGTTATAACTTATTTTATAGCGGTGGTTAACTTACAAGAAATGTTACTAAATGTTTTTTTACAATATGAGTTGATAGACTGTTTATGTACATCGTCTGAATTGGGTAGGCTTCAACGTTCGGGAGTCTACAAATGGAATCTGTATAAGGACGTTATGGCAACGTCGTACTGCGTTTGAGAGACAACAAAACTACGTGAGATAGACGGCATTTTCGTGTTCTCACATCATCGTATGTAAGTAGAAAAACAACGTTGTAGCAACCTTTCTGGGAGTCTACAGAATGACGTTGTGACAACGTCAGGATCTACGTAAGGACAACGTAAAAATAGACGTCGTTACAACGTCCTCACAACGTCGTAATTACGTAGCAACACAACGTTGTGGCAACCTTTCTTGGAGTCTACAGAATGACGTTGTGACAACGTCAGGATCTACGTAAGGACAACGTAAACATAGACGTCGTTACAACGTCCTCACAACGTCGTAATTACGTTGCAACACAACGTTGTGGCAACCTTTCTGGGAGTCTACAGAATGACGTTGTGACAACGTCAGGATCTACGTAAGGACAACGTAAAAATAGACGTCGTTACAACGTTCTCACAACGTAGTAATTACGTAGAAAATCAACGTTGTAGCAACCTGTTTGGGAGTCTACAAACTGACGTTGTCACAACGTCAGGATCTACGTAAGGACAACGTAAAGCTGACGTTGTGACAACGTTATCACTACGTAGATTTGTTAGCTGGGTAGGCGGGTGATGTTTTGCTCTCGTGTCAAAAATCTAATGCTCTGTATTAACAATGTTAAAGACCATCTGTAAGTTTAATGATCACACATTTTATATATTATCAGGTGTATCCAAAACGTACATAAAATGAGAGGGTCATGAATCAATGTCGCAGTGAATTCTTGTGTATAAGTATAAGAAGAAGTATTTTGAAAATGTGCGTGTACGTGAATTATACTCACACAAATAGAAAACGAGAAAAATCAGCCCGTGTCATTATAGCTATGAACCGATGAACGAGCGTATACAGCGAACCACATCCGGTTTGCACTGTTTGATTATACACCGTGCCATTGCCCCATTACCTATAAGAGGTGTCACACGCTCAAATAACATTATATAATGTGTTTCATTTGAGACGAATGACTAAGTTTGGAATACAGTAAGTGTCAAAATCTTCTTAACAGTAGCGATCTTGTTAGTTAAACCAAATGAATATAAGTAACCAACTTTTATTGACACATGACGTGCATAAACATATGTTGTTATGTGCAAATACCATTTAGAAAGTATGACGTACATTTGATGATGGAGAGATAAAAGTTAACATATTGGGACAACCGGAAGCTTCGATTATATAATCCTGCTTTCGCTGTTTTAAAAAAGTGACTCTCAAGATGGTAACAGCTTGGCCCAATCCTTCAATTTCTGTTGTTAAATCATTAAACTATTGATCAAGTAGTTAACGATATAACCATACCCTCTCTGAGTTTAGGGAGGGTGATGGAAATTAGATAAAACCGCATTAGATACCTAACATTATCTTGGAGTGGCTTGATGAATCCTACATACCCTCTTTAGACAGAGGTAACTATCACAACAATATCGAGTCCGGCCTTGTCACTTATACAAACCTGACAGAGATGACTGTCACAAGGTCTATTGACATGGAATACCGAGACCTACATTGTAACTTATACAAACCATACAGGGATGACTGTCACAAGGTCTATTAACATGGAATATCGAGACCTACATTGTAACTTATACAAACTTGACAGGGATGACTGTCACAAGGTCTATTAACATGGAATATCGAGACCTACATTGTAACTTATACAAACCTGACAGAGATGACTGTCACAAGGTCTATTAACATGGAAGATCGAGACCTACATTGTCACTTATACAAACCTGACAGAGATGACTGTCACAAGGTCTATTAACATGGAATATCGAGACCTACATTGTAACTTATACAAACCTGACAGAGATGACAGTCACAAGGTCTATTAACATGGAATATCGAGACCTACATTGTCACTTATACAAACCTGACAGAGATGACTGTCACAAGGTCTATTAACATGGAATATCGAGACCTACATTGTCACTTATACAAACCTGACAGAGATGACTGTCACAAGGTCTATTAACATGGAATATCGAGACCTACATTGTCACTTATACAAACCTGACAGAGATGACTGTCACAAGGTCTATTAACATGGAATATCGAGACCTACATTGTAACTTATACAAACCTGACAGGGATGACTGTCACAAGGTCTATTAACATGGAATATCGAGTCCGGCCTTGTCACTTATACAAACCTGACAGAGATATAACTGTCACAAGGTCTATTAACATGGAATATCTAGACCTACATTGTCACTTATACAAACCTGACAGAGATGACTGTCACAAGGTCTATTAACATGGAATATCGAGACCTACATTGTCACTTATACAAACCTGACAGGGATGACTTTCACAAGGTCTATTAACATGGAATATCGAGACCTACATTGTAACTTATACAAACCTGACAGGGATGACTGTCACAAGGTCTATTAACATGAAATATCGAGACCTACATTGTCACTTATACAAACCTGACAGAGATGACTGTCACAAGGTCTATTAACATCAAATATCGAGACCTACATTGTCACTTATACAAACCTGACAGGGATGACTGTCACAAGGTCTATTAACATCAAATATCGAGACCTACATTGTCACTTATACAAACCTGACAGAGATGACTGTCACAAGGTCTATTAACATGGAATATCGAGACCTACATTGTCACTTATACAAACCTGACAGAGATGACTGTCACAAGGTCTATTAACATCAAATATCGAGACCTACATTGTCACTTATACAAACCTGACAGGGATGACTGTCACAAGGTCTATTAACATCAAATATCGAGACCTACATTGTCACTTATACAAACCATACAGGGATGACTGTCACAAGGTCTATTAACATGGAAAATCGAGACCTACATTGTCACTTATACAAACCTGACAGAGATGACTGTCACAAGGTCTATTAACATAGAATATCAAGACCTACATTGTCACTTATACAAACCTGACAGGGATGACTGTCACAAGGTCTATTAACATGGAATATCGAGACCTACATTGTCACTTATACAAACCTGACAGAGATGACTGTCACAAGGTCTATAAACATGGAATATCAAGACCTACATTGTCACTTATACAAACCTGACAGGGATGACTGTCACAAGGTCTATTAACATGGAAAATCGAGACCTACATTGTCACTTATACAAACCTGACAGGGATGACTGTCACAAGGTCTATTAACATGGAATATCGAGACCTACATTGTAACTTATACAAACCTGACAGAGATGACTGTCACAAGGTCTATTAACATGGAATATCGAGACCTACATTGTAACTTATACAAACCTGACAGAGATGACAGTCACAAGGTCTATTAACATGTAATATCGAGACCTACATTGTAACTTATACAAACCTGACAGAGATAACTCTCACAAGGTCTATTAACATGGAATATCGAGACCTATACATTGTCACTTATACAAACCTGACAGGGAAGACTGTCACAAGGTCTATTAACATGGAATATCGAGACCTACATTGTCACTTATACAAACCTGACAGAGATGACTGTCACAAGGTCTATTAACATGGAATATCGAGACCTACATTGTCACTTATACAAACCATACAGGGATGACTGTCACAAGGTCTATTAACATGCAAAATCGAGTCCGGCCTTGTCACTTATACAAACCTGACAGAGATGACAGTCACAAGGTCTATTAACATGGAATATCGAGACCTACATTGTCACTAATACAAACCTGACAGGGATGACTGTCACAAGGTCTATTAACATGGAATATCGAGACCTACATTGTCACTTATACAAACCTGACAGAGATGACTGTCACAAGATCTATTAACATGGAATATCGAGACCTACATTGTCACTTATACAAACCTGACAGAGATGACTGTCACAAGGTCTATTAACATGGAATATCGAGACCTACATTGTCACTTATACAAACCTGACAGAGATGACAGTCACAAGGTCTATTAACATGCAAAATCGAGTCCGGCCTTGTCACTTATACAAACCTGACAGAGATGACTGTCACAAGATCTATTAACATGGAATATCAAGACCTACATTGTCACTTATACAAACCTGACAGGGATGACTGTCACAAGGTCTATTAACATGGAAAATCGAGACCTACATTGTCACTTATACAAACCTGACAGGGATGACTGTCACAAGGTCTATTAACATGGAATATCGAGACCTACATTGTAACTTATACAAACCTGACAGAGATGACTGTCACAAGGTCTATTAACATGGAATATCGAGACCTACATTGTAACTTATACAAACCTGACAGAGATGACAGTCACAAGGTCTATTAACATGGAATATCGAGACCTACATTGTAACTTATACAAACCTGACAGAGATAACTCTCACAAGGTCTATTAACATGGAATATCGAGACCTATACATTGTCACTTATACAAACCTGACAGGGAAGACTGTCACAAGGTCTATTAACATGGAATATCGAGACCTACATTGTCACTTATACAAACCTGACAGAGATGACTGTCACAAGGTCTATTAACATGGAATATCGAGACCTACATTGTCACTTATACAAACCATACAGGGATGACTGTCACAAGGTCTATTAACATGCAAAATCGAGTCCGGCCTTGTCACTTATACAAACCTGACAGAGATGACAGTCACAAGGTCTATTAACATGGAATATCGAGACCTACATTGTCACTAATACAAACCTGACAGGGATGACTGTCACAAGGTCTATTAACATGGAATATCGAGACCTACATTGTCACTTATACAAACCTGACAGAGATGACTGTCACAAGATCTATTAACATGGAATATCGAGACCTACATTGTCACTTATACAAACCTGACAGAGATGACTGTCACAAGGTCTATTAACGTAGAATATCAAGACCTACATTGTCACTTATACAAACCTGACAGGGATGACTGTCACAAGGTCTATTAACATGGAATATCGAGACCTACATCGTCACTTATACAAACCTGACAGGAATGACTGTCACAAGGTCTATTAACATGGAAAATCGAGACCTACAATGTCACTTATACAAACCTGACAGGGATGACTGTCACAAGGTCTATTAACATGGAATATCGAGACCTACATTGTAACGTATACAAACCTGACAGAGATGACTGTCACAAGGTCTATTAACATGGAATATCGAGACGTACATTGTAACTTATACAAACCTGACAGAGATGACAGTCACAAGGTCTATTAACATGGAATATCGAGACCTACATTGTAACTTATACAAACCTGACAGAGATAACTGTCACAAGGTCTATTAACATGGAATATCGAGACCTATACATTGTCACGTATACAAACCTGACAGGGAAGACTGTCACAAGGTCTATTAACATGGAATATTGAGACCTACATTGTCACTTATACAAACCATACAGGGATGACTGTCACAAGGTCTATTAACATGCAAAATCGAGTCCGGCCTTGTCACTTATACAAACCTGACAGAGATGACAGTCACAAGGTCTATTAACATGGAATATCGAGACCTACATTGTCACTAATACAAACCTGACAGGGATGACTGTCACAAGGTCTATTAACATGGAATATCGAGACCTACATTGTCACTTATACAAACCTGACAGAGATGACTGTCACAAGGTCTATTAACATGGAATATCGAGACCTACATTGTCACTTATACAAACCTGACAGAGATGACTGTCACAAGGTCTATTAACATGGAATATCGAGACCTACATTGTGACTTATACAAACCTGACAGAGATGACAGTCACAAGGTCTATTAACATGCAAAATCGAGTCCGGCCTTGTCACTTATACAAACCTGACAGAGATGACTGTCACAAGGTCTATTAACATGGAATATCGAGAACTACATTGTCACTTATACAAACCTGACAGAGATGACTGTCACAAGGTTTATTAACATGGAATATCGAGACCTACATGGTAACTTATACAAACCTGACAGAGATGACAGTCACAAGGTCTATTAACATGGAATATCGAGACCTACATCGTCACTTATACAAACCTGACAGAGATGACTGTCACAAGGTCTATTAACATGGAATATCGAGACCTACATTGTCACTTATACAAACCTGACAGGGATGACTGTCACAAGGTCTATTAACATGGAATATCGAGACCTACATTGTCACTTATACAAACCTGACAGAGATGACAGTCACAAGGTCTATTAACATGCAAAATCGAGTCCGGCCTTGTCACTTATACAAACCTGACAGAGATGACAGTCACAAGGTCTATTAACATGGAATATCGAGACCTACATTGTCACTTATACAAACCTGACAGAGATGACTGTCACAAGGTTTATTAACATGGAATATCGAGACCTACATTGTAACTTATACAAACCTGACAGAGATGACAGTCACAAGGTCTATTAACATGGAATATCGAGACCTACATTGTCACTTATACAAACCTGACAGGGATGACTGTCACAAGGTCTATTAACATGGAAAATCGAGACCTACATTGTCACTTATACAAACCTGACAGAGATGACTGTCACAAGGTCTATTAACATGGAATATCGAGACCTACATTGTCACTTATACAAACCTGACAGAGATGACTGTCACAAGGTTTATTAACATGGAATATCGAGACCTACATTGTCACTTATACAAACCTGACAGGGATGACTGTCACAAGGTCTATTAACATGGAATATCGAGACCTACATTGTCACTTATACAAACCTGACAGAGATGACTGTCACAAGGTTTATTAACATGGAATATCGAGACCTACATTGTCACTTATACAAACCTGACAGGGATGACTGTCACAAGGTCTATTAACATGGAATATCGAGACCTACATCGTCACTTATACAAACCTGACAGAGATGACTGTCACAAGGTCTATTAACATGGAATATCGAGACCTACATTGTCACTTATACAAACATGACAGGGATGACTGTCACAAGGTCTATTAACATGGAATATCGAGACCTACATTGTCACTTATACAAACCTGACAGGGATAACTGTCACAAGGTCTATTAACATGGAATATCGAGACCTACATTGTCACTTATACAAACCTGACAGAGATGACTGTCACACGGTCTATTAACATGGAATATCGAGACCTACATTGTAACTTATACAAACCTGACAGAGATGACTGTCACAAGGTCTATTAACATGGAATATCGAGACCTACATTGTCACTTATACAAACCTGACAGAGATGACTGTCACAAGGTTTATTAACATGGAATATCGAGACCTACATTGTCACTTATACAAACCTGACAGGGATGACTGTCACAAGGTCTATTAACATGGAATATCGAGACCTACATCGTCACTTATACAAACCTGACAGAGATGACTGTCACAAGGTCTATTAACATGGAATATCGAGACCTACATTGTCACTTATACAAACCTGACAGGGATGACTGTCACAAGGTCTATTAACATGGAATATCGAGACCTACATTGTAACTTATACAAACCTGACAGAGATAACTGTCACAAGGTCTATTAACATGGAATATCGAGACCTACATTGTAACTTATGCAAACCTGACAGAGATGACTGTCACAAGGTCTATTAACATGGAATATCGAGACCTACATTGTCACTTATACAAACCATACAAGGATGACTGTCACAAGGTCTATTAACATGGAAAATCGAGACCTACATTGTCACTTATACAAACCTGACAGGGATGACTGTCACAAGGTCTATTAACATGGAATATCGAGACCTACATTGTCACTTATACAAACCTGACAGAGATGACTGTCACAAGATCTATTAACATGGAATATCGAGACCTACATTGTCACTTATACAAACCTGACAGAGATGACTGTCACAAGGTCTATTAACATGGAATATCGAGACCTACATTGTCACTTATACAAACCTGACAGAGATGACAGTCACAAGGTCTATTAACATGCAAAATCGAGTCCGGCCTTGTCACTTATACAAACCTGACAGAGATGACAGTCACAAGGTCTATTAACATGGAATATCGAGACCTACATTGTCACTTATACAAACCTGACAGAGATGACTGTCACAAGGTTTATTAACATGGAATATCGAGACCTACATTGTAACTTATACAAACCTGACAGAGATGACAGTCACAAGGTCTATTAACATGGAATATCGAGACCTACATTGTCACTTATACAAACCTGACAGGGATGACTGTCACAAGGTCTATTAACATGGAAAATCGAGACCTACATTGTCACTTATACAAACCTGACAGAGATGACTGTCACAAGGTCTATTAACATGGAATATCGAGACCTACATTGTCACTTATACAAACCTGACAGAGATGACTGTCACAAGGTCTATTAACATGGAATATCGAGACCTACATCGTCACTTATACAAACCTGACAGGGATGACTGTCACAAGGTCTATTAACATGGAATATCGAGACCTACATTGTCACTTATACAAACCTGACAGAGATGACTGTCACAAGGTTTATTAACATGGAATATCGAGACCTACATTGTCACTTATACAAACCTGACAGGGATGACTGTCACAAGGTCTATTAACATGGAATATCGAGACCTACATCGTCACTTATACAAACCTGACAGAGATGACTGTCACAAGGTCTATTAACATGGAATATCGAGACCTACATTGTCACTTATACAAACATGACAGGGATGACTGTCACAAGGTCTATTAACATGGAATATCGAGACCTACATTGTCACTTATACAAACCTGACAGGGATAACTGTCACAAGGTCTATTAACATGGAATATCGAGACCTACATTGTCACTTATACAAACCTGACAGAGATAACTGTCACAAGGTCTATTAACATGGAATATCGAGACCTACATTGTAACTTATACAAACCTGACACAGATGACTGTCACAAGGTCTATTAACATGGAATATCGAGACCTACATTGTCACTTATACAAACCTGACAGAGATGACTGTCACAAGGTTTATTAACATGGAATATCGAGACCTACATTGTCACTTATACAAACCTGACAGGGATGACTGTCACAAGGTCTATTAACATGGAATATCGAGACCTACATCGTCACTTATACAAACCTGACAGAGATGACTGTCACAAGGTCTATTAACATGGAATATCGAGACCTACATTGTCACTTATACAAACCTGACAGGGATGACTGTCACAAGGTCTATTAACATGGAATATCGAGACCTACATTGTAACTTATACAAACCTGACAGAGATAACTGTCACAAGGTCTATTAACATGGAATATCGAGACCTACATTGTAACTTATGCAAACCTGACAGAGATGACTGTCACAAGGTCTATTAACATGGAATATCGAGACCTACATTGTCACTTATACAAACCATACAAGGATGACTGTCACAAGGTCTATTAACATGGAATATCGAGACCTACATCGTCACTTATACAAACCTGACAGGGATGACTGTCACAAGGTCTATTAACATGGAATATCGAGACCTACAATGTCACTTATACAAACCTGACAGGGATAACAGTCACAAGGTCTATTAACATGGAATATCGAGACCTACATAGTCACTTATACAAACCTGACAGGGATAACTGTCACAAGGTCTATTAACATGGAATATCGAGACCTACATTGTCACTTATACAAACCTGACAGAGATGACTGTCACAAGGTTTATTAACATGGAATATCGAGACCTACATGGTAACTTATACAAACCTGACAGAGATGACAGTCACAAGGTCTATTAACATGGAATATCGAGACCTACATTGTCACTTATACAAACCTGACAGGGATGACTGTCACAAGGTCTATTAACATGGAAAATCGAGACCTACATTGTCACTTATACAAACCTGACAGAGATGACTGTCACAAGGTCTATTAACATGGAATATCGAGACCTACATTGTCACTTATACAAACCTGACAGAGATGACTGTCACAAGGTCTATTAACATGGAATATCGAGACCTACATCGTCACTTATACAAACCTGACAGGGATGACTGTCACAAGGTCTATTAACATGGAATATCGAGACCTACATTGTCACTTATACAAACCTGACAGAGATGACTGTCACAAGGTTTATTAACATGGAATATCGAGACCTACATTGTCACTTATACAAACCTGACAGGGATGACTGTCACAAGGTCTATTAACATGGAATATCGAGACCTACATCGTCACTTATACAAACCTGACAGAGATGACTGTCACAAGGTCTATTAACATGGAATATCGAGACCTACATTGTCACTTATACAAACCTGACAGGGATAACTGTCACAAGGTCTATTAACATGGAATATCGAGACCTACATTGTCACTTATACAAACCTGACAGAGATAACTGTCACAAGGTCTATTAACATGGAATATCGAGACCTACATTGTAACTTATACAAACTTGACAGAGATGACTGTCACAAGGTCTATTAACATGGAATATCGAGACCTACATTGTCACTTATACAAACCTGACAGAGATAACTGTCACAAGGTCTATTAACATGGAATATCGAGACCTATACATTGTCACGTATACAAACCTGACAGGGAAGACTGTCAAAAGGTCTATTAACATGGAATATTGAGACCTACATTGTCACTTATACAAACCTGACAGAGATGACTGTCACAAGGTCTATTAACATGGAATATCGAGACCTACATTGTCACTTATACAAACCTGACAGAGATGACTGTCACAAGGTCTATTAACATGGAATATCGAGACCTACATCGTCACTTATACAAACCTGACAGGGATGACTGTCACAAGGTCTATTAACATGGAATATCGAGACCTACATTGTCACTTATACAAACCTGACAGAGATGACTGTCACAAGGTCTATTAACATGGAATATCGAGACCTACATTGTCACTTATACAAACCTGACAGAGATGACTGTCACAAGGTCTATTAACATGGAAAATCGAGACCTACATCGTCACTTATACAAACCTGACAGGGATGACTGTCACAAGGTCTATTAACATGGAATATCGAGACCTACATTGTCACTTATACAAACCTGACAGAGATGACTGTCACAAGGTTTATTAACATGGAATATCGAGACCTACATTGTCACTTATACAAACCTGACAGGGATGACTGTCACAAGGTCTATTAACATGGAATATCGAGACCTACATCGTCACTTATACAAACCTGACAGAGATGACTGTCACAAGGTCTATTAACATGGAATATCGAGACCTACATCGTCACTTATACAAACCTGACAGGGATGACTGTCACAAGGTCTATTAACATGGAATATCGAGACCTACATTGTCACTTATACAAACCTGACAGAGATGACTGTCACAAGGTTTATTAACATGGAATATCGAGACCTACATTGTCACTTATACAAACCTGACAGGGAAGACTGTCACAAGGTCTATTAACATGGAATATCGAGACCTACATCGTCACTTATACAAACCTGACAGAGATGACTGTCACAAGGTCTATTAACATGGAATATCGAGACCTACATTGTCACTTATACAAACCTGACAGGGATAACTGTCACAAGGTCTATTAACATGGAATATCGAGACCTACATTGTCACTTATACAAACCTGACAGAGATAACTGTCACAAGGTCTATTAACATGGAATATCGAGACCTACATTGTAACTTATACAAACTTGACAGAGATGACTGTCACAAGGTCTATTAACATGGAATATCGAGACCTACATTGTCACTTATACAAACCTGACAGAGATAACTGTCACAAGGTCTATTAACATGGAATATCGAGACCTACATTGTCACTTATACAAACCATACAGGGATGACTGTCACGAGGTCTATTAACATGGAATATCGAGACCTACATCGTCACTTATACAAACCTGACAGGGATGACTGTCACAAGGTCTATTAACATGGAATATCGAGACCTACAATGTCACTTATACAAACCTGACAGGGATAACAGTCACAAGGTCTATTAACATGGAATATCGAGACCTACATAGTCACTTATACAAACCTGACAGGGATAACTGTCACAAGGTCTATTAACATGGAATATCGAGACCTACATTGTCACTTATACAAACCTGACAGAGATGACTGTCACAAGGTCTATTAACGTAGAATATCAAGACCTACATTGTCACTTATACAAACCTGACAGGGATGACTGTCACAAGGTCTATTAACATGGAATATCGAGACCTACATCGTCACTTATACAAACCTGACAGAGATGACTGTCACAAGGTCTATTAACATGGAATATCAAGACCTACATTGTCACTTATGCAAACCTGACAGGAATGACTGTCACAAGGTCTATTAACATGGAAAATCGAGACCTACAATGTCACTTATACAAACCTGACAGGGATGACTGTCACAAGGTCTATTAACATGGAATATCGAGACCTACATTGTAACTTATACAAACCTGACAGAGATGACTGTCACAAGGTCTATTAACATGGAATATCGAGACGTACATTGTCACTAATACAAACCTGACAGGGATGACTGTCACAAGGTCTATTAACATGGAATATCGAGACCTACATTGTCACTTATACAAACCTGACAGAGATGACTGTCACAAGGTCTATTAACATGGAATATCGAGACCTACATTGTCACTTATACAAACCTGACAGAGATGACTGTCACAAGGTCTATTAACATGGAATATCGAGACCTACATTGTCACTTATACAAACCTGACAGAGATGACAGCCACAAGGTCTATTAACATGCAAAATCGAGTCCGGCCTTGTCACTTATACAAACCTGACAGAGATGACTGTCACAAGGTCTATTAACATGGAATATCGAGAACTACATTGTCACTTATACAAACCTGACAGAGATGACTGTCACAAGGTTTATTAACATGGAATATCGAGACCTACATGGTAACTTATACAAACCTGACAGAGATGACAGTCACAAGGTCTATTAACATGGAATATCGAGACCTACATTGTCACTTATACAAACCTGACAGGGATGACTGTCACAAGGTCTATTAACATGGAAAATCGAGACCTACATTGTCACTTATACAAACCTGACAGAGATGACTGTCACAAGGTCTATTAACATGGAATATCGAGACCTACATTGTCACTTATACAAACCTGACAGAGATGACTGTCACAAGGTCTATTAACATGGAATATCGAGACCTACATCGTCACTTATACAAACCTGACAGGGATGACTGTCACAAGGTTTATTAACATGGAATATCGAGACCTACATTGTCACTTATACAAACCTGACAGAGATGACTGTCACAAGGTTTATTAACATGGAATATCGAGACCTACATTGTCACTTATACAAACCTGACAGGGATGACTGTCACAAGGTCTATTAACATGGAATATCGAGACCTACATCGTCACTTATACAAACCTGACAGAGATGACTGTCACAAGGTCTATTAACATGGAATATCGAGACCTACATTGTCACTTTTACAAACCTGACAGGGATGACTGTCACAAGGTCTATTAACATGGAATATCGAGACCTACATTGTAACTTATACAAACCTGACAGGGATAACTGTCACAAGGTCTATTAACATGGAATATCGAGACCTACATTGTCACTTATACAAACCTGACAGAGATAACTGTCACAAGGTCTATTAACATGGAATATCGAGACCTACATTGTAACTTATACAAACTTGACAGAGATGACTGTCACAAGGTCTATTAACATGGAATATCGAGACCTACATTGTCACTTATACAAACCATACAGGAATGACTGTCACAAGGTCTATTAACATGGAAAATCGAGACCTACAATGTCACTTATACAAACCTGACAGGGATGACTGTCACAAGGTCTATTAACATGGAATATCGAGACCTACATTGTAACTTATACAAACCTGACAGAGATGACTGTCACAAGGTCTATTAACATGGAATATCGAGACGTACATTGTAACTTATACAAACCTGACAGAGATGACAGTCACAAGGTCTATTAACATGGAATATCGAGACCTACATTGTAACTTATACAAACCTGACAGAGATAACTGTCACAAGGTCTATTAACATGGAATATCGAGACCTATACATTGTCACGTATACAAACCTGACAGGGAAGACTGTCACAAGGTCTATTAACATGGAATATTGAGACCTACATTGTCACTTATACAAACCTGACAGAGATGACTGTCACAAGGTCTATTAACATGGAATATCGAGACCTACATTGTCACTTATACAAACCATACAGGGATGACTGTCACAAGGTCTATTAACATGCAAAATCGAGTCCGGCCTTGTCACTTATACAAACCTGACAGAGATGACAGTCACAAGGTCTATTAACATGGAATATCGAGACCTACATTGTCACTAATACAAACCTGACAGGGATGACTGTCACAAGGTCTATTAACATGGAATATCGAGACCTACATTGTCACTTATACAAACCTGACAGAGATGACTGTCACAAGGTCTATTAACATGGAATATCGAGACCTACATTGTCACTTATACAAACCTGACAGAGATGACTGTCACAAGGTCTATTAACATGGAATATCGAGACCTACATTGTCACTTATACAAACCTGACAGAGATGACAGTCACAAGGTCTATTAACATGCAAAATCGAGTCCGGCCTTGTCACTTATACAAACCTGACAGAGATGACTGTCACAAGGTCTATTAACATGGAATATCGAGAACTACATTGTCACTTATACAAACCTGACAGAGATGACTGTCACAAGGTTTATTAACATGGAATATCGAGACCTACATGGTAACTTATACAAACCTGACAGAGATGACAGTCACAAGGTCTATTAACATGGAATATCGAGACCTACATTGTCACTTATACAAACCTGACAGGGATGACTGTCACAAGGTCTATTAACATGGAAAATCGAGACCTACATTGTCACTTATACAAACCTGACAGAGATGACTGTCACAAGGTCTATTAACATGGAATATCGAGACCTACATTGTCACTTATACAAACCTGACAGAGATGACTGTCACAAGGTCTATTAACATGGAATATCGAGACCTACATCGTCACTTATACAAACCTGACAGGGATGACTGTCACAAGGTTTATTAACATGGAATATCGAGACCTACATTGTCACTTATACAAACCTGACAGAGATGACTGTCACAAGGTTTATTAACATGGAATATCGATACCTACATTGTCACTTATACAAACCTGACAGGGATGACTGTCACAAGGTCTATTAACATGGAATATCGAGACCTACATCGTCACTTATACAAACCTGACAGAGATGACTGTCACAAGGTCTATTAACATGGAATATCGAGACCTACATTGTCACTTTTACAAACCTGACAGGGATGACTGTCACAAGGTCTATTAACATGGAATATCGAGACCTACATTGTAACTTATACAAACCTGACAGGGATAACTGTCACAAGGTCTATTAACATGGAATATCGAGACCTACATTGTCACTTATACAAACCTGACAGAGATAACTGTCACAAGGTCTATTAACATGGAATATCGAGACCTACATTGTAACTTATACAAACTTGACAGAGATGACTGTCACAAGGTCTATTAACATGGAATATCGAGACCTACATTGTCACTTATACAAACCTGACAGAGATAACTGTCACAAGGTCTATTAACATGGAATATCGAGACCTACATTGTCACTTATATAAACCATACAGGGATGACTGTCACAAGGTCTATTAACATGGAATATCGAGACCTACATCGTCACTTATACAAACCTGACAGGGATGACTGTCACAAGGTCTATTAACATGGAATATCGAGACCTACATTGTAACTTATACAAACCTGACAGGGATAACAGTCACAAGGTCTATTAACATGGAATATCGAGACCTACATTGTAACTTATACAAACCTGACAGGGATAACTGTCACAAGGTCTATTAACATGGAATATCGAGACCTACATTGTCACTTATACAAACCTGACAGGGATGACTGTCACAAGGTCTATTAACATGGAATATCGAGACCTACATTGTAACTTATACAAACCTTACAGGGATAACAGTCACAAGGTCTATTAACATGGAATATCGAGACCTACATTGTCACTTATACAAACCTGACAGAGATAACTGTCACAAGGTCTATTAACATGGAATATCGAGACCTACATTGTCACTTATACAAACCTGACAGGGATGACTGTCACAAGGTCTATTAACATGGAATATCGAGACCTACATTGTCACTTATACAAACCTGACAGAGATGACTGTCACAAGGTCTATTAACATGCAAAATCGAGCCCGGCCTTGTCACTTATCCAAACCTGACAGAGATAACTTTCACAAGGTCTATTAACATACATGTAGAATATCAAGTCCGGCTTTGCCATCAATTCAAACCTGACAGAGATGTGACTCTCACAATAATATCAAGTCGTCTGTGTCCCCTTGAATGAACTGTTCGTAATGGTTTAGAAAACTACATGTAGAGTGCTAAACAATTGTCTCGTCAAATAATCGTTTACTATTTAATTGTAAATTGCATAGATTGAAAGCTGACGTATTGTTATTTTAAAATTTATTCTGATAACTATGTTGTGCTTGACAAAAATATTGATGTTTTTTGGTAAGACAATACGGGTACTCTTTTGACAAATTAAATAAGACACGGACTATCTAAAGATAACATGAAAACTAACCTTGTCATCCTGACTAAATATTCCCGTGTTTAAGTCAAAGTGATTGGGCAACCTTGAAACAAATCGTCCAATCAAATATAGCTGGTACATCAACGTAAAACAATTTTGACATTGTCCTTAAAACAATACACTCATATTACGTTGTCGAGTTCTTGGGGTTTGAACCTCAGACCTATCGATCAGAAGTCATCTATATATGGTGGTACAGGAACCAACTCAAAAGTTGTGATAAACGTGAACTTAAATACTTTAAAAAAAGCAACGAACTTGCCTGTAAGGTGTTATAAATGTGTTTTAAATGTGTTATAAATGTGTTATAAATGGCTACATACACCTATGCTTATGGTGTATTTTCACTTGTAATAGAAGTTCTATTTAAAGAAGTATAAATTATACAAAGTGAAAGATTTCAGGTTCAAAATATATTTAACGCTGTTCTAAAATTTCAGAATTAAATGTCACTTACCTTTTTTCACAGACGAGCGCCAGTCCAAACCTCCTCCCAAGACAGTGTTCACTGGACACCGGTCAAACTGCTCGTGGTAGTTAATGAGAAATAAACACTTTACTGATTTTGATTTTCCGAGAGTGATTTATGCGAATCGCTCGGAGGCTGTAATATTGTTGTGTCGCCTGAGACAGCATGTACTAAATACAATAAGGGCAAAAGGATAACCCTGCACTATCCCATTAACATAACCACGTGGAAAGTAAATACAGTTGTTTAATTGCGGACATATTATTAAAGCTGTATGTGCACTCCCATCCGATATATTGGTTAATTGATCGTTGTTGTAACAGGTGTGACCAGATAAAAACCAACCTCATCTTACCTCCTTAGACCTCATTGATCTCACTCTTAAAGTCCTATACATCTTTATATGAATGAAAATAATTAATCTGTTGAAAGTTTAATGAGGAGAATACGTGATAAATGAAAGATGTATATGTAATGATTATGACATATGAACGTGAACTAATGAATTAAAGAAATAGAATTATAAGGAACCCGACAGTGTTCGAGAAGTGCACAATTTAGCTTGATTTATATCGTGAGGTTGGGTGTGACCACTGAAGAGTGACAGATCTGTTGAATATTTCAGTAACCAATTTATAGGGAGATGTTTTTCAGCAGTATTCCATCTAAACCACTGGCTTTCAGCTTAAAGTTGGGACGGGATAGCGCACTGGTTAGTGCGTTCGGCTTCGGATCAAGAGGTCCGGGGTTCGAATCCCGCCAGGGGCTCGGTAACTTTGTCTGCTGTTGAAAACTGTTTCTATATACATGCAATAAGGTTGGTGCAATGTTACACTGAATTTCAATGTTGTACCACCCATGGTTCGCAAGTTCCAGTCGCTGCTCGCAGGTTTCACCGGAATACATAGCTTCCATGGTTTTGCGCACTTTCTCTCTGAAATATTGGTAGAAGCCGTGATATAAATGAAATACTCTTGAAAGTGTCGTTAAACCATAAACCACGTTTCCTCACCTCAACTTAAATTCTTATATAGAAATTAATTTGTAATGTTTAATGTTTGAAGTTTCAGACACAAACATAAAGTAATCATGCTTAAGTATGCATTCAATTTTAAAGGAGCTGTAGCACGTTCTTTTGCAAATTTATTTCTTCAAATTCCCATTTAGTATGATAGTGTATATCATTTATATTTACTTTAGAGGGTAAAACATCTCATTACACAAACCAATTATTCGTAGTGGTAATAAAGATGTTGCGTATAAAAGAAAACATTGCGTGGCTGGATTAATGGGAACACCTTTCATTATTTCGAATCACTAGAACGATTCCCATTGCTTTACCTAACCATGTACACTCATTTTTAACTTGATCTTCGGAAGAGAGAAGGGTGTTTTACTATTGTTGACATTATTTTTCAAATACATTTGACATACATAGGATTGAGAGGAAAACGCGCCAGTGCCCCTTTAAGGTGTTTAGTCAACTATGTTGACCTTCAACCTCTATATACGTTAGGGAGAATAATAGGTTGGTGACATGACATTACTCTTGAATAGGGAGAAAGTCTTCTGCTCTGAGGGGTTCTCCCGACCTCGAGGTTTTTCTTGGAGTAGAAGACCGAGGTCGAGTGATTTCACCATTTTATAAACAGTCAAATTTCAAAAATCTCATTTTATACGGTTTGATTCCAAAATCTAGTGTTATAGGACTGGCGTTAAATAGAGAAAGGAAAGAATGACTATAAATATAGTAGTTGAGGCTCATCCTTTAGCCTGTCCCCGTTGCCTAGAGGTAGAGTGTCCGAGATTTGTTATAAACATATGTTCTTTATTTAAATCATTCTAAGTCTTCCTGCAGGTCTTACATTCAAAAGTAAAATCTCCTACAAGGGTTTACTATCGGATGTAAAACCTCATACGGGGTTAATCGGAAGAACAACTTCATAAGAGGTCATTCCTAGAAAAGAAAAGACCTAAATAAAATAAGGCGAAATCAGGCCTAGGTTTATAAGCACACACAGGCCACTGATGTTGTGTCATCGATTCACAAACCCGGCACATTTGAGCGTGCAAATTAAAAAGATGAAATAAACTCCAAATAATCTCATGTTGGTATAAGTCAGATGTACCTACACTTCCTCAGTGTTTCATAATATTAGTCCAGTTCTCTCTCTCTCTCTCTCTCTCTCTCTCTCTCTCTCAACTAAATGTTAATCCATACACAACCATACCAGAATAACTCGATGAATTCATCGTCATTCTGTAAAAACTATCTAACGATTTTGGTTAACAAATAGTATGTATATCGATTGTAAATTGTAAAAACATTATTTTATAATTGAACTTGAAATAACACACTGTTATCTTTGATAATGTATTTATTAAGCTTTGGTTCGCTTTTGGGGAAATGATTTGAGAAAATAAAGGATAACCAACATATTTAAAACTTTTAATAAAACCAACTGATCACATATCATTACCATAAGCGATACATCCCATGTTAAAACATGCAATGAACTATCATAATCCCTCATTTTAATAAAATCTAAAACTATATACCAAATTATGCCCATATAGTTTTATTTCATGCTCTTGGACACAGTGATGACATTTAGGTATAATTATTTAATTGAAAGTAATGATAATTGTTATCTTCTTTAATTAAGATATAAACATTGAGAGAGAATTCCCGTGGTATGTTTTGCAAAGTGATTTGTGATTCATAATCTCACAAACTAATTAATGTTCATAAGAAATAAAATAAAAATATAGCTGCAAGCAGCGATGGCGGGCTTCAAGCTCAGTTTCTGTCTAAAATATTTCATTCAATGAGAAATTGATTGGAAACGAGTTCTCCAACTCAAAATACCTTCTCTTTACAATTATATTATCGTCTTTGGTGTTTTTATTCATCAAAACGTTCCAAGAATTCTTCAACACCGTATTTCTGAAATAGTTTTGAAGTTTAAGTTTATTGCAAAAAACGTCTGTAAGCTACATTTGGCTATGGATGCACTCCCTAAAAAATCATTTTCATGAGAAAGTTCCTCTTTTAAATTAAATTAAATTCTTCATTTGCGAAGCATTTTAATCATATTGTTAAAATCGTTTTTGTATGTTTCAACTTTGCATACCGTAAATAGGATACATCTGTGAAAACTGTCTTTTAATAACAACCGTATTGAAGCTTTAAACAATCAATGTCATGATAATTTACAATGGTATGATAATTAACTACATTTTCGTGTTCAAATACTCAATTAAAATTCAGACATGTTTAGATGATGGTAAAATGATATATGGTAATGGTTACATGTATGTGGAATAATTTTCCAAACAAATCAAATAAACAATTATGTTATATTACTACACTTTAATTATTTTCATACATGTCTAAAACTAATGCATTTCGTTTTATCAGAATAATTTCCTAATCATCAGACCATGTCAAATGGTAAATTATTAAATCTGACATATCAAGTGTTTAACCAATAGCTTAATTTGGTTTTTAATATGTTCCTTTTCTAAAAACATGTATATAGCAAATTATGTATACATGATACTTTGTTTTAGTTATGTAGGAATGTGTTACACCAACAATCTAGCTCAGACACTGTTAAATGATCATCTGTACAAAACTAACAATTTATCCTAATATCACAGTTGGACAAGACATGTTTATGCACACTGTGTTATATCTTTTCTTAAGTTCAATCACTATGGTTTGGTTTGTCAATGTTGTTCCAAACAATGACATTGTTGATCATCATGGAATGATTTTTTATTGGTCAATAACTTGAACTGAACCTATTGAGAATAGATTGATTATACATCTACATCTACATGATATGGGGAGGCACCATACTAAATTTGATGAGGATTTGTGAATTAGTTTTAGAGATCTGTTTCCTTACCAAACACTACCCTTCAAATAGATTAAGTTGAAATCGTTGCTATCGAAACAAAAAAATAAAATTTACACAACTCTGAAACCCCATCTACATGGTAGGGGGGGGGGGGGGGGGGGGCTGACTGCCAGATTTGGTGAAGATTGGTAAAGTAGTTTTAGAGATCTGCTTTGGAAACAAACCCTACCCTTCAAATAGATTAAGTCCAAATTGTTGCTATCGAAACAAAAAAATAAAATTAACATGATATGGGAAAGCTGTATACCAAATTTGGTGAAGAATGGTCAAGTAGTTTTAGAGGTATGCTCCGGAAACAATGGGAACGCCGACGCCGACGCCGACGCCGACGCCGACGCCGACGCCAACGCCAACGCCGACGAGAAGTCAACCAAAACCAATTTGTCTCCCGACCCTTCAGGGGGAGTCATAATGTGTCTTTCTGTTGTAAATAAGTTTCCAAAATTACATTTTACTCATTGACTCGTGTCAGTAGAGGTACATTGTCCGGTTTTCGGTCAGAAATCATTACTTTGAACTTTAAATCATCGTTATACGAAGTTGACTATCATCAAAATGGCAATTTTGGGCAACAGTCAGTACTTTTCTATAAGATTCAACATTTATAACGATTGGCATATGTGACACGAAGCTGTACAATAGATGCGCCTTTACTGAAATAGTTGATCTTCATAAGATAAGTTTGATTCTACTCTGTGTGTTGTAATACGACAGTGAACT
The DNA here is from genome assembly GCA_936450465.1 of Gibbula magus. Taxonomy (NCBI): domain Eukaryota; kingdom Metazoa; phylum Mollusca; class Gastropoda; order Trochida; family Trochidae; genus Gibbula; species Gibbula magus. The sequence continues at coordinate 26,409,456 of OW388300.1, forward strand.
TAGTTTTAATCATATCATCATTGTCATTCGAATGATCGCGAATAAATAAATTTTTTATTCCTTAATGCACACGTTTATTAATATATAAGCAAAATGTACTTAGATGTCCAATGTTAAATAACAATCAACAGCAGTTTCAAACAGTCGACGCCAGTTGGTTAGTTAATTAGTTAGTAAGTTAGTTTTAATTTCAGTCATGACTTCCAGAGGTATGTGCATTAGAGCGCGTCCAAGTGCGAGAAACACGTGCTGCATGCTCTATCCAGCCTGCAACGCAATGAATTCTCAGCAGTGCCAATTCTAGGCTGTGTTCGTTTTGCACTTAGTGTGTCGCACGTACGATGAAATTCCTAACCGAACGACCGTAATGTCACTCTGGTGTGCACGCTAGAGTCACTCAGTGCCCCTCCTGCTAAATCGAAGAGGGAGGTCGTGAGAGTAACGGAACTACGTCATTTGACGCAGCGTTTTCAAACACCTAGCCTGGAATGTTCTTTTTTTTATTCTATATCCTTCCTCTCCAACTTACTTCCGCAATTATATAAACACATTCGCACTGGCATGATCAGTGTATTCAGCGATCATACCATGTTACCTTTAGCAATAAGAGTCGTTCTCGCAATATTATACTCGAGTGAGTCAAAACGAACGCAGCCCTGGTGACAGAATGCTTACAGAGAGTGCAGTTCAATAAATATTGATTGATATTAATGAATTTAACTGATTCAGAATAAAATAGATACATAGTAGCGAGGTAGCAGTAGGAATTCAAAAGAAGTTGGTTTGAAGATGAGATGAGACCACAGTGTCAAGTTTATAGTTGGAAAGTTGGAAATAATGTGAAAACAGGCTGTGGATTCAAAATAATAAACATCTAAGATGCTTTCCATGTATACAATGAATATACTGTCAGTCATTTAAGAAATAGATTTCAAAATGTGTTTGTTCACTGGCTTATAAACGGTTTGAAAGGTGCAAGTTAAACTGGTATAATTGCTGGAGCTTGTCGACGGCATTTATACTACAGTTTAACTTGAACTTATATATATACTCAACATATTCTTAGATCATCATTTCTAAATAGAAGTCAGCAAATGTTTCCAAAAGTAAACACAAACGAGTTGTCAATTACAAACATTGGCGAGGTATATGCATTGGAGCGCGACCATGTCTGTTAATTACGAAGAACACGTTCTGCATGCTTTATAAAGCCTGCAACACAATGACTTGTTCAATAGCGATAATGCCAGAGAGAGCACACTATCACTTTCACTGCACAAATACAGGGCTCTATAGGACTTGTGCAGTTGAACATTAGCGTAGGAAGAAAAAATACCACGTAGTCACACAGACGGGTCCCATTTTTCTTATTGCCATAGTGTCCTTACTACTTGACCAAGAGAGACCTAATGCGACTCATGGGAAAGAGAATTTAAAGACGATTCATATACGATTCGTCATATGTAAATGTTTCTATTTTTAGAAATTTATAGCGGCCATCTTATTTGCATTTTGACCAATACATGTCTATAAACACATTGACATATCTTAAAAGAGTGTATAAATGTCAAAACCACTCTTCTATCTTTAAAAGTTAAGTTGAAAACCGAGAAGATGAAAAAAACTGTCAAGAGTTATCTCTCCCTAATGAAGAAGCCTATGACCTTGAGACTTAAACCGTTAAGAGCAGTAGAAACGCATTCTGATATTAAACAAAATTTGACGCCCCAGAAAGTTTTTTTTTAGATATAAGCAAAACACTGTTTTGATGCTAAAAAAGAAGGTTGATTATGCATTAAAAAATGGCTGCTTAATATTCATGTTACAGATCATGTTATTTGAAACCAAACGTTTGTAGAAGACATATGAATTGCATTTACACTTCCAAGAAACACTGTCATTTTACAGCAAAATGTTTAAGCCATGTGGGGTTAAAAGCAGCTTAAAAAGTTTAACGCCACCTAGTGCTTGAACGCTAAGAGTTAGCTTATGGTGCCAAGAGACTTTATTTTAGGCTCTAATTAAATGAACCTGCATGCGAAGTTAAAACCAATTTGTTTATGGAGCATTTCTCTCAATAATTTTAGGGGCCGTATGTACTTTTTAAGCTTCATAACATACTTAAGTTTCATCAAAATCGGTTAAGAATTGTGACCCGTAGCTCTGGTAGAAAAATCGAGAGAATAAAAATACTAATAATCTGAGCAATAACAATAACAAGAAGCTTGAAGCCCTTAACTATGCTTCTTAATACTAAAGTTTAAAATGGGGTTGGTGATCGACACGTGACCAAACACCCCAATTAAATATGAAGTTGTTGATTTATACTTAAGCATGGTTACCTACTTTACTTTATTCTTGTGTCATACAATAAAAAAAAAACATTATATACATGTAGGAACAATAGAATGTATATCACGTTTCATGTATTGTAAACAACATACTACATTTTCACTTTTAAGTTGAAACCCAGTGGCTGAAATGGAATACTGCAAAATAAGGTCATCCAGTGTACTATGCACTGTTTCTTGTTCATTTTATTTCTATAATTCATTCTTCAACGTTCACATTTCATTATCGTCAAAAATATTTATTTGTCACTTCTTCTCTCCTTATACAGATATTTCAGATTGACCATACTATTCATAATACATGTGTATAGTTGCATATTGTTTTGAGACTGAAATCAATGAGTTTTAACGAGTTTTGTATCCAGTCCCATATGTTACAAGACAATCAATGAACCGATAGATCGGAAGGGGGAACACTAACAGCTTATAGCTTCTGTCGGAAATTAAAACATACTATTTTCCGCATCGTTATTTTAGTGACATTTTGCATGGTTATCCCTTTACTCTTAGTGTATTTACGTACATGCTATCAACTGTGTCAAGCCACACAATAGGTTCACAGCGCCCAAGCCATTCGCATAAATCACTCTCGGAAAATCAAAATCTGTAAAGTTTTTATTTCTCATTAACTACCACGAACAGTTTGACCGGTGTCCAGTGAACACTGGTGGAGGTTTGGGCTGTCGCTCGTTCATTAAAAAAGGTAAGTTACACGTAAATATATAAGTTTAGAATAACTTTGAACCTGAAATATGTCTCTCTGTATATGTTTAAGGAAATAGAACTTCTTTTAGAAGTAAAATACACAAGGGCTTATATCGCTCAGGAATAACGTTAGAACGACATACACATGCATGTTTTTTTTATCCCTCTTATATATTATATATTTCTAAGCGACACACGCCTCCATGTAAAGCTATATCACTCTGTTTATTAATTGTTTCATTGTAAACAATCTGGTAGTTTTAATAAAATCGACCTGCACTGTATTTAACCCTAAATCTGATATATTTTAAATTTGAATTTTATCATATAAGACAATTATTCATTTTAACTGAACTTATAGAGTTATCATAATTTATATATGATCCCCGGCTTATTCAGCCCGGTGTTCAGAAAGAATTTAAACTTATTTTGTCATAACCTTTTCCATTATATTATAGTTTTCATTGTTTACATAAACAATACCACCGGTTTCACCCATAACCTTTTGAGTCCTTCGTAGAGATCTTTATGCCTACGAGTTAATTTGACTTAGTTAAATTTCCTAAATACATGGTTCGCGATTAACGGGTCCACGTTGACGCTTCTTCCTCGACAGATTTGTTATGAACAATTATTGTCGATTTATTCCGACCGCGGTCGTGAAAGGGTTAAATGTATTTGTCGTTCTCAGGTTGAATAACGAGGAAAATACGCCCTTAAGTAAATAAAGCCGAACACGAACATGTGTTTCTACTCAGTTACCTTTCCCTAGTTACTGTTTGACACCGCTGTATATATGAGAGGGGTTAAAACAAAATGATTTTATGAATGCCCTGATACACATTTTCTGTTTGTACGTACTTCAGTTTTAACTCTCTATATGTGTGCTTTGTTCTTTCCTCAAAACACACTGATGTTTGTTTTAAACGTATCCAATCATACGTACACTGTAAAGTTTCTTTTGTCAATGGATGCAAAGCTTTAATAAAAGCTTTGGCCTGCAATTTCATTAATTCTTTTTTTTATATGATATAGATACATTGCACTCAGTCTACCCAACTGTTTAAATGGGTACCTGAACACGGGAAAGTACGGACCTATCTGGTCGCGCGGAGCGCTTAGTAGCAACCTGAAAGTACCATTTCCTTCAGGTTAATAACATGTGTAGCGCTTAGAGCATGTTAAGCATGGATTTAGCGCAATATAAATATGCATTTATTATTATTATTATTATTATTATTATTATTATTATTATTATTATTATTATTATTATTATGTCTAGACTATGTACAAGGCTTCTAAATAATATAAGGTCGTGTCGCCGGAGCACAACTACACTGCACACCTAGGTCTCGGCAACTTTGTCTGCTGTAGAAAAGAGTTCTACATGCAGTAAGGTTTTGGTGTCATGCCACGCTGAATTTCAGGGCAGTTCCAACCTTGTAACCTAGTTCCAGTCGATGCTCGGAGGTTTCACTGCGATGCATAGCCACAATGGTGTTGCGGACTTTCTCCCTGCAATAATCACTGTGTATCATCGTACACCGGAAGTAGAGAGGTGTATATCGATGATATGTGTGTAGAGAGGAGTAACATATCTACATTTTCAGCTTTATTTGGAAATAACATCAAGGACGGATAATTATAACAATAAAGATTGCAATGAATTTGTTCCTTTTGCGTATAGATAAAGAACAACATTGCTAGTGAGTTATAATAATTTATATACGTATATCATTGTATTTTCGCGTTGCTCAGTCTGGATGTTGTAGTTTGAATGTCATATGTTCAAATATTTTAATCATTTTAAAAAACATATGTTACATTCTGACTCACACACGCGAGAAATGTCTTAAAGGATAGATGAAATGCATTTTTCTCAAGAATGACAGATGATTACCTCTACGTATATTGTATATCGGAATCAATTGAGCATAAAATCGAGACAATATACACTTGCAATTAATAATTAAGACGATTTTAATTCACCCATTTTAACACTATCGCAATTTGTTCGGCGAATCCTTTTGAAAATGCTCACTGAGGCGTGACTGTGATAAGCGATAGGCGGGGCGGCTAGATAGCTTCTCCGCCGGTGTCTCGTTAATTAATTAATGATAATTATCACTGCCGCTAAATGAATTTATGAGGTGTATTACATCGCCAAAAAGACATGTTTATGTAATAATTGTGTAATTGTCATCTGCGGAATTACCTAGTTGGATATCTAAACATTCGATATATGGGAAATTTAAGTTGGTTTATTGAAGGTATCTTTGTGAAATTAACAATCAAAATGTTGCGAAATTACGTTGAATTGTGACTATCGCTGAAAATCAAATTCCTCCACATACGTCACAGAAGTCATCCCTTCACGGGTCACACCCCCGCAGACTTTCATTCTGGTCGCCGGGGCTAAATCAGGCGGTTTTTTAAAAAGCCGTATATAAGTAATTTATGGACCGATTTCAGAAATTTAAAATCGAGCAATTGTCAAATTGACATCCCATTTTAATGAATCCGATTTGGACCATATGTCATTTCATCCATCCTTTAACTAAGCATCACATTGATCTAACACAGTGTAAATTCTATCAATATGCTATTCACGTTTGTTATTTCAGTCTGTAAAACATCGGTGTGAATTTTCCTTTGTGTACAGTTGGTAGATATTTTGTGTACCGTTGGTAGTATTTTTACGTAATAACGTAAATCATCTGTTTCATCCGTATCCTTCATTTCCAGGTCTCAAAAGGGTGACAAATAATATATTATATATTATATTACATTATGTATATTTTAAGAACTGTGACAAGGATGATATGCTTTTTTATGACATTATCAACCATGCCTTTAAAACTCACCCTGAAAGAGAAATCGTAATCAAGATTAGAAAAGATTGAGAAGAGGCATCCAAACTGTCCTTACAGAATAATATCAGAACCAGAGGAGAAACATATTCCATCAATGCAGATCAAGAATCTGTCCGTGTTTGCAGATTACACTCATCCAGGTCAAGATTAAAACACAAAGTACACTATAATCACTGGCCAATTGTAAATATTCCTGACTCAAATGATGACGATAATGTTATAGTAAGATATTCTAGAGAGAGATATTCTAGAGAGAGAGAGAGAGAGAGAGAGAGAGAGAGAGAGAGAGAGAGAGAGAGAGAGAGAGAGAGAGAGAGAGAGAGAGAGAGAGAGAGAGAGAGAGAGAGAGAGAGAGAGAGAGAGAGAGAGAGAGAGAGAGAGAGAGAGAGAGAGAGAGAGAGAGAGAGAGAGAGAGAGAGAGAGAGAGAGAGAGAGAGAGAGAGAGAGAGAGAGAGAGAGAGAGTGAACGTTTACAAAATTCCGAATTATCACATAATGGATAATTAGATCCAAGTAAGTTCATAATATAGTGGCTACAATTGAACAATGGAAATACTGCTACTGACTCATCTGATGACTGTGGCCCAGTGGATACAGATGTTGAAAAAAGGATGATGTCACACAGATTACAGAAATGCCTCCTTGTGTGACAGAACAGTTAAAAGATTATTGACAATTACAAAAATATATTATGTTGTTCCACAAACTGTTGTCTGCTGACCAGTTTCCGATCTGGAATATCACACTATATTAGCTGATGTTCGCTGGTCTTGTTTGTGTTCCTGGACAGATTTTGCAAACATACGAATCAAATCTTTCGTAGTGCAAACCTGGCCATCAGTTAGTCATCAGTGTGTTGTTGGTTTTTCAAAAGTGCCAGAAACTAATAAGCCTATTTCGAGGGAACCTCATGATAAGTTCTATAGTGCATTTATATCGAACATAACCTGTAGGTGATGCAAAACAATATGTTTTACGTGAAGAATTGCTTTTGTGTGTCAGAAATGTTATGTTAATTACTTATGTAAATCTACAAGCGGTACATCAGCCGAAACTACAAACGGTACAGCGAAGCAGTAATTTATGATACAAACGGTACACAAGCTACGAAAAGAAAAAACAACATACCGCTCTAGAAAACAACATGAAACCATTTCCCAGGCATGGGTTCTTTTCTGCAGAAGTCAAGTAATGCATACCAGTGAATTTTATTTAAAAATTGTATTTATTTTTGTCAAAGTTTTATTTAAAACATCTCAATCGCATCAAAATTGTCGATAGGGTCGATGAGCAAGTCTAGTTTTCGACTATTTCTATATGCCGCAGTACACTAAAACAACTTCACAAATAGTATCATTTTCCTAATGTTTTCATTACTGTGTACAAAACTTAATAAGCAATAGAAAAATCGGCGGTTACATACCGTGTTTTTGGTTTTCTACTCCCCTCTACAAACATATCATCGATGTACACCTCTCTACTCCCGGTGTACGATGATACACAGTGATAATACAAGCAACCAAACTCTAAGGCAATGAGCGTATATAAAAGGAAAGAGTTGTTTGGAATTATAGACAAGTCAAAGACTTTTTTTGTTATTGGTAATTATATTTCGAGTGAAAACAACCCTTGAGTTGTGGTTATATTCAACATATGAAAAAACAGCATAAAAAAAACTTTTCAAAATACGTTTTGAGTTAAACATGTTGGGAACATGTTTAGAGTCAAAATGATGTTTTGCTGTAAAACTATGAATTAATTCTTTGATTTTGTGACATGACATGAATTTCTAGTTTATTTAGAACTTGTTCATGACTCAACAGAGAGCGAATATAATCATGTAGCAAATCTCGAGTGAGAAAAAAGCAACATTTGGTGACTCTGTGTTTTGATCTTAATTACATGAGACTGAACATTGAAATGAGTATATCATGCTAGTTACCATAGCAACAACTTGCTTGACGTTTTGTACCTCAGTCCTGACACCTAGTATACAGAATTAAAACCTTGCATAGTTTTGAGAGATAATGCTTACATTAAACAAGGGACTAATGTTATAATATCGTGTTGTTATGTACCTTTTACAACAAACGACATTATTGTGATATTACATACAAAAAATACATTATTTCGTTATTTGAGACATTTTCAATGTTAATTTGATTTGATTCATTACGATTTCGAAATTCAGTAAATATAGTGCGGGTCAAAACACCATACACAACGTAAAAGTGACAATGTAGGTCTCGATATTCCATGTTAATAGACCTTGTGACTGTTATCCCTGTCAGGTTTGTATAAGTTACAATGTAGGTCTCGGTATTCCATGTTAATAGATCTTGTGACAGTTATCCCTGTCAGGTTTGTATAAGTTACAATGTAGGTCTCGATATTCTATGTTAATAGACCTTGTGACAGTCATCCCTGTCAGGTTTGTATAAATGACAATGTAGGTCTCGATATTCTATGTTAATAGACCTTGTGACAGTCATCCCTGTATGGTTTGTATAAGTGACAATGTAGGTCTCGGTATTCCATGTTAATAGACCTTGTGACAGTCATCCCTGTCAGGTTTGTATGAGTTACAATATAGGTCTCGATATTCTATGTTAATAGACCTTGTGACAGTCATCCCTGTCAAGTTTGTATAAGTTACAATGTAGGTCTCGATATTCCATGTTAATAGACCTTGTGACAGTCATCCCTGTCAGGTTTGTATAAGTGACAATGTAGGTCTCGATATTCTATGTTAATAGACCTTGTGACAGTCATCCCTGTATGGTTTGTATAAGTGACAATGTAGGTCTCGATATTCTATGTTAATAGACCTTGTGACAGTCATCCCTGTTAGGTTTGTATAAGTTACAATGTAGGTCTCGGTATTCTATGTTAATAGACCTTGTGACAGTTATCCCTGTCAGGTTTGTATAAGTTACAATGTAGGTCTCGATATTCCATGTTAATAGACCTTGTTACAGTCATCCCTGTATGGTTTGTATAAATTACAATGTAGATCTCGGTATTCCATGTTAAAAGACCTTGTTACAGTCATCCCTGTCAGGTTTGTATTAGTTACAATGTAGGTCTCGATATTCCATGTTAATAGACCTTGTGACAGTCATCCTTGTCAGGTTTGTATAAGTGACAATGAAGGTCTCGATATTCCATGTTAATAGACCTTGTGACAGTCATCCCTGTATGGTTTGTATAAGTTACAATGTAGGTCTCGGTATTCCATGTTAAAAGACCTTGTTACAGTCATCCCTGTCAGGTTTGTATAAGTGACAATGTATGTCTCGATATTCCATGTTAATAGACCTTGTGACAGTCATCCCTGTCAGGTTTGTATAAGTGACAATGTAGGTCTCGATATTCCATGTTAATATAGACCTTGTTACAGTCATCCCTGTCAGGTTTGTATAAGTGACAATGTAGGTCTCGATATTCCATGTTAATAGACCTTGTGACAGTCATCCCTGTCAGGTTTGTATAAGTTACACTGTAGGTCTCGATATTCCATGTTAATAGACCTTGTGACAGTCATCCCTGTATGGTTTGTATAAGTGACAATGTAGGTCTCGATATTCCATGTTAATAGACCTTGTGACAGTCATCCCTGTATGGTTTGTATAAGTGACATTGTAGGTCTCGATATTCTATGTTAATAGACCTTGTGACAGTCATCCCTGTATGGTTTGTATAAGTTATAATTACCATGTAGGTCTCGATTTTCCATGTTAATAGACCTTGTGACAGTTATCCCTGTATGGTTTGTATAAGTGACATTGTAGGTCTCGATATTCTATGTTAATAGACCTTGTGACAGTCATCCCTGTATGGTTTGTATAAGTTACAATGTAGGTCTCGGTATTCCATGTTAATAGACCTTGTGACAGTCATCCCTGTATGGTTTGTATAAGTTACAATGTATAGGTCTCGGTATTCCATGTTAATAGACCTGGTGACAGTCATCTCTGTATGGTTTGTATAAGTTACCATGTAGGTCTCGATATTCCATGTTAATAGACCTTGTGACAGTCATCCCTGTATGGTTTGTATAAGTGACAATGTAGGTCTCGATATTCCATGTTAATAGACCTTGTGACAGTCATCCCTGTATGGTTTGTATAAGTGACAATGTAGGTCTCGATATTCCATGTTAATAGACCTTGTGACAGTCATCCCTGTCAGGTTTGTATAAGTGACAATGTAGGTCTCGATATTCCGTGTTAATAGACCTTGTTACAGTCATCCCTGTCAGGTTTGTATAAGTTACAATGTAGGTCTCGGTATTCCATGTTAATAGACCTTGTGACAGTCATCCCTGTCAGGTTTGTATAAGTGACAATGTAGTTCTCAATATTCCATGTTAATAGACCTTGTGACAGTCATCCCTGTCAGGTTTGTATAAGTTTCCATGTAGGTCTCGATATTCCATGTTAATAGACCTTGTGACAGTCATCCCTGTCAGGTTTGTATAAGTTACCATGTAGGTCTCGATATTCCATGTTAATAGACCTTGTGACAGTCATCCCTGTATGGTTTGTATAAGTGACAATGTAGGTCTCGATATTCCATGTTAATAGACCTTGTGACAGTCATCCCTGTCAGGTTTGTATAAGTGACAATGTAGGTCTCGATATTCCGTGTTAATAGACCTTGTTACAGTCATCCCTGTCAGGTTTGTATAAGTTACAATGTAGGTCTCGGTATTCCATGTTAATAGACCTTGTGACAGTCATCCCTGTCAGGTTTGTATAAGTGACATTGTAGGTCTCGATATTCTATGTTAATAGACCTTGTGACAGTCATCCCTGTATGGTTTGTATAAGTTACCATGTAGGTCTCGATATTCTATGTTAATAGACCTTGTGACAGTCATCCCTGTATGGTATGTATAAGTTACGATGTAGGTCTCGATTTTCCATGTTAATAGACCTTGTGACAGTCATCCCTGTATGGTATGTATAAGTTACGATGTAGGTCTCGATATTCCATGTTAATAGACCTTGTGACAGTTATCCCTGTCAGGTTTGTATAAGTGACAATGTATAGGCCTCGATATTCCATGTTAATAGACCTTGTGACAGTCATATCTGTCAGGTTTGTATAAGTGACAATATAGGTCTCGATTTTCCATGTTAATAGACCTTGTGACAGTCATCCCTGTATGGTTTGTATAAGTGACAATGTAGGTCTCGATATTCCATGTTAATAGACCTTGTGACAGTCATCCCTGTATGGTTTGTATAAGTGACATTGTAGGTCTCGATGTTCTATGTTAATAGACCTTGTGACAGTCATCCCTGTATGGTATGTATAAGTTACGATGTAGGTCTCGATTTTCCATGTTAATAGACCTTGTGACAGTCATTCCTGTATGGTATGTATAAGTTACGATGTAGGTCTCGATATTCCATGTTAATAGACCTTGTGACAGTTATCCCTGTCAGGTTTGTATAAGTGACAATGTATAGGCCTCGATATTCCATGTTAATAGACCTTGTGACAGTCATCTCTGTCAGGTTTGTATAAGTGACAATGTAGGTCTCGATTTTCCATGTTAATAGACCTTGTGACAGTCATCCCTGTATGGTTTGTATAAGTGACAATGTAGGTCTCGATATTCCATGTTAATAGACCTTGTGACAGTCATCCCTGTATGGTTTGTATAAGTGACATTTTAGGTCTCGATATTCTATGTTAATAGACCTTGTCACAGTCATCCCTGTATGGTTTGTATTAGTTACCATGTAGGTCTCGATTTTAAATGTTAATAGACCTTGTGACAGTTATCCCTGTATGGTTTGTGTAAGTGACATTGTAGATCTCGATATTCTATGTTAATAGACCTTGTGACAGTCATCCCTGTATGGTTTGTATAAGTTACCATTTAGGTCTCGATATTCTATGTTAATAGACCTTGTGACAGTCATCCCTCTATGGTATGTATAAGTTACAATGTAGGTCTCGATATTCCATGTTAATAGACCTTGTGACAGTCATTCCTGTATGGTTTGTATAAGTGACAATGTAGGTCTCGATATTCCATGTTAATAGACCTTGTGACAGTCATCCCTGTCAGGTTTGTATAAGTGACAATGTAGGTCTCGATATTCTATGTTAATAGACCTTGTGACAGTCATCCCTGTATGGTTTGTATAAGTGACAATGTAGGTCTCGGTATTCCATGTTAATAGACCTTGTGACAGTCATCCCTGTCAGGTTTGTATAAGTGACAATGTAGGTCTCGATATTCCATGTTAATAGACCTTGTGACAGTCATCCCTGTATGGTTTGTATAAGTTACAATGTAGGTCTCGGTATTCCATGTTAATAGACCTTGTGACAGTCATCCCTGTCAGGTTTGTATAAGTTACAATGTAGGTCTCGATATTCCACATTAATAGACCTTGTTACAGTCATCCCTGTCAGGTTTGTATAAGTTACAATGTAGGTCTCGATATTCCATGTTAATAGACCTTGTGACAGTTATCTCTGTCAGGTTTGTATAAGTGACAATGTAGGTCTCGATATTCCATGTTAATAGACCTTGTGACAGTCATCCCTGTCAGGTTTGTATAAGTTACAATGTAGGTCTCGATATTCCATGTTAATAGACCTTGTGACAGTCATCCCTGTCAGGTTTGTATAAGTTACAATGTAGGTCTCGATATTCCACGTTAATAGACCTTGTTACAGTTATCCCTGTCAGGTTTGTATAAGTGACAATGTAGGTCTCGATATTCCATGTTAATAGACCTTGTGACAGTCATCCCTGTCAGGTTTGTATAAGTGACAATGTAGGTCTCGATATTCCATGTTAATAGACCTTTTGACAGTCATCCCTGTCAGGTTTGTATAAGTTACAATGTAGGTCTCGGTATTCCATGTTAATAGACCTTGTGACAGTCATCCCTGTATGGTTTGTATAAGTGACAATGTAGGTCTCGATATTCCATGTTAATAGACCTTGTGACAGTCATCCCTGTCAGGTTTGTATAAGTTACAATGTAGGTCTCGGTATTCCATGTTAATAGACCTTGTGACAGTCATCCCTGTATGGTTTGTATAAGTGACAATGTAGGTCTCGATATTCCATGTTAATAGACCTTGTGACAGTCATCCCTGTCAGGTTTGTATAAGTTACAATGTAGGTCTCGATATTCCATGTTAATAGACCTTGTGACAGTCATCCCTGTATGGTTTGTATAAGTTACAATGTAGGTCTCGGTATTCCATGTTAATAGACCTTGTGACAGTTATCTCTGTCAGGTTTGTATAAGTTACCATGTAGGTCTCGATATTCCATGTTAATAGACCTTGTGACAGTCATCCCTGTCAGGTTTGTATAAGTGACAATGTAGGTCTCGATATTCCATGTTAATAGACCTTTTGACAGTCATCCCTGTCAGGTTTGTATAAGTTACAATGTAGGTCTCGGTATTCCATGTTAATAGACCTTGTGACAGTCATCCCTGTATGGTTTGTATAAGTGACAATGTAGGTCTCGATATTCCATGTTAATAGACCTTGTGACAGTCATCCCTGTCAGGTTTGTATAAGTGACAATGTAGGTCTCGATTTTCCATGTTAATAGACCTTGTGACAGTCATCCCTGTATGGTTTGTATAAGTGACAATGTAGGTCTCGATATTCCATGTTAATAGACCTTGTGACAGTCATCCCTGTATGGTTTGTATAAGTGACATTGTAGGTTTCGATATTCTATGTTAATAGACCTTGTGACAGTCATCCCTGTATGGTATGTATAAGTTACGATGTAGGTCTCGATTTTCCATGTTAATAGACCTTGTGACAGTCATCCCTGTATGGTATGTATAAGTTACGATGTAGGTCTCGATATTCCATGTTAATAGACCTTGTGACAGTTATCCCTGTCAGGTTTGTATAAGTGACAATGTATAGGCCTCGATATTCCATGTTAATAGACCTTGTGACAGTCATCTCTGTCAGGTTTGTATAAGTGACAATGTAGTTCTCGATATTCCATGTTAATAGACCTTGTGACAGTCATCCCTGTATGGTTTGTATAAGTGACAATGTAGGTCTCGATATTCCATGTTAATAGACCTTGTGACAGTCATCCTTGTATGGTTTGTATAAGTGACATTGTAGGTCTCGATATTCTATGTTAATAGACCTTGTGACAGTCATCCCTGTATGGTTTGTATTAGTTACCATGTAGGTCTCGATTTTAAATGTTAATAGACCTTGTGACAGTTATCCCTGTATTTTTTGTATAAGTGACATTGTAGGTCTCGATATTCTATGTTAATAGACCTTGTGACAGTCATCCCTGTATGGTTTGTATAAGTTACCATGTAGGTCTCGATATTCTATGTTAATAGACCTTGTGACAGTCATCCCTGTCAGGTTTGTATAAGTTACAATGTAGGTCTCGATATTCCATGTTAATAGACCTTGTGACAGTCATCCCTGTATGGTTTGTATAAGTGACAATGTAGGTCTCGATATTCCATGTTAATAGACCTTGTGACAGTCATCCCTGTCAAGTTTGTATAAGTGACAATGTAGATCTCGATATTCCATGTTAATAGACCTTGTGACTGTTATCCCTGTATGGTTTGTATAAGTTACAATGTAGGTCTCGATATTCAATGTTAATAGACCTTGTGACAGTCATCCCTGTCAGGTTTGTATAAGTGACAATGTAGGTCTCGATATTCCATGTTAATAGACCTTGTGACAGTCATCCCTGTCAGGTTTGTATAAGTTACAATGTAGGTCTCGGTATTCCATGTTAATAGACCTTGTGACAGTCATCCCTGTCAGGTTTGTATAAGTGACAATGTAGGTCTCGATATTCCATGTTATTAGACCTTGTGACAGTCATCCCTGTCAGGTTTGTATAAGTTACAATGTAGGTCTCGATATTCCACGTTAATAGACCTTGTTACAGTCATCCCTGTCAGGTTTGTATAAGTGACAATGTAGGTCTCGATATTCCATGTTAATAGACCTTGTGACAGTCATCCCTGTCAGGTTTGTATAAGTGACAATGTAGGTCTCGATATTCCATGTTAATAGACCTTGTGACAATCATCCCTGTCAGGTTTGTATAAGTTACAATGTAGGTCTCGGTATTCCATGTTAATAGACCTTGTGACAGTCATCCCTGTATGGTTTGTATAAGTGACAATGTAGGTCTCGATATTCCATGTTAATAGACCTTGTGACAGTCATCCCTGTCAGGTTTGTATCAGTTACAATGTAGGTCTCGATATTCCATGTTAATAGACCTTGTGACAGTCATCCCTGTATGGTTTGTATAAGTTACAATGTAGGTCTCGGTATTCCATGTTAATAGACCTTGTGACAGTTATCTCTGTCAGGTTTGTATAAGTTACCATGTAGGTCTCGATATTCCATGTTAATAGACCTTGTGACAGTCATCCCTGTCAGGTTTGTATAAGTGACAATGTAGGTCTCGATATTCCATGTTAATAGACCTTGTGACAGTTATCTCTGTCAGGTTTGTATAAGTTACCATGTAGGTCTCGATATTCCATGTTAATAGACCTTGTGACAGTCATCCCTGTCAGGTTTGTATAAGTGACAATGTAGGTCTCGATATTCCATGTTAATAGACCTTTTGACAGTCATCTCTGTCAGGTTTGTATAAGTTACAATGTAGGTCTCGGTATTCCATGTTAATAGACCTTGTGACAGTCATCCCTGTATGGTTTGTATAAGTGACAATGTAGGTCTCGATATTCCATGTTAATAGACCTTGTGACAGTCATCCCTGTCAGGTTTGTATAAGTGACAATGTAGGTCTCGATTTTCCATGTTAATAGACCTTGTGACAGTCATCCCTGTATGGTTTGTATAAGTGACAATGTAGGTCTCGATATTCCATGTTAATAGACCTTGTGACAGTCATCCCTGTATGGTTTGTATAAGTGACATTGTAGGTTTCGATATTCTATGTTAATAGACCTTGTGACAGTCATCCCTGTATGGTATGTATAAGTTACGATGTAGGTCTCGATTTTCCATGTTAATAGACCTTGTGACAGTCATCCCTGTATGTTATGTATAAGTTACGATGTAGGTCTCGATATTCCATGTTAATAGACCTTGTGACAGTTATCCCTGTCAGGTTTGTATAAGTGACAATGTATAGGCCTCGATATTCCATGTTAATAGACCTTGTGACAGTCATCTCTGTCAGGTTTGTATAAGTGACAATGTAGGTCTCGATATTCCATGTTAATAGACCTTGTGACAGTCATCCCTGTATGGTTTGTATAAGTGACAATGTAGGTCTCGATATTCCATGTTAATAGACCTTGTGACAGTCATCCTTGTATGGTTTGTATAAGTGACATTGTAGGTCTCGATATTCTATGTTAATAGACCTTGTGACAGTCATCCCTGTATGGTTTGTATTAGTTACCATGTAGGTCTCGATTTTAAATGTTAATAGACCTTGTGACAGTTATCCCTGTATTTTTTGTATAAGTGACATTGTAGGTCTCGATATTCTATGTTAATAGACCTTGTGACAGTCATCCCTGTATGGTTTGTATAAGTTACCATGTAGGTCTCGATATTCTATGTTAATAGACCTTGTGACAGTCATCCCTGTCAGGTTTGTATAAGTTACAATGTAGGTCTCGATATTCCATGTTAATAGACCTTGTGACAGTCATCCCTGTATGGTTTGTATAAGTGACAATGTAGGTCTCGATATTCCATGTTAATAGACCTTGTGACAGTCATCCCTGTCAAGTTTGTATAAGTGACAATGTAGATCTCGATATTCCATGTTAATAGACCTTGTGACTGTTATCCCTGTATGGTTTGTATAAGTTACAATGTAGGTCTCGATATTCAATGTTAATAGACCTTGTGACAGTCATCCCTGTCAGGTTTGTATAAGTGACAATGTAGGTCTCGATATTCCATGTTAATAGACCTTGTGACAGTCATCCCTGTCAGGTTTGTATAAGTTACAATGTAGGTCTCGGTATTCCATGTTAATAGACCTTGTGACAGTCATCCCTGTCAGGTTTGTATAAGTGACAATGTAGGTCTCGATATTCCATGTTATTAGACCTTGTGACAGTCATCCCTGTCAGGTTTGTATAAGTTACAATGTAGGTCTCGATATTCCACGTTAATAGACCTTGTTACAGTCATCCCTGTCAGGTTTGTATAAGTGACAATGTAGGTCTCGATATTCCATGTTAATAGACCTTGTGACAGTCATCCCTGTCAGGTTTGTATAAGTGACAATGTAGTTCTCGATATTCCATGTTAATAGACCTTGTGACAATCATCCCTGTCAGGTTTGTATAAGTTACAATGTAGGTCTCGGTATTCCATGTTAATAGACCTTGTGACAGTCATCCCTGTATGGTTTGTATAAGTGACAATGTAGGTCTCGATATTCCATGTTAATAGACCTTGTGACAGTCATCCCTGTCAGGTTTGTATCAGTTACAATGTAGGTCTCGATATTCCATGTTAATAGACCTTGTGACAGTCATCCCTGTATGGTTTGTATAAGTGACAATGTAGGTCTCGATATTCCATGTTAGTAAACCTTGTGACAGTCATCCCTGTCAGGTTTGTATAAGTGACAATGTAGGTCTCGATATTCCATGTTAATAGACCTTGTGACAGTCATCCCTGTCAGGTTTGTATAAGTTACAATGTAGGTCTCGATATTCCATGTTAATAGACCTTGTGACAGTCATCCCTGTATGGTTTGTATAAGTGACAATGTAGGTCTCGATATTCCATGTTAATAGACCTTGTGACAGTCATCCCTGTCAGGTTTGTATAAGTGACAATGTAGGTCTCGATATTCCGTGTTAATAGACCTTGTTACAGTCATCCCTGTCAGGTTTGTATAAGTTACAATGTAGGTCTCGGTATTCCATGTTAATAGACCTTGTGACAGTCATCCCTGTCAGGTTTGTATAAGTTACAATGTAGGTCTCGGTATTCCATGTTAATAGACCTTGTGACAGTCATCCCTGTCAGGTTTGTATAAATGACAATGTAGGTCTCGGTATTCCATGTTAATAGACCTTGTGACAGTCATCCCTGTCAGGTTTGTATAAGTTACAATGTAGGTCTCGATATTCCATGTTAATAGACCTTGTGACAGTCATCCCTGTCAGGTTTGTATAAGTTACAATATAGGCCTCGATATTCCATGTTAATAGACCTTGTGACAGTCATCCCTGTATGGTTTGTATAAGTGACAATGTAGGTCTCGATATTCCATGTTAGTAGACCTTGTGACAGTCATCCCTGTCAGGTTTGTATAAGTGACAATGTAGGTCTCGATATTCCATGTTAATAGACCTTGTGACAGTCATCCCTGTCAGGTTTGTATAAGTTACAATGTAGGTCTCGATATTCCATGTTAATAGACCTTGTGACAGTCATCCCTGTATGGTTTGTATAAGTGACAATGTAGGTCTCGATATTCCATGTTAATAGACCTTGTGACAGTCATCCCTGTCAGGTTTGTATAAGTGACAATGTAGGTCTCGATATTCCGTGTTAATAGACCTTGTGACAGTCATCCCTGTCAGGTTTGTATAAGTTACAATGTAGGTCTCGGTATTCCATGTTAATAGACCTTGTGACAGTCATCCCTGTCAGGTTTGTATAAGTTACAATGTAGGTCTCGGTATTCCATGTTAATAGACCTTGTGACAGTCATCCCTGTCAGGTTTGTATAAATGACAATGTAGGTCTCGATATTCCATGTTAATAGACCTTGTGACAGTCATCCCTGTCAGGTTTGTATAAGTGACAATGTAGGTCTCGATATTCCGTGTTAATAGACCTTGTGACAGTGATCCCTGTCAGATTTGTATAAGTTACAATGTAGGTCTCGGTATTCCATGTTAATAGACCTTGTGACAGTCATCCCTGTCAGGTTTGTATAAGTGACAATGTAGGTCTCGATATTCCATGTTAATAGACCTTGTTACAGTCATCCCTGTCAGGTTTGTATAAGTTACAATGTAGGTCTCGGTATTCCATGTTAATAGACCTTGTGACAGTCATCCCTGTATGGTTTGTATAAGTGACAATGTAGGTCTCGGTATTCCATGTTAATAGACCTTGTGACAGTCATCCCTGTATGGTTTGTATAAGTGACAATGTAGGTCTCGATATTCCATGTTAATAGACCTTGTGACAGTTATCTCTGTATGGTTTCCATAAGTTACAATGTAGGTCTCGATATTCCATGTTAATAGACCTTGTGACAGTCATCCCTGTCAGGTTTGTATAAGTGACAATGTAGGTCTCGATATTCCGTGTTAATAGACCTTGTTACAGTCATCCCTGTCAGGTTTGTATAAGTTACAATGTAGGTCTCGGTATTCCATGTTAATAGACCTTGTGACAGTCATCCCTGTCAGGTTTGTATAAGTTACAATGTAGGTCTCGGTATTCCATGTTAATAGACCTTGTGACAGTCATCCCTGTCAGGTTTGTATAAATGACAATGTAGGTCTCGGTATTCCATGTTAATAGACCTTGTGACAGTCATCCCTGTCAGGTTTGTATAAGTTACAATGTAGGTCTCGATATTCCATGTTAATAGACCTTGTGACAGTCATCCCTGTCATGTTTGTATAAGTTACAATATAGGCCTCGATATTCCATGTTAATAGACCTTGTGACAGTCATACCTGTATGGTTTGTATAAGTGACAATGTAGGTCTCGATATTCCATGTTAATAGACCTTGTGACAGTCATCCCTGTCAGGTTTGTATAAGTGACAATGTAGGTCTCGATATTCCGTGTTAATAGACCTTGTGACAGTGATCCCTGTCAGATTTGTATAAGTTACAATGTAGGTCTCGGTATTCCATGTTAATAGACCTTGTGACAGTCATCCCTGTCAGGTTTGTATAAGTGACAATGTAGGTCTCGATATTCCATGTTAATAGACCTTGTTACAGTCATCCCTGTCAGGTTTGTATAAGTTACAATGTAGGTCTCGGTATTCCATGTTAATAGACCTTGTGACAGTCATCCCTGTATGGTTTGTATAAGTGACAATGTAGGTCTCGGTATTCCATGTTAATAGACCTTGTGACAGTCATCCCTGTATGGTTTGTATAAGTGACAATGTAGGTCTCGATATTCCATGTTAATAGACCTTGTGACAGTTATCTCTGTATGGTTTCCATAAGTTACAATGTAGGTCTCGATATTCCATGTTAATAGACCTTGTGACAGTCATCCCTGTCAGGTTTGTATAAGTTACAATGTAGGTCTCGGTATTCCATGTTAATATACCTTGTGACAGTCATCCCTGTATGGTTTGTATAAGTGACAATGTAGGTCTCGATATTCCATGTTAATAGACCTTGTGACAGTCATCCCTGTCAGGTTTGTATAAGTTACAATGTAGGTCTCGGTATTCCATGTTAATAGACCTTGTGACAGTCATCCCTGTATGGTTTGTATAAGTGACAATGTAGGTCTCGATATTCCATGTTAATAGACCTTGTGACAGTCATCCCTGTCAGGTTTGTATAAGTTACAATGTAGGTCTCGATATTCCATGTTAATAGACCTTGTGGCAGTCATCCCTGTATGGTTTGTATAAGTTACCATGTAGGTCTCGATATTCCATGTTAATAGTCCTTGTGACAGTCATCCCTGTATGGTTTGTATAAGTGACAATGTAGGTCTCGATATTCCATGTTAATAGACCTTGTGACAGTCATCTCTGTATGGTTTGTATAAGTTACAATGTAGGTCTCGATATTCCATGTTAATAGACCTTGTGACAGTCATCCCTGTCAGGTTTGTATAAGTTACCATGTAGGTCTCGATATTCCATGTTAATAGACCTTGTGACAGTCATCCCTGTATGGTTTGTATAAGTGACAATGTAGGTCTCGATATTCCATGTTAATAGACCTTGTGACAGTCATCCCTGTCAGGTTTGTATAAGTTACAATGTAGGTCTCGATATTCCATGTTAATAGACCTTGTGACAGTCATCCCTGTATGGTTTGTATAAGTGACAACGTAGGTCTCGATATTCCATGTTAATAGACCTTGTGACAGTCATCCCTGTCAGGTTTGTATAAGTGACAATGTAGGTCTCGATATTCCGTGTTAATAGACCTTGTGACAGTCATCCCTGTCAGGTTTGTATAAGTTACAATGTAGGTCTCGGTTTTCCATGTTAATAGACCTCTTGACAGTCATCACTGTCAAGGTTGTATAAGTTACAATGTAGGTCTCGATATTCCATGTTAATAGACCTTGTGACAGTCATCCCTGTATGGTTTGTATAAGTGACAATGTAGGTCTCGATATTCCATGTTAATAGACCTTGTGACAGTCATCCCTGTCAGGTTTGTATAAGTGACAATGTAGGTCTCGATATTCCGTGTTAATAGACCTTGTTACAGTCATCCCTGTCAGGTTTGTATAAGTTACAATGTAGGTCTCGGTATTCCATGTTAATAGACCTTGTGACAGTCATCCCTGTCAGGTTTGTATAAGTTACCATGTAGGTCTCGATATTCCATGTTAATAGACCTTGTGACAGTCATCCCTGTATGGTTTGTATAAGTGACAATGTAGGTCTCGATATTCCATGTTAATAGACCTTGTGACAGTCATCCCTGTCAGGTTTGTATAAGTGACAATGTAGGTCTCGGTATTCGATGTTAATAGACCTTGTGACAGTCATCTCTGTATGGTTTGTATAAGTTACAATGTAGGTCTCGATATTCCATGTTAATAGACCTTGTGACAGTCATCCCTGTCAGGTTTGTATAAGTGACAATGTAGGTCTCGGTATTCCATGTTAATAGACCTTGTGACAGTGATAACTGTCATTTTTGTATAAGTTACAATGTTGGTCTCGATATTCCATGTTAATAGACCTTGTGACAGTCATCCCTGTCAGGTTTGTATAAGTTACCATGTAGGTCTCGATATTCCATGTTAATAGACCTTGTGACAGTCATCCCTGTATGGTTTGTATAAGTGACAATGTAGGTCTCGATATTCCATGTTAATAGACCTTGTGACAGTCATCCCTGTCAGGTTTGTATAAGTGACAATGTAGGTCTCGGTATTCCATGTTAATAGACCTTGTGACAGTCATCTCTGTATGGTTTGTATAAGTTACAATGTAGGTCTCGATATTCCATGTTAATAGACCTTGTGACAGTCATCCCTGTCAGGTTTGTATAAGTTACAATGTAGGTCTCGGTATTCCATGTTAATAGACCTTGTGACAGTCATCCCTGTCAGGTTTGTATAAGTGACTATGTAGGTCTCGGTATTCCATGTTAATAGACCTTGTGACAGTCATCCCTGTCAGGTTTGTATAAGTTACAATGTAGGTCTCGATATTCCATGTTAATAGACCTTGTGACAGTCATCCCTGTCAGGTTTGTATAAGTTACAATATAGGCCTCGATATTCCATGTTAATAGACCTTGTGACAGTCATCCCTGTATGGTTTGTATAAGTGACAATGTAGGTCTCGATATTCCATGTTAATAGACCTTGTTACAGTCATCCCTGTCAGGTTTGTATAAGTTACAATGTAGGTCTCGGTATTCCATGTTAATAGACCTTGTGACAGTCATCCCTGTATGGTTTGTATAAGTGACAATGTAGGTCTCGATATTCCATGTTAATAGACCTTGTGACAGTCATCCCTGTCAGGTTTGTATAAGTGATAATGTAGGTCTCGATATTCCGTGTTAATAGACCTTGTTACAGTCATCCCTGTCAGGTTTGTATAAGTTACAATGTAGGTCTCGGTATTCCATGTTAATAGACCTTGTGACAGTCATCCCTGTCAGGTTTGTATAAGTGACAATGTAGTTCTCAATATTCCATGTTAATAGACCTTGTGACAGTCATCCCTGTCAGGTTTGTATAAGTGACAATGTAGGTCTCGGTATTCCATGTTAATAGACCTTGTGACAGTCATCCCTGTCAGGTTTGTATAAGTTACAATGTTGGTCTCGATATTCCATGTTAATAGACCTTGTGACAGTCATCCCTGTCAGGTTTGTATAAGTTACCATGTAGGTCTCGATATTCCATGTTAATAGACCTTGTGACAGTCATCCCTGTATGGTTTGTATAAGTGACAATGTAGGTCTCGATATTCCATGTTAATAGACCTTGTGACAGTCATCCCTGTCAGGTTTGTATAAGTGACAATGTAGGTCTCGGTATTCCATGTTAATAGACCTTGTGACAGTCATCTCTGTATGGTTTGTATAAGTTACAATGTAGGTCTCGATATTCCATGTTAATAGACCTTGTGACAGTCATCCCTGTCAGGTTTGTATAAGTGACAATGTAGGTCTCGGTATTCCATGTTAATAGACCTTGTGACAGTCATCCCTGTCAGGTTTGTATAAGTTACAATGTTGGTCTCGATATTCCATGTTAATAGACCTTGTGACAGTCATCCCTGTATGGTTTGTATAAGTGACAATGTAGGTCTCGATATTGCATGTTAATAGACCTTGTGACAGTCATCCCTGTCAGGTTTGTAAAAGTGACAATGTAGGTCTCGGTATTCCATGTTAATAGACCTTGTGACAGTCATCTCTGTATGGTTTGTATAAGTTACAATGTAGGTCTCGATATTCCATGTTAATAGACCTTGTGACAGTCATCCCTGTCAGGTTTGTATAAGTTACAATGTAGGTCTCGGTATTCCATGTTAATAGACCTTGTGACAGTCATCCCTGTCAGGTTTGTATAAGTGACTATGTAGGTCTCGGTATTCCATGTTAATAGACCTTGTGACAGTCATCCCTGTCAGGTTTGTATAAGTTACAATGTAGGTCTCGATATTCCATGTTAATAGACCTTGTGACAGTCATCCCTGTCAGGTTTGTATAAGTTACAATATAGGCCTCGATATTCCATGTTAATAGACCTTGTGACAGTCATCCCTGTATGGTTTGTATAAGTGACAATGTAGGTCTCGATATTCCATGTTAATAGACCTTGTTACAGTCAACCCTGTCAGGTTTGTATAAGTTACAATGTAGGTCTCGGTATTCCATGTTAATAGACCTTGTGACAGTCATCCCTGTATGGTTTGTATAAGTGACAATGTAGGTCTCGATATTCCATGTTAATAGACCTTGTGACAGTCATCCCTGTCAGGTTTGTAAAAGTGACAATGTAGGTCTCGGTATTCCATGTTAATAGACCTTGTGACAGTCATCTCTGTATGGTTTGTATAAGTTACAATGTAGGTCTCGATATTCCATGTTAATAGACCTTGTGACAGTCATCCCTGTCAGGTTTGTATAAGTTACAATGTAGGTCTCGGTATTCCATGTTAATAGACCTTGTGACAGTCATCCCTGTCAGGTTTGTATAAGTGACTATGTAGGTCTCGGTATTCCATGTTAATAGACCTTGTGACAGTCATCCCTGTCAGGTTTGTATAAGTTACAATGTAGGTCTCGATATTCCATGTTAATAGACCTTGTGACAGTCATCCCTGTCAGGTTTGTATAAGTTACAATATAGGCCTCGATATTCCATGTTAATAGACCTTGTGACAGTCATCCCTGTATGGTTTGTATAAGTGACAATGTAGGTCTCGATATTCCATGTTAATAGACCTTGTTACAGTCAACCCTGTCAGGTTTGTATAAGTTACAATGTAGGTCTCGGTATTCCATGTTAATAGACCTTGTGACAGTCATCCCTGTATGGTTTGTATAAGTGACAATGTAGGTCTCGATATTCCATGTTAATAGACCTTGTGACAGTCATCCCTGTCAGGTTTGTATAAGTGACAATGTAGGTCTCGATATTCCGTGTTAATAGACCTTGTTACAGTCATCCCTGTCAGGTTTGTATAAGTTACAATGTAGGTCTCGGTATTCCATGTTAATAGACCTTGTGACAGTCATCCCTGTCAGGTTTGTATAAGTGACAATGTAGTTCTCAATATTCCATGTTAATAGACCTTGTGACAGTCATCAATGTCAGGTTTGTATAAGTGACAATGTAGGTCTCGGTATTCCATGTTAATAGACCTTGTGACAGTCATCCCTGTCAGGTTTGTATAAGTTACAATGTTGGTCTCGATATTCCATGTTAATAGACCTTGTGACAGTCATCCCTGTCAGGTTTGTATAAGTTACCATGTAGGTCTCGATATTCCATGTTAATAGACCTTGTGACAGTCATCCCTGTATGGTTTGTATAAGTGACAATGTAGGTCTCGATATTCCATGTTAATAGACCTTGTGACAGTCATCCCTGTCAGGTTTGTATAAGTGACAATGTAGGTCTCGGTATTCCATGTTAATAGACCTTGTGACAGTCATCTCTGTATGGTTTGTATAAGTTACAATGTAGGTCTCGATATTCCATGTTAATAGACCTTGTGACAGTCATCCCTGTCAGGTTTGTATAAGTGACAATGTAGGTCTCGGTATTCCATGTTAATAGACCTTGTGACAGTCATCCCTGTCAGGTTTGTATAAGTTACAATGTTGGTCTCGATATTCCATGTTAATAGACCTTGTGACAGTCATCCCTGTCAGGTTTGTATAAGTTACCATGTAGGTCTCGATATTCCATGTTAATAGACCTTGTGACAGTCATCCCTGTATGGTTTGTATAAGTGACAATGTAGGTCTCGATATTGCATGTTAATAGACCTTGTGACAGTCATCCCTGTCAGGTTTGTATAAGTGACAATGTAGGTCTCGGTATTCCATGTTAATAGACCTTGTGACAGTCATCTCTGTATGGTTTGTATAAGTTACAATGTAGGTCTCGATATTCCATGTTAATAGACCTTGTGACAGTCATCCCTGTCAGGTTTGTATAAGTTACAATGTAGGTCTCGGTATTCCATGTTAATAGACCTTGTGACAGTCATCCCTGTCAGGTTTGTATAAGTGACTATGTAGGTCTCGGTATTCCATGTTAATAGACCTTGTGACAGTCATCCCTGTCAGGTTTGTATAAGTTACAATGTAGGTCTCGATATTCCATGTTAATAGACCTTGTGACAGTCATCCCTGTCAGGTTTGTATAAGTTACAATATAGGCCTCGATATTCCATGTTAATAGACCTTGTGACAGTCATCCCTGTATGGTTTGTATAAGTGACAATGTAGGTCTCGATATTCCATGTTAATAGACCTTGTTACAGTCATCCCTGTCAGGTTTGTATAAGTTACAATGTAGGTCTCGGTATTCCATGTTAATAGACCTTGTGACAGTCATCCCTGTATGGTTTGTATAAGTGACAATGTAGGTCTCGGTATTCCATGTTAATAGACCTTGTGACAGTCATCCCTGTATGGTTTGTATAAGTGACAATGTAGGTCTCGGTATTCCATGATAATAGACCTTGTGACAGTCATCCCTGTATGGTTTGTATAAGTGACAATGTAGGTCTCGATATTCCATGATAATAGACCTTGTGACAGTCATCCCTGTCAGGTTTGTATAAGTGACAATGTAGGTCTCGATATTCCGTGTTAATAGACCTTGTGACAGTGATCCCTGTCAGATTTGTATAAGTTACAATGTAGGTCTCGGTATTCCATGTTAATAGACCTTGTGACAGTCATCCCTGTATGGTTTGTATAAGTGACAATGTAGGTCTCGATATTCCATGTTAATAGACCTTGTTACAGTCATCCCTGTCAGGTTTGTATAAGTTACAATGTAGGTCTCGGTATTCCATGTTAATAGACCTTGTGACAGTCATCCCTGTATGGTTTGTATAAGTGACAATGTAGGTCTCGGTATTCCATGTTAATAGACCTTGTGACAGTCATCCCTGTATGGTTTGTATAAGTTACAATGTAGGTCTCGATATTCCATGTTAATAGACCTTGTGACAGTTATTTCTGTATGGTTTCCATAAGTTACAATGTAGGTCTCGATATTCCATGTTAATAGACCTTGTGACAGTCATCCCTGTCAGGTTTGTATAAGTTACAATGTAGGTCTCGGTATTCCATGTTAATATACCTTGTGACAGTCATCCCTGTATGGTTTGTATAAGTGACAATGTAGGTCTCGATATTCCATGTTAATAGACCTTGTGACAGTCATCCCTGTCAGGTTTGTATAAGTTACAATGTAGGTCTCGGTATTCCATGTTAATAGACCTTGTGACAGTCATCCCTGTATGGTTTGTATAAGTGACAATGTAGGTCTCGATATTCCATGTTAATAGACCTTGTGACAGTCATCCCTGTCAGGTTTGTATAAGTTACAATGTAGGTCTCGATATTCCATGTTAATAGACCTTGTGGCAGTCATCCCTGTATGGTTTGTATAAGTTACCATGTAGGTCTCGATATTCCATGTTAATAGACCTTGTGACAGTCATCCCTGTATGGCTTGTATAAGTGACAATGTAGGTCTCGATATTCCATGTTAATAGACCTTGTGACAGTCATCTCTGTATGGTTTGTATAAGTTACAATGTAGGTCTCGATATTCCATGTTAATAGACCTTGTGACAGTCATCCCTGTCAGGTTTGTATAAGTTACCATGTAGGTCTCGATATTCCATGTTAATAGACCTTGTGACAGTCATCCCTGTATGGTTTGTATAAGTGACAATGTAGGTCTCGATATTCCATGTTAATAGACCTTGTGACAGTCATCCCTGTCAGGTTTGTATAAGTTACAATGTAGGTCTCGATATTCCATGTTAATAGACCTTGTGACAGTCATCCCTGTATGGTTTGTATAAGTGACAACGTAGGTCTCGATATTCCATGTTAATAGACCTTGTGACAGTCATCCCTGTCAGGTTTGTATAAGTGACAATGTAGGTCTCGATATTCCGTGTTAATAGACCTTGTGACAGTCATCCCTGTCAGGTTTGTATAAGTTACAATGTAGGTATCGGTATTCCATGTTAATAGACCTTGTGACAGTCATCACTGTCAAGGTTGTATAAGTTACAATGTAGGTCTCGAGATTCCATGTTAATAGACCTTGTGACAGTCATCCCTGTATGGTTTGTATAAGTGACAATGTAGGTCTCGATATTCCATGTTAATAGACCTTGTGACAGTCATCCCTGTCAGGTTTGTATAAGTGACAATGTAGGTCTCGATATTCCGTGTTAATAGACCTTGTTACAGTCATCCCTGTCAGGTTTGTATAAGTTACAATGTAGGTCTCGGTATTCCATGTTAATAGACCTTGTGACAGTCATCCCTGTCAGGTTTGTATAAGTGACAATGTAGTTCTCAATATTCCATGTTAATAGACCTTGTGACAGTCATCCCTGTCAGGTTTGTATAAGTTACCATGTAGGTCTCGATGTTCCATGTTAATAGACCTTGTGACAGTCATCCCTGTCAGGTTTGTATAAGTTACAATGTAGGTCTCGATATTCCATGTTAATAGACCTTGTGACAGTCATCCCTGTATGGTTTGTATAAGTGACAATGTAGGTCTCGATATTCCATGTTAATAGACCTTGTGACAGTCATCCCTGTCAGGTTTGTATAAGTGACAATGTAGGTCTCGATATTCCGTGTTAATAGACCTTGTGACAGTGATCCCTGTCAGGTTTGTATAAGTTACAATGTAGGTCTCGGTATTCCATGTTAATAGACCTTGTGACAGTCATCCCTGTCAGGTTTGTATAAGTTTCAATGTAGGTCTCGATATTCCATGTTAATAGACCTTGTGACAGTCATCCCTGTATGGTTTGTAATAAGTGACAATGTAGGTCTCGATATTCCATGTTAATAGACCTTGTGACAGTCATCCCTGTCAGGTTTGTATAAGTGACAATGTAGGTCTCGATATTCCATGTTAATAGACCTTGTGACAGTCATCCCTGTCAGGTTTGTATAAGTTACAATGTAGGTCTCGGTATTCGATGTTAATAGACCTTGTGACAGTCATCCCTGTATGGTTTGTATAAGTGACAATGTAGGTCTCGATATTCCATGTTAATAGACCGTGTGACAGTCATCCCTGCCAGGTTTGTATAAGTGACAATGTAGGTCTCGATTTTCCATGTTAATAGACCTTGTGACAGTCATCCCTGTCAGGTTTGTATAAGTGACAATGTAGGTCTCGATATTCCATGTTAATAGACCGTGTGACACTCATCCCTGTCAGGTTTGTATAAGTGACAATGTAGTTCTCGATATTCCGTGTTAATAGACCTTGTTACAGTCATCCCTGTCAGGTTTGTATAAGTTACAATGTAGTTCTCGATATTCCGTGTTAATAGACCTTGTGACAGTCATCCCTGTCAGGTTTGTATAAGTGACAATGTAGTTCTCGATATTCCGTGTTAATAGACCTTGTTACAGTCATCCCTGTCAGGTTTGTATAAGTGACAATGTAGTTCTCGATATTCCGTGTTAATAGACCTTGTTACAGTCATCCCTGTCAGGTTTGTATAAGTTACAATGTAGGTCTCGATATTCCATGTTAATAGACCTTGTTACAGTCATCCCTGTATGGTTTGTATAAGTGACAATGTAGTTCTCGATATTCCATGTTAATAGACCGTGTGACAGTCATCCCTGTCAGGTTTGTATAAGTGACAATGTAGGTCTCGATATTCCATGTTAATAGACCTTGTGACAGTCATCCCTGTCAGGTTTGTATAAGTGACAATGTAGGTCTCGATATTCCATGTTAATAGACCTTGTGACAGTCATCCCTGTATGGTTTGTATAAGTTACAATGTAGGTCTCGGTATTCCGTGTTAATAGACCGTGTTACAGTCATCCCTGTCAGGTTTGTATAAGTGACAATGTAGTTCTCGATATTCCATGTTAATAGACCTTGTGACAGTCATCCCTGTCAGGTTTGTATAAGTGACAATGTAGTTCTCGATATTCCGTGTTAATAGACCTTGTTACAGTCATCCCTGTCAGGTTTGTATAAGTGACAATGTAGTTCTCGATATTCCGTGTTAATAGACCTTGTTACAGTCATCCCGGTCAGGTTTGTATAAGTTACAATGTAGGTCTCGGTATTCCATGTTAATAGACCTTGTGACAGTCATCCCTGTCAGGTTTGTATAAGTTACAATGTAGGTCTCGGTATTCGATGTTAATAGACCTTGTGACAGTCATCCCTGTATGGTTTGTATAAGTGACAATGTAGGTCTCGATATTCCATGTTAATAGACAGTGTGACAGTCATCCCTGTCAGGTTTGTATAAGTGACAATGTAGGTCTCGATATTCCATGTTAATAGACCTTGTGACAGTCATCCCTGTCAGGTTTGTATAAGTGACAATGTAGGTCTCGATATTCCGTGTTAATAGACCTTGTTACAGTCATCCCTGTCAGGTTTGTATAAGTGACAATGTAGGTCTCGGTATTCCATGTTAATAGACCTTGTGACAGTCATCCCTGTCAGGTTTGTATAAGTGACAATGTAGTTCTCAATATTCCATGTTAATAGACCTTGTGACAGTCATCCCTGTCAGGTTTGTATAAGTGACCATGTAGGTCTCGATATTCCATGTTAATAGACCTTGTGACAGTCATCCCTCTATGGTTTGTATAAGTGACAATGTAGGTCTCGATATTCCATGTTAATAGACCTTGTGACAGTCATCCCTGTATGGTTTGTATAAGTTACAATGTAGGTCTCGATATTCCATGTTAATAGACCTTGTGACAGTCATCCCTGTATGGTTTGTATAAGTGACAATGTAGGTCTCGATATTCCATGTTAATAGACCTTGTGACAGTCATCCCTGTCAGGTTTGTATAAGTGACAATGTAGGTCTCGATATTCCGTGTTAATAGACCTTGTGACAGTGATCCCTGTCAGGTTTGTATAAGTTACAATGTAGGTCTCGGTGTTCCATGTTAATAGACCTTGTGACAGTCATCCCTGTCAGGTTTGTATAAGTTTCAATGTAGGTCTCGATATTCCATGTTAATAGACCTTGTGACAGTCATCCCTGTATGGTTTGTAATAAGTGACAATGTAGGTCTCGATATTCCATGTTAATAGACCTTGTGACAGTCATCCCTGTCAGGTTTGTATAAGTGACAATGTAGGTCTCGATATTCCATGTTAATAGACCTTGTGACAGTCATCCCTGTCAGGTTTGTATAAGTTACAATGTAGGTCTCGGTATTCGATGTTAATAGACCTTGTGACAGTCATCCCTGTATGGTTTGTATAAGTGACAATGTAGGTCTCGATATTCCATGTTAATAGACCTTGTGACAGTCATCCCTGTATGGTTTGTATAAGTGACAATGTAGGTCTCGATATTCCATGTTAATAGACCTTGTGACAGTCATCCCTGTCAGGTTTGTATAAGTTACCATGTAGGTCTCGGTATTCGATGTTAATAGACCTTGTGACAGTCATCCCTGTATGGTTTGTATAAGTGACAATGTAGGTCTCGATATTCCATGTTAATAGACCTTGTGACAGTCATCCCTGTCAGGTTTGTATAAGTGACAATGTAGGTCTCGATATTCCATGTTAATAGACCTTGTGACAGTCATCCCTGTATGGTTTGTATAAGTTACAATGTAGTTCTCGATATTCCGTGTTAATAGACCTTGTTACAGTCATCCCTGTCAGGTTTGTATAAGTGACAATGTAGGTCTCGGTATTCCATGTTAATAGACCTTGTGACAGTCATCCCTGTCAGGTTTGTATAAGTTACAATGTAGTTCTCGATATTCCGTGTTAATAGACCTTGTGACAGTCATCCCTGTATGGTTTGTATAAGTGACAATGTAGGTCTCGGTATTCCATGTTAATAGACCTTGTGACAGTCATCCCTGTATGGTTTGTATAAGTGACAATGTAGGTCTCGATATTCCATGTTAATAGACCTTGTGACAGTCATCCCTGTCAGGTTTGTATAAGTGACAATGTAGGTCTCGATATTCCATGTTAATAGACCTTGTGAAAGTGATCCCTGTCAGGTTTGTATAAGTTACAATGTAGGTCTCGATATTCCATGTTAATAGACCGTGTGACACTCATCTCTGTCAGGTTTGTATAAGTGACAATGTAGGTCTCGGTATTCCATGTTAATAGACCTTGTGACAGTCATCCCTGTCAGGTTTGTATAAGTGACAATGTAGGTCTCGATATTCCATGTTAATAGACCGTGTGACACTCATCCCTGTCAGGTTTGTATAAGTGACAATGTAGGTCTCGGTATTCGATGTTAATATACCTTGTGACAGTCATCCCTGTATGGTTTGTATAAGTTACAATGTAGGTCTCGATATTCCATGTTAATAGACCTTGTGACAGTCATCCCTGTATGGTTTGTATAAGTGACAATGTAGGTCTCGATATTCCATGTTAATAGACAGTGTGACAGTCATCCCTGTCAGGTTTGTATAAGTGACAATGTAGGTCTCGATATTCCATGTTAATAGACCTTGTGACAGTCATCCCTGTCAGGTTTGTATAAGTGACAATGTAGGTCTCGATATTCCGTGTTAATAGACCTTGTTACAGTCATCCCTGTCAGGTTTGTATAAGTGACAATGTAGGTCTCGGTATTCCATGTTAATAGACCTTGTGACAGTCATCCCTGTCAGGTTTGTATAAGTGACAATGTAGTTCTCAATATTCCATGTTAATAGACCTTGTGACAGTCATCCCTGTCAGGTTTGTATAAGTGACCATGTAGGTCTCGATATTCCATGTTAATAGACCTTGTGACAGTCATCCCTCTATGGTTTGTATAAGTGACAATGTAGGTCTCGATATTCCATGTTAATAGACCTTGTGACAGTCATCCCTGTATGGTTTGTATAAGTTACAATGTAGGTCTCGATATTCCATGTTAATAGACCTTGTGACAGTCATCCCTGTATGGTTTGTATAAGTGACAATGTCGGTCTCGATATTCCATGTTAATAGACCTTGTGACAGTCATCCCTGTCAGGTTTGTATAAGTGACAATGTAGGTCTCGATATTCCGTGTTAATAGACCTTGTGACAGTGATCCCTGTCAGGTTTGTATAAGTTACAATGTAGGTCTCGGTGTTCCATGTTAATAGACCTTGTGACAGTCATCCCTGTCAGGTTTGTATAAGTTTCAATGTAGGTCTCGATATTCCATGTTAATAGACCTTGTGACAGTCATCCCTGTATGGTTTGTAATAAGTGACAATGTAGGTCTCGATATTCCATGTTAATAGACCTTGTGACAGTCATCCCTGTCAGGTTTGTATAAGTGACAATGTAGGTCTCGATATTCCATGTTAATAGACCTTGTGACAGTCATCCCTGTCAGGTTTGTATAAGTTACAATGTAGGTCTCGGTATTCGATGTTAATAGACCTTGTGACAGTCATCCCTGTATGGTTTGTATAAGTGACAATGTAGGTCTCGATATTCCATGTTAATAGACCTTGTGACAGTCATCCCTGTATGGTTTGTATAAGTGACAATGTAGGTCTCGATATTCCATGTTAATAGACCTTGTGACAGTCATCCCTGTCAGGTTTGTATAAGTTACCATGTAGGTCTCGGTATTCGATGTTAATAGACCTTGTGACAGTCATCCCTGTATGGTTTGTATAAGTGACAATGTAGGTCTCGATATTCCATGTTAATAGACCTTGTGACAGTCATCCCTGTCAGGTTTGTATAAGTGACAATGTAGGTCTCGATATTCCATGTTAATAGACCTTGTGACAGTCATCCCTGTATGGTTTGTATAAGTTACAATGTAGTTCTCGATATTCCGTGTTAATAGACCTTGTTACAGTCATCCCTGTCAGGTTTGTATAAGTGACAATGTAGGTCTCGGTATTCCATGTTAATAGACCTTGTGACAGTCATCCCTGTCAGGTTTGTATAAGTTACAATGTAGTTCTCGATATTCCGTGTTAATAGACCTTGTGACAGTCATCCCTGTATGGTTTGTATAAGTGACAATGTAGGTCTCGGTATTCCATGTTAATAGACCTTGTGACAGTCATCCCTGTATGGTTTGTATAAGTGACAATGTAGGTCTCGATATTCCATGTTAATAGACCTTGTGACAGTCATCCCTGTCAGGTTTGTATAAGTGACAATGTAGGTCTCGATATTCCATGTTAATAGACCTTGTGAAAGTGATCCCTGTCAGGTTTGTATAAGTTACAATGTAGGTCTCGATATTCCATGTTAATAGACCGTGTGACACTCATCTCTGTCAGGTTTGTATAAGTGACAATGTAGGTCTCGGTATTCCATGTTAATAGACCTTGTGACAGTCATCCCTGTCAGGTTTGTATAAGTGACAATGTAGGTCTCGATATTCCATGTTAATAGACCGTGTGACACTCATCCCTGTCAGGTTTGTATAAGTGACAATGTAGGTCTCGGTATTCGATGTTAATAGACCTTGTGACAGTCATCCCTGTATGGTTTGTATAAGTTACAATGTAGGTCTCGATATTCCATGTTAATAGACCTTGTGACAGTCATCCCTGTCAGGTTTGTATAAGTTACAATGTAGGTCTCGATATTCCATGTTAATAGACCTTGTGACAGTCATCCCTGTCAGGTTTGTATAAGTGACAATGTAGTTCTCGATATTCCGTGTTAATAGACCTTGTGACAGTCATCCCTGTCAGGTTTGTATAAGTGACAATGTAGGTCTCGGTATTCCATGTTAATAGACCTTGTGACAGTCATCCCTGTATGGTTTGTATAAGTGACAATGTAGGTCTCGATATTCCATGTTAATAGACCTTGTGACAGTCATCCCTGTATGGTTTGTATAAGTTACAATGTAGGTCTCGATATTCCATGTTAATAGACCTTGTGACAGTCATCCCTGTCAGGTTTGTATAAGTTACAATGTAGGTCTCGATATTCCATGTTAATAGACCTTGTGACAGTCATCCCTGTCAGGTTTGTATAAGTGACAATGTAGTTCTCGATATTCCGTGTTAATAGACCTTGTGACAGTCATCCCTGTCAGGTTTGTATAAGTGACAATGTAGGTCTCGGTATTCCATGTTAATAGACCTTGTGACAGTCATCCCTGTATGGTTTGTATAAGTTACAATGTAGGTCTCGATATTCCATGTTAATAGACCTTGTGACAGTCATCCCTGTCAGGTTTGTATAAGTTACAATGTAGGTCTCGATATTCCATGTTAATAGACCTTGTGACAGTCATCCCTGTCAGGTTTGTATAAGTGACAATGTAGTTCTCGATATTCCGTGTTAATAGACCTTGTGACAGTCATCCCTGTCAGGTTTGTATAAGTGACAATGTAGGTCTCGGTATTCCATGTTAATAGACCTTGTGACAGTCATCCCTGTATGGTTTGTATAAGTTACAATGTAGGTCTCGGTATTCCATGTTAATAGACCTTGTGACAGTCATCCCTGTCAGGTTTGTATAAGTGACAATGTAGTTCTCGATATTCCGTGTCAATAGACCTTGTGACAGTTATCCCTGTCAGGTTTGTATAAGTGACAATGTAGGTCTCGGTATTCCATGTTAATAGACCTTGTGACAGTCATCCCTGTATGGTTTGTATAAGTTACAATGTAGGTCTCGGTATTCGATGTTAATAGACCTTGTGACAGTCATCCCTGTATGGTTTGTATAAGTTGCAATGTAGGTCTCGATATTCCATGTTAATAGACCTTGTGACAGTCATCCCTGTCAGGTTTGTATAAGTGACAATGTAGTTCTCGATATTCCGTGTTAATAGACCTTGTGACAGTCATCCCTGTCAGGTTTGTAAAAGTGACAATGTAGGTCTCGGTATTCCATGTTAATAGACCTTGTGACAGTCATCCCTGTATGGTTTGTATAAGTTACAATGTAGGTCTCGGTATTCGATGTTAATAGACCTTGTGACAGTCATCCCTGTATGGTTTGTATAAGTTACAATGTAGGTCTCGATATTCCATGTTAATAGACCTTGTGACAGTCATCCCTGTCAGGTTTGTATAAGTTACAATGTAGGTCTCGATATTCCATGTTAATAGACCTTGTGACAGTCATCCCTGTCAGGTTTGTATAAGTGACAATGTAGTTCTCGATATTCCGTGTTAATAGACCTTGTGACAGTCATCCCTGTCAGGTTTGTATAAGTGACAATGTAGGTCTCGATATTCCATGTTAATAGACCTTGTGACAGTCATCCCTGTATGGTTTGTATAAGTTACAATGTAGGTCTCGGTATTCCATGTTAATAGACCTTGTGACAGTCATCCCTGTCAGGTTTGTATAAGTGACAATGTAGGTCTCGATATTCCATGTTAATAGACCTTGTGACAGTCATCCCTGTCAGGTTTGTATAAGTTACAATGTAGGTCTCGATATTCCATGTTAATAGACCTTGTTACAGTCATCCCTGTCAGGTTTGTATAAGTTACAATGTAGGTCTCGATATTCCATGTTAATAGACCGTGTTACAGTCATCCCTGTCAGGTTTGTATAAGTTACAATGTAGGTCTCGATATTCCATGTTAATAGACCTTGTGACAGTCATCCCTGTCAGGTTTGTATAAGTGACAATGTAGGTCTCGATATTCCATGTTAATAGACCTTGTGACAGTCATCCCTGTCAGGTTTGTATAAGTGACAATGTAGGTCTCGGTATTCCGTGTTAATAGACCGTGTTACAGTCATCCCTGTCAGGTTTGTATAAGTGACAATGTAGTTCTCGATATTCCATGTTAATAGACCTTGTGACAGTCATCCCTGTCAGGTTTGTATAAGTGACAATGTAGTTCTCGATATTCCGTGTTAATAGACCTTGTTACAGTCATCCCTGTCAGGTTTGTATAAGTGACAATGTAGTTCTCGATATTCCGTGTTAATAGACCTTGTTACAGTCATCCCGGTCAGGTTTGTATAAGTTACAATGTAGGTCTCGGTATTCCATGTTAATAGACCTTGTGACAGTCATCCCTGTCAGGTTTGTATAAGTTACAATGTAGGTCTCGGTATTCGATGTTAATAGACCTTGTGACAGTCATCCCTGTATGGTTTGTATAAGTGACAATGTAGGTCTCGATATTCCATGTTAATAGACAGTGTGACAGTCATCCCTGTCAGGTTTGTATAAGTGACAATGTAGGTCTCGATATTCCATGTTAATAGACCTTGTGACAGTCATCCCTGTCAGGTTTGTATAAGTGACAATGTAGGTCTCGATATTCCGTGTTAATAGACCTTGTTACAGTCATCCCTGTCAGGTTTGTATAAGTGACAATGTAGGTCTCGGTATTCCATGTTAATAGACCTTGTGACAGTCATCCCTGTCAGGTTTGTATAAGTGACAATATAGTTCTCAATATTCCATGTTAATAGACCTTGTGACAGTCATCCCTGTCAGGTTTGTATAAGTGACCATGTAGGTCTCGATATTCCATGTTAATAGACCTTGTGACAGTCATCCCTCTATGGTTTGTATAAGTGACAATGTAGGTCTCGATATTCCATGTTAATAGACCTTGTGACAGTCATCCCTGTATGGTTTGTATAAGTTACAATGTAGGTCTCGATATTCCATGTTAATAGACCTTGTGACAGTGATCCCTGTCAGGTTTGTATAAGTGACAATGTAGGTCTCGATATTCCGTGTTAATAGACCTTGTGACAGTGATCCCTGTCAGGTTTGTATAAGATACAATGTAGGTCTCGGTGTTCCATGTTAATAGACCTTGTGACAGTCATCCCTGTCAGGTTTGTATAAGTTTCAATGTAGGTCTCGATATTCCATGTTAATAGACCTTGTGACAGTCATCCCTGTATGGTTTGTAATAAGTGACAATGTAGGTCTCGATATTCCATGTTAATAGACCTTGTGACAGTCATCCCTGTCAGGTTTGTATAAGTGACAACGTAGGTCTCGATATTCCATGTTAATAGACCTTGTGACAGTCATCCCTGTCAGGTTTGTATAAGTTACAATGTAGGTCTCGGTATTCGATGTTAATAGACCTTGTGACAGTCATCCCTGTATGGTTTGTATAAGTGACAATGTAGGTCTCGATATTCCATGTTAATAGACCTTGTGACAGTCATCCCTGTATGGTTTGTATAAGTGACAATGTAGGTCTCGATATTCCATGTTAAAAGACCTTGTGACAGTCATCCCTGTCAGGTTTGTATAAGTTACCATGTAGGTCTCGGTATTCGATGTTAATAGACCTTGTGACAGTCATCCCTGTATGGTTTGTATAAGTGACAATGTAGGTCTCGATATTCCATGTTAATAGACCTTGTGACAGTCATCCCTGTCAGGTTTGTATAAGTGACAATGTAGGTCTCGATATTCCATGTTAATAGACCTTGTGACAGTCATCCCTGTATGGTTTGTATAAGTTACAATGTAGTTCTCGATATTCCGTGTTAATAGACCTTGTTACAGTCATCCCTGTCAGGTTTGTATAAGTGACAATGTAGGTCTCGGTATTCCATGTTAATAGACCTTGTGACAGTCATCCCTGTCAGGTTTGTATAAGTTACAATGTAGTTCTCGATATTCCGTGTTAATAGACCTTGTGACAGTCATCCCTGTATGGTTTGTATAAGTGAAAATGTAGGTCTCGGTATTCCATGTTAATAGACCTTGTGACAGTCATCCCTGTATGGTTTGTATAAGTGACAATGTAGGTCTCGATATTCCATGTTAATAGACCTTGTGACAGTCATCCCTGTCAGGTTTGTATAAGTGACAATGTAGGTCTCGATATTCCATGTTAATAGACCTTGTGAAAGTGATCCCTGTCAGGTTTGTATAAGTTACAATGTAGGTCTCGATATTCCATGTTAATAGACCGTGTGACACTCATCTCTGTCAGGTTTGTATAAGTGACAATGTAGGTCTCGGTATTCCATGTTAATAGACCTTGTTACAGTCATCCCTGTCAGGTTTGTATAAGTGACAATGTAGGTCTCGATATTCCATGTTAATAGACCGTTTGACACTCATCCCTGTCAGGTTTGTATAAGTGACAATGTAGGTCTCGGTATTCGATGTTAATAGACCTTGTGACAGTCATCCCTGTATGGTTTGTATAAGTTACAATGTAGGTCTCGATATTCCATGTTAATAGACCTTGTGACAGTCATCCCTGTCAGGTTTGTATAAGTTACAATGTAGGTCTCGATATTCCATGTTAATAGACCTTGTGACAGTCATCCCTGTCAGGTTTGTATAAGTGACAATGTAGTTCTCGATATTCCATGTTAATAGACCTTGTGACAGTCATCCCTGTCAGGTTTGTATAAGTGACAATGTAGGTCTCGGTATTCCATGTTAATAGACCTTGTGACAGTCATCCCTGTATGGTTTGTATAAGTGACAATGTAGGTCTCGATATTCCATGTTAATAGACCTTGTGACAGTCATCCCTGTATGGTTTGTATAAGTTACAATGTAGGTCTCGATATTCCATGTTAATAGACCTTGTGACAGTCATCCCTGTCAGGTTTGTATAAGTTACAATGTAGGTCTCGATATTCCATGTTAATAGACCTTGTGACAGTCATCCCTGTCAGGTTTGTATAAGTGACAATGTAGTTCTCGATATTCCGTGTTAATAGACCTTGTGACAGTCATCCCTGTCAGGTTTGTATAAGTGACAATGTAGGTCTCGGTATTCCATGTTAATAGACCTTGTGACAGTCATCCCTGTATGGTTTGTATAAGTTACAATGTAGGTCTCGATATTCCATGTTAATAGACCTTGTGACAGTCATCCCTGTCAGGTTTGTATAAGTGACAATGTAGGTCTCGATATTCCATGTTAATAGACCTTGTGACAGTCATCCCTGTCAGGTTTGTATAAGTGACAATGTAGTTCTCGATATTCCGTGTTAATAGACCTTGTGACAGTCATCCCTGTCAGGTTTGTATAAGTGACAATGTAGGTCTCGGTATTCCATGTTAATAGACCTTGTGACAGTCATCCCTGTATGGTTTGTATAAGTTACAATGTAGGTCTCGGTATTCCATGTTAATAGACCTTGTGACAGTCATCCCTGTCAGGTTTGTATAAGTGACAATGTAGTTCTCGATATTCCGTGTTAATAGACCTTGTGACAGTCATCCCTGTCAGGTTTGTATAAGTGACAATGTAGGTCTCGGTATTCCATGTTAATAGACCTTGTGACAGTCATCCCTGTATGGTTTGTATAAGTTACAATGTAGGTCTCGGTATTCGATGTTAATAGACCTTGTGACAGTCATCCCTGTATGGTTTGTATAAGTTACAATGTAGGTCTCGATATTCCATGTTAATAGACCTTGTGACAGTCATCCCTGTCAGGTTTGTATAAGTGACAATGTAGTTCTCGATATTCCGTGTTAATAGACCTTGTGACAGTCATCCCTGTCAGGTTTGTATAAGTGACAATGTAGGTCTCGGTATTCCATGTTAATAGACCTTGTGACAGTCATCCCTGTATGGTTTGTATAAGTTACAATGTAGGTCTCGGTATTCGATGTTAATAGACCTTGTGACAGTCATCCCTGTATGGTTTGTATAAGTTACAATGTAGGTCTCGATATTCCATGTTAATAGACCTTGTGACAGTCATCCCTGTCAGGTTTGTATAAGTTACAATGTAGGTCTCGATATTCCATGTTAATAGACCTTGTGACAGTCATCCCTGTCAGGTTTGTATAAGTGACAATGTAGTTCTCGATATTCCGTGTTAATAGACCTTGTGACAGTCATCCCTGTCAGGTTTGTATAAGTGACAATGTAGGTCTCGGTATTCCATGTTAATAGACCTTGTGACAGTCATCCCTGTATGGTTTGTATAAGTTACAATGTAGGTCTCGGTATTCCATGTTAATAGACCTTGTGACAGTCATCCCTGTCAGGTTTGTATAAGTGACAATGTAGGTCTCGATATTCCATGTTAATAGACCTTGTGACAGTCATCCCTGTCAGGTTTGTATAAGTTACAATGTAGGTCTCGGTAGTCCATGTTAATAGATCGTGTTACAGTCATCCCTGTCAGGTTTGTATAAGTGACAATGTAGGTCTCGATATTCCATGTTAATAGACCGTGTTACAGTGATCCCTGTCAGGTTTGTATAAGTGACAATGTAGTTCTCGATATTCCATGTTAATAGACCTTGTTACAGTGATCCCTGTCAGGTTTGTATAAGTGACAATGTAGGTCTCGATATTCCATGTTAATAGACCTTGTGACAGTGATCCCTGTCAGGTTTGTATAAGTGACAATGAAGGTCTCGATATTCCGTGTTAATAGACCGTGTTACAGTCATCCCTGTCAGGTTTGTATAAGTGACAATGTAGGTCTCGATATTCCATGTTAATAGACCTTGTGACAGTCATCCCTGTCAGGTTTGTATAAGTTACAATGTAGGTCTCGATATTCCATGTTAATAGACCTTGTGACAGTCATCCCTGTCAGGTTTGTATAAGTGACAATGTAGTTCTCGATATTCCGTGTTAATAGACCTTGTGACAGTCATCCCTGTCAGGTTTGTATAAGTTACAATGTAGGTCTCGGTAGTCCATGTTAATAGACCTTGTGACAGTCATCCCTGTCAGGTTTGTATAAGTTACAATGTAGGTCTCGGTAT
Source organism: Gibbula magus (assembly GCA_936450465.1). Taxonomy (NCBI): domain Eukaryota; kingdom Metazoa; phylum Mollusca; class Gastropoda; order Trochida; family Trochidae; genus Gibbula; species Gibbula magus. The sequence goes on from OW388300.1 coordinate 26,450,980, forward strand.
TCCATGTTAATAGACCTTGTGACAGTTATCCCTGTCAGGTTTGTATAAGTGACAATGTAGTTCTCGATATTCCATGTTAATAGACCGTGTTACAGTGATCCCTGTCAGGTTTGTATAAGTTACAATGTAGGTCTCGGTAGTCCATGTTAATAGACCTTGTGACAGTCATCCCTGTCAGGTTTGTATAAGTTACAATGTAGGTCTCGGTAGTCCATGTTAATAGACCGTGTTACAGTGATCCCTGTCAGGTTTGTATAAGTTACAATGTAGGTCTCGGTAGTCCATGTTAATAGACCTTGTGACAGTCATCCCTGTCAGGTTTGTATAAGTTACAATGTAGGTCTCGATATTCCATGTTAATAGACCTTGTGACAGTCATCCCTGTCAGGTTTGTATAAGTGACAATGTAGGTATCGGTTTTCGATGTTAATAGACCTTGTGACAGTCATCCCTGTCAGGTTTGTATAAGTGACAATGAAGGTCTCGATATTCCATGTTAATAGACCGTGTTACAGTCATCCCTGTCAGGTTTGTATAAGTTACAATGTAGGTCTCGATATTCCATGTTAATAGACCTTGTGACAGTCATCCCTGTCAGGTTTGTATAAGTTACAATGTAGGTCTCGATATTCCATGTTAATAGACCTTGTGACAGTCATCCCTGTCAGGTTTGTATAAGTGACAATGTAGTTCTCGATATTCCGTGTTAATAGACCTTGTGACAGTCATCCCTGTCAGGTTTGTATAAGTTACAATGTAGGTCTCGGTAGTCCATGTTAATAGACCTTGTGACAGTCATCCCTGTCAGGTTTGTATAAGTTACAATGTAGGTCTCGGTATTCCATTTTAATAGACCTTGTGACAGTTATCCCTGTCAGGTTTGTATAAGTGACAATGTAGTTCTCGATATTCCATGTTAATAGACCGTGTTACAGTGATCCCTGTCAGGTTTGTATAAGTTACAATGTAGGTCTCGGTAGTCCATGTTAATAGACCTTGTGACAGTCATCCCTGTCAGGTTTGTATAAGTTACAATGTAGGTCTCGGTAGTCCATGTTAATAGACCGTGTTACAGTGATCCCTGTCAGGTTTGTATAAGTTACAATGTAGGTCTCGGTAGTCCATGTTAATAGACCTTGTGACAGTCATCCCTGTCAGGTTTGTATAAGTTACAATGTAGGTCTCGATATTCCATGTTAATAGACCTTGTGACAGTCATCCCTGTCAGGTTTGTATAAGTGACAATGTAGGTATCGGTATTCGATGTTAATAGACCTTGTGACAGTCATCCCTGTCAGGTTTGTATAAGTTACAATGTAGGTCTCGGTAGTCCATGTTAATAGACCTTGTGACAGTCATCCCTGTCAGGTTTGTATAAGTGACAATGTAGGTCTCGATATTCCATGTTAATAGACCTTGTTACAGTCATCCCTGTCAGGTTTGTATAAGTTACAATGTAGGTCTCGGTAGTCCATGTTAATAGACCGTCTGACAGTCATCCCTGTCAGGTTTGTATAAGTTACAATGTAGGTCTCGGTATTCGATGTTAATAGACCTTGTGACAGTCATCCCTGTATGGTTTGTATAAGTGACAATGTAGGTCTCGATATTCCATGTTAATAGACCGTGTGACAGTCATCCCTGTCAGGTTTGTATAAGTGACAATGTAGTTCTCGATATTCCGTGTTAATAGACCTTGTTACAGTCATCCCTGTCAGGTTTGTATAAGTTACAATGTAGGTCTCGGTAGTCCATGTTAATAGACCTTGTGACAGTCATCCCTGTCAGGTTTGTATAAGTTACAATGTAGGTCTCGGTAGTCCATGTTAATAGACCGTGTTACAGTGATCCCTGTCAGGTTTGTATAAGTTACAATGTAGGTCTCGGTAGTCCATGTTAATAGACCTTGTGACAGTCATCCCTGTCAGGTTTGTATAAGTTACAATGTAGGTCTCGATATTCCATGTTAATAGACCTTGTGACAGTCATCCCTGTCAGGTTTGTATAAGTGACAATGTAGGTATCGGTATTCGATGTTAATAGACCTTGTGACAGTCATCCCTGTCAGGTTTGTATAAGTGACAATGAAGGTCTCGATATTCCATGTTAATAGACCGTGTTACAGTCATCCCTGTCAGGTTTGTATAAGTTACAATGTAGGTCTCGATATTCCATGTTAATAGACCTTGTGACAGTCATCCCTGTCAGGTTTGTATAAGTGACAATGAAGGTCTCGATATTCCGTGTTAATAGACCGTGTTACAGTCATCCCTGTCAGGTTTGTATAAGTGACAATGTAGGTCTCGATATTCCATGTTAATAGACCTTGTGACAGTCATCCCTGTCAGGTTTGTATAAGTTACAATGTAGGTCTCGATATTCCATGTTAATAGACCTTGTGACAGTCATCCCTGTCAGGTTTGTATAAGTGACAATGTAGTTCTCGATATTCCGTGTTAATAGACCTTGTGACAGTCATCCCTGTCAGGTTTGTATAAGTTACAATGTAGGTCTCGATATTCCATGTTAATAGACCGTGTTACAGTGATCCCTGTCAGGTTTGTATAAGTTACAATGTAGGTCTCGGTAGTCCATGTTAATAGACCTTGTGACAGTCATCCCTGTCAGGTTTGTATAAGTTACAATGTAGGTCTCGATATTCCATGTTAATAGACCTTGTGACAGTCATCCCTGTCAGGTTTGTATAAGTGACAATGTAGGTATCGGTATTCGATGTTAATAGACCTTGTGACAGTCATCCCTGTCAGGTTTGTATAAGTTACAATGTAGGTCTCGGTAGTCCATGTTAATAGACCTTGTGACAGTCATCCCTGTCAGGTTTGTATAAGTGACAATGTAGGTCTCGATATTCCATGTTAATAGACCTTGTTACAGTCATCCCTGTCAGGTTTGTATAAGTTACAATGTAGGTCTCGGTAGTCCATGTTAATAGACCTTCTGACAGTCATCCCTGTCAGGTTTGTATAAGTTACAATGTAGGTCTCGGTATTCGATGTTAATAGAACTTGTGACAGTCATCCCTGTATGGTTTGTATAAGTGACAATGTAGGTCTCGATATTCCATGTTAATAGACCGTGTGACAGTCATCCCTGTCAGGTTTGTATAAGTGACAATGTAGTTCTCGATATTCCGTGTTAATAGACCTTGTTACAGTCATCCCTGTCAGGTTTGTATAAGTTACAATGTAGGTCTCGGTAGTCCATGTTAATAGACCTTGTGACAGTCATCCCTGTCAGGTTTGTATAAGTTACAATGTAGGTCTCGGTATTCGATGTTAATAGACCTTGTGACAGTCATCCCTCTATGGTTTGTATAAGTGACAATGTAGGTCTCGATATTCCATGTTAATAGACCGTGTGACAGTCATCCCTGTCAGGTTTGTATAAGTGACAATGTAGGTCTCGATATTCCATGTTAATAGACCTTGTGACAGTCATCCCTGTCAGGTTTGTATAAGTGACAATGTAGGTCTCGATATTCCGTGTTAATAGACCTTGTTACAGTCATCCCTGTCAGGTTCGTATAAGTTACAATGTAGGTCTCGGTATTCCATGTTAATAGACCTTGTGACAGTCATCCCTGTCAGGTTTGTATAAGTGACAATGTAGTTCTCAATATTCCATGTTAATAGACCTTGTGACAGTCATCCCTGTCAGGTTTGTATAAGTTACCATGTAGGTCTCGATATTCCATGTTAATAGACCTTGTGACAGTCATCCCTGTCAGGTTTGTATAAGTTACCATGTAGGTCTCGATATTCCATGTTAATAGACCTTGTGACAGTCATCCCTGTATGGTTTGTATAAGTGACAATGTAGGTCTCGATATTCCATGTTAATAGACCTTGTGACAGTCATCCCTGTCAGGTTTGTATAAGTTACAATGTAGGTCTCGATATTCCATGTTAATAGACCTTGTGACAGTCATCCCTGTATGGTTTGTATAAGTGACAATGTAGGTCTCGATATTCCATGTTAATAGACCTTGTGACAGTCATCCCTGTCAGGTTTGTATAAGTGACAATGTAGGTCTCGATATTCCGTGTTAATAGACCTTGTGACAGTGATCCCTGTCAGGTTTGTATAAGTTACAATGTAGGTCTCGGTATTCCATGTTAATAGACCTTGTGACAGTCATCCCTGTCAGGTTTGTATAAGTTTCAATGTAGGTCTCGATATTCCATGTTAATAAACCTTGTGACAGTAATCCCTGTATGGTTTGTAATAAGTGACAATGTAGGTCTCGATATTCCATGTTAATAGACCTTGTGACAGTCATCCCTGTCAGGTTTGTATAAGTGACAATGTAGGTCTCGATATTCCATGTTAATAGACCTTGTGACAGTCATCCCTGTCAGGTTTGTATAAGTGACAATGTAGTTCTCGATATTCCGTGTTAATAGACCTTGTTACAGTCATCCCTGTCAGGTTTGTATAAGTTACAATGTAGGTCTCGGTATTCCATGTTAATAGACCTTGTGACAGTCATCCCTGTCAGGTTTGTATAAGTGACAATGTAGTTCTCAATATTCCATGTTAATAGACCTTGTGACAGTCATCCCTGTCAGGTTTGTATAAGTTACCATGTAGGTCTCGATATTCCATGTTAATAGACCTTGTGACAGTCACCCCTGTCAGGTTTGTATAAGTTACCATGTAGGTCTCGATATTCCATGTTAATAGACCTTGTGACAGTCATCCCTGTCAGGTTTGTATAAGTGACAATGTAGGTCTCGATATTCCATGTTAATAGACCTTGTGACAGTCATCCCTGTCAGGTTTGTATAAGTTACAATGTAGGTCTCGGTATTCCATGTTAATAGACCTTGTGACAGTCATCCCTGTCAGGTTTGTATAAGTGACAATGTAGGTCTCGGTATTCCATGTTAATAGACCTTGTGACAGTCATCCCTGTCAGGTTTGTATAAGTTACAATGTAGGTCTCGATATTCCATGTTAATAGACCTTGTGACAGTCATCCCTGTCAGGTTTGTATAAGTTACCATGTAGGTCTCGATATTCCATGTTAATAGACCTTGTGACATTCATCCCTGTATGGTTTGTATAAGTGACAATGTAGGTCTCGATATTCCATGTTAATAGACCTTGTGACAGTCATCCCTGTCAGGTTTGTATAAGTTACAATGTAGGTCTCGATATTCCATGTTAATAGACCTTGTGACAGTCATCCCTGTATGGTTTGTATAAGTGACAATGTAGGTCTCGATATTCCATGTTAATAGACCTTGTGACAGTCATCCCTGTCAGGTTTGTATAAGTTACCATGTAGGTCTCGATATTCCATGTTAATAGACCGTGTGACATTCATCCCTGTATGGTTTGTATAAGTGACAATGTAGGTCTCGATATTCCATGTTAATAGACCTTGTGACAGTCATCCCTGTCAGGTTTGTATAAGTTACAATGTAGGTCTCGATATTCCATGTTAATAGACCTTGTGACAGTCATCCCTGTATGGTTTGTATAAGTGACAATGTAGTTCTCGATATTCCGTGTTAATAGACCTTGTTACAGTCATCCCTGTCAGGTTTGTATAAGTTACAATGTAGGTCTCGGTATTCCATGTTAATAGACCTTGTGACAGTCATCCCTGTCAGGTTTGTATAAGTGACAATGTAGTTCTCAATATTCCATGTTAATAGACCTTGTGACAGTCATCCCTGTCAGGTTTGTATAAGTTACCATGTAGGTCTCGATATTCCATGTTAATAGACCTTGTGACAGTCATCCCTGTCAGGTTTGTATAAGTTACCATGTAGATCTCGATATTCCATGTTAATAGACCTTGTGACAGTCATCCCTGTCAGGTTTGTATAAGTGACAATGTAGGTCTCGATATTCCATGTTAATAGACCTTGTGACAGTCATCCCTGTCAGGTTTGTATAAGTGACAATGTAGGTCTCGGTATTCCATGTTAATAGACCTTGTGACAGTCATCCCTGTCAGGTTTGTATAAGTGACAATGTAGGTCTCGGTATTCCATGTTAATAGACCTTGTGACAGTCATCCCTGTCAGGTTTGTATAAGTTACAATGTAGGTCTCGATATTCCATGTTAATAGACCTTGTGACAGTCATCCCTGTCAGGTTTGTATAAGTTACCATGTAGGTCTCGATATTCCATGTTAATAGACCTTGTGACATTCATCCCTGTATGGTTTGTATAAGTGACAATGTAGGTCTCGACATTCCATGTTAATAGACCTTGTGACAGTCATCCCTGTCAGGTTTGTATAAGTTACAATGTAGGTCTCGATATTCCATGTTAATAGACCTTGTGACAGTCATCCCTGTATGGTTTGTATAAGTGACAATGTAGGTCTCGATATTCCATGTTAATAGACCTTGTGACAGTCATCCCTGTCAGGTTTGTATAAGTTACCATGTAGGTCTCGATATTCCATGTTAATAGACCTTGTGACATTCATCCCTGTATGGTTTGTATAAGTGACAATGTAGGTCTCGATATTCCATGTTAATAGACCTTGTGACAGTCATCCCTGTCAGGTTTGTATAAGTTACAATGTAGGTCTCGATATTCCATGTTAATAGACCTTGTGACAGTCATCCCTGTATGGTTTGTATAAGTGACAATGTAGTTCTCGATATTCCGTGTTAATAGACCTTGTTACAGTCATCCCTGTCAGGTTTGTATAAGTTACAATGTAGGTCTCGGTATTCCATGTTAATAGACCTTGTGACAGTCATCCCTGTCAGGTTTGTATAAGTGACAATGTAGTTCTCAATATTCCATGTTAATAGACCTTGTGACAGTCATCCCTGTCAGGTTTGTATAAGTTACCATGTAGGTCTCGATATTCCATGTTAATAGTCCTTGTGACAGTCATCCCTGTCAGGTTTGTATAAGTTACCATGTAGATCTCGATATTCCATGTTAATAGACCTTGTGACAGTCATCCCTGTCAGGTTTGTATAAGTTACCATGTAGGTCTCGATATTCCATGTTAATAGACCTTGTGACAGTCATCCCTGTCAGGTTTGTATAAGTGACAATGTAGGTCTCGGTATTCCATGTTAATAGACCTTGTGACAGTCATCCCTGTCAGGTTTGTATAAGTGACAATGTAGGTCTCGATATTCCATGTTAATAGACCTTGTGACAGTCATCCCTGTCAGGTTTGTATAAGTTACCATGTAGGTCTCGATATTCCATGTTAATAGACCTTGTGACATTCATCCCTGTATGGTTTGCATAAGTGACAATGTAGGTCTCGATATTCCATGTTAATAGACCTTGTGACAGTCATCCCTGTCAGGTTTGTATAAGTTACAATGTAGGTCTCGATATTCCATGTTAATAGACCTTGTGACAGTCATCCCTGTATGGTTTGTATAAGTGACAATGTAGGTCTCGATATTCCATGTTAATAGACCTTGTGACAGTCATCCCTGTCAGGTTTGTATAAGTTACCATGTAGGTCTCGATATTCCATGTTAATAGACCTTGTGACATTCATCCCTGTATGGTTTGTATAAGTGACAATGTAGGTCTCGATATTCCATGTTAATAGACCTTGTGACAGTGATCCCTGTCAGGTTTGTATAAGTTACAATGTAGGTCTCGATATTCCATGTTAATAGACCTTGTGACAGTCATCCCTGTATGGTTTGTATAAGTGACAATGTATGTCTCGATATTCCATGTTAATAGACCTTGTGACAGTCATCCCTGTCAGGTTTGTATAAGTTACCATGTAGGTCTCGATATTCCATGTTAATAGACCTTGTGACATTCATCCCTGTATGGTTTGTATAAGTGACAATGTAGGTCTCGATATTCCATGTTAATAGACCTTGTGACAGTCATCCCTGTCAGGTTTGTATAAGTTACAATGTAGGTCTCGATATTCCATGTTAATAGACCTTGTGACAGTCATCCCTGTATGGTTTGTATAAGTGACAATGTAGTTCTCGATATTCCGTGTTAATAGACCTTGTTACAGTCATCCCTGTCAGGTTTGTATAAGTTACAATGTAGGTCTCGGTATTCCATGTTAATAGACCTTGTGACAGTCATCCCTGTCAGGTTTGTATAAGTGACAATGTAGTTCTCAATATTCCATGTTAATAGACCTTGTGACAGTCATCCCTGTCAGGTTTGTATAAGTTACCATGTAGGTCTCGATATTCCATGTTAATAGACCTTGTGACAGTCATCCCTGTCAGGTTTGTATAAGTTACCATGTAGATCTCGATATTCCATGTTAATAGACCTTGTGACCGTCATCCCTGTCAGGTTTGTATAAGTTACCATGTAGGTCTCGATATTCCATGTTAATAGACCTTGTGACAGTCATCCCTGTCAGGTTTGTATAAGTGACAATGTAGGTCTCGGTATTCCATGTTAATAGACCTTGTGACAGTCATCCCTGTCAGGTTTGTATAAGTGACAATGTAGGTCTTGGTATTCCATGTTAATAGACCTTGTGACAGTCATCCCTGTCAGGTTTGTATAAGTTACAATGTAGGTCTCGATATTCCATGTTAATACACCTTGTGACAGTCATCCCTGTCAGGTTTGTATAAGTTACCATGTAGGTCTCGATATTCCATGTTAATAGACCTTGTGACATTCATCCCTGTATGGTTTGTATAAGTGACAATGTAGGTCTCGATATTCCATGTTAATAGACCTTGTGACAGTCATCCCTGTCAGGTTTGTATAAGTTACAATGTAGGTCTCGATATTCCATGTTAATAGACCTTGTGACAGTCATCCCTGTATGGTTTGTATAAGTGACAATGTAGGTCTCGATATTCCATGTTAATAGACCTTGTGACAGTCATCCCTGTCAGGTTTGTATAAGTTACCATGTAGGTCTCGATATTCCATGTTAATAGACCTTGTGACATTCATCCCTGTATGGTTTGTATAAGTGACAATGTAGGTCTCGATATTCCATGTTAATAGACCTTGTGACAGTCATCCCTGTCAGGTTTGTATAAGTTACAATGTAGGTCTCGATATTCCATGTTAATAGACCTTGTGACAGTCATCCCTGTATGGTTTGTATAAGTGACAATGTAGTTCTCAATATTCCATGTTAATAGACCTTGTGACAGTCATCCCTGTCAGGTTTGTATAAGTTACCATGTAGGTCTCGATATTCCATGTTAATAGACCTTGTGACAGTCATCCCTGTCAGGTTTGTATAAGTTACCATGTAGATCTCGATATTCCATGTTAATAGACCTTGTGACAGTCATCCCTGTCAGGTTTGTATAAGTTACCATGTAGGTCTCGATATTCCATGTTAATAGACCTTGTGACAGTCATCCCTGTCAGGTTTGTATAAGTTACAATGTAGGTCTCGGTATTCCATGTTAATAGACCTTGTGACAGTCATCCCTGTCAGGTTTGTATAAGTGACAATGTAGGTCTCGGTATTCCATGTTAATAGACCTTGTGACAGTCATCCCTGTCAGGTTTGTATAAGTTACAATGTAGGTCTCGATATTCCATGTTAATAGACCTTGTGACAGTCATCCCTGTCAGGTTTGTATAAGTTACCATGTAGGTCTCGATATTCCATGTTAATAGACCTTGTGACATTCATCCCTGTATGGTTTGTATAAGTGACAATGTAGGTCTCGATATTCCATGTTAATAGACCTTGTGACAGTCATCCCTGTCAGGTTTGTATAAGTTACAATGTAGGTCTCGATATTCCATGTTAATAGACCTTGTGACAGTCATCCCTGTCAGGTTTGTATAAGTGACAATGTAGGTCTCGATATTCCATGTTAATAGACCTTGTGACAGTCATCCCTGTCAGGTTTGTATAAGTTACCATGTAGGTCTCGATATTCCATGTTAATAGACCTTGTGACATTCATCCCTGTATGGTTTGTATAAGTGACAATGTAGGTCTCGATATTCCATGTTAATAGACCTTGTGACAGTCATCCCTGTCAGGTTTGTATAAGTTACAATGTAGGTCTCGATATTCCATGTTAATAGACCTTGTGACAGTCATCCCTCTATGGTTTGTATAAGTGACAATGTAGGTCTCGATAATCCATGTTAATAGACCTTGTGACAGTCATCCCTGTCAGGTTTGTATAATTGACAATGTAGGTCTCGATATTCCGTGTTAATAGACCTTGTGACAGTGATCCCTGTCAGGTTTGTATAAGTTACAATGTAGGTCTCGGTATTCCATGTTAATAGACCTTGTGACAGTCATCCCTGTCAGGTTTGTATAAGTGACAATGTAGGTCTCGGTATTCCATGTTAATAGACCTTGTGACAGTCATCCCTGTCAGGTTTGTATAAGTTACAATGTAGGTCTCGATATTCCATGTTAATAGACCTTGTGACAGTCATCCCTGTCAGGTTTGTATAAGTTACCATGTAGGTCTCGATATTCCATGTTAATAGACCTTGTGACATTCATCCCTGTATGGTTTGTATAAGTGACAATGTAGGTCTCGATATTCCATGTTAATAGACCTTGTGACAGTCATCCCTGTCAGGTTTGTATAAGTTACAATGTAGGTCTCGATATTCCATGTTAATTGACCTTGTGACAGTCATCCCTGTATGGTTTGTATAAGTGACAATGTAGGTCTCGATATTCCGTGTTAATAGACCTTGTGACAGTGATCCCTGTCAGGTTTGTATAAGTTACAATGTAGGTCTCGGTATTCCATGTTAATAGACCTTGTGACAGTCATCCCTGTCAGGTTTGTATAAGTTACAATGTAGGTCTCGATATTCCATGTTAATAGACCTTGTGACAGTCATCCCTGTATGGTTTGTATAAGTGACAATGTAGGTCTCGATATTCCATGTTAATAGACCTTGTGACAGTCATCCCTGTCAGGTTTGTATAAGTGACAATGTAGGTCTCGATATTCCTTGTTAATAGACCTTGTGACAGTCATCCCTGTCAGGTTTGTATAAGTTACAATGTAGGCCTCGATATTCCATGTTAATAGACCTTGTGACAGTCATCCCTGTCAGGTTTGTATAAGTTACCATGTAGGTCTCGATATTCCATGTTAATAGACCTTGTGACAGTCATCCCTGTCAGGTTTGTATAAGTTACCATGTAGGTCTCGATATTCCATGTTAATAGACCTTGTGACAGTCATCCCTGTCAGGTTTGTATAAGTTACCATGTAGGTCTCGATATTCCATGTTAATAGACCTTGTGACATTCATCCCTGTATGGTTTGTATAAGTGACAATGTAGGTCTCGATATTCCATGTTAATAGACCTTGTGACAGTCATCCCTGTCAGGTTTGTATAAGTTACAATGTAGGTCTCGATATTCCATGTTAATAGACCTTGTGACAGTCATCCCTGTATGGTTTGTATAAGTTACCATGTAGGTCTCGATATTCCATGTTAATAGACCTTGTGACAGTCATCCCTGTATGGTTTGTATAAGTGACAATGTAGGTCTCGATATTCCATGTTAATGGACCTTGTGACAGTCATCCCTGTCAGGTGTGTATAAGTTACAATGTAGGTCTCGGTATTCCATGTTAATAGACCTTGTGACAGTCATCCCTGTATGGTTTGTATAAGTGACAATGTAGGTCTCGATATTCCATGTTAATAGACCTTGTGACAGTCATCTCTGTATGGTTTGTATAAGTTACCATGTAGGTCTCGATATTCCATGTTAATAGACCTTGTGACAGTCATCCCTGTCAGGTTTGTATAAGTTACAATGTAGGTCTCGATATTCCATGTTAATAGACCTTGTGACAGTCATCCCTGTCAGGTTTGTATAAGTTACCATGTAGGTCTCGATATTCCATGTTAATAGACCTTGTGACAGTCATCCCTGTATGGTTTGTATAAGTGACAATGTAGGTCTCGATATTCCATGTTAATAGACCTTGTGACAGTCATCCCTGTCAGGTTTGTATATGTTACAATGTAGGTCTCGATATTCCATGTTAATAGACCTTGTGACAGTCATCCCTGTATGGTTTGTATAAGTGACAATGTAGGTCTCGATATTCCATGTTAATAGACCTTGTGACAGTCATCCCTGTCAGGTTTGTATAAGTGACAATGTAGGTCTCGATATTCCGTGTTAATAGACCTTGTGACAGTCATCCCTGTCAGGTTTGTATAAGTTACCATGTAGGTCTCGATATTCCATGTTAATAGACCTTGTGACAGTCATCCCTGTCAGGTTTGTATAAGTTACCATGTAGGTCTCGATATTCCATGTTAATAGACCTTGTGACAGTCATCCCTGTATGGTTTGTATAAGTGACAATGTAGGTCTCGATATTCCATGTAAATAGACCTTTTGACAGTCATCCCTGTCAGGTTTGTATAAGTGACAATGTAGGTCTCGATATTCCGTGTTAATAGACCTTGTGACAGTGATCCCTGTCAGGTTTGTATAAGTTACAATGTAGGTCTCGGTATTCCATGTTAATAGACCTTGTGACAGTCATCCCTGTCAGGTTTGTATAAGTTTCAATGTAGGTCTCGATATTCCATGTTAATAGACCTTGTGACAGTCATCCCTGTATGGTTTGTATAAGTGACAATGTAGGTCTCGATATTCCATGTTAATAGACCTTGTGACAGTCATCCCTGTCAGGTTTGTATAAGTGACAATGTAGGTCTCGATATTCCATGTTAATAGACCTTGTGACAGTCATCCCTGTCAGGTTTGTATAAGTTACAATGTAGGTCTCGGTATTCGATGTTAATAGACCTTGTGACAGTCATCCCTGTATGGTTTGTATAAGTGACAATGTAGGTCTCGATATTCCATGTTAATAGACCGTGTGACAGTCATCCCTGTCAGGTTTGTATAAGTGACAATGTAGTTCTCGATATTCCGTGTTAATAGACCTTGTTACAGTCATCCCTGTCAGGTTTGTATAAGTTACAATGTAGGTCTCGGTATTCCATATTAATAGACCTTGTGACAGTCATCCCTGTCAGGTTTGTATAAGTGACAATGTAGTTCTCAATATTCCATGTTAATAGACCTTGTGACAGTCATCCCTGTCAGGTTTGTATAAGTTACCATGTAGGTCTCGATATTCCATGTTAATAGACCTTGTGACAGTCATCCCTGTCAGGTTTGTATAAGTTACAATGTAGGTCTCGGTATTCCATGTTAATAGACCTTGTGACAGTCATCCCTGTCAGGTTTGTATAAATGACAATGTAGGTCTCGGTATTCCATGTTAATAGACCTTGTGACAGTCATCCCTGTCAGGTTTGTATAAGTTACAATGTAGGTCTCGATATTCCATGTTAATAGACCTTGTGACAGTCATCCCTGTCAGGTTTGTATAAGTTCCCATGTAGGTCTCGATATTCCATGTTAATAGACCTTGTGACAGTCATCCCTGTATGGTTTGTATAAGTGACAATGTAGGTCTCGATATTCCGTGTTAATAGACCTTGTGACAGTGATCCCTGTCAGGTTTGTATAAGTTACAATGTAGGTCTCGGTATTCCATGTTAATAGACCTTGTGACAGTCATCCCTGTCAGGTTTGTATAAGTTTCAATGTAGGTCTCGATATTCCATGTTAATAGACCTTGTGACAGTCATCCCTGTATGGTTTGTATAAGTGACAATGTAGGTCTCGATATTCCATGTTAATAGACCTTGTGACAGTCATCCCTGTCAGGTTTGTATAAGTGACAATGTAGGTCTCGATATTCCATGTTAATAGACCTTGTGACAGTCATCCCTGTCAGGTTTGTATAAGTTACAATGTAGGTCTCGGTATTCGATGTTAATAGACCTTGTGACAGTCATCCCTGTATGGTTTGTATAAGTGACAATGTAGGTCTCGATATTCCATGTTAATAGACCGTGTGACAGTCATCCCTGTCAGGTTTGTATAAGTGACAATGTAGTTCTCGATATTCCGTGTTAATAGACCTTGTTACAGTCATCCCTGTCAGGTTTGTATAAGTTACAATGTAGGTCTCGGTATTCCATATTAATAGACCTTGTGACAGTCATCCCTGTCAGGTTTGTATAAGTGACAATGTAGTTCTCAATATTCCATGTTAATAGACCTTGTGACAGTCATCCCTGTCAGGTTTGTATAAGTTACCATGTAGGTCTCGATATTCCATGTTAATAGACCTTGTGACAGTCATCCCTGTCAGGTTTGTATAAGTTACAATGTAGGTCTCGGTATTCCATGTTAATAGACCTTGTGACAGTCATCCCTGTCAGGTTTGTATAAATGACAATGTAGGTCTCGGTATTCCATGTTAATAGACCTTGTGACAGTCATCCCTGTCAGGTTTGTATAAGTTACAATGTAGGTCTCGATATTCCATGTTAATAGACCTTGTGACAGTCATCCCTGTCAGGTTTGTATAAGTTCCCATGTAGGTCTCGATATTCCATGTTAATAGACCTTGTGACAGTCATCCCTGTATGGTTTGTATAAGTGACAATGTAGGTCTCGATATTCCATGTTAATAGACCTTGTGACAGTCATCCCTGTCAGGTTTGTATAAGTTACAATGTAGGTCTCGATATTCCATGTTAATAGACCTTGTGACAGTCATCCCTGTCAGGTTTGTATAAGTGACAATGTAGGTCTCGATATTCCATGTTAATAGACCTTGTGACAGTCATCCCTGTCAGGTTTGTATAAGTGACAATTTAGGTCTCGATATTCCGTGTTAATAGACCTTGTGACAGTGATCCCTGTCAGGTTTGTATAAGTTACAATGTAGGTCTCGGTATTCCATGTTAATAGACCTTGTGACAGTCATCCCTGTCAGGTTTGTATAAGTTCCCATGTAGGTCTCGATATTCCATGTTAATAGACCTTGTGACAGTCATCCCTGTATGGTTTGTATAAGTGACAATGTAGGTCTCGATATTCCATGTTAATAGACCTTGTGACAGTCATCCCTGTCAGGTTTGTATAAGTTACAATGTAGGTCTCGATATTCCATGTTAATAGACCTTGTGACAGTCATCCCTGTCAGGTTTGTATAAGTGACAATGTAGGTCTCGATATTCCATGTTAATAGACCTTGTGACAGTCATCCCTGTATGGTTTGTATAAGTGACAATGTAGGTCTCGATATTCCATGTTAATAGACCTTGTGACAGTCATCCCTGTCAGGTTTGTATAAGTGACAATGTAGGTCTCGATATTCCTTGTTAATAGACCTTGTGACAGTCATCCCTGTCAGGTTTGTATAAGTTACAATGTAGGCCTCGATATTCCATGTTAATAGACCTTGTGACAGTCATCCCTGTATGGTTTGTATAAGTGACAATGTAGGTCTCGATATTCCATGTTAATAGACCTTGTGACAGTCATCCCTGTCAGGTTTGTATAAGTTTCAATGTAGGTCTCGATATTCCATGTTAATAGACCTTGTGACAGTCATCCCTGTATGGTTTGTATAAGTGACAATGTAGGTCTCGATATTCCATGTTAATAGACCTTGTGACAGTCATCCCTGTCAGGTTTGTATAAGTGACAATGTAGGTCTCGATATTCCATGTTAATAGACCTTGTGACAGTCATCCCTGTCAGGTTTGTATGAGTTACAATGTAGGTCTCGGTATTCGATGTTAATAGACCTTGTGACAGTCATCCCTGTATGGTTTGTATAAGTGACAATGTAGGTCTCGATATTCCATGTTAATAGACCGTGTGACAGTCATCCCTGTCAGGTTTGTATAAGTGACAATGTAGTTCTCGATATTCCGTGTTAATAGACCTTGTTACAGTCATCCCTGTCAGGTTTGTATAAGTTACAATGTAGGTCTCGGTATTCCATATTAATAAACCTTGTGACAGTCATCCCTGTCAGGTTTGTATAAGTGACAATGTAGTTCTCAATATTCCATGTTAATAGACCTTGTGACAGTCATCCCTGTCAGGTTTGTATAAGTTACCATGTAGGTCTCGATATTCCATGTTAATAGACCTTGTGACAGTCATCCCTGTCAGGTTTGTATAAGTTACCATGTAGGTCTCGATATTCCATGTTAATAGACCTTGTGACAGTCATCCCTGTACGGTTTGTATAAGTGACAATGTATGTCTCGATATTCCATGTTAATAGACCTTGTGACAGTCATCCCTGTCAGGTTTGTATAAGTTACCATGTAGGTCTCGATATTCCATGTTAATAGACCTTGTGACAGTCATCCCTGTCATGTTTGTATAAGTTACAATGTAGGTCTCGGTATTCCATGTTAATAGACCTTGTGACAGTCATCCCTGTCAGGTTTGTATAAATGACAATGTAGGTCTCGGTATTCCATGTTAATAGACCTTGTGACAGTCATCCCTGTCAGGTTTGTATAAGTTACAATGTAGGTCTCGATATTCCATGTTAATAGACCTTGTGACAGTCATCCCTGTCAGGTTTGTATAAGTTACCATGTAGGTCTCGATATTCCATGTTAATAGACCTTGTGACAGTCATCCCTGTATGGTTTGTATAAGTGACAATGTAGGTCTCGATATTCCATGTTAATAGACCTTGTGACAGTCATCCCTGTCAGGTTTGTATAAGTTACAATGTAGGTCTCGATATTCCATGTTAATAGACCTTGTGACAGTCATCCCTGTCAGGTTTGTATAAGTGACAATGTAGGTCTCGATATTCCATGTTAATAGACCTTGTGACAGTCATCCCTGTCAGGTTTGTATAAGTGACAATTTAGGTCTCGATATTCCGTGTTAATAGACCTTGTGACAGTGATCCCTGTCAGGTTTGTATAAGTTACAATGTAGGTCTCGGTATTCCATGTTAATAGACCTTGTGACAGTCATCCCTGTCAGGTTTGTATAAGTTACAATGTAGGTCTCGATATTCCATGTTAATAGACCTTGTGACAGTCATCCCTGTATGGTTTGTATAAGTGACAATGTAGGTCTCGATATTCCATGTTAATAGACCTTGTGACAGTCATCCCTGTCAGGTTTGTATAAGTGACAATGTAGGTCTCGATATTCCTTGTTAATAGACCTTGTGACAGTCATCCCTGTCAGGTTTGTATAAGTTACAATGTAGGCCTCGATATTCCATGTTAATAGACCTTGTGACAGTCATCCCTGTATGGTTTGTATAAGTGACAATGTAGGTCTCGATATTCCATGTTAATAGACCTTGTGACAGTCATCCCTGTCAGGTTTGTATAAGTGACAATGTAGGTCTCGATATTCCGTGTTAATAGACCTTGTGACAGTGATCCCTGTCAGATTTGTATAAGTTACAATGTAGGTCTCGGTATTCCATGTTAATAGACCTTGTGACAGTCATCCCTGTCAGGTTTGTATAGGTGACAATGTAGGTCTCGATATTCCATGTTAATAGACCTTGTTACAGTCATCCCTGTAAGGTTTGTATAAGTTACCATGTAGGTCTCGATATTCCATGTTAATAGACCTTGTGACAGTCATCCCTGTACGGTTTGTATAAGTGACAATGTAGGTCTCGATATTCCATGTTAATAGACCTTGTGACAGTCATCCCTGTCAGGTTTGTATAAGTTACCATGTAGGTCTCGATATTCCATGTTAATAGACCTTGTGACAGTCATCCCTGTCAGGTTTGTATAAGTTACAATGTAGGTCTCGGTATTCCATGTTAATAGACCTTGTGACAGTCATCCCTGTCAGGTTTGTATAAATGACAATGTAGGTCTCGGTATTCCATGTTAATAGACCTTGTGACAGTCATCCCTGTCAGGTTTGTATAAGTTACAATGTAGGTCTCGATATTCCATGTTAATAGACCTTGTGACAGTCATCCCTGTCAGGTTTGTATAAGTTACCATGTAGGTCTCGATATTCCATGTTAATAGACCTTGTGACAGTCATCCCTGTATGGTTTGTATAAGTGACAATGTAGGTCTCGATATTCCATGTTAATAGACCTTGTGACAGTCATCCCTGTCAGGTTTGTATAAGTTACAATGTAGGTCTCGATATTCCATGTTAATAGACCTTGTGACAGTCATCCCTGTCAGGTTTGTATAAGTGACAATGTAGGTCTCGATATTCCATGTTAATAGACCTTGTGACAGTCATCCCTGTCAGGTTTGTATAAGTGACAATTTAGGTCTCGATATTCCGTGTTAATAGACCTTGTTACAGTCATCCCTGTCAGGTTTGTATAAGTTACAATGTAGGTCTCGGTATTCCATGTTAATAGACCTTGTGACAGTCATCCCTGTCAGGTTTGTATAAGTTACAATGTAGGTCTCGATATTCCATGTTAATAGACCTTGTGACAGTCATCCCTGTATGGTTTGTATAAGTGACAATGTAGGTCTCGATATTCCATGTTAATAGACCTTGTGACAGTCATCCCTGTCAGGTTTGTATAAGTGACAATGTAGGTCTCGATATTCCATGTTAATAGACCTTGTTACAGTCATCCCTGTCAGGTTTGTATCAGTTACAATGTAGGTCTCGGTATTCCATGTTAATAGACCTTGTGACAGTCATCCCTGTATGGTTTGTCTAAGTGACAATGTAGGTCTCGATATTCCATGTTAATAGACCTTGTGACAGTCATCCCTGTCAGGTTTGTATAAGTTACAATGTAGGTCTCGGTATTCCATGTTAATAGACCTTGTGACAGTCATCCCTGTATGGTTTGTATAAGTGACAATGTAGGTCTCGATATTCCATGTTAATAGACCTTGTGACAGTCATCCCTGTCAGGTTTGTATAAGTTACAGTGTAGGTCTCGGTATTCCATGTTAATAGACCTTGTGACAGTCATCCCTGTGTGGTTTGTATAAGTGACAATGTAGGTCTCGATATTCCATGTTAATAGACCTTGTGACAGTCATCCCTATCAGGTTTGTATAAGTTACAATGTAGGTCTCGGTATTCCATGTTAATAGACCTTGTGACAGTCATCCCTGTATGGTTTGTATAAGTGACAATGTAGGTCTCGATATTCCATGTTAATAGACCTTGTGACAGTCATCCCTGTCTGGTTTGTACAAGTTACAATGTAGGTCTCGATATTCCATGTTAATAGACCTTGTGGCAGTCATCCCTGTATGGTTTGTATAAGTTACCATGTAGGTCTCGATATTCCATGTTAATAGACCTTGTGACAGTCATCCCTGTATGGTTTGTATAAGTGACAATGTAGCTCTCGATATTCCATGTTAATAGACCTTGTGACAGTCATCTCTGTATGGTTTGTATAAGTTACCATGTAGGTCTCGATATTCCATGTTAATAGACCTTGTGACAGTCATCCCTGTCAGGTTTGTATAAGTTACCATGTAGGTCTCGATATTCCATGTTAATAGACCTTGTGACAGTCATCCCTGTATGGTTTGTATAAGTTACCATGTAGGTCTCGATATTCCATGTTAATAGACCTTGTGACAGTCATCCCTGTATGGTTTGTATAAGTGACAATGTAGGTCTCGATATTCCATGTTAATAGACCTTGTGACAGTCATCCCTGTCAGGTTTGTATAAGTTACAATGTAGGTCTCGATATTCCATGTTAATAGACCTTGTGACAGTCATCCCTGTATGGTTTGTATAAGTGACAATGTAGGTCTCGATATTCCATGTTAATAGACCTTGTGACAGTCATCCCTGTCAGGTTTGTATAAGTGACAATGTAGGTCTCGATATTCCATGTTAATAGACCTTGTGACAGTCATCCCTGTCAGGTTTGTATAAGTTACAATGTAGGTCTCGGTATTCGATGTTAATAGACCTTGTGACAGTCATCCCTGTATGGTTTGTATAAGTGACAATGTAGGTCTCGATATTCCATGTTAATAGACCGTGTGACAGTCATCCCTGTCAGGTTTGTATAAGTGACAATGTAGGTCTCGATATTCCGTGTTAATAGACCTTGTTACAGTCATCCCTGTCAGGTTTGTATAAGTTACAATGTAGGTCTCAGTATTCCATGTTAATAGACCTTGTGACAGTCATCCCTGTCAGGTTTGTATAAGTGACAATGTAGTTCTCAATATTCCATGTTAATAGACCTTGTGACAGTCATCCCTGTCAGGTTTGTATAAGTTACCATGTAGGTCTCGATATTCCATGTTAATAGACCTTGTGACAGTCATCCCTGTCAGGTTTGTATAAGTTACCATGTAGGTCTCGATATTCCATGTTAATAGACCTTGTACAGTCATCCCTGTACGGTTTGTATAAGTGACAATGTAGGTCTCGATATTCCATGTTAATAGACCTTGTGACAGTCATCCCTGTCAGGTTTGTATAAGTTACCATGTAGGTCTCGATATTCCATGTTAATAGACCTTGTGACAGTCATCCCTGTCAGGTTTGTATAAGTTACAATGTAGGTCTCGGTATTCCATGTTAATAGACCTTGTGACAGTCATCCCTGTCAGGTTTGTATAAGTGACAATG
The DNA here is from genome assembly GCA_936450465.1 of Gibbula magus. Taxonomy (NCBI): domain Eukaryota; kingdom Metazoa; phylum Mollusca; class Gastropoda; order Trochida; family Trochidae; genus Gibbula; species Gibbula magus. Next base: position 26,471,407 of record OW388300.1, read on the forward strand.
TAGGTCTCGGTATTCCATGTTAATAGACCTTGTGACAGTCATCATTGTCAGGTTTGTATAAGTTACAATGTAGGTCTCGATATTCCATGTTAATAGACCTTGTGACAGTCATCCCTGTCAGGTTTGTATAAGTTACCATGTAGGTCTCGATATTCCATGTTAATAGACCTTGTGACAGTCATCCCTGTCAGGTTTGTATAAGTTACAATGTAGGTCTCGATATTCCATGCTAATAGACCTTGTGACAGTCATCCCTGTATGGTTTGTATAAGTGACAATGTAGGTCTCGATATTCCATGTTAATAGACCTTGTGACAGTCATCCCTGTCAGGTTTGTATAAGTGACAATGTAGGTCTCGATATTCCGTGTTAATAGACCTTGTGACAGTGATCCCTGTCAGGTTTGTATAAGTTACAATGTAGGTCTCGGTATTCCATGTTAATAGACCTTGTGACAGTCATCCCTGTCAGGTTTGTATAAGTTTCAATGTAGGTCTCGATATTCCATGTTAATAGACCTTGTGACAGTCATCCCTGTATGGTTTGTATAAGTGACAATGTAGGTCTCGATATTCCATGTTAATAGACCTTGTGACAGTCATCCCTGTATGGTTTGTATAAGTTACAATGTAGGTCTCGATATTCCATGTTAATAGACCGTGTGACAGTCATCCCTGTCAGGTTTGTATAAGTGACAATGTAGTTCTCGATATTCCGTGTTAATAGACCTTGTTACAGTCATCCCTGTCAGGTTTGTATAAGTTACAATGTAGGTCTCGGTATTCCATATTAATAGACCTTGTGACAGTCATCCCTGTCAGGTTTGTATAAGTGACAATGTAGTTCTCAATATTCCATGTTAATAGACCTTGTGACAGTCATCCCTGTCAGGTTTGTATAAGTTACCATGTAGGTCTCGATATTCCATGTTAATAGACCTTGTGACAGTCATCCCTGTCAGGTTTGTATAAGTTACCATGTAGGTCTCGATATTCCATGTTAATAGACCTTGTGACAGTCATCCCTGTACGGTTTGTATAAGTGACAATGTAGGTCTCGATATTCCATGTTAATAGACCTTGTGACAGTCATCCCTGTCAGGTTTTTATAAGTTACCATGTAGGTCTCGATATTCCATGTTAATAGACCTTGTGACAGTCATCCCTGTCAGGTTTGTATAAGTTACAATGTAGGTCTCGGTATTCCATGTTAATAGACCTTGTGACAGTCATCCCTGTCAGGTTTGTATAAATGACAATGTAGGTCTCGGTATTCCATGTTAATAGACCTTGTGACAGTCATCCCTGTCAGGTTTGTATAAGTTACAATGTAGGTCTCGATATTCCATGTTAATAGACCTTGTGACAGTCATCCCTGTCAGGTTTGTATAAGTTACCATGTAGGTCTCGATATTCCATGTTAATAGACCTTGTGACAGTCATCCCTGTATGGTTTGTATAAGTGACAATGTAGGTCTCGATATTCCATGTTAATAGACCTTGTGACAGTCATCCCTGTATGGTTTGTATAAGTTACAATGTAGGTCTCGATATTCCATGTTAATAGACCGTGTGACAGTCATCCCTGTCAGGTTTGTATAAGTGACAATGTAGTTCTCGATATTCCGTGTTAATAGACCTTGTTACAGTCATCCCTGTCAGGTTTGTATAAGTTACAATGTAGGTCTCGGTATTCCATATTAATAGACCTTGTGACAGTCATCCCTGTCAGGTTTGTATAAGTGACAATGTAGTTCTCAATATTCCATGTTAATAGACCTTGTGACAGTCATCCCTGTCAGGTTTGTATAAGTTACCATGTAGGTCTCGATATTCCATGTTAATAGACCTTGTGACAGTCATCCCTGTCAGGTTTGTATAAGTTACAATGTAGGTCTCGATATTCCATGTTAATAGACCTTGTGACAGTCATCCCTGTACGGTTTGTATAAGTGACAATGTAGGTCTCGATATTCCATGTTAATAGACCTTGTGACAGTCATCCCTGTCAGGTTTTTATAAGTTACCATGTAGGTCTCGATATTCCATGTTAATAGACCTTGTGACAGTCATCCCTGTCAGGTTTGTATAAGTTACAATGTAGGTCTCGGTATTCCATGTTAATAGACCTTGTGACAGTCATCCCTGTCAGGTTTGTATAAATGACAATGTAGGTCTCGGTATTCCATGTTAATAGACCTTGTGACAGTCATCCCTGTCAGGTTTGTATAAGTTACAATGTAGGTCTCGATATTCCATGTTAATAGACCTTGTGACAGTCATCCCTGTCAGGTTTGTATAAGTTACCATGTAGGTCTCGATATTCCATGTTAATAGACCTTGTGACAGTCATCCCTGTATGGTTTGTATAAGTGACAATGTAGGTCTCGATATTCCATGTTAATAGACCTTGTGACAGTCATCCCTGTCAGGTTTGTATAAGTTACAATGTAGGTCTCGATATTCCATGTTAATAGACCTTGTGACAGTCATCCCTGTCAGGTTTGTATAAGTGACAATGTAGGTCTCGATATTCCATGTTAATAGACCTTGTGACAGTCATCCCTGTCAGGTTTGTATAAGTGACAATTTAGGTCTCGAGATTCCGTGTTAATAGACCTTGTGACAGTGATCCCTGTCAGGTTTGTATAAGTTACAATGTAGGTCTCGGTATTCCATGTTAATAGACCTTGTGACAGTCATCCCTGTCAGGTTTGTAAAAGTTACAATGTAGGTCTCGATATTCCATGTTAACAGACCTTGTGACAGTCATCCCTGTATGGTTTGTATAAGTGACAATGTAGGTCTCGATATTCCATGTTAACAGACCTTGTGACAGTCATCCCTGTCAGGTTTGTATAAGTGACAATGTAGGTCTCGATGTTCCTTGTTAATAGACCTTGTGACAGTCATCCCTGTCAGGTTTGTATAAGTTACAATGTAGGCCTCGATATTCCATGTTAATAGACCTTGTGACAGTCATCCCTGTATGGTTTGTATAAGTGACAATGTAGGTCTCGATATTCCATGTTAATAGAGCTTGTGACAGTCATCCCTGTCAGGTTTGTATAAGTGACAATGTAGGTCTCGATATTCCGTGTTAATAGACCTTGTGACAGTGATCCCTGTCAGATATGTATAAGTTACAATGTAGGTCTCGGTATTCCATGTTAATAGACCTTGTGACAGTCATCCCTGTCAGGTTTGTATAGGTGACAATGTAGGTCTCGATATTCCATGTTAATAGACCTTGTTACAGTCATCCCTGTCAGGTTTGTATAAGTAACAATGTAGGTCTCGGTATTCCATGTTAATAGACCTTGTGACAGTCATCCCTGTATGGTTTGTCTAAGTGACAATGTAGGTCTCGATATTCCATGTTAATAGACCTTGTGACAGTCATCCCTGTCAGGTCTGTATAAGTTACAATGTAGGTCTCGGTATTCCATGTTAATAGACCTTGTGACAGTCATCCCTGTATGGTTTGTATAAGTGACAATGTAGGTCTCGATATTCCATGTTAATAGACCTTGTGACAGTCATCCCTGTCAGGTTTGTATAAGTTACAATGTAGGTCTCGGTATTCCATGTTAATAGACCTTGTGACAGTCATCCCTGTCAGGTTTGTATAAGTGACAATGTAGGTCTCGATATTCCGTGTTAATAGACCTTGTGACAGTGATCCCTGTCAGATTTGTATAAGTTACAATGTAGGTCTCGGTATTCCATGTTAATAGACCTTGTGACAGTCATCCCTGTCAGGTTTGTATAAGTGACAATGTAGGTCTCGATATTCCATGTTAATAGACCTTGTGACAGTCATCCCTGTCAGGTTTGTATAAGTTACAATGTAGGTCTCGGTATTCCATGTTAATAGACCTTGTGACAGTCATCCCTGTATGGTTTGTCTAAGTGACAATGTAGGTCTCGATATTCCATGTTAATAGACCTTGTGACAGTCATCCCTGTATGGTTTGTATAAGTGACAATGTAGGTCTCGATATTCCATGTTAATAGACCTTGTGACAATTATTTCTGTATGGTTTCCATAAGTTACAATGTAGGTCTCGATATTCCATGTTAATAGACCTTGTGACAGTCATCCCTGTCAGGTTTGTATAAGTGACAATGTAGGTCTCGATATTCCGTGTTAATAGACCTTGTGACAGTGATCCCTGTCAGATTTGTATAAGTTACAATGTAGGTCTCGGTATTCCATGTTAATAGACCTTGTGACAGTCATCCCTGTCAGGTTTGTATAAGTGACAATGTAGGTCTCGATATTCCGTGTTAATAGACCTTGTGACAGTGATCCCTGTCAGATTTGTATAAGTTACAATGTAGGTCTCGGTATTCCATGTTAATAGACCTTGTGACAGTCATCCCTGTCAGGTTTGTATAAGTGACAATGTAGGTCTCGATATTCCATGTTAATAGACCTTGTGACAGTCATCCCTGTCAGGTTTGTATAAGTTACAATGTAGGTCTCGGTATTCCATGTTAATAGACCTTGTGACAGTCATCCCTGTATGGTTTGTCTAAGTGACAATGTAGGTCTCGATATTCCATGTTAATAGACCTTGTGACAGTCATCCCTGTCAGGTTTGTATAAGTTACAATGTAGGTCTCGGTATTCCATGTTAATAGACCTTGTGACAGTCATCCCTGTCAGGTTTGTATAAGTTACAATGTAGGTCTCGATATTCCATGTTAATAGACCTTGTGGCAGTCATCCCTGTATGGTTTGTATAAGTTACCATGTAGGTCTCGATATTCCATGTTAATAGACCTTGTGACAGTCATCCCTGTATGGTTTGTATAAGTGACAATGTAGGTCTCGATATTCCATGTTAATAGACCTTGTGACAGTCATCTCTGTATGGTTTGTATAAGTTACCATGTAGGTCTCGATATTCCATGTTAATAGACCTTGTGACAGTCATCCCTGTCAGGTTTGTATAAGTTACCATGTAGGTCTCGATATTCCATGTTAATAGACCTTGTGACAGTCATCCCTGTATGGTTTGTATAAGTTACCATGTAGGTCTCGATATTCCATGTTAATAGACCTTGTGACAGTCATCCCTGTATGGTTTGTATAAGTGACAATGTAGGTCTCGATATTCCATGTTAATAGACCTTGTGACAGTCATCCCTGTCAGGTTTGTATAAGTTACAATGTAGGTCTCGATATTCCATGTTAATAGGCCTTGTGACAGTCATCCCTGTATGGTTTGTATAAGTGACAATGTAGGTCTCGATATTCCATGTTAATAGACCTTGTGACAGTCATCCCTGTCAGGTTTGTATAAGTGACAATGTAGGTCTCGATATTCCATGTTAATAGACCTTGTGACAGTCATCCCTGTCAGGTTTGTATAAGTTACAATGTAGGTCTCGGTATTCGATGTTAATAGACCTTGTGACAGTCATCCCTGTATGGTTTGTATAAGTGACAATGTAGGTCTCGATATTCCATGTTAATAGACCTTGTGACAGTGATCCCTGTCAGGTTTGTATAAGTGACAATGTAGGTCTCGATATTCCGTGTTAATAGACCTTGTTACAGTCATCCCTGTCAGGTTTGTATAAGTTACAATGTAGGTCTCAGTATTCCATGTTAATAGACCTTGTGACAGTCATCCCTGTCAGGTTTGTATTAGTTACAATGTAGGTCTCGGTATTCCATGTTAATAGACCTTGTGACAGTCATCCCTGTCAGGTTTGTATAAGTGACAATGTAGTTCTCAATATTCCATGTTAATAGACCTTGTGACAGTCATCCCTGTCAGGTTTGTATAAGTTACCATGTAGGTCTCGATATTCCATGTTAATAGACCTTGTGACAGTCATCCCTGTCAGGTTTGTATAAGTTACCATGTAGGTCTCGATATTCCATGTTAATAGACCTTGTGGCAGTCATCCCTGTATGGTTTGTATAAGTTACCATGTAGGTCTCGATATTCCATGTTAATAGGCCTTGTGACAGTCATCCCTGTATGGTTTGTATAAGTGACAATGTAGGTCTCGATATTCCATGTTAATAGACCTTGTGACAGTCATCCCTGTCAGGTTTGTATAAGTGACAATGTAGGTCTCGGTATTCGATGTTAATAGACCTTGTGACAGTCATCCCTGTATGGTTTGTATAAGTGACAATGTAGGTCTCGATATTCCATGTTAATAGACCGTGTGACAGTCATCCCTGTCAGGTTTGTATAAGTGACAATGTAGGTCTCGATATTCCGTGTTAATAGACCTTGTTACAGTCATCCCTGTCAGGTTTGTATAAGTTACAATGTAGGTCACAGTATTCCATGTTAATAGACCTTGTGACAGTCATCCCTGTCAGGTTTGTATAAGTTACAATGTAGGTCTCGGTATTCCATGTTAATAGACCTTGTGACAGTCATCCCTGTCAGGTTTGTATAAGTTACAATGTAGGTCTCGATATTCCATGTTAATAGACCTTGTGGCAGTCATCCCTGTATGGTTTGTATAAGTTACCATGTAGGTCTCGATATTCCATGTTAATAGACCTTGTGACAGTCATCCCTGTATGGTTTGTATAAGTGACAATGTAGGTCTCGATATTCCATGTTAATAGACCTTGTGACAGTCATCTCTGTATGGTTTGTATAAGTTACCATGTAGGTCTCGATATTCCATGTTAATAGACCTTGTGACAGTCATCCCTGTCAGGTTTGTATAAGTTACCATGTAGGTCTCGATATTCCATGTTAATAGACCTTGTGACAGTCATCCCTGTATGGTTTGTATAAGTTACCATGTAGGTCTCGATATTCCATGTTAATAGACCTTGTGACAGTCATCCCTGTATGGTTTGTATAAGTGACAATGTAGGTCTCAATATTCCATGTTAATAGACCTTGTGACAGTCATCCCTGTCAGGTTTGTATAAGTTACAATGTAGGTCTCGAAATTCCATGTTAATAGGCCTTGTGACAGTCATCCTTGTATGGTTTGTATAAGTGACAATGTAGGTCTCGATATTCCATGTTAATAGACCTTGTGACAGTCATCCCTGTCAGGTTTGTATAAGTGACAATGTAGGTCTCGATATTCCATGTTAATAGACCTTGTGACAGTCATCCCTGTCAGGTTTGTATAAGTTACAATGTAGGTCTCGGTATTCGATGTTAATAGACCTTGTGACAGTCATCCCTGTATGGTTTGTATAAGTGACAATGTAGGTCTCGATATTCCATGTTAATAGACCGTGTGACAGTCATCCCTGTCAGGTTTGTATAAGTGACAATGTAGGTCTCGATATTCCGTGTTAATAGACCTTGTTACAGTCATCCCTGTCAGGTTTGTATAAGTTACAATGTAGGTCTCAGTATTCCATGTTAATAGACCTTGTGACAGTCATCCCTGTCAGGTTTGTATAAGTTACAATGTAGGTCTCGGTATTCCATGTTAATAGACCTTGTGACAGTCATCCCTGTCAGGTTTGTATAAGTGACAATGTAGTTCTCAATATTCCATGTTAATAGACCTTGTGACAGTCATCCCTGTCAGGTTTGTATAAGTTACAATGTAGGTCTCGATATTCCATGTTAATAGACCTTGTGACAGTCATCCCTGTCAGGTTTGTATAAGTTACCATGTAGGTCTCGATATTCCATGTTAATAGACCTTGTACAGTCATCCCTGTACGGTTTGTATAAGTGACAATGTAGGTCTCGATATTCCATGTTAATAGACCTTGTGACAGTCATCCCTGTCAGGTTTGTATAAGTTACCATGTAGGTCTCGATATTCCATGTTAATAGACCTTGTGACAGTCATCCCTGTCAGGTTTGTATAAGTTACAATGTAGGTCTCGGTATTCCATGTTAATAGACCTTGTGACAGTCATCCCTGTCAGGTTTGTATAAGTGACAATGTAGGTCTCGGTATTCCATGTTAATAGACCTTGTGACAGTCATCATTGTCAGGTTTGTATAAGTTACAATGTAGGTGTCGATATTCCATGTTAATAGACCTTGTGACAGTCATCCCTGTCAGGTTTGTATAAGTTACCATGTAGGTCTCGATATTCCATGTTAATAGACCTTGTGACAGTCATCCCTGTATGGTTTGTATAAGTGACAATGTAGGTCTCGATATTCCATGTTAATAGACCTTGTGACAGTCATCCCTGTCAGGTTTGTATAAGTTACAATGTAGGTCTCGATATTCCATGTTAATAGACCTTGTGACAGTCATCCCTGTATGGTTTGTATAAGTGACAATGTAGGTCTCGATATTCCATGTTAATAGACCTTGTGACAGTCATCCCTGTCAGGTTTGTATAAGTGACAATGTAGGTCTCGATATTCCGTGTTAATAGACCTTGTGACAGTGATCCCTGTCAGGTTTGTATAAGTTACAATGTAGGTCTCGGTATTCCATGTTAATAGACCTTGTGACAGTCATCCCTGTCAGGTTTGTATAAGTTACAATGTAGGTCTCGATATTCCATGTTAATAGACCTTGTGACAGTCATCCCTGTATGGTTTGTATAAGTGACAATGTAGGTCTCGATATTCCATGTTAATAGACCTTGTGACAGTCATCCCTGTCAGGTTTGTATAAGTGACAATGTAGGTCTCGATATTCCATGTTAATAGACCTTGTGACAGTCATCCCTGTCAGGTTTGTATAAGTTACAATGTAGGTCTCGGTATTCCATGTTAATAGACCTTGTGACAGTCATCCCTGTCAGGTTTGTATAAGTGACAATGTAGTTCTCAATATTCCATGTTAATAGACCTTGTGACAGTCATCCCTGTCAGGTTTGTATCAGTTACCATGTAGGTCTCGATATTCCATGTTAATAGACCTTGTGACAGTCATCCCTGTCAGGTTTGTATAAGTTACCATGTAGGTCTCGATATTCCATGTTAATAGACCTTGTGACAGTCATCCCTGTACGGTTTGTATAAGTGACAATGTAGGTCTCGATATTCCATGTTAATAGACCTTGTGACAGTCATCCCTGTCAGGTTTGTATAAGTTACAATGTAGGTCTCGGTATTCCATGTTAATAGACCTTGTGACAGTCATCCCTGTATGGTTTGTATAAGTGACAATGTAGGTCTCGATATTCCATGTTAATAGACCTTGTGACAGTCATCCCTGTCAGGTTTGTATAAGTGACAATGTAGGTCTCGGTATTCCATGTTAATAGACCTTGTGACAGTCATCCCCGTCAGGTTTGTATAAGTTACAATGTAGGTCTCGATATTCCATGTTAATAGACCTTGTGACAGTCATCCCTGTATGGTTTGTATAAGTTACCATGTAGGTCTCGATATTCCATGTTAATAGACCTTGTGACAGTCATCCCTGTATGGTTTGTATAAGTGACAATGTAGGTTTCGATATTCCATGTTAATAGACCTTGTGACAGTGATCCCTGTCAGGTTTGTATAAGTTACAATGTAGGTCTCGATATTCCATGTTAATAGACCTTGTGACAGTCATCCCTGTATGGTTTGTATAAGTGACAATGTAGGTCTCGATATTTCATGTTAATAGACCTTGTGACAGTCATCCCTGTCAGGTTTGTATAAGTGACAATGAAGGTCTCGATATTCCGTGTTAATAGACCTTGTGACAGTGATCCCTGTCAGGTTTGTATAAGTTACAATGTAGGTCTCGGTATTCCATGTTAATAGACCTTGTGACAGTCATCCCTGTCAGGTTTGTATAAGTTACAATGTAGGTCTCGATATTCCGTGTTAATAGACCTTGTTACAGTCATCCCTGTCAGGTTTGTATAAGTGACAATGTAGGTCTCGGTATTCCATGTTAATAGACCTTGTGACAGTGATCCCTGTCAGGTTTGTATAAGTTACAATGTAGGTCTCGGTATTCCATGTTAATAGACCTTGTGACAGTTATCTCTGTATGGTTTGTATAAGTTACAATGTAGGTCTCGATATTCCATGTTAATAGACCTTGTGACAGTCATCCCTGTCAGGTTTGTATAAGTGACAATGTAGGTCTCGATATTCCATGTTAATAGACCTTGTGACAGTCATCCCTGTCAGGTTTGTATAAGTGACAATGTAGGTCTCGATATTCCATGTTAATAGACCTTGTGACAGTCATCCCTGTCAGGTTTGTATAAGTGACAATGTAGGTCTCGATATTAAGTGTTAATAGACCTTGTTACAGTCATCCCTGTCAGGTTTGTATAAGTGACAATGTAGGTCTCGATATTCCATGTTAATAGACCTTGTGACTGTCATCCCTGTCAGGTTTGTATAAGTTACAATGTAGGTCTCGGTATTCCATGTTAAGAGACCTTGTGACAGTCATCCCTGTATGGTTTGTATAAGTTACAATGTAAGTCTCGGTATTCCATGTTAATAGACCTTGTGGCAGTCATCCCTGTCAGGTTTGTATAAGTGACAATGTAGGTCTCGATATTCCATGTTAATAGACCTTGTGACAGTTATCTCTGTATGGTTTGTATAAGTTACAATGTAGGTCTCGATATTCCATGTTAATAGACCTTGTGACAGTCATCCCTGTCAGGTTTGTATAAGTTACAATGTAGGTCTCGATATTCCATGTTAATAGACCTTGTGACAGTCATCCCTGTCAGGTTTGTATAAGTTACCATGTAGGTCTCGATATTCCATGTTAATAGACCTTGTGACAGTTATCTCTGTATGGTTTGTATAAGTTACAATGTAGGTCTCGATATTCCATGTTAATAGACCTTGTGACAGTCATCCCTGTCAGGTTTGTATAAGTTACAATGTAGGTCTCGGTATTCCATGTTAATAGACCTTGTGACAGTCATCCCTGTATGGTTTGTATAAGTGACAATGTAGGTCTCGATATTCCATGTTAATAGACCTTGTGACAGTCATCCCTGTCAGGTTTGTATAAGTGACAATGTAGGTCTCGGTATTCCATGTTAATAGACCTTGTGACAGTCATCCCTGTCAGGTTTGTATAAGTGACAATGTAGGTCTCGATATTCCATGTTAATAGACCTTGTGACAGTCATCCCTGTCAGGTTTGTATAAGTTACCATGTAGGTCTCGATATTCCATGTTAATAGACCTTGTGACAGTCATCCCTGTATGTTTTGTATAAGTGACAATGTAGGTTTCGATATTCCATGTTAATAGACCTTGTGACAGTCATCCCTGTCAGGTTTGTATAAGTTACAATGTAGGTCTCGATATTCCATGTTAATAGACCTTGTGACAGTCATCCCTGTATGGTTTGTATAAGTGACAATGTAGGTCTCGATATTCCATGTTAATAGACCTTGTGACAGTCATCCCTGTCAGGTTTGTATAAGTGACAATGAAGGTCTCGATATTCCGTGTTAATAGACCTTGTGACAGTGATCCCTGTCAGGTTTGTATAAGTTACAATGTAGGTCTCGGTATTCCATGTTAATAGACCTTGTGACAGTCATCACTGTCAGGTTTGTATTAGTTACAATGTAGGTCTCGATATTCCGTGTTAATAGACCTTGTTACAGTCATCCCTGTCAGGTTTGTATAAGTTACAATGTAAGTCTCGGTATTCCATGTTAATAGACCTTGTGACAGTCATCCCTGTCAGGTTTGTATAAGTGACAATGTAGGTCTCGATATTCCATGTTAATAGACCTTGTGACAGTTATCTCTGTATGGTTTGTATAAGTTACAATGTAGGTCTCGATATTCCATGTTAATAGACCTTGTGACAGTCATCCCTGTCAGGTTTGTATAAGTTACAATGTAGGTCTCGATATTCCATGTTAATAGACCTTGTGACAGTCATCCCTGTCAGGTTTGTATAAGTTACCATGTAGGTCTCGATATTCCATGTTAATAGACCTTGTGACAGTTATCTCTGTATGGTTTGTATAAGTTACAATGTAGGTCTCGATATTCCATGTTAATAGACCTTGTGACAGTCATCCCTGTCAGGTTTGTATAAGTTACAATGTAGGTCTCGGTATTCCATGTTAATAGACCTTGTGACAGTCATCCCTGTATGGTTTGTATAAGTTACCATGTAGGTCTCGATATTCCATGTTAATAGACCTTGTGACAGTCATCCCTGTCAGGTTTGTATAAGTGACAATGTAGGTCTCGGTATTCCATGTTAATAGACCTTGTGACAGTCATCCCTGTCAGGTTTGTATAAGTGACAATGTAGGTCTCGATATTCCATGTTAATAGACCTTGTGACAGTCATCCCTGTCAGGTTTGTATAAGTTACCATGTAGGTCTCGATATTCCATGTTAATAGACCTTGTGACAGTCATCCCTGTATGGTTTGTATAAGTGACAATGTAGGTTTCGATATTCCATGTTAATAGACCTTGTGACAGTGATCCCTGTCAGGTTTGTATAAGTTACAATGTAGGTCTCGATATTCCATGTTAATAGACCTTGTGACAGTCATCCCTGTATGGTTTGTATAAGTGACAATGTAGGTCTCGATATTCCATGTTAATAGACCTTGTGACAGTCATCCCTGTCAGGTTTGTATAAGTGACAATGAAGGTCTCGATATTCCGTGTTAATAGACCTTGTGACAGTGATCCCTGTCAGGTTTGTATAAGTTACAATGTAGGTCTCGGTATTCCATGTTAATAGACCTTGTGACAGTCATCCCTGTCAGGTTTGTATTAGTTACAATGTAGGTCTCGATATTCCGTGTTAATAGACCTTGTTACAGTCATCCCTGTCAGGTGTGTATAAGTGACAATGTAGGTCTCGGTATTCCATGTTAATAGACCTTGTGACAGTGATCCCTGTCAGGTTTGTATAAGTTACAATGTAGGTCTCGGTATTCCATGTTAATAGACCTTGTGACAGTTATCTCTGTCAGGTTTGTATAAGTGACAATGTAGGTCTCGATATTCCATGTTAATAGACCTTGTGACAGTCATCCCTGTCAGGTTTGTATAAGTTACAATGTAGGTCTCGGTATTCCATGTTAATAGACCTTGTGACAGTCATCCCTGTATGGTTTGTATAAGTTACAATGTAGGTCTCGGTATTCCATGTTAATAGACCTTGTGACAGTCATCCCTGTCAGGTTTGTATAAGTTACAATGTAGGTCTCGGTATTCCATGTTAATAGCTTTGTGACAGTCATCCCTGTATGGTTTGTATAAGTGACAATGTAGGTCTCGATATTCCATGTTAATAGACCTTGTGACAGTCATCCCTGTCAGGTTTGTATACGTGACAATGTAGGTCTCGATATTCCATGTTAATAGACTTTGTGACAGTTATCTCTGTATGGTTTGTATAAGATACAATGTAGGTCTCGATATTCCATGTTAATAGACCTTGTGACAGTCATCCCTGTATGGTTTGTATAAGTGACAATGAAGGTCTCGATATTCCATGTTAATAGACCTTGTGACAGTCATCCCTGTCAGGTTTGTATAAGTTACAATGTAGGTCTCGGTATTCCATGTTAATAGACCTTGTGACAGTCATCCCTGTCAGGTTTGTATAAGTGACAATGTAGGTCTCGATATTAAGTGTTAATAGACCTTGTTACAGTCATCCCTGTCAGGTTTGTATAAGTGACAATGTAGGTCTCGATATTCCATGTTAATAGACCTTGTGACAGTCATCCCTGTCAGGTTTGTATAAGTTACAATGTAGGTCTCGGTATTCCATGTTAATAGACCTTGTGACAGTCATCCCTGTATGGTTTGTATAAGTTACAATGTAGGTCTCGGTATTCCATGTTAATAGACCTTGTGACAGTCATCCCTGTCAGGTTTGTATAAGTTACAATGTAGGTCTCGGTATTCCATGTTAATAGCCTTGTGACAGTCATCCCTGTATGGTTTGTATAAGTGACAATGTAGGTCTCGATATTCCATGTTAATAGACCTTGTGACAGTCATCCCTGTCAGGTTTGTATACGTGACAATGTAGGTCTCGATATTCCATGTTAATAGACTTTGTGACAGTTATCTCTGTATGGTTTGTATAAGTTACAATGTAGGTCTCGATATTCCATGTTAATAGACCTTGTGACAGTCATCCCTGTATGGTTTGTATAAGTGACAATGTAGGTCTCGATATTCCATGTTAATAGACCTTGTGACAGTCATCCCTGTCAGGTTTGTATAAGTTACAATGTAGGTCTCGGTATTCCATGTTAATAGACCTTGTGACAGTCATCCCTGTATGGTTTGTATAAGTGACAATGTAGGTCTCGATATTCCATGTTAATAGACCTTGTGACAGTCATCCCTGTCAGGTTTGTATAAGTTACAATGTAGGTCTCGATATTCCATGTTAATAGACCTTGTGACAGTGATCCCTGTCAGGTTTGTATAAGTTACAATGTAGGTCTCGGTATTCCATGTTAATAGACCTTGTGACAGTCATCCCTGTATGGTTTGTATAAGTGACAATGTAGATCTCGATATTCCATGTTAATAGACCTTGTGACAGTCATCCCTGTCAGGTTTGTATAAGTTACAATGTAGGTCTCGGTATTCCATGTTAATAGACCTTGTGACAGTCATCCCTGTATGGTTTGTATAAGTGACAATGTAGGTCTCGATATTCCATGTTAATAGACCTTGTGACAGTCATCCCTGTCAGGTTTGTATGAGTTACAATGTAGGTCTCGGTATTCCATGTTAATAGACCTTGTGACAGTCATCCCTGTCAGGTTTGTATAAGTTACAATGTAGGTCTCGGTATTCCATGTTAATAGACCTTGTGACAGTCATCCCTGTCAGGTTTGTATAAGTGACAATGTAGGTCTCGATATTCCATGTTAATAGACCTTGTGACAGTCATCCCTGTCAGGTTTGTATAAGTTACAATGTAGGTCTCGGTATTCCATGTTAATAGAATTGTGACAGTCATCCCTGTATGGTTTGTATAAGTGACAATGTAGGTCTCGATATTCCATGTTAATAGACCTTGTGACAGTCATCCCTGTATGGTTTGTATAAGTTACAATGTAGGTCTAGATATTCCGTGTTAATAGACCTTGTAACAGTCATCCCTGTCAGGTTTGTATAAGTTACAATGTAGGTCTCGGTATTCCGTGTTAATAGACCTTGTGACAGTCATCCCTGTCAGGTTTGTATAAGTTACAATGTAGTTCTCAAAATTCCATGTTAATAGACCTTGTGACAGTCATCCCTGTCAGGTTTGTATAAGTTACCATGTAGGTCTCGATATTCCATGTTAATAGACCTTGTGACAGTCATCCCTGTCAGGTTTGTAGAAGTTACCATGTAGGTCTCGGTATTCCATGTTAATAGACCTTGTGACAGTCATCCCTGTCAGGTTTGTATAAGTGACAATGTAGTTCTCGATATTCCATGTTAATAGACCTTGTGACAGTCATCCCTGTCAGGTTTGTATAAGTTACAGTGTAGGTCTCGGTATTCCATGTTAATAGACCTTGTGACAGTCATCCCTGTCTGGTTTGTATAAGTGACAATGTAGGTTTCGGTATTCCATGTTAATAGACCTTGTGACAGTCATCCCTGTCAGGTTTGTATAAGTTACAATGTAGGTCTCGATATTCCATGTTAATAGACCTTGTGACAGTCATCCCTGTATGGTTTGTATAAGTGACAATGTAGGTCTCGATATTCCATGTTAATAGACCTTGTGACAGTCATCCCTGTCAGGTTTGTATAAGTGACAATGTAGGTCTCGGTATTCCATGTTAATAGACTTTGTGACAGTCATCTCTGTATGGTTTGTTTAAGTTACCATGTAGGTCTCGATATTCCTTGTTAATAGACCTTGTGACAGTCATCCCTGTCAGGTTTGTATAAGTGACAATGTAGGTCTCGGTATTCCATGTTAATAGACCTTGTGACAGTCATCCCTGTCAGGTTTGTATAAGTTACAATGTAGGTCTCGATATTCCATGTTAATAGACCTTGTGACAGTCATCCCTGTCAGGTTTGTATAAGTTAGCATGTAGGTCTCGATATTCCATGTTAATAGACCTTGTGACAGTCATCCCTGTATGGTTTGTATAAGTGACAATGTAGGTCTCGATATTCCATGTTAATAGACCTTGTGACAGTCATCCCTGTCAGGTTTGTATAAGTTACAATGTAGGTCTCGATATTCCATGTTAATAGACCTTGTGACAGTCATCCCTGTATGGTTTGTATAAGTGACAATGTAGGTCTCGATATTCCATGTTAATAGACCTTGTGACAGTGATCCCTGTCAGGTTTGTATAAGTGACAATGTAGGTCTCGATATTCCGTGTTAATAGACCTTGTGACAGTGATCCCTTTCAGGTTTGTATAAGTTACAATGTAGGTCTCGGTATTCCTTGTTAATAGACCTTGTGACAGTCATCCCTGTCAGGTTTGTATAAGTGACAATGTAGTTCTCGATATTCCATGTTAATAGACCTTGTGACAGTCATCCCTGTCAGGTTTGTATAAGTTACAGTGTAGGTCTCGGTATTCCATCTTAATAGACCTTGTGACAGTCATCCCTGTCTGGTTTGTATAAGTGACAATGTAGGTTTCGGTATTCCATGTTAATAGACCTTGTGACAGTCATCCCTGTCAGGTTTGTATAAGTTACAATGTAGGTCTCGATATTCCATGTTAATAGACCTTGTGACAGTCATCCCTGTATGGTTTGTATAAGTGACAATGTAGGTCTCGATATTCCATGTTAATAGACCTTGTGACAGTCATCCCTGTCAGGTTTGTATAAGTGACAATGTAGGTCTCGGTATTCCATGTTAATAGACTTTGTGACAGTCATCTCTGTATGGTTTGTTTAAGTTACCATGTAGGTCTCGATATTCCTTGTTAATAGACCTTGTGACAGTCATCCCTGTCAGGTTTGTATAAGTGACAATGTAGGTCTCGGTATTCCATGTTAATAGACCTTGTGACAGTCATCCCTGTCAGGTTTGTATAAGTTACAATGTAGGTCTCGATATTCCATGTTAATAGACCTTGTGACAGTCATCCCTGTCAGGTTTGTATAAGTTAGCATGTAGGTCTCGATATTCCATGTTAATAGACCTTGTGACAGTCATCCCTGTATGGTTTGTATAAGTGACAATGTAGGTCTCGATATTCCATGTTAATAGACCTTGTGACAGTCATCCCTGTCAGGTTTGTATAAGTTACAATGTAGGTCTCGATATTCCATGTTAATAGACCTTGTGACAGTCATCCCTGTATGGTTTGTATAAGTGACAATGTAGGTCTCGATATTCCATGTTAATAGACCTTGTGACAGTGATCCCTGTCAGGTTTGTATAAGTGACAATTTAGGTCTCGATATTCCGTGTTAATAGACCTTGTGACAGTGATCCCTTTCAGGTTTGTATAAGTTACAATGTAGGTCTCGGTATTCCTTGTTAATAGACCTTGTGACAGTCATCCCTGTCAGGTTTGTATAAGTGACAATGTAGGTCTCGGTATTCCATGTTAATAGACCTTGTGACAGTCATCCCTGTCAGGTTTGTATAAGTTACAATGTAGGTCTCGATATTCCATGTTAATAGACCTTGTGACAGTCATCCCTGTCAGGTTTGTATAAGTTAGCATGTAGGTCTCGATATTCCATGTTAATAGACCTTGTGACAGTCATCCCTGTATGGTTTGTATAAGTGACAATGTAGGTCTCGATATTCCATGTTAATAGACCTTGTGACAGTCATCCCTGTCAGGTTTGTATAAGTTACAATGTAGGTCTCGATATTCCATGTTAATAGACCTTGTGACAGTCATCCCTGTATGGTTTGTATAAGTGACAATGTAGGTCTCGATATTCCATGTTAATAGACCTTGTGACAGTGATCCCTGTCAGGTTTGTATAAGTGACAATGTAGGTCTCGATATTCCGTGTTAATAGACCTTGTGACAGTGATCCCTTTCAGGTTTGTATAAGTTACAATGTAGGTCTCGGTATTCCATGTTAATAGACCTTGTGACAGTCATCCCTGTCAGGTTTGTATAAGTGACAATGTAGGTCTCGATATTCCGTGTTAATAGACCTTGTGACAGGTATCCCTGTATGGTTTGTATAAGTTACAATGTAGGTCTCGGTATTCCATGTTAATAGACCTTGTGACAGTGATCCCTGTCAGGTTTGTATGAGTTACAATGTAGGTCTCGGTATTCCATGTTAATAGACCTTGTTACAGTCATCCCTGTCAGGTTTGTATAAGTTACAATGTAGGTCTCGGTATTCCATGTTAATAGACCTTGTGACAGTCATCCCTGTCAGATTTGTATAAGTTACAATGTAGGTCTCGGTATTCCATGTTAATAGACCTTGTGACAGTCATCCCTGTCAGGTTTGTATAAGTTACCATGTAGGTCTCGGTATTCCATGTTAATAGACCTTGTGACAGTGATCCCTGTCAGGTTTGTATAAGTTACCATGTAGGTCTCGGTATTCCATGTTAATAGACCTTGTGACAGTGATCCCTGTCAGGTTTGTATAAGTGACAATGTAGGTCTCGATATTCCGTGTTAATAGACCTTGTTACAGTCATCCCTGTCAGGTTTGTATAAGTTACAATGTAGGTCTCGGTATTCCATGTTAATAGACCTTGTGACAGTGATCCCTGTCAGGTTTGTATAAGTTACAATGTAGGTCTCGATATTCCATGTTAATAGACCTTGTGACAGTCATCCCTGTCAGGTTTGTATAAGTTACCATGTTGGTCTCGGTATTCCATGTTAATAGACCTTGTGACAGTCATCCCTGTCAGGTTTGTATAAGTGACAATGTAGGTCTCGATATTCCGTGTTAATAGACCTTGTTACAGTCATCCCTGTCAGGTTTGTATATGTTACAATGTAGGTCTCGGTATTCCATGTTAATAGACCTTGTGACAGTGATCCCTGTCAGGTTTGTATAAGTTACAATGTAGGTATCGATATTCCATGTTAATAGACCTTGTGACAGTCATCCCTGTCAGGTTTGTATAAGTTACCATGTAGGTCTCGGTATTCCATGTTAATAGACCTTGTGACAGTCATCCCTGTCAGGTTTGTATAAGTGACAATGTAGGTCTCGATATTCCATGTTAATAGACCTTGTGACAGTCATCCCTGTCAGGTTTGTGTAAGTGACAATGTAGGTCTCGATATTCCGTGTTAATAGACCTTGTTACAGTCATCCCTGTCAGGTTTGTATAAGTTACAATGTATCTCTCGGTATTCCATGTTAATAGACCTTGTGACAGTCATCCCTGTCAGGTTTGTATAAGTTACAATGTAGGTCTCGGTATTCCATGTTAATAGACCTTGTGACAGTCATCCCTGTCAGGTTTGTATAAGTTACAATGTATCTCTCGGTATTCCATGTTAATAGACCTTGTGACAGTCATCCCTGTCAGGTTTGTATAAGTTACAATGTAGGTCTCGGTATTCCATGTTAATAGACCTTGTGACAGTCATCCCTGTCAGGTTTGTATAAGTTACAATGTAGGTCTCGATATTCTATGTTAATAGACCTTGTGACAGTCATCCCTGTCAGGTTTGTATAAGTGACAATGTAGGTCTCGATATTCTATGTTAATAGACCTTGTGACAGTCATCCCTGTATGGTTTGTATAAGTGACAATGTAGGTCTCGATATTCCATGTTAATAGACCTTGTGACAGTCATCCCTGTCAGGTTTGTATAAGTTACCATGTAGGTCTCGATATTCCATGTTAATAGACCTTGTGACAGTCATCCCTGTCAGGTTTGTATAAGTGACAATGTAGGTCTCGATATTCCATGTTAATAGACCTTGTGACAGTCATCCCTGTCAGGTTTGTATAAGTTGCCATGTAGGTCTCGGTATTCCATGTTAATAGACCTTGTGACAGTCATCCCTGTCAGGTTTGTATAAGTGACAATGTAGGTCTCGATATTCCATGTTAATAGACCTTCTGACAGTCATCCCTGTCAGGTGTGTATAAGTTACCATGTAGGTCTCGGTATTCCATGTTAATAGACCTTGTGACAGTCATCCCTGTCAGGTTTGTATAAGTGACAATGTAGGTCTCGATATTCCATGTTAATAGACATTGTGACAGTCATCCCTGTCAGGTTTGTATAAGTGACAATGTAGGTCTCGATATTAAGTGTTAATAGACCTTGTTACAGTCATCCCTGTCAGGTTTGTATAAGTTACAATGTAGGTCTCGGTATTCCATGCTAATAGACCTTGTGACAGTGATCCCTGTCAGGTTTGTATAAGTTACAATGTAGGTCTCGATATTCCATGTTAATAGACCTTATGACAGTCATCCCTGTCAGGTTTGTATAAGTTACCATGTAGTTCTCGGTATTCCATGTTAATAGACCTTGTGACAGTCATCCCTGTCAGGTTTGTATAAGTGACAATGTAGGTCTCGATATTCCATGTTAATAGACCTTGTGACAGTCATCCCTGTCAGGTTTGTATAAGTGACAATGTAGGTCTCGATATTCCGTGTTAATAGACCTTGTTACAGTCATCCCTGTATGGTTTGTATAAGTTACAATGTAGGTCTCGGTATTCCATGTTAATAGACCTTGTGACAGTGATCCCTGTCAGGTTTGTATAAGTTACAATGTAGGTCTCGATATTCCATGTTAATAGAGCTTGTGACAGTCATCCCTGTCAGGTTTGTATAAGTGACAATGTAGGTCTCGATATTCTATGTTAATAGACCTTGTGACAGTCATCCCTGTCAGGTTTGTATAAGTGACAATGTAGGTCTCGATATTCCATGTTAATAGACCTTGTGACAGTCATCCCTGTATGGTTTGTATAAGTGACAATGTAGGTCTCGATATTCCATGCTAATAGACCTTGTGACAGTCATCCCTGTCAGGTTTGTATAAGTGACAATGTAGGTCTCGATATTCCATGTTAATAGACCTTGTGACAGTCATCCCTGTATGGTTTGTATAAGTGACAATGTAGGTCTCGATATTCCATGTTAATAGACCTTGTGACAGTCATCTCTGTCAGGTTTGTATAAGTGACAATGTAGGTCTCGATATTCCATGTTAATAGACCTTGTGACAGTCATCCCTGTCAGGTTTGTATAAGTGACAATGTAGGTCTCGATATTCCATGTTAATAGACCTTGTGACAGTCATCCCTGTCAGGTTTGTATAAGTTACAATGTAGGTCTCGGTATTCCATGTTAATAGACCTTGTGACAGTCATATCTGTCAGGTTTGTATAAGTGACAATGTAGGTCTCGATATTCCATGTTAATAGACCTTGTGACAGTCATCCCTGTCAGGTTTGTATAAGTTACAATGTAGGTCTCGGTATTCCATGTTAATAGACCTTGTGACAGTCATCCCTGTATGGTTTGTATAAGTTACAATGTAGGTCTCGGTATTCCATGTTAATAGACCTTGTGACAGTCATCCCTGTCAGGTTTGTATAAGTGACAATGTAGGTCTCGATATTCCGTGTTAATAGACCTTGTGACAGTCATCCCTGTATGGTTTGTATAAGTTACAATGTAGGTATCGGTATTCCATGTTAATAGACCTTGTGACAGTCATCCCTGTCAGGTTTGTATAAGTTACAATATAGGTCTCGGTATTCCATGTTAATAGTCCTTGTGACAGTCATCCCTGTCAGGTTTGTATAAGTTACAATGTAGGTCTCGGTATTCCATGTTAATAGACCTTGTGACAGTCATCCCTGTCAGGTTTGTATAAGTTACAATGTAGGTCTCGGTATTCCATGTTAATAGACCTTGTGACAGCCATCCCTGTCAGGTTTGTATAAGTTACAATGTAGGTCTCGGTATTCCATGTTAATAGACCTTGTGACAGTTATCTCTGTATGGTTTGTATAAGTTACAATGTAGGTCTCGGTATTCCATGTTAATAGACCTTGTGACAGTCATCCCTGTCAGGTTTGTATAAGTTACAATGTAGGTCTCGGTATTCCATGTTAATAGACCTTGTGACAGCCATCCCTGTCAGGTTTGTATAAGTTACAATGTAGGTCTCGGTATTCCATGTTAATAGACCTTGTGACAGTCATCCCTGTATGGTTTGTATAAGTTACAATGTAGGTCTCGATATTCCATGTTAATAGACCTTGTGACAGTCATCCCTGTATGGTTTGTATAAGTTACAATGTAGGTCTCGATATTCCATGTTAATAGACCTTGTGACAGTCATCCCTGTATGGTTTGTATAAGTTACAATGTAGGTCTCGATATTCCATGTTAATAGACCTTGTGACAGTCATCCCTATCAGGTTTGTATAAGTAACAATGTAGGTCTCGATATTCCATGTTAATAGACCTTGTGACAGTCATCTCTGTATGGTTTGTATAAGTTACAATGTAGGTCTCGATATTCCATGTTAATAGACCTTGTGACAGTGATCCCTGTCAGGTTTGTATAAGTTACAATGTAGGTCTCGATATTCCATGTTAATAGAGCTTGTGACAGTCATCCCTGTATGGTTTGTATAAGTGACAATGTAGGTCTCGATATTCTATGTTAATAGACCTTGTGACAGTCATCCCTGTATGGTTTGTATAAGTTACAATGTAGGTCTCGGTATTCCATGTTAATAGACCTTGTGACAGTTATCTCTGTATGGTTTGTATAAGTTACAATGTAGGTCTCGATATTCCATGTTAATAGACCTTGTGACAGTCATCCCTGTATGGTTTGTATAAGTTACAATTTAGGTCTCGGTATTCCATGTTAAAAGACCTTGTTACAGTCATCCCTGTCAGGTTTGTATAAGTTACCATGTAGGTCTCGATATTCCATGTTAATAGACCTTGTGACAGTGATCCCTGTCAGGTTTGTATAAGTTACAATGTAGGTCTCGATATTCCATGTTAATAGACCTTGTGACAGTCATCCCTGTATGGTTTGTATAAGTTACAATGTAGGTCTCGATATTCCATGTTAATAGACCTTGTGACAGTCATCCCTGTATGGTTTGTATAAGTTACAATGTAGGTCTCGATATTCCATGTTAATAGACCTTGTGACAGTCATCCCTGTCAGGTTTGTGTAAGTGACAATGTAGGTCTCGATATTCCGTGTTAATAGACCTTGTTACAGTCATCCCTGTCAGGTTTTTATAAGTTACAATGTATCTCTCGGTATTCCATGTTAATAGACCTTGTGACAGTCATCCCTGTCAGGTTTGTATAAGTTACAATGTAGGTCTCGGTATTCCATGTTAATAGACCTTGTGACAGTCACCCCTGTCAGGTTTGTATAAGTTACAATGTATCTCTCGGTATTCCATGTTAATAGACCTTGTGACAGTCATCCCTGTCAGGTTTGTATAAGTGACAATGTAGGTCTCGGTATTCCATGTTAATAGACCTTGTGACAGTCATCCCTGTCAGGTTTGTATAAGTTACAATGTAGGTCTCGATATTCTATGTTAATAGACCTTGTGACAGTCATCCCTGTCAGGTTTGTATAAGTGACAATGTAGGTCTCGATATTCTATGTTAATAGACCTTGTGACAGTCATCCCTGTATGGTTTGTATAAGTGACAATGTAGGTCTCGATATTCCATGTTAATAGACCTTGTGACAGTCATCCCTGTCAGGTTTGTATAAGTTACCATGTAGGTCTCGATATTCCATGTTAATAGACCTTGTGACAGTCATCCCTGTCAGGTTTGTATAAGTGACAATGTAGGTCTCGATATTCCATGTTAATAGACCTTGTGACAGTCATCCCTGTCAGGTTTGTATAAGTTGCCATGTAGGTCTCGGTATTCCATGTTAATAGACCTTGTGACAGTCATCCCTGTCAGGTTTGTATAAGTGACAATGTAGGTCTCGATATTCCATGTTAATAGACCTTCTGACAGTCATCCCTGTCAGGTGTGTATAAGTTACCATGTAGGTCTCGGTATTCCATGTTAATAGACCTTGTGACAGTCATCCCTGTCAGGTTTGTATAAGTGACAATGTAGGTCTCGATATTCCATGTTAATAGACATTGTGACAGTCATCCCTGTCAGGTTTGTATAAGTGACAATGTAGGTCTCGATATTAAGTGTTAATAGACCTTGTTACAGTCATCCCTGTCAAGTTTGTATAAGTTACAATGTAGGTCTCGGTATTCCATGCTAATAGACCTTGTGACAGTGATCCCTGTCAGGTTTGTATAAGTTACAATGTAGGTCTCGATATTCCATGTTAATAGACCTTATGACAGTCATCCCTGTCAGGTTTGTATAAGTTACCATGTAGTTCTCGGTATTCCATGTTAATAGACCTTGTGACAGTCATCCCTGTCAGGTTTGTATAAGTGACAATGTAGGTCTCGATAGTCCATGTTAATAGACCTTGTGACAGTCATCCCTGTCAGGTTTGTATAAGTGACAATGTAGGTCTCGATATTCCGTGTTAATAGACCTTGTTACAGTCATCCCTGTCAGGTTTGTATAAGTTACAATGTAGGTCTCGGTATTCCATGTAAATAGACCTTGTGACAGTGATCCCTGTCAGGTTTGTATAAGTTACAATGTAGGTCTCGATATTCCATGTTAATAGAGCTTGTGACAGTCATCCCTGTCAGGTTTGTATAAGTGACAATGTAGGTCTCGATATTCTATGTTAATAGACCTTGTGACAGTCATCCCTGTCAGGTTTGTATAAGTGACAATGTAGGTCTCGATATTCCATGTTGATAGACCTTGTGACAGTCATCCCTGTATGGTTTGTATAAGTGACACTGTAGGTCTCGATATTCCATGCTAATAGACCTTGTGACAGTCATCCCTGTCAGGTTTGTATAAGTGACAATGTAGGTCTCGATATTCCATGTTAATAGACCTTGTGACAGACATCCCTGTATGGTTTGTATAAGTGACAATGTAGGTCTCGATATTCCATGTTAATAGACCTTGTGACAGTCATCTCTGTCAGGTTTGTATAAGTGACAATGTAGGTCTCGATATTCCATGTTAATAGACCTTGTGACAGTCATCCCTGTCAGGTTTGTATAAGTGACAATGTAGGTCTCGATATTCCATGTTAATAGACCTTGTGACAGTCATCCCTGTCAGGTTTGTATAAGTTACAATGTAGGTCTCGGTATTCCATGTTAATAGACCTTGTGACAGTCATATCTGTCAGGTTTGTATAAGTGACAATGTAGGTCTCGATATTCCATGTTAATAGACCTTGTGACAGTCATCCCTGTCAGGTTTGTATAAGTTACAATGTAGGTCTCGGTATTCCATGTTAATAGACCTTGTGACAGTCATCCCTGTATGGTTTGTATAAGTTACAATGTAGGTCTCGGTATTCCATGTTAATAGACCTTGTGACAGTCATCCCTGTCAGGTTTGTATAAGTGACAATGTAGGTCTCGATATTCCGTGTTAATAGACCTTGTGACAGTCATCCCTGTATGGTTTGTATAAGTTACAATGTAGGTATCGGTATTCCATGTTAATAGACCTTGTGACAGTCATCCCTGTCAGGTTTGTATAAGTTACAATATAGGTCTCGGTATTCCATGTTAATAGTCCTTGTGACAGTCATCCCTGTCAGGTTTGTATAAGTTACAATGTAGGTCTCGGTATTCCATGTTAATAGACCTTGTGACAGTCATCCCTGTCAGGTTTGTATAAGTTACAATGTAGGTCTCGTTATTCCATGTTAATAGACCTTGTGACAGCCATCCCTGTCAGGTTTGTATAAGTTACAATGTAGGTCTCGGTATTCCATGTTAATAGACCTTGTGACAGTTATCTCTGTATGGTTTGTATAAGTTACAATGTAGGTCTCGATATTCCATGTTAATAGACATTGTGACAGTCATCCCTGTCAGGTTTGTATAAGTTACAATTTAGGTCTCGGTATTCCATGTTAATAGACCTTGTGACAGTCATCCCTGTCAGGTTTGTATAAGTTACAATGTAGGTCTCGGTATTCCATGTTAATAGACCTTGTGACAGCCATCCCTGTCAGGTTTGTATAAGTTAATATGTAGGTCTCGGTATTCCATGTTAATAGACCTTGTGACAGTCATCTCTGTATGGTTTGTATAAGTTACAATGTAGGTCTCGATATTCCATGTTAATAGACCTTTTGACAGTCATCCCTGTCAGGTTTGTATAAGTGACAATGTAGGTCTCGATATTCCATGTTAATAGACCTTGTGACAGTCATCCCTATCAGGTTTGTATAAGTTACAATGTAGGTCTCGGTATTCCTTGTTAATAGACCTTGTGACAGTCATCTCTGTCAGGTTTGTATAAGTGACAATGTAGGTCTCGGTATTCCATGTTAATAGACCTTGTGACAGTCATCCCTGTATGGTTTGTATAAGTTACAATGTAGGTCTCGGTATTCCATGTTAATAGACCTTGTGACAGTTATCTCTGTATGGTTTGTATAAGTTACAATGTAGGTCTCGATATTCCATGTTAATAGACCTTGTGACAGTCATCCCTGTATGGTTTGTATACGTTACAATGTAGGTCTCGGTATTCCATGTTAAAAGACCTTGTTACAGTCATCCCTGTCAGGTTTGTATAAGTTACCATGTTGGTCTCGATATTCCATGTTAATAGACCTTGTGACAGTGATCCCTGTCAGGTTTGTATAAGTTACAATGTACGTCTCGATATTCCATGTTAATAGACCTTGTGACAGTCATCCCTGTATGGTTTGTATAAGTTACAATGTAGGTCTCGATATTCCATGTTAATAGACCTTGTGACAGTCATCCCTGTATGGTTTGTATAAGTTACAATGTAGGTCTCGATATTCCATGTTAATAGACCTTGTGACAGTCATCCCTGTATGGTTTGTATAAGTTACAATGTAGGTCTCGATATTCCATGTTAATAGACCTTGTGACAGTCATCCCTATCAGGTTTGTATAAGTAACAATGTAGGTCTCGATATTCCATGTTAATAGACCTTGTGACAGTCATCTCTGTATGGTTTGTATAAGTTACAATGTAGGTCTCGATATTCCATGTTAATAGACCTTGTGACAGTGATCCCTGTCAGGTTTGTATAAGTTACAATGTAGGTCTCGATATTCCATGTTAATAGAGCTTGTGACAGTCATCCCTGTCAGGTTTGTATAAGTGACAATGTAGGTCTCGGTATTCCATGTTAATAGACCTTGTGACAGTTATCTCTGTATGGTTTGTATAAGTTACAATGTAGGTCTCGATATTCCATGTTAATAGACCTTGTGACAGTCATCCCTGTATGGTTTGTATAAGTTACAATTTAGGTCTCGGTATTCCATGTTAAAAGACCTTGTTACAGTCATCCCTGTCAGGTTTGTATAAGTTACCATGTAGGTCTCGATATTCCATGTTAATAGACCTTGTGACAGTGATCCCTGTCAGGTTTGTATAAGTTACAATGTAGGTCTCGATATTCCATGTTAATAGACCTTGTGACAGTCATCCCTGTATGGTTTGTATAAGTTACAATGTAGGTCTCGATATTCCATGTTAATAGACCTTGTGACAGTCATCCCTGTATGGTTTGTATAAGTTACAATGTAGGTCTCGATATTCCATGTTAATAGACCTTGTGACAGTCATCCCTGTATGGTTTGTATAAGTGACAATGTAGGTCTCGATATTCCATATTAATAGACCTTGTGAAAGTCATCCCTATCAGGTTTGTATAAGTTACAATGTAGGTCTCGATATTCCATGATAATAGACCTTGTGACAGTCATCCCTGTATGGTTTGTATAAGTTACAATGTAGGTCTCGATATTCCATGTTAATAGACCTTGTGACAGTCATCCCTGTATGGTTTGTATAAGTGACAATGTAGGTCTCGATATTCCATATTAATAGACCTTGTGAAAGTCATCCCTATCAGGTTTGTATAAGTTACAATGTAGGTCTCGATATTCCATGATAATAGACCTTGTGACAGTCATCTCTGTATGGTTTGTATAAGTTACAATGTAGGTCTCGATATTCCATGTTAATAGACCTTGTGACAGTCATCCCTGTATGGTTTGTATAAGTTACAATGTAGGTCTCGATATTCCATGTTAATAGACCTTGTGACAGTCATCCCTGTCAGGTTTGTATAAGTTACAATGTAGGTCTCGGTATTCCATGTTAATAGACCTTGTGACAGTCATCCCTGTCAGGTTTGTATAAGTTACAATGTAGGTCTCGATATTCCATGTTAATAGACCTTGTGACAGTCATCCCTGTATGGTTTGTATAAGTGACAATGTATGTCTCGATATTCCATGTTAATAGACATTGTGACACTCATCTCTGTCAGGTTTGTATAAGTGACAATGTAGGTCTCGATATTCCATGTTAATAGACCTTGTGACAGTCATCCCTGTATGGTTTGTATAAGTGACAATGTAGGTCTCGATATTCCATGTTAATAGACCTTGTGACAGTCATCCCTGTCAGGTTTGTATAAGTTACAATGTAGGTCTCGATATTCTATGTTAATAGACCTTGTGACAGTCATCCCTGTCAGGTTTGTATAAGTTACAATGTAGGTCTCGATATTCTATGTTAATAGACCTTGTGACAGTCATCCCTGTCAGGTTTGTATAAGTTACAATGTAGGTCTCGATATTCCATGTTAATAGACCTTGTGACAGTCATCCCTGTCAGGTTTGTATAAGTTACAATGTAGGTCTCGGTATTCCATGTTAATAGACCTTGTGACAGTCATCCCTGTCAGGTTTGTATAAGTGACAATGTAGGTCTCGATATTCTATGTTAATAGACCTTGTGACAGTCATCCCTGTCAGGTTTGTATAAGTGACAATGTAGGTCTCGGTATTCTATGTTAATAGACCTTGTGACAGTCATCCCTGTCAGGTTTGTATAAGTGACAATGTAGGTCTCGATATTCCATGTTAATAGACCTTGTGACAGTCATCCCTGTCAGGTTTGTATAAGTGACAAAGTAGGTCTCGATATTCCATGTTAATAGACCTTGTGACAGTCATCCCTGTCAGGTTTGAATAAGTGACAATGTATGTCTCGATATTCTATGTTAATAGACCTTGTGACAGTCATCCCTGTCAGGTTTGTATAAGTGACAATGTAGGTCTCGATATTCCATGTTAATAGACCTTGTGACAGTCATCCCTGTCAGGTTTGTATAAGTGACAATGTAGGTCTCGATGTTCTATGTTAATAGACATTGTGACAGTCATCCCTGTCAGGTTTGTATAAGTGACAATGTAGGTCTCGATATTCCATGTTAATAGACCTTGTGACAGTCATCCCTGTCAGGTTTGTATAAGTGACAATGTAGGTCTCGATATTCCATGTTAATAGACCTTGTGACAGTCATCCCTGTCAGGTTTGTATAAGTGACAATGTAGGTCTCGATATTCCATGTTAATTGACCTTGTGACAGTCATCCCTGTCAGGTTTGTATAAGTGACAATGTAGGTCTCGATGTTCTATGTTAATAGACATTGTGACAGTCATCCCTGTCAGGTTTGTATAAGTTACAATGTAGGTCTCGATATTCCATGTTAATAGACCTTGTGACAGTCATCCCTGTATGGTTTGTATAAGTGACAATGTATGTCTCGATATTCCATGTTAATAGACATTGTGACACTCATCTCTGTCAGGTTTGTATAAGTGACAATGTAGGTCTCGATATTCCATGTTAATAGACCTTGTGACAGTCATCCCTGTATGGTTTGTATAAGTGACAATGTAGGTCTCGATATTCCATGTTAATAGACCTTGTGACAGTCATCCCTGTCAGGTTTGTATAAGTTACAATGTAGGTCTCGATATTCTATGTTAATAGACCTTGTGACAGTCATCCCTGTCAGGTTTGTATAAGTTACAATGTAGGTCTCGATATTCTATGTTAATAGACCTTGTGACAGTCATCCCTGTCAGGTTTGTATAAGTTACAATGTAGGTCTCGATATTCCATGTTAATAGACCTTGTGACAGTCATCCCTGTCAGGTTTGTATAAGTGACAATGTAGGTCTCGGTATTCCATGTTAATAGACCTTGTGACAGTCATCCCTGTCAGGTTTGTATAAGTGACAATGTAGGTCTCGATATTCTATGTTAATAGACCTTGTGACAGTCATCCCTGTCAGGTTTGTATACGTGACAATGTAGGTCTCGGTATTCTATGTTAATAGACCTTGTGACAGTCATCCCTGTCAGGTTTGTATAAGTGACAATGTAGGTCTCGATATTCCATGTTAATAGACCTTGTGACAGTCATCCCTGTCAGGTTTGTATAAGTGACAAAGTAGGTCTCGATATTCCATGTTAATAGACCTTGTGACAGTCATCCCTGTCAGGTTTGAATAAGTGACAATGTATGTCTCGATATTCTATGTTAATAGACCTTGTGACAGTCATCCCTGTCAGGTTTGTATAAGTGACAATGTAGGTCTCGATATTCCATGTTAATAGACCTTGTGACAGTCATCCCTGTCAGGTTTGTATAAGTGACAATGTAGGTCTCGATGTTCTATGTTAATAGACATTGTGACAGTCATCCCTGTCAGGTTTGTATAAGTGACAATGTAGGTCTCGATATTCCATGTTAATAGACCTTGTGACAGTCATCCCTGTCAGGTTTGTATAAGTGACAATGTAGGTCTCGATATTCCATGTTAATAGACCTTGTGACAGTCATCCCTGTCAGGTTTGTATAAGTGACAATGTAGGTCTCGATATTCCATGTTAATAGACCTTGTGACAGTCATCCCTGTCAGGTTTGTATAAGTGACAATGTAGGTCTCGATATTCTATGTTAATAGACCTTGTGACAGTCATCCCTGTATGGTTTGTATAAGTGACAATGTAGGTCTCGATATTCCATGTTAATAGACCTTGTGACAGTCATCCCTGTCAGGTTTGTATAAGTTACAATGTAGGTCTCGATATTCTATGTTAATAGACCTTGTGACAGTCATCCCTGTCAGGTTTGTATAAGTTACAATGTAGGTCTCGATATTCCATGTTAATAGACCTTGTGACAGTCATCCCTGTCAGGTTTGTATAAGTTACAATGTAGTTCTCGGTATTCCATGTTAATAGACCTTGTGACAGTCATCCCTGTCAGGTTTGTATAAGTGACAATGTAGGTCTCGATATTCCATGTTAATAGACCTTTTGACAGTCATCTCTGTCAGGTTTGTATAAGTGACAATGTAGGTCTCGATATTCCATGTTAATAGACCTTGTGACAGTCATCCCTGTCAGGTTTGTATAAGTTACAATGTAGGTCTCGATATTCTATGTTAATAGACCTTGTGACAGTCATCCCTGTCAGGTTTGTATAAGTGACAATGTAGTTCTCGATATTCCATGTTAATAGACCTTGTGACAGTCATCCCTGTCAGGTTTGTATAAGTGACAATGTAGTTCTCGATATTCCATGTTAATAGACCTTGTGACAGTTATCCCTGTCAGGTTTGTATAAGTTACCATGTAGGTCTCGATATTCCATGTTAATAGACCTTGTGACAGTTATCCCTGTCAGGTTTGTATAAGTTACAATGTAGGTCTCGATATTCCATGTTAATAGACCTTGTGACAGTGATCCCTGTCAGGTTTGTATAAGTTACAATGTAGGTCTCGATATTCCATGTTAATAGACCTTGTGACAGTCATCCCTGTTTTGTTTGTATAAGTGACAATGTAGGTCTCGATATTCCATGTTAATAGACCTTGTGACAGTCATCCCTGTATGGTTTGTATACGTGACAATGTAGGTCTCGATATTCCATGTTAATAGACCTTGTGACAGTCATCCCTGTCAGGTCTGTATAAGTGACAATGTAGGTCTCGATATTCCATGTTGATAGACCTTGTGACAGTCATCCCTGTATGGTTTGTATAAGTGACAATGTAGGTCTCGATAGTCCATGTTAATAGACCTTGTGACAGTTATCCCTGTCAGGTTTGTATAAGTTACAATGTAGGTCTCGATATTCCATGTTAATAGACCTTGTGATAGTCATCCCTGTTTTGTTTGTATAAGTGACAATGTAGGTCTCGATATTCCATGTTAATAGACCTTGTGACAGTCATCCCTGTATGGTTTGTATAAGTGACAATGTAGGTCTCGATATTCCATGTTAATAGACCTTGTGACAGTCATCCCTGTCAGGTTTGTATAAGTGACAATGTAGGTCTCGATATTCCATGTTAATAGACCTTGTGACAGTCATCCCTGTATGGCTTGTATAAGTGACGATGTAGGTCTCGATATTCCATGTTAATAGACCTTGTGACAGTCATCCCTGTCAGGTTTGTATAATTTACAATGTAGGTCTCGATATTCCATGTTAATAGACCTTGTGACAGTTATCCCTGTCAGGTTTGTATAAGTTACAATGTAGGTCTCGATATTCCATGTTAATAGACCTTGTGACAATCATCCCTGTCAGGTTTGTATAAGTGACAATGTAGGTCTCGATATTCCATGTTAATAGACCTTGTGACAGTCATCCCTGTATGGTTTGTATAAGTGACAATGTAGGTCTCGATATTCCATGTTAATAGACCTTGTGACAGTCATCCCTGTATGGTTTGTATAAGTGACAATGTAGGTCTCGATATTCCATGTTAATAGACCTTGTGACAGTCATCCCTGTCAGGTTTGTATAAGCGACAATGTAGGTCTCGATATTCCATGTTAATAGACCTTGTGACAGTCATCCCTGTCAGGTTTGTATAAGTTACAATGTAGTTCTCAATATTCCATGTTAATAGACCTTGTGACAGTCATCTCTGTCAGGTTTGTATAAGTTACCATGTAGGTCTCGGTATTCCATGTTAATAGACCTTGTGACAGTCATCCCTGTCAGGTTTGTATAAGTTACAATGTAGGTTTGGATTGATAACAAGGCAGGACTCAATATTCCATGTTACATCTCACTTAGTCCGTGGCAACCATTCATGAAGTTTCATGTTCATTATCTGGACGAGAGAGACGTGAGACCCTTTTTTCAAACTATTTTACACAAGGTTAATTAAACAAATTCAACGACAAAGACATCAACAATTAGCTCACTGAATAACATGCTTCATGCGTGTACTAGTTTGAAACGTAAATCGTTTCAATGAATAATAGTAAAACATAGAATACCACATTAAGATATAATGAATTTCAGTTACATAAATAGTGACAGTCCGAGCGAATATATCTCTGTTAAGAATCCACTTTCAATTTCGTCTAAACCTCGCCTCGAACTGACATATCGTGAACATTGCAATGAATTGCATTGTTTGCACGATTTCCGAACATTTAATTCGTGCATTCAATTTGAAAGGGAAAAGCTAAAATCGCTCAATCTGAACATCAATAGTACTACGCACTTCATTCATAACCTGGTGCTGGGGCCACAAAATGGTTTTGGAAATTTGCATGCTTTTAAAGCTTTTATTTCATTTATTTTATTTCACTCGGAAAAAGTGAGATGTAAGTCAATTACTACCACTACCACTTCCTCGTTGCATGGGGAATTATCAAGACAAGTTGTCCTCAAGGCCCGTCCTCGACCAAGGCCTGGGACAGGGCCTCTCAGACAAACAGTCCTGGTATTTCTCGATATACAACTCGGAAGCTATGGTAGTAACTTTTACTTAATAGTCTTTGTGGTAGATATCTCAGGTTTAATACCCTTTAATGACATATCTATGAATGAATGATTTGGTATTTAACGAGCGTAAGCGAGATGGAATCAACATTTTACTTCCTACACACGTATCGAGTGACATGGATATCCGCGTTTAATCGTTCTAGAGTTTCTATAATTATATAATGTATGGGTATATCCAAAGTGGTTTTATTGAATGTACATAACTCTTCGTAAACAGCGAATGGATATGACTGTATCGTTATCGACTTGATCAATAGTTTACTGATTTTACGACAGATAAAGGCCAAGCTGTTACCATCTATAGAGCCCAAACGGCCACTTTAATTTTTAAAGAGCCATTGAGTATGCTGTTAAGAGACACATTATGTGGACTTTCGGCAGGTATGAACGTCAAATATAATGTAAAAAATATTCAACGGCCCTTTAAAACGGGGAAAGTAAGTAGCGTACTTTTAATACTTAGTCACAGTGGGTGTCACAGTATGACGTTAATCTTTCCATCATCAATTTGTGTCGCACTTTCTAAATGGTATTTATTAAATAATAAAGTGATCTCACGAAAAGGTGAATACGTGTTATCAATGGCTTAATAATACTCCTCAATCAATAAAAAGCGTTCTAAATCGAGTGGACATTGTTCGGTTAAGCCATGCGAGTCCATTTTAAAATGACCGCTTGAAGGTAGTTTAAGTGATCTGACTTATGCATGTATGTAGCGATACCTAAACATTCAGAGTAGAGTTTTAAGTATGGTAGAATGATTGAATGGTCAACCATCTTGCTGTCTGAACTCTCAAATTCTCATGAGGCCTACAACTCTACCTCTCACACTGAAGAGGTCCATACCACTGTCGCTTCATTACCTCATCTCACAGATATACATATGCTTTTACATATATTTATGCTTCCTACGAGAGTTAGACGATCTGATTTGTGGGAAATACGGACCACCGTTTCGTAACAGGTGTTATATGGGCAGAAATGACTTGAGTAAGAAAGAGAATGACATTTTGTTTATCACGTATGTCTTTTAATTTACACACAGACAAACTAGTTTACATTCATATCATAAGGCAATGATTAAAAAAAAAGAGTAATTGTCACAAACGTGACCATGTCCCCTGCCGCAATTAAGAAATGAGTTAAAAGGATGGACACACAGCTTGTACCGAGTATTGAGTATTGACCATTACATGTTTGATTCAATTGTTGTTATCAGGCTAAGAACATTTAAAAAATAAAGTGATCAAAGTCTCGTAGTGACCTTGAAAATGAGGTCAAGGTCACCCAAATCAACTGGTGTTTGCGTACTTCCCAAATGTAGACTGGTACGAAATTTGAAGACTCTAGGTGCAGTAGTTCATGAGATATTGTGCTAACAACATTTGACAAACAATCAAAGTATTGTAGTGACCTTGGAAATAATGTCAAGGTCACCCAAATCAACTGGTGTCTGTGTATTCCCCTAATAAAGACTGTTCATGAGATATCGTGGTAACAAGAAACGGGACGGACGTACGGACGGACGGAGCTGAATACTATATATAAAAAAAACCCAGAATGACATTGT
The DNA here is from genome assembly GCA_936450465.1 of Gibbula magus. Classification (NCBI taxonomy): domain Eukaryota; kingdom Metazoa; phylum Mollusca; class Gastropoda; order Trochida; family Trochidae; genus Gibbula; species Gibbula magus. The sequence goes on from OW388300.1 coordinate 26,506,579, forward strand.
TTTGACTTCATGACAAACTCCACAAACAAAAAACATCCTCACGACATCGGATAATTGTTATTGTAACAGTGTTGTCTAGTTTAAGCAAATACTTCGTAAACTGAATTCAACCTACTTTAAAGAGCCATCAAGGATGTTAGTGTTTCAAATCTTTGGAAAATATACTTATAACGTCATTCGCCAGAGAAATCTTTTATCTACAACATGGCATATGTTAAATAATTTTCATATCACGACAATGTAATGAAATTTGGGTTCAAAGAGAAGTACCACTTGGTTTAAACGTATTTTTATTCATAGAGAATCTGGTTTGGTAAACAAGCAAAACTTTTGCTTATATTAATACCTCACCAGCACATACATATCATAACAAAAACACAAGAACTGGACATAAACATGACAAACTAAAGTATAATGATACCATGCGTACTTGATTGTTGTTTATGAAAGATTCTTTGCAGTTCCACCTCATTAATGATACAGCTACGTTGTTCTTTAGTGATAGAAACACGTCATTCTAGGATGCTTTATCAAAGCGCTTTGTTTAAAATATATATTGATGGAGGGATGCGATTATGTTCCTATTAACATTATCACTGGTTTGCGGTGTTCCATATAAAACAGTTTTGAGGCTGTGACCATTTACATAGAAAAATGCATTATTTCTAAAGACAGTAAATAATTCACATGTAAACAGGTAATGAGCAACATCTTCCTTACGGTATCCACAGGCGCATTCGGGATTGTTAGAAATGTGTCTATTTACTTTATCAGCATTCAAGTCGCTACAACCGAGCTTGAGCCTACAGTGTATGATCTGACAAAATCGACTGCCATAGTTCAGATCGAGATAATTATTATTAGGTTCATCCCTTTTCAGCAACGATTTGAATTCACCGATAGAGTTGGCTTGCACGAAATTGTCAGGTAATGAATTCCACAATTTAGTTGTTTCAGGTAGGAACGACTGCTCATATATTCTAGTTCTACATTTAATTGTTTGCAATTTCGTTTTGTTTCGGAGATTGTATTCACTAATTTCAGAGACAGACTTCGGAACAAGATCGCAGAGGTAGCCCGGCGCGAGATCATTTTTCATTTTGTAAAAAGTTATTAATTTGATATCGTGTCTTCTTTCTTTTAACGGTTTAAACTTGGTTTCTAGGTATAGCTTTTGATGGCTTGTACCTCGAACAGCGCCACATATTGTACGTATTGCATCCAAATGTAATCGCTCAAGAATGAGAGATTGATCACTTGTACAATGATCCCAAACATGACAACAATAGTCAAATATCGGTAAGACAAAAGATTTATACATGGTTTCTAACGTTTTTCGGGAGAGACGATACTTGAAACTTCGGAGACAATTTATCATTGGACTTACTTTCTTAACGATATCTTCAATATGATGTTTCCATGCGCCGTCCCTTTGAAGAGTTATACCTAGATGTTTATGACTTTGAGCGTCTTTTATCGGAATTTGGAATTTTTATCGGAAGTACCACTTCGACTAGCGCGCTAAGGGTATCTGAAGTCATATAAACAGAATCTCCCTTTTTGCGTAATACGTACTACACAAACAGTTAGCGCTTCCGAAGCGTGAAGGCTCGTCTCTAGCGCAGGTCGCCATAACAACCCATGTGCTGCACGTGCTGCACGCGTCTCTCTTGCAAGTTACCCTTGTCACACATCACTGAATGTGACGATTGCTTTACAAACAATGTTTTTAAATGTCATGAGAATATACACATTATTGCCTGTTTAATGTACTTTTTATTGAGATAAGACCAGCAAATTATGACAATTTTTTACTCTCATTAATTATAAAATTCAAGAAAAATACCTAGTTGGGTAAACAATTATTCCAGTATCTGTAGCAAATACATAATTAAATGAAATGGTAAATAAATAACCGCCTAAACATATATATATATATATTTCGATTTCTTTCATTGCTCATAATTTTTGTTATTCTTTCGTGTCTTTGTTTACTGTGTGTGAGGTAGACCATAATACTTTGCGCTTGAAAATAATAGACTGGATCTATATTTAGACTGGAAAACACCTTTACTTATTAATGCAATTTCTCGGCTTATTTTAAGTTGGAAAATTTGGGGAAAATTAAGTGTATTTATTTCACGGAGATAGAGTTTTGGAAAATTTTCGATATGTTAATCAACATCCTTGATGGCTCTTTAAGAGTTACTGGTACAAGCAGAAAACATTTTGCTGACATATGGGACGTTAAGACCAGATGTGTAATGGAATATTGACATTCCTTCTTTTTGATTCATGTAGTGTTTACATGTCAATTTTGTAATTGATAATCTTTATATGTGACATTGTTGATTCAATACCACGTGCATACATCCTCACAAAGCGTGGCTCGGTTTATGCACTACCTTCTACCGTTTGACTTGTGTGACCATCAGAAGTCACCATCAATCAATTGTTTTAACAAGAGGAAATTTAAACTGATATTAGGGACATTAAAAGTTTACACAGTATTAGTGAGTGGTAGTTTAATTCCTGTAATATTTGTTGTCGTGTCGTTTTTGTTGATTCTTCTTTTTTTTAAATCGTTTTCGTAAATGGAGTTGGAAGTGTGATTTTGTATCACCGTCATACACGAACGGCAATTCATACAGCGTCGTTTGATATCTCGTCATACTGACACTTTATTAAAGAAACTTGGACATTTATAATTTAGTTTGTTTTAAAAAATATCATAAATAGATAATCTGTTTCGGTAAACAAACACACTTTATATTTTATGTTTAACTTTTTATAAATACCTCACCAGTGCATATTTACAAATAAAAATGACAAACTAACCATAATCATAGCATGTGTACATGATGGTGCTTATGAACAGTCAGTTTCACTTTATTAATAATTACGCTGATCTAAGATAGGTTATTAAAGCGTTTAGTCTTAATTATATATTGATGGATGGATGCGATTATGTTCATATTAACAATTGAAGACTGTGACCAAACAAATTATTAGTTCAAAAGACAGTAAATAAGTCACATGTAAACATGTAATGAATGCCACCTTCATGGTGGTATCCACACGCGCATTCGGGATGGTTAGACATTTCTTTTATCAGTATATATTCAAGTCGCTTCAGCCGATCTAAACTAACATTTGGTCTATTTTCTGTCTTATAAACAACCATATTTAACAAACAGTTCAAATAATTATGCAAAATGGAGCCCTTAAAAGATGCCTGGATTTCTGCCTAGAGTTGAGGAATAAAGACTTGCTAAAATTTCTAGACTTGACTGGTCTAGGGTCTGGATGGCGGACTACAGCTGAGCTTCACACTGACAGAATCCATGCCATAATTCAGATTCAAGTTAATGCACGTGTAATGCATTTTCTCAAGAATGACATATTATTACCTGACATCACAGGAGGAATCGCTCCAGGGACCATACCCCCTCAGATTTTCATTTTGGCCGCTGGGGCTAAATTAGGCGGTTTTTATAAAGTCTTATGTAAGTAATTTAAGGGCCGATTTCAGGAATTTAAAATCGAGCAACTGTAATCCTATTTTAATGAATCCGAATGTGACTATATGGCATGACATCTAACCTTTAAGATCAATTGTATATGATTCATAACTTTTTAGTAGAGATCTAAATTCACCGATGGAGTTTGCTTGTTCGAAATGGTCAGATAATAATTTCCATATTTTAATTGCATCAAGTTGGAACGACTGACCAATCCATCGGTTAATTGTTTAAGGATGTTCGCTCCTCAAATTTATAGTATTAAACTGTTTTTCTTATATTTTGTAAAAGATCAAAGTATATGATTGAAAAATCAGCATTAAAAAATAGGGGGTAGTGTGGGTTTTTTTCGAGATATGACGCCTGTAAGATAGTGGGGTGAGTAGTACAATTTTAGCATGGGAGTCTAAGGGAAAATAAGAAAAAAACTGGTAAAAAAAATAAAATACTACATTTTTTTTCTTTTTTGAATGTTTCAAAGTTCATGTTCCCCTACTGAAATCGATGAAAAAGTACATATGATAGTGTGGGTTTTTTAAAGCCGGACACAAAATGTACCTGACCCCCCCCCCCCCCCCCCCCCCCCCCCCCCCCCACCCCTTTTTTTTAAGTCAGATTTAGGCCATTTATGTTGATTATTTCATTCGTTTTTTTAAAAGTATGTAGATGATGTAGAATATCATGAAGTAAATACAAATGACAAAAAATCTTTACTTCATCATATTTCATTTTTGAAGTTAATTTCTTAACATTATCTTCAATATGACTTTTCCATGCGCAGTCACTTTTAAGAGTCATAGTGGATGTTTATGACTTTGAACTTCTTTTATCGGGATTTGGTTCTCTGGTGTTATGTTAAGAACTGAATTAATTGTATCAGTTTTATCACGGTTGAAATTCACTTCTCATTTGCCTGTCCAGCTAGATATACGTCTCAAGTCTTCGTCTTTGACTCTCGACAATTGCGTAAATGGAGGTGTCGTCAGCACATAAGCGAATGTGACTTTCTAAACCATCAACTATATCATTTAGATATATTTTAAAAAGTAGCGGTCCAAATACGTAACCTTGTGGGACGGCGGCAATTGTACAGGCTAATAACTGGCAGAATATCCATTTATGACGACTTTCTGCGATCTGTTTCCTGGATTAGATTTCAGACAAATTCAAAAGATATCCGATAACGCCATATTTTTTAAGTTTAGAAATAATGCCCTTGTATACCAAAATTTATCACATACGTTGCTTATGTCACAAAAGAAAGCCTTAACCTCTTTACATTCGTCAAACAAGCGTGCCGAGTAAGGTAAGTGGTTAGCAGTTACGTCGCCTGGCATAATCCCGCCTGTAAATCGGTTAAAATGCAGTTGTCTCTTAAATAATTAAAAACATGTATAAATGAGTTCCACTGCAAACTTGATTATTGTAAATTTAGGAATAAGACAGACAATGACCAACTCAAAAGACCCGTGATTTATCGGTCATGAACACCATTTTACATATTATAATTTTCGAAGTAAGGGTAAAGTTTAGTTTGTCTCATGAGGTATTAAACAAGTTTCCATAGTTTGTGGTAATTGAGTTATGAATTTATATGAAAGATTTAAAATATACTAAAATCCATTTTGACCGGAAATGAGTGTTCGCGGCCGAGTTTTTATTGATCTATGAAGACCACAGTCTTGTCTTGTTATCCAGAGATTTCAATTTCAATTTAATTCGCTAGTGTTCGTATCTTCAAAGAAAATCTTTTAAAAGATGCTTTGGGTCTTAAAACGTGAAACATCGTTAAAAACAATGTAACGTCGAAACCAAGTGACCTATGACTACGCCATTATTTCCTTTTTGCTCGCATCGTCATTGCGCATCTTTTATTTAAAAAAAAGTTTCAAGTCTCTAGGTGAATATTCACTTTCATTTCTTTTTTGTAAAGTGGCGAATCGACATAATGTTTTATTTTCACCTTTTGATATGAATATCAATGTTTGAAGTTTTTGTAGGTGGTAACAGGTTCCTTATAACATTTTTTAACAGAAGTACGACCTAACGTGGAGCGCACGGTATCAACAGTACATTAATATTCTATATACATACTATTCTACCAGAGACTCGATAAACAACTAGAGATTTCCGGATGATATACCACTCACAATTTACCGATTATCAAATCATTAATTCATCAAAATACTACCCTTGAAGGACATGGTCATTTAAATCTAGTCAGTCAAATGCTTTGTCCACTCGTATGATTGTATTGTGGTAACGTGGAGTACAATAATATACCGATAGATGTACACTTGTCTGGTTGCGTTTGAGTATCATGCTCATAAAACTGGTTTACAGACTTTTATTAAAAACACCAAACAATGCCAACATTATTGCTGTGTTCCCTTTCCGAAAGGAAAATGTGGCTTGGTCCTCTATGTTCAAGAGCTTGAGATTCCTAAAAGAAGAATATAAACATGTTAATAAAGCGGTAATGTGAGGTCATTTGGAAGTTTTCAAGTGTATTTAATTTATATCTCGAAGTAAGAGAAACATTGACACGCATCAACCAATGTTACCAATGTTTGAAAATATAATACTCAATATATACGATATATAAAAAATAGTATTCAGAAGTTATAAAGAGAGTCATAAAAATGAGAAGAAGGTGACATAAAATTGTTTACCTTTTTGGAGTGTAAGAGGAATGATGCTACAGGGCCGTCTCACCGAAACCTTGTATTGTAATTCAACGTATGAGTGAAGTCCAGTACGACTAAATACATACTAAATCCCTTCCCATAGACAGATTGAGCACAATTCCTTTGCTGCAGTAACCTGAAATAATGTACATACAATATAGATATGATGCACATTAGCATATTGCCAACTCTTTAATTGATAAATACAGCTTAAAAAAATGACGGGAAAATATTTGAAATACAAAAACAATAACTGTTATCAAATAAACCAATTTAATGAAAATTAGTATTGAATTTTTTAAATAGACATTTTAAAAGGTAAGGATTAAAAAAGTAAAGTTACCTTTCCTGAATGAATAGTGTAATTGTCCTTGGACTGTCCATGATGAAGTCATTGTGTGTGAAATGATTCATTCTAAAAAGCACTCAGTCTTTATAGGCACTGAAATGTATAAGTACTAAATTTTTCTGAATAAAAACGTGCTTATCGTGCATGCTCGTGATTCAAGTACGGCGCTTATGCTTTAGCACGACTCGTACGTTTTATATAAAATGTACGCCACATGCACCTCGGACAATTTAAGACATTCACTGCTTTCAGTACCGCTGATGACGTCAATGTCCCTAGTTAACATTTGCATATGAAAATGAGAAATGTCAATGCTTTTGCATGTTGTGTTCGAGAGAATGTTTCCCAAATTTATTGACAATTCATTTGAAATACATTCATTTTAAGACACTTTTTTCACGACTCAAGCATTTGACTGTGCTCTAAGATAGATAGAGAACTCGTAGCAGTATATTTTCGGGATATAAATGTACAGGGTAACATACTAAATCCCTTCCCATAGACAGGCTGGCGCCTCGCCCAACCCTCTCAAACCCGTACATTTATATCCCGATAATGTACTGCCACTCGTCCTCTATCTATTACATATTGGCGGGACTCTTGGATCCAATCCCTGTGATTGGTGATATGTAACGGTTATTGAATCGTCCCATGATTTGCAGATTTAGTGACTAGTGCCATGGAACCAGTGGATGGTAACTCACGCCGCCAATGTGTATGTAGCTCAGGAAGTGTGGGCGTGGTTGGATGGTTGGATCTCTGAGTTTCTCGAGGATTGTTGCATGTTTTGAAAGCTCTCGCCCAAACAGAATCGCAGAAATAAGTGTAACAAAATCAGTTTGTAATTAGGTCATTATATGTCAAGTTACATTGTGATACATCTACAAATGTTAATTCAGGGGGGTTATCCAGGATACACCAAGTCCTGTACCGTCATCACCCCCCGTCTGTTGTTGAGTTGGGGTCTAACAGACTAACACCTCCTTCCACCCATATGGAGATTTCGGCCATAGTTTAAAGGGGCAGCATCACGTTTTGTGCAAATTCTATTTTTCAAATTTCCAAATTATAATGATAGTTTATATCATGTATATTTACTATAGAGGATAAGATATCTTATTACAAAGGCAATTATTCACATGGCTTTACGGAACCATGTACACTCATTTTTAACTTGATTTTCCGAAGAGAGAAGGGTCTTTTACTATTCGTGACATTATTTTTCAAATACATTTCATCGGCTTTTTTCAGCTAAAAACATGTTACTGCCCCTTTAAAAAACATAAAGATTAAAAAATTATTAACGTGAACTGTATAGATCGAAGAACTTTCATTTTGACTATGTTCTGTTAACATAAGTTTATTCTGTACATCTGTTTCATTTTCCTAGAAAGACGTGCATGCATCAATGAGGTTCATCATAGTGTCTCTGGCGTCGATGAGACGCCTCCAGTTCCTATGTGGAGTGGGACTTGGATTTGTATCCTTTTTACTTATTTATCAATATCAGTCGGTGAAACGTCACGTGATAGTGTCCGGAAACCAACGGGATCACATGATACGTGATAACAATCCGATTGGTGAGCTTACCCACGATTCAAATGGTCACGTGCCTATCGGCGGCCATCTTGGTGGGCAGGTGGATGATTCCCACGTACATCACGGTACGTCAGATACAAATTGTAAATTTTAGACCACAGAACATAAGCTGTTTTATTGGTCAGTGATTACTGGTTACGTTAATATACTTCTACTCCAGGGAGGGTATTAAAAACAACAGTGTGCAAAATCGGTAAAACATCAATCGCAGGCGGATTTAGATCGTAGATAGTAATTCCAGCATTGTTCATTTATGGCATAATATGAGTTCCTTCAGTGACATATTATCTGTTAACAAAATACAGTTTTATTTCGTAGACCTCTTTACACTTTCTATACGTTTATCATCGCAATTTATTGCAGTACCACCCACACAATGCTAGTTCCAGTATATGTTCACAGTTTCTACCGCAATGTAAAGCAACAATGGTATTCTCCCTGCAATGATACATACGGCGTCCGTGCAATACTCTTGAAAGTGGTGTTGAATCTAAATAACCTCACATCTGTTCTTTCCTTTGAATTACAGACGATACCTCAGTTTCTGATGAACTGTTTAGAAAGGTCCGTGTGTTGTGTTGGATAATGACAGCCCCAAAGAACTTCCGGTCGAAAGCGGATGTTGTGAAGGCCACCTGGGGACGACGGTGCAACATTCTCTTGTTCATTAGTTCAGAAACTGACGAGAACCTGCAGACGATACAACTGAACGTAACGGAGGGCAGAGAGCACCTGACGGCAAAGTCTATGCTCGCTTTCAAGTATGTGTACGACCATCACTTCAACGAGGCTGATTGGTTCCTGAAGGGTGATGACGACACATACGTGATCGTTGAAAATCTAAGATACTTTTTATCAACAAAAGATACGAAAGTGCCGATCTACTATGGCCAACATTTCAGCCCGATAACAAATCTTAATTACCATAGTGGTGGTGCAGGGTATGTGCTGTCTAAAGAGGCTCTGAGGAGGTTTGCAAACCGGAAGTCCGACTTGTGTAAACTTGATGGCGGATCTGAGGACATGGAAATCGGAAAATGTTTAAACAAGCTTGGAGTCACAGCGGGAAAAACGACGGATTCGTTAGGTCGGACTCGATTTCACTGCTTCCCACCTAGCGGACACGTCCGGGGCAAATTTCCGAAGTGGTATCACAAATACGTTGTTGGTGGAGCGAGAGCGGTAAGTATTGCTGGCATTGGCGCCTGCTTGATATGCTGATTATTTACAGTCACAGCAATTTGAGAGTTGGACAAATTTTCTAGTTTCAAGTGCCTTTCAAGTGTCTTGTAAAGTCAAACCAATTACGATGACCCCAAAATTTAAGAGAACCATAGAATACAATATCGAAATCAATATAATGAAATTAAAAAGGGAGGTCGCCAACCTATTTTCAATAATATTTTTAAATAACCCACGTGAGATATGGTCACAATTTTGACGAAAGGGAGATAACTCCAAAAATGACCGACTACTACTTAAATAGCATTTTCACTTTAAATAGATTATAAACAAAAATATGTCTTTCACCATAAAACAAAGTGTATTTCGATAAGTAATATTACAATGATTTAATGATACTAATTATACCCCCGCTACGAAGTAAGCGGGGATATAAAGCAGTCATTCCGTCCGTCCGTCCTTCGTCCGTCTGTCCAATTTTCTCAAAAACCGTCAACGGTACATCAACCAAACTTTGTATAGTTGGTAACCATCGCGCACAGACAATTTTCCGTTTTTTGAGATTTAAATTGTTTGTCATTTCCATTGAAACGTCTCTTTTTGGACTTAGTTTTATTGTGTTCATTCCGGACAAGTTTTCTCGGAAACTATTAAACATAGGTGAATGACATTTTTGTTGTGAGTACTCATGACCATAGTCTTTATCGAGTTTGAAAACCAGTTCTAAAATATTATTTTTACGGAGTTATGGCCTTTGAATCCGAAATTGAACTTAGTATCAAACGAGCGGTGATGCTCAAATCCGGACAAGTTTTCTCCGCAACTATTACATCTAGGTGAAAGAAATTTAACATGTAGGTAGTCCAGATCATACTCTTTGTCAAGTTCAAAGTCCATTTCCGAAATATTTTATTTTTTACGGAGTTATTGCCCTTGAGTCCGAAATTGAACTTAAATTAGTACCAAAAGAGCTGTGATGATCCAATCCGGACAAGTTTTCTCGGCAACTATTACATCTAGCTGAATGAAATTTAACATGTAGGTAGTCCAGATGATAATCTTTGTCAAGTTCAAAGTCCATTTCCGAAATATTTTATTTTTTACGGAGTTATTGCCCTTGAGTCCAAAATTGAACTTAGTACCAAAAGAGCTGTGATGCTCCAATCCGGACAAGTTTTCTCGGCAACTATTACATCTAGCTGAATGAAATTTAACATGTAGGTAGTCCATATGATACTCTTTGTCAAGTTCAAAGTCCATTTCCGAAATATTATGTTTTACGGAGTTTTGGCCCTTCAATCCGAAATTGAACTTAGTACCAAAAGAGCTGTGATGATCCAATCCGGACAAGTTTTCTCGGCAACTATTACATCTAGCTGAATGAAATTTAACATGTAGGAAGTCCAGATGATACTCTTTGTCGAGTTTAAAGTTCATTTCCGAAATATTATGTTTTACGGAGTTTTGGCCCTTCAATCCGAAATTGAACTTAGTACCAAAAAAGCGGTGATGCTCTAATGTAAACAATTAAGTTACCTGAAAAATATTACAACTGGGTTAATAATTTTTTTTAATAACAAAGCCAGTTTCCAATAATATTTTAGACAATATTTAGATGATTGAATCTTTTTTAAACATAACGTACCCTTGACATCTATAATGTTCAATTGACGGATAGCGGATGGCGGGGGTATGTGAGCCATGCTCACTTTTTTCTTGTTCTATAGGTACATTTACAAATCCAATGTACATGTATGACACTGTTACTGAAAATGGACACAGAAGCTACAAGATTATGCACTTCTCAGTCTGACTTTGAGAGTGTGCAGAAACAAGGTGTGTTGAACCTCTTTAAGCATACGATATGTCTAAGTGCATCCATGATGACAACATCCGTCGCGTTAAAGTGATTGAATCATGTTGGAACTTAAAATTATTTGATGGCATATGTTGCAAACATTATCATAAAGTATGCGTTACTAAAGTTTTTATAATTAATTATCATCTGTTGTGTTTCCTAGTAGATCTGTTACTAAATATAATATTTTATTTCAAATCGCGATATTGATAAACTAAAATCTGCGCTGCCAACAGTTTCGATTATTGAGTCTCCCATCTTATTATCTGCTTCATCTTCCTTATGACGTTAAAAACAATTGCACAAGAACGCAACACGTTATTTTTGAGTTGTCACACACAACGTCCGTTTTTTTCATGAGTTGCGTTGTGATGGTAAATTACGTTCATTTTATAAACGGAGCCTCAGAAATAGCCTTCCTTTCCACGGCCATCCTATGACGTCATCATATTGTTACGATGACGTCATATGATTTAAAGTGTTATTTCACTGAGTAGAATAACATGATAGAAATGTCAAATATCCTCTATATATTATATACAAGAAAAACTAACAATAAAAGTAATGAAACGTCAGAATGGAAACAAGACGACATTGTAGCTCATGAAGTTAAAGAGTTGATTGACAATATGTGGATTCCTACTTTCATTTTATATCAAACTTTAGTTTATACTTTTATACAATTCCTAAATTTTACAATTCAGTTTCGATACAATTCTAAAATTTTACATGTCAGTTTGTTAGTGAATAGTGAATATAATTTTTACTTGACTATGAGATAACCTACTTGCGTAAATACTGAGGCGTGTTCAGGATCGCGAGTACGCAAGTGACTACTGAACGGAAACTGGGGTCGCGAGTACTTTCCAAGATGATTTCAGAATATCACCACCCTTTTGGGAAAAAATAGGTGCCTTGCACATAGCAATCGACCAATTTTCAACTGAGGCGGTTATAAAAGAAAGAAAAATGAGGTAATCAAATTTTGTGACATGTGACTCCATCTTTGATGTGTATACTCACTTGGCGAGATGGCTCCAAAGAAGTTCACGCGTGTATTCGTTTTCAGTCAGAAGCGGGTACTCGCGAATACTTGCGGTTCTAATCACGCCTCTGATTATAGCATATATCCTTCCTCTTAAAGTGGGTTGTAACAGTTAATAATAAAATGCATCAAACAATATCATGTTATATCTCTGTGACAGTATACCCTCCATCGAATCCCACAATATCAAATATTATTATTCCTCACATATTTATGTGAGAGTATCAATTAAATTCCTCACATATACGACGGTATTTCATTCCTCAGATATATGTAACAGTATTTATCCTCAAACCCGAGAAATACCTGAGGCTGACCAGTTCTATTTGGGGAAGAAAAGTAAAGAGAAATTGTTGTAAAGTCTCGCATAAAGCGGACAAGTTTATTAACATATATATGAAATGAATACCGCTTTCGAGCGGCACTTATAACACTATATAATATGAGTAAATATCGTAATATTTACCCATTTGAACTTGAACATTTCAATATGTAGGAAATTGACAAATTTATTCCCCAAAGGTGAGGGTAAATTAGCGCTCTATAAATAAATGTTAAACGTTCAGGAACAAAAGAGGAGGAGGCTGCATGGGAAGGTTGAGGCTTTTAAAACCAATTTTGAAGCGTCCTTCCGCCTAGAGATCCGAAATTGAAGCGGTGAGAAATGCGAGGGCTTGCCAAAATGACGTCATGAAACTACGTCAGATCCGCTTATAGCGTGACAATTCCAGCGTGAAGCGCAGCGCAACACATCACAAAAACTAAATATTATTTTGATCACTGGTTCTCGCATAAAGAATTTTAAGATGTAAAATTGTATTTAATTTTCGGACACATGTAACAGTATTAAATTCCACATATCTCTATAACAGTAATACATATTCCTCAGATTTGTGACAATACGAAATTCCACAGATATATGTGACAGTACTAAAATCCTAAGATATCTGTGATAGTATTAAATTCCTCAGATATAAACTGACTTGCAAAAAAATCGCAACCAAATCAAACAAACAGATATCATAATATTATGTATCGAAAATACATACATTTGGAAGGGTCTTTCAGTACAAATATCCATTATATGACGTGACGTAAAGGGTCAAGTGTCCAGTTTTCGATCATCAGGTTTTTTAGAACATTGAATAGAATAACGTTAATTTAAGCTTACCAGTGTAAGAAGGCTTACAAACACATGAGGAAAAGGCCAAGTCTTTGTTGTTAATGACCGAGGTTGGAATGCAAAATGGGTGACAGATCAGTCTTTCTACGGCGTGATAACTTTGGTTTTCCTCGGAAATGAGGAGAAAACTTGCATTGGCGTACAGTGAATGTACAGGTTACAGTTAGAAGACATGTTTAAAGTGTTGTCAATCAACAGGCTTCGTTTCTCGAAAGATAATAACCTTTTGTATTTTGGTGGCGTTTCTTTTGCAAGTCAGTTTATGTAAGAGTCTTAAATTCCCCAGATCTTTGTAAGAGTCTTAAATTCCCCAGATCTTTGTAAGAGTCTTAAATTCCCCAGATATATGTAGGAGTCTTAAATTCCCCAGATATATGTAAGAGTCTTAAATTCCCCAGATATATGTAAGAGTATTAAATTCCCCAGATATATGTAAGAGTCTTAAATTCCCCAGATCTTTGTAAGAGTCTTAAATTCTCCAGGTATAAGTAAAAGTATTAAATTCTCCAGGTATATGTACAAGTATTAAATTCCCCAATATGTGTAAAAGTATTAAATTCCTCAGATCTCGTTTTCATAAAATAAAGGACTTTTAAAAAAATCCATTTATTCAACAGTCGAATGGGCTTGGTCGTCTGCCAAATTTACTTGTTTAACTCCTTATTTTTGGAGATTTCCTTAGATTTCTCTGTAACACATTTTCATCTTTGCCAAGTTTTCTAATGTTATTGCTCTTTTATTTTATCTAGGGTATAGAGAACATCAGCGACTATTCCGTGTCTTTCCATTACGTGCCGCCAAACACGATGAAGATGCTCGAGTTGTTCGTCTACCATCTGAGGCCCTATGGGGTTGTACAGGGAACTCAGAACATCAACTGAGTCGGGTTGATACATGGAACGCATGAAACAAACTGACTTTGACACTGACGAAGTTTATTAGTTTGAAGCCTGGAAGGACATTATTTGTTCTACCGCAACGTGGAACGGACAGCGACGTCCATCCGTCAGGCGGTCTTCCCAGCTATCCAGCCCTTTTGTTTCCGGTAGATCGGATGAATCAGTCAAGCGATTTAATCCCTTTAGGAGGTTCTTTACCAATTTTGCTGTTTTATTATTATTAGTATTGCTGAAATTGCTATTATTTTACTATATACAGACAGACAGACATTTTATTCAGTATAAAGGCCAAAGGCCCAAAATACAATTACATTACAAATTTGAAACAAGCGCACATAAAAGATAACAGGTTTATGAATTTAAAATTGCAGCACTAGTTTTACATATTCATTTAAGAAAGTTAACAACATTCATGATACTACCTTTATCTTTCCTACTAAGAATAAAGATTAAATTCTGTGTGTTTGATGTATTGTACAACAATGGAGCAACAAACTTATTTCTAGCATTTTAATACAATTTACAATAAAAAAAAGAATGTGGATTTCATCTTCAATACAGTTAATATTGTCTATTTTACAGTAAATACAGACTCTGTCAGCCATTGGTACATTGTTGTATCTTCCTGTTTCCATACGTAACCCAAAATTACTGCACCTTAATTTTTCTAAAAGGGATTTTAAATAGGGAGATATAGATAATGATAGATAGCTTTCTACATGTATTAATGATTTAAAATGCTTGTAGGCAAATGAATCTGAAAGATTATGAATATTTGCAGACCATGATTGTTTTAGAATATCAGAGAGCCTAAGTTTAAATTGTTGCATAAAAACATTGCTATCATGCTATCACCAACATATTGGGAAAGCCATACAAATCCAAAACCAAATAAACCAAAACCAAGATATTCTTAATTTATGTAGCCCAAGTAAGTCTACCCGAACCATAAGAGATTTCAAAATCATAGCCCTGAAATGGAAGTCTATGTGAATGTAGTTGAATTAACCAACACTAATACTAAACCGCTCTAGCCATATAATTAAACTGCAATGGAAGCCTACCGCATTCCCCTAACACCATGCTGCTACTAACATTTCTACCAACTCTAAGAAGCTGTCTACAAACTTAAATCTGGAGACCTTCAATAATTTTACAATAAGATGTTCCCCAGACTTCAGAACCATAACTTAGAAATAGGCAGAATAATAGAGTCAAACAATTTAAAAAGATCCTGGGGTGACAAAGTTCCAAAGTTTCTTTGAAAAGAATAAATAGCGATAAGTGCTTTATTACCTTGGGAAAGTAGACAGTGTTAAGAGCCTTAGTCCATGACGTGTAGGGGTGACAACTATACCGAGATACCTATAAGATGATACAACCTCAATTTGTTTACCTTCGAAGAAATACTTTTCATAATGTCTCAAATATCCTGAATTGCGAAACACCATAATTTGTGTTTTATCCAAATTAACCTTCATACCAGTATGCCTACAAACTAGCTCTAGTGCATTTAACCTCTTCTGCAACTGAAGTGCAGTATCTGCAACCCCTGACACATCATCAGCAAACATCAATGCATAAAGATTATCTTCACTAGCACATATATTAACACATTTTCCTCCAAACCTTTCTAAAACTGAAAAAAGCCTGTTGATAAAAATAATGAATATTTAGGGACTTAAAATACAGCCTTGACGGGTACCTTGATTACATCTGAAAGTATCAGTGACTCCATTTGGAGTCCTAACACAAGCTACCAGCTTCATATACATGGACACTAAGATATTATAGAACTTTTGTAACCAGTTATTCCGACATCCTTGAGACAATCGAACAAAACGTTATGATTAATTGTATCGAACGCCTTTGCAAAATCTATAAAAACACAATAAAATCTACTCTTTTTCTTATGCGCATACATATATATACATATCACTATATACGTACATTCTGTTATAAAAAATAGGAGTCATCGTGTTCGTTTTTTTAGATATGCGCTCCCAATGTGGGTGGGGGCGCGCCAAAAACATTAGATTTTTCACTATCACTTCACACTATCGTCATGATAAAACAATAGACATATTGCATAATTATGGCGTTATTTTAATAAAAGGTTTATGGTTACACCTTTATGCAAGAAGAAAATGCAATTTTATTGTTATGTTGAAGCTCTTAACCACTTTACCTTAAATTGAATTTTACAAATGTTCATTGTATTCTGTTAAACATTAATATTTATGTTAATTAATCTCAGGATTTGCTGGACAAAATCACTGTTTGATAGAAATACAATTTAACATCAAAATTATCCCCCAAAATAATATGTATCCACGATAACATGAATAATAATTTGAAAAAAAAAACCCTTAAGAAATTGTAAATTTTCAGTTGCAAGGGATACCG
This sequence comes from Gibbula magus, assembly GCA_936450465.1. NCBI lineage: Eukaryota > Metazoa > Mollusca > Gastropoda > Trochida > Trochidae > Gibbula > Gibbula magus. The sequence continues at coordinate 26,523,308 of OW388300.1, forward strand.
TTTCCCCTTAAAATAGATTATACAGAAAATAACAAAATATAACTATTTATCATAAAACAAATACTTTATTTCACAATTATAGTACAATAATTTTATTTTCATATTTCTAGACGGTTATTAAAGTTTCTAATGTGCATGACGAACACTTACTGAAAATGTACACTAAGGCTACAAAGCTATGTGGCCACAGGGCCTATGTGAATCTGACAACTGAGGATGCTCAGAAATAATGGTTAAGAACCTCTTTAACCAACAGTTCTGGGGTCAAATTTGATAGCCATGAAATAAAGATGAGACCAAATATTTTAGCTCATCATATATATACAATATTTTTTATGTTTTATTTTGCCACATCATTTCATCAGATTATGCATTTACACACGTTGCATTCATATGTATATGAATACTTATAGTCATTTCACCAGACTATTCTATGTAGTTATACATTTTACACATTTATATGAATACATACAATAGTCAATTTACAAGTATTTGCTTATCTGAATGCCGCTCTCTACAAACATACAAATATATAGTTTGAAATACAATATACAATACAAGGCCTAAAAAAAATATAAAAAATGTTTCTGGTCTTTACATACTGTCAAAAATGATGCGATGACGCGATTTTTTTTTTATTTACTACATTTTTTTTTGTGGAATGAAGAGTTTAACAAACAATATTTATACAATTATTTATATAAATAAAGCACAAACCCTCTTAAATATGTGTTACTATTCCAAATAATCAATAATCTCACCCCTACACTCATCCTCGGTTACCCATGGTTTTATATATGCTCCGTTACTCTCCACTATATCACCCATGGGAGACTCTGTCAGCAAAATCTGTACTAAAATTACCCGCCCTTGGCCGGCGTGACGAAGTCAGTTACCAAAGAAAATACTCAATACGATAAGACAGAAATGGTCAAGGGAGATAACCGGTGACGGATGGCTAACAAAATTACATCTCGTGCTTTGCAACGAAGTGATATGAATTGAATTGCGTAGCGGTTTGATTGGCTCACGCCGGCCAAGGGCGGGTAATTTGAGTACAGATTTCTCTGATGAAATTTCCCATGGGTGATATAGTGGAGAGTAACGGAGCATATATAAAACCCTGGGTAACCGAGGATGCTCTACACTCCATCTCAACAGAAACGAGTGACATTTTCTATGTCCAATGTTTTCTGAGGCTTAAATATTACATGTACAGTTATCTGCCCCTTACTTTTGAAAACTTAGAAAAAAAGACCTGAGGCGTGGGTTTGAAACTGATGCGGGCGGAAACCAGAAACAAATTCTTTTTTTGGGGGGGCCCAACATTTGGTCAATGTGTAAAGCGCACATAAAATATCATTCACTTCGAGGAGAAAAGCATAGACCTCAACAGTCAATTCGAAACTCATTTGCCAGTATCTTTATACCGACTGTGTAGCATAGTGTCGAGGTCGTGTTTACTTCGAGTCACGTGGGGTAATGTCAATAAAAAGTTGTAAAACGTTGTTGTCATTTGTTTTTGACCAAACAGGAACAGAGAGGGCGTGTCATGAAGAGCGTTTTAGCGTTGAGTTCTTAATCATTAAGAGTCTATTTTGTCAGGAAAATACGACCGTCTGATTGGCTGAGAGAGTAGGTTGAGTTCTAATTATTAATTATCGTATTCCAAAAGATAACAAAATAATACCCTCGTGCATTAACTGTTTCCATGGTAATAAGAAAGAAACTTCTTTGAAATTGAGCGATAGTGATGTCAAACATTATAAACATCATAAAGTGATGGACAATATATCGTTCAAATATTTGATGCCAAATAAAATTATGTAACTATGTCACCAAAATTAAGCACAAACCTTTTATTTCGGATAGATTGAAGAATTCATTCAGATAAGAAGTGGTTAATTGGGAACAGAAGAATTTCTATTGGACAAACAACTTGAATATATTATTACCTAAAATTGTACACAAGCAATCCAAGTAAAGTTGAACAGTTCAAGCGATACATCTCTTTTTTTGCACTGGGAATCTTACAAAATGGCCAAAACTATATAAGAGACACCCTTTCTGTGATTCCAAAGATATGAAAATAGATCAGTGATTCCCTTTTGAGATTATGTGACTGGGAATAAGTGTCCCGTCAGCTTGCTGAATATCACCGTTGAGAAACTTTAGTAGTGAATATTTGTTTAAAATCATCAATAAAGATTGTCCTAAAAGTGCATTATGTGAAAATCATGAAATTACCATTGATTTTCATTACTGAAGTGTGGAGTTGAGGTGATCGATGAAATGCTACTTGGGTCAAGGCAGAACAACTGATTGATAAAATAAGTTCTAACTAACAGGAACCAGTGAACAGTTTGAGAGGAATAACGTCATATGTAAATAGGCCCCTACCACGAAAATACGTGACCCATGAAAACAGGTTACTCGGGGGTAATTTGAAATTCTAATGCACAAGCATATGCCACTGTTACTGAACAAGGAGACAAAACCTACAAGGCCCCTATGCACATCTAAATCTGACAATAAATCCGTCAGTGAAAAGACTTTAATCCGTCAGTGAAAAGACTTCAACGTCAAAGATGGCGTTAAAGAAGTGTTTTAACACACACCATCGTTATAAATCTGACAATAGAAGGTACACAATGACAAGGGTAAGGAACCCCCTTAATTGAAGGGACAGTATAATCCGATGTATCTGAAGCATCCGCCATCTTGGTTTTTCGGGCCGAGTACTATATATGCTGGATTCGAACCCACGACCTCAGATGAATGTAACTATCTCCAGCACTGACCGTACCAGCAGCTTCCCACACGACCATTTCGTCTCGAGTCAGTGCTGGCGATATTATTGAATTTGTACTATTGAAGGTAGTGTTATTCCAAATGTAACCTTGTTATATTTGTTCACTATCTAAATGGCATGTATTTCTTAGTAATTTAGTTGGCTTCCTGGCAGTTCCTGCCTACCCTAGTACGGCGTCATTTGGTGCAGAGTTTGCAAATTGGAAGTGATAATATCCTTTTAATAAACTTGATTTGAACTGTTTCGATGTGCCCTGAATAATGACAGCCCTACATTTCTGCTCCATACATCAATACAGGGAGAGCGATGGTGTCGAATAGTTTTAAAACTGTATCGATGTAGAGACCTCCGCAAGTCTTGTGGATTCTGTATATCATCAGACATATCTTCTCTGCTTGTGCTGCTAATGGCTTGGCGCATATAGCCGAGATCAGCTTGGGTGTGAAAATCATTCCAAAGTACTTGTATACAAAAAGAAAATAGTTAAGCACTCCCTGATATTTGTGATGATATATTTTCAAGAATATTTTAAATAGTTTAACAAGGTTCATTTATGAGAAGAGTAGTGTTTGTGCGATACGTTCCAATCAGTGATGCAAGTCGATTTCGGTGAATATGCAAGGATTTGGTCATATAATAAATAGAAAATTTGTCTTTTCTTGACAAATACCATGTTTATGCTGAAGTGAAATGAATAAAAACATTTGAAAAAAAAGTTATATTAATTAGTTTTCAAAAGTTGTGTTAACATGTAAATTATTGGCATTTTACGATCATAACATCAACCTATAAAACACATTTACATTTATATTCTCCTTGAGAAATTAAAAAATGTTATTTCATTATCTGCATGAGCAGGCCTACCAAATAAAACTCGAATTGCATCGAAAAGCACGTCACTCGTGAAGAGACGAATCCGCATCACAATTTATCGATACAGAATTGATATGAAGCGAATCTGCATCTGCATACAAATGCTATCAGCAATTTAACAATAAAACGACGTCGCGAAGACAAACTCCCGAGATGCAACACTGCGACATGATGTAGGCCTATATGTGTTTCAGTAGAAGGTAACGTTCGGGTTGGAAATAATTTATATTTTCAAATTTGTAGTGGGAAGTTTTTATTGCACGTGAGTATATAGGCCTATTATTTATACTACTTTTTAAAACAGTAATTAATCGCCTATGTTACATTTTGATATGTCGACACACAGCGATAGTAGAGATTACAAAGCATATGAAGTCGACGATCCAGCCCCTAACAGAAGTTTAATTTAATATAAGAGGCTAGATCGTCGACTTCGGAGGTCTGTATATGTATATGCTTTCTAATCGCTAGGCCTATATAGTTTTAGACGATATAAGCTCCTGTGTGTCGAAACATTTTGCATTGTTCATTAACATTTTATTAATAATGTATTTGTGTTAAGACACTGTTTCCCCCCATGTAACTGATCTCAATGATATTTTAAATATTGAAAGGAATTGTATCTACGTAAATGATACAACATGGTCAAAGGGAAGTAACTCCCGTGACTAATGAGCTTCTTTCGTTTTACTAGATATGTCACATTATGCTTGTTCAAATAAGCTCACAAATAAGGCTTGTTATCGCGTGACTTTGACAGCCGGATCGAATGATATTACACGAAGTCAGTGACCAATCAACATTTATTTAGGACAGTCCATGAATGCAGTTATCTCTACTGCAGTACGTCTCTTTAAAGTGGTCATGCCTAAGCAATATTACATTTTTATTTCATTTTTATCCAACATTCGTCTAAACCAATCTGTGAAGCTATCAAAAATAATATATACTTATGTTACAGACATATTGCCCTTTATGTGTGAAAGCAATTAGGAATTAATTTCCGTAAATAATAAAATCCTAGTTTTCTATCCACCAAGGGGGAGTAACTCGTGTTAGCTTGTTTTCACGTCCGCCATTTAGCCTGTGTCACGAACGAAATCCGGACTGAACAGATGATAGAATAACGAATTATTCTGGTGTTGAACGCGTGATCTTCAATACCTTGTTGATAAACTGGAACCCCGATTGAAGATTATTTTAATTTGAGGGGGAGTGATCGAATATTACAAGACTAAGCCAATTTTAAAAGGTACGTTTTTCTTACTATTAACAATCTGTAATAACAATGCTGTTATCGATTGTTCATTAATGAAATTTAATTGTTGAAAGAACGCAACTGATGTATCTTCGTTTCTTTGACTCTGATTACTTAATTAGAATCTGAATACGACATAATTAACGAAGGTTCATCATACAAATACAAAGGATTTTTATTGATGTAATGGCGATTGAGTAAGAGGCTTAGATCGGTCTTGTGGGCGTTGTCCTTCCTCCTATCGGTGGGATCTGGTCAAATGGGCCGAAGGATGAAAAGGCCGATAAAAAAAGTAATAAGGGCCGAGTGAAAAAGTCAGAAGGGCCGAGGAAAAAGGGCCGAAAATAAAAATTATTATATGTTCATTGTATTCAAACTACAGTTGATAGTTGTAATAAATTTACTTAGCCAACTGATCCCATTCAATTCCAAATTAAAATTATTATATTTATGACTAGTGACTGTAATTGTTCCACCATTTATGCAATCGTATAACCAAAAACAAACAAATGTATTAGTCTCTAATGTTTTATTTATAGACTGATATTCATATTATTAGTCAATGAGACCGTGATGTATGTGAATCTCTCATTTGTCACATTTCACAGTTCTTTGTCACAGGTCACACTACTGATAAATAAAATATGAATATGATAAATTTCTATACCGGGTATTATAATTATAATTTTAATATTTTAAACATATACATATTTATGAATGCATAAGAGAGGTAATATTGTGACATCGATTTCTTGGAAAGATGTGTGTGTGTTTGGAAATACTCAATGTCACAGTTATTATTAAACACAATCACCCTTTTAAAATTAACAACTGCAACTTTAGCACTAATTTCAGTGCAACAAGAATCTAACTTAATATCTGCATAGTATCAACAATTTCCTAACTTCATTTGTGAATGTTTATTATAAAGTGTTTGTTTATTGTTTGATATATTAGTCTCTGAGATAAGCTAAGCACTGTACTTTGTAATTGTATTACCGGTAAACATGATATTATGAGAATATAGGCCTGAAACTTTACATATGCAACATAGGCCTACATCATTAAAAAAACAATGTTGCAAGAGTCTGTTAAACTGTCTGAAACTTAGTGATTAGAACTAGCAATTATGGTTACAAATTCTCTTCACCTAAGACTTTGTTAACAAAAACTCTTGTTTTATGTTGCAAATTAAACCTTCAGGCGAAGAGCTATATACGAGTATATCTTCACGAGGAACATGAGAAATCAATACATGAACATTTGATACCATTTTATCTTTATCATCACATAAACAAGATCTCAAAATATTGTTAATGCGCAAACTGTTTTCAGAATGCCTTTATGTATTCAGAATGCCTTTATGTTTTCAGAATGCCTTTATGTATTCAGAATGCCTTTATGTTTTCAGAATGCCTTTATGTTTTCAGAATGCCTTTATGTTTTCAGAATGCCTTTATGTATTCAGAATGCCTTTATGTATTCAGAATGCCTTTATGTATTCAGAATGCCTTTATGTATTCAAAATGCCTTTATGTATTCAGAATGCCTCTATGTTTTCAGAATGCCTCTATGTTTTCAGAATGCCTTTATGTATTCAGAATGCCTTTATGTATTCAAAATGCCTTTATGTATTCAGAATGCCTCTATGTTTTCAGAATGCCTCTATGTTTTCAGAATGCCTTTATGTATTCAAAATGCCTTTATGTATTCAGAATGCCTCTATGTTTTCAGAATGCCTCTATGTTTTCAGAATGCCTTTATGTTTGCAGAATGCCTTTATGTTTGCAGAATCTCCAAGATGGGTCAGTCAATTACCAAACTCTTTGCCAATTTGTTTGGAAAAAAAGAGATGCGAATATTGATGGTGGGTTTGGATGCTGCTGGTAAAACAACAATTCTATACAAGCTTAAACTAGGAGAAATCGTGACAACTATCCCAACAATTGGTATGTCTTTGAGGAATTGTCGGCGAAACCGTATTATAGCTGGTTCGCTTGTAATGAAGGGAAGTAACTCTGATCATGTAGAGCTAGGGTATTTATTCCCGTATCTGGGACCACTCGCGCTCAGTACCCACTGTTATGATGTCTGTTAGTGTTTCTTTCTGGCCCAAATACAGTATATGATGTCTTAGTGTGATTTTGAAAATGTGGGACCACTTGTTATTTTGCCTATATAGATAGACCTAGTGGTCCCACATTTCCCAGAAGTGACATTTTAGTGTGATTATCATTTTTAAAATGTGCCAAACGACATATGAATGGAATGCAAATTAATGTAATCATTTCAAAATATGTTAAGTATCAAAATCTTTTCTACTTCCATATAATTACTGAAAAAAAAGATGGAAACATTTCAAGAAATAATTAGAAAACAATCAATCAGAAATTGAAAATCTGAAATATGTCACAAACAACATTTTCGGACCATTTTAGATGGAAAACATTTCCCATCAATTTTCAAAGGCTGATAACTGTCGGAGGGTCAACGTTCAATCATCTTTAATAAAGATGGAAACTATTCAGGAATCTCATGGAAACAATCAATCAGAAATTGAAAATCTGAAATATGTCACAAACAACACATCGGACCATTTTAGATGGAAAACATTTCCCATCAATTTTCAAATGCTGATAACTGTCGGAGGGTCAACGTTCCATCATCTTTAATAAAGATGGAAACTATTCAGGAATCTCATGGAAACACTCACTTTATAATATTAAACTGGGAAATACGTTCAACGGTTGATACCGGTACCTGTCAATCTCAAAGCGAATGTTTGGAAAGCTTATGTTAATTGTATTGCACTTTGACCTGACCTGTGAGGGTCAAGTATTTCAACCAATGAGATTTTGAATACATATGCTAAGTAGCTGTGACCTGTGACCTTACTTTAACTACAGCCAATGAAAAGAGAGTGCTCATTAATATTCATGAGATTTGTCCTACTTTTTCGCGGGATTTAAAAATAGACTTCTGTTGACATGTTACGATGTAGTAGATTAAATAATGGTTTCCATCTTGTGAATTTGGAATAGGGACATGTGAATTTTACTTCACATTGTCTTTTATATGCAAACCACCCTTTACCGGTCCCTTTTACCTATCTCACGATTAGAAATGACTACCTTTCACAACTAATCAGGAAATGTGGGACCACTTGTCACGGCCGTATATAGTAGCGACAAGGTGGTCCCAAATTCTCATAACAACGATAATCATCTAAAAACGAATCCGAAAAATAGAAAATGTAATTCTTTAATATTTTCGAAATGTTCTAGTACAAAACTGTTTTATATGTTTGTACCAAGTCGGGTTGTCAGTAAGAATACGAAACCAAAAGGCTTAGCTTCAGTGTGAAATACAAGAGTTACCTCCCTTCCTTTCAAGCGAACCAGCTATAATACGGTTTCGCCGAATTGTCTGATGCGGTTGCCTGCAAAGATGACAAATCGTAACAATATATTTGCTCCTTGAAGATGTTGTCCCTTGGTCGTCTGTATGTCTGGTAGTTTCAACCGCCCTTTTGCATATCTTTTTAATGCTTAAGGTTTACCCGTTAGTGAATCCACTGCTATCCTTAACCTTCATGCCCCCTGAACGCAGCCACCCCAGATCTGCCACCAGTAATGATGTTCATGCCCCCTGAGTGATTGCAGCCACCCCAGATCTGCCACCAGTAATGATGTTCATGCCCCCTGAACGCAGCCACCCCAGATCTGCCACCAGTAATGATGTTCATGCCCCCTGATTGCAGCCACCCCAGATCTGCCACCAGTAATGATGTTCATGCCCCCTGAACGCAGCCACCCCAGATCTGCCACCAATAATGATGTTCATGCCCCCTGAACACAGCAATCCCAGATCTGCCACCAGTAATGATGTTCATGCCCCCTGAACGCAGCCACCCCAGACCTGCCACCAGTAATGATGTTCATGCCCCCTGAACACAGCCACCCCAGATCTGCCACCAGTAATGATGTTCATGCCCCCTGAACACAGCCACCCCAGATCTGCCACCAGTAATGATCTTCATGCCCCCTGAATACAGCCACCCCAGATCTGCCACCAGATGTTCATGCCCCCTGAACGCAGCCACCGCAGATCTGCCACCAGTAATGATGTTCATGCCCCCTGAACACAGCCACCCCAGATCTGCCATCAGTAATGATGTTCATGCCCCCTGAACACAGCCACCCCAGATCTGCCACCAGTAATGATGTTCATGCCCCCTGAACGCAGCCACCCCAGATCTGCCACCAGTAATGATGTTCATGCCCCCTGAACGCAGCCACCCCAGATCTGCCACGAGTAATGATCTTCATGCCCCCTGAACCCAGCCACCCCAGATCTGCCACCAGTAATGATGTTCATGCCCCCTGAACGCAGCCACCGCAGATCTGCCACCAGTAATGATGTTCATGCCCCCTGAACACAGCCACCCCAGATCTGCCACCAGTAATGATGTTCATGCCCCCTGAACACAGCCACCCCAGATCTGCCACCAGTAATGATGTTCATGCCCCCTGAACGCAGCCACCCCAGATCTGCCACCAGTAATGATGTTCATGCCCCCTGAACGCAGCCACCCCAGATCTGCCACGAGTAATGATCTTCATACCCCCTGAACCCAGCCACCCCAGATCTGCCACGAGTAATGATGTTCATGCCCCCTGAACACAGCCACCAAAGATCTGCCACCAGTAATGATGTTCATGCCCCCTGAACCCAGCCACCCCAGATCTGCCACCAGTAATGATGTTCATGCCCCCTGAACCCAGCCACCCCAGATCTGCCACCAGTAATGATGTTCATGCCCCCTGAACCCAGCCACCCCAGATCTGCCACAAGTAATGATGTTCATGCCCCCTGAACACAGGCATTCCAGATCTGCCACCAGTAATGATGTTCATGCCCCCTGAACGCAGCCACCCCAGATCTGCCACCAGTAATGATGTTCATGCCCCCTGAACGCAGCCACCCCAGATCTGCCACCAGTAAGGATGTTCATGCCCCCTGAACGCAGCCATCCCAGATCTGCCACCAGTAATGATGTTCATGCCCCCTGAACACAGCCACCCCAGATCTGCCACCTGAATGATGTTCATGCCCCCTGAACACAGCCACCCCAGGTCTGCCTCCAGTAAAAATGTTCATGCTCCCTGAACACAGTCACCCCAGATCTGCCACCAATAAAGATCTTCATGCCCCCTGAACACAGCCACCCCAGATCTGCCACCAGTAATGATGTTCATGCCCCCTGAACCCAGCCACCCCAGATCTGCCACCAGTAATGATGTTCATGCCCCCTGAACCCAGCCACCCCAGATCTGCCACCAGTAATGATGTTAATGCCCCCTGAACCCAGCCACCCCAGATCTGCCACCAGTAATGATGTTCATGCCCCCTGAACCCAGCCACCCCAGATCTGCCACCAGTAATGATGTTCATGCCCCCTGAACCCAGCCACCCCAGATCTGCCACCAGTAATGATGTTCATGCCCCCTGAACCCAGCCACCCCAGATCTGCCACCAGTAATGATGTTCATGCCCCCTGAACCCAGCCACCCCAGATCTGCCACCAGTAATGATGTTCATGCCCCCTGAACCCAGCCACCCCAGATCTGCCACCAGTAATGATGTTCATGCCCCCTGAACCCAGCCACCCCAGATCTGCCACCAGTAATGATGTTCATGCCCCCTGAACCCAGCCACCCCAGACCTTCCACCAGTAATGATGTAACTGACTGATGTTCCAGGTTTCAATGTGGAGACGGTGGAGTACAAGAACATCAGCTTCACTGTGTGGGATGTTGGAGGACAAGACAAGATTAGGCCATTATGGAGGCACTACTTTCAGAATACCCAAGGTGAGCAGATTACTACATACAACAGATACGAACTGCGTTTTGCATGTTAGGGATGGCACAATATTCACATCATTGTGAAACGTTTTTCTGAGACAATATGCCGTCAATTAGGATTTTCAGGTATTAATATTCAATTTAATTAAAAAACATTTTTATCAGTGAACATTCAAACATGAATATAAGGTAGCACAACAAGCTCTCTGGTTTTTGTAAATGTGACTCCATCAAATCTTACAAAATACAGTTAATAATTATCTTCAAAAGATGTACAAAATAAAATAATCCTATCATTTAATATTATATTCGCATTGCTTTGAATAAAGGAATTTAGTTGCTTCTTTGTAAAAGCTGAGTGAATCCATGGACAGATTCAACGGTATGCTGATTTATTCTTTTGTAAAAGGGGAAGTAGCAAGTTTTTTGCAAATTTCATTTTTTCAAATTTCCCATTTATAAGGATAGTTTATGTCCTTTATAATTTCTTTAGAGGGTAAAACATTTTGTTACACAAACCAATTATCCGTAGTGGTTATAATAATGTTACGTGCAAAGCAAAAATTGCATGGCAGCCATTTTAATATGAACACATTTTATTATTATGAATTACAAAAACGATTCCCATGGCTTTACCGAACCATGTGGGGCGGGATAGCGCAGTGGTTAGCGCGTTCGGCTTTGGATCAAGAGGTCTGGGGTTCGAATCCCGCCAGGGGCACGGCAACTTTGTCTGCAGTAGAGAACTGTTCTACACGCAGTAAGGTTTGGGTGCAATGCTACACTGAATTTCAGAGTAGTACTACCACCCATGGTTCGCTAGTTCCAGCCGTTGCTCGCAGGTTTCACCGCAATGCATAGCCACATGGCGTTGCGGGCTTTCTCCCTGCCGTAATACTAGCAGCCGCGATATAAGTGAAATACTCTTGAAAGCGGCATTAAACCCCAACTCACCTCACTCACCTCACCGAACCATGTACACTTATTTTAAACTTGAAGAGAGAAGGATGTTTTACTATTAGTGACATTATTTTTCCAATACATTTCAGCGAAAAAAAAGCTACTGCCCATTTAGGAACTTAGATAACCTATGAATGTGAAGCTTCTAAGACAATTCAGTTTGGAATTATTAACAATATTTCTCTCCCAACAAAGATTACCCAACTTATTTCTTCTCATGTAAGCTCTGTCAAGGTATAGAAAATCCTGATTGGTTGCATCAAAATACAGTTGTGCAATTCAGTAATGGTTTTCAAACTGTGCAATCGATTTGTTCACGTAAATGTCGAAATGACCTCAAATAGCTGGAGTTGCTTCATGAGTACAATACGCACATATATAAGATACCCATGGCAATAAAACACAGGCGGTCAATAGGACCGACAGCGTGCTTTATGAGACAATAAAACATGCTCGTGATTTAGGACGTCAGTTAGAGCCTTGCATAGCAAATGACGTCATATTTTACGTATCTTTCATTGTTCAATTGCCAGTGAATGAGTTATGAGAATACGACGGAAGGTATTAATATTTTCCAAAAACATTTTATCTCAACGGTTTTTATATGAAAACGAGTAAGTTTTTAAGTGGATCTCAAATAAGAAATAGAAGACTCGTTGTTGTGCTTTATCTTAGAATAAAACAGAGCAGAGAGCATAAAAAACTCAGGGCTATGACCTTTGTGTTTTATACTCCCTGCTATGTTTTATTCAACGATAAAGCATGCCAACTCGTCTTCTATTTCTTAAATATCTTGTTAGACAGAAGTCATTAGGAGATACAAAGCTTTATTATATGATTGCAGGTGAAATACCATAAACCATCACAAATGCTTCCAGTCATGATAAATGGTGAATGTGTTGAGACTGTGTCGGAATATAAATATTTGGGAACCTACATTGATTCTAAATTGAACTGGAATTCCAACATTGAAGCCCTGTATAACAAATATCAGCAACGTCTTCATCTAATGCGAAAACTCAGATCTTTCGATGTTAACCCCTCCGTCATGTCAACCTTTTATACAGCTTTTATTCAAAGCATATTAACATTTTCATTCCATTGTTGGTACGGGTCTCTCTCAGTTCATCTTAAATGTAAAGTTAACAAAATTGTGAACGTTGCGAGTAAGATTGCCGGTGTCAAGTTCGAGTGTTTAACTGATATATATGAGCGGCAAATCGTAAATCAAGCTGTCAAAATCATATCTGACCCGACACATTACCTTCATTCCGAATATCACCTTCTCCCTTCAGGCCGCCGCTACAAAGTTCCAGTTTTGAAAACTAAGAGAGCCCGTACATCTTTTGTTCCAAACACAATATGTCTATTAAATAAATGTGAAAAGAATTAAATGCGTGTACATAAATATTGCATATGATTGTTCAAGCTCTGTGTTGATGTAAAACAAATTCCTGAAAAGGCAATAAAGTATTATTATTATTATTATTATTATTATACCGGAATCTATCAATGAAAATAAACCGTGTTATCAGTCACTAGTGACTGATATAACAATGACGTGATGTCATAAAACAATGCTCCGACGTCATGACACATTCATGACGTCACATTGTTGCTGAGGCGACAGGCTCATTCTGGAGACCACTTAAAGGGGCAGTAGCATGTTTTTTGCAAAATTTATTTTTTCAAATTTCCCATTTATAATGATAGTTTATGTCATTTAAATTAACTTTAGAGGGTAAAACATCTTATTACACAAACCAATTATCTGTAGTGGTAAAAACTATGTTGCGTATAAAGCAAAAATTGCATGGCGGCCATTTTATTGTGAACACAATTTATTATTTTATATTACAAAAACGATTCCCATGGCTTTACCGAAACATGTACACTCAATTTAAACTTTATTTTCCGAAGAGAGAAGGGTGTTTTACTACTGGTGAAATTATTTTTCAAATACATTTCATCAACTTATTTGAGCGAAAAAAACGTGCTACTGCCCCTTTAACGTAAATGAAAGTCGATTTCGGTGAATATGCAAACATTTTGTCATATAATAAATAGAAAATTTGTCTTTTCTTGACAAATACCATGTTTATCTCATCTTGTGAGGTAGAAAAGTTATATATTTTCACGAGTAGGGCTTCCACGGGTACTCGAGTACTCGAGCACGAGTCGGGTTTAGCTGGACTCGAGTCCATTTTCGAGGACTCGATAAAAGAACACATTAATTTCACATTAATTTTAGTCACCTTGTGCAAGTTATATACATTGAACATGTCGTGCCTGAAGATTTAACAACAACCCTATGTCGTGGCACCTGAGGGACAAGTTCTATACCACGTTACAAGTGAACAGTGACACCAGGCTTGGTCGCATTGGCTACTTTCAGTATCACAGCAACACAGTTCAGTTAAACTCGTGCAATGCAACCAAATAAAACATTGAATTGATGATATCAGATGAAGTTTATACCAACAAATGTAAATAAATATGAAGCTTATACGGTCAAGTTGGTCGATATACTGATGTCAAATATAAACTTGTGTTTATCAATTTATGTTGGTCGAGTAGACAAGCGACAGAAGACGGGTTTCATATCTAATCCTGAATGTTACGCTTTTTCAAAAGGTAAAATAAATGCATTCTGTTATTATTTCAGTATATTTGTGAAATAAAATATTGTTTGTTTATAATCTCTTAACTATTAATATTATAAGTATCTAGATCTCGACTTATTTCTACTTGATACTTTCTACCCTTCATGAAATGATCAAGACCATTCTTTATTTATAAAAATGGTTACCATAGTCTTAAACACTGCAATGATTTTCAAGATTATCGATTATGGTTTCGAATATAAACATTAGATGTCAAATTCCATCCTAGATATTCCATATCTAGATTTCTTACACTTGGTGTTAAAATTAGAACAACGACAATCTTCACACATTTATTTTTTATTTTTTTTAAACGATACCCTTTCTGTCATCTGTACTGTATGTCTTTGTCACTGAATGAGAACATATGTAAATATTATTTTATTGGAATTTTCCTTGTCTGCCATCTGCATGCCTTTGTCACTGAGACAGAAAATAAATAGCCTAAATAAATAACTTCGTGGAATATCGAGTTCCGCTGTATGCATTATCTAAAACCTCAAAGACTAACAAAATGTTATTGTGACATGCTGCCACTTAGCTGGAAGGTGTTAATTTCGAGTACTCGAGTCCGAGTCGAGTCCAACCTCTCGACTACTCGAGTCCAATATTTTGTACCCGTGGAAGCCCTATTCACGAGTGGCTGCGCCACTAGTGAAAATATAACCTTTCTACCTCACTCGATGAGATAAACATGATATTAGTCAAGAAAAGCCAAATATCCTCTAAATATTTGATTGGATAAAAATAAGGATGCTACCCATGATGCAAATTTTCACCGCCAGAGAATTCTGTGCGAAACGAACACATATGGTCCACATGTAACATAAGTTCTGTATACGGAAATGAGTTGAGTAACCTCTGTGGAGAGAAAATTAAGTTTGTGTAGTTAAACCAGAATGAACATACAAAGAAATTAATCTTTTGATTCAGGCTTGATCTTCGTGGTGGACAGTAACGACAGGGAGAGGATCAACGAGGCGAAGGAGGAATTATCACGCATGCTCAACGAGGAAGAACTAAGGGATGCAGTTGTTCTTGTGTTTGCCAACAAACAGGTATAATGAACTTCAGATTAATGCCAAACAATATTTTTTTTAAATTCTAGTAAAATTGGTCTTTGTTGCATGGAAATGTGACGAAGAACCATTCCTCCCATTCCATTAACTTTGAACATTTATGGATCCACCCATCTTACAAGGTTTGGTTGTATTTGGTGCAGTTGTTGTCCCCCACCGCAACGCGGAACGGGGGACTATGTATTCAGCGGCGTCCTTCCGTACGTCACATTTCTTGTTTACGCGATATCTTATGAATCGTTGCATCCAAAGTCTTCAAATTTGATGTCTGCCTACATGGTGGGATACGCAGACACCAGTCAATTTTGGTGACCTTGGCCTTAATTTCAAGGTCACCACAACACTTTGACCACTTTTTGAACTCTTGTTTACGCGATATCTCATGAAACATGGAATCCAAAGTCTTCAAATTTGGTGTCTGCCTACATTGTGGGAAGACACAGACACCAGTCAATTTTTGTGACTTTGGCCTTATTTTCAAGGTCACCATGACACTTTGACCACTCTTTGAACTCTTGTTAAGGCGATATCTCATGAAACATTGCATTCAAAGTCTTCAAATTAGTTGTCAGCCTACACACCAGTTGATTTTGGTGACCTTGACCTTATTTTCAAGGTCACCGCGACACTTTGACCACTTTTCTAACTCTTGTTAACGGGATACATCTTGACCATTGGACTCAAAGTCTTCAAACTTGGTGTCAGTCTACACTTTGGGATGACACAGACACCAGGGGATTTTGGTGACCTTGACCTTATTTTCATGGTCACTACAACACTTTGACCATTTTTCGAACTCTTGTTATCACCATATATTATGACCGGTTAGACCGAATGTTTTCAAATTAAGTGTCAGCCTACATTGAGCGAAGATGCAGACACCGTTCGATTTTGGTGACCTTGACCTTTTTTCAAGGTCACTGTGACACTGTGACTGCTTTTCAAACTCTTGCTTACGCGATATATCATGACCGGTTGGACCAAGTGTTTTCAAATTTGGTGTCAGTCTACATTGGAGGATGACGCAGACACCATTCGATTTGGTGACCTTGACCTTATTTTCAAGGGCACCACAACACTTTGACCACTTTTAGAACTCTTATTAACACGATATCTCATGAAGTGTTGCATCCAAATTCTTCAAATTTGCTGATCATCATGGCACTTTTTACCAGTAATGCAATATATAAAGTAGCTCCAATGATGTGTCTTACTAACTCAATGTCACCGGCGGGGGACATTGCTTTGTTAGTGGCAAACACTTGTTTTGGTTGGATCTTGCTGACCTGAATCTTTGAATTACAGTCAGACCCTGTTTATCCGCATGATTTGGTTACAATCGTCCGGACAACGAATTGTCTGAAACAGACAACGAAAACACAAAATACAATATATTGTCCAAATGGTTTCATAACGACCAGTACATCATCTCCTCAGAGTGATGCGTGTCCACTATGTTTTGACAAGGGATTACAGACAACTGCTGTGTGAAAACAATTAAGATCGGTCATTAGTTACCACTCTCGGCTGACTCAAGAGATATGTCCAATGTGTATATATATATGTGTATACATAGATATACAAAGAGACAATTTGAAATAATTCGATCGGATGCGTAATAACGGGGTCTGGGTATTTGAATTCAATTTGTTAAAATTCCTAAAATATTTGTTTCACTTCTTGTATACGCAACACATTCAGAATTAAATTCCAATGTAACACGTTCAATGTGTCTGAATGTATTCTTAGTGGAAAGGGAAACTTTCGCTTTTTCAACACATGTGCTAAAGGCTTATGTGTTCATGTTAAAGGCACTGTAGCAAGCCGTTCTTACTTAAATAAAGTGCTCTCACAAAAAAGTTAATAAGTGTTACCAATAGCTAAACAATACTCCAGAATCTGTAAAAGAGTTCTAAAAATGAATGTACATGGTTCGGTTAAGCCATAGCCATGCAAGTCCATTTCTCATTGAGCTGTCATTTTGGGGTGTTCACATCAAAATGGCTGCTTGAAAGTATTTTTAATTGATCTTACTGATGTAGCAACAGCTAAACGGCACGGTGCAGTGATAGAATGGTCAACAATCTTCCTGTATGAACATTCAAAATAGCATCAGACCTACAAATTTACCTCTCATACTGAAGAGTTCCACAAAATTGTTACTTTATATGTCGCACCATTTTCTTCAAATACGGAATACAGTTTTCTATAGATATGCTAATCGGGTCGTGCATTGAGATGTTTTCCTCTCTAACATAACAATAAATTGTATAAACTTTATTACGGTAATGAATGGAAAATTTGAGAGAGAAAAATGCAAACAATGTGCTACTGCTAGTTTATGTCATTTTAAATTACTTTAGAGGGTACAACATCTTCTTAAACAAACCAATTATCCGTAGGGGTAATAACGGTGTTGCGTATAAAGCAATAATTGCATGAAGGTCATTTTATTGTGAACACAATTTATTATTTCAAATGACAGAAACGATTCCCATTGCTTTACAGAACAATGTACGCTCATTTTAAACTTGATTTTCTGAAGAGAGAAGGGTGTTTTACTTATGGTGACATTATTTTTCAAATACATTTCATCAACTTATTTCAGTGAAAAAACGTGCTACAGCGCCTTTAAATTTTATGTACTTTTTACAAATTATACTAAAAAAGCAACTAAACTTAAATCGAAAACGTTATTTGCATTTGAATTACCGAAACACATCCTTTGTATACCACAGTCTTTAAAGAACATCACTCCAAAGATATGGTTCATTTTGCATTACATACAGTAGAGCACGGCTATAACGAACTCCAAGGGACCAAAGAATTAAGCTTGCCATATCCGCTGTTAGTCTTTTTGGGCAGGACTATTAATTTGTTCGCTATATCCGTTTGTTCGCTATATCGCTGTTCTCTATATCTGTGTTCTACTGTAATTTACAGGGTTTTTATTATTATGTGTTATTAAATTTGAATTCATTTTCAGGACTTGCCAAATGCCATGGGAGTAGATGAAATAAGAAACAAGTTGGAAGACAGCAGAACGAGAGGAAGAAAATTGTTTATAAAGTCTACGTGTGCAACATCTGGTGATGGTTTATATGAAGGCCTTGATTGGCTATCAAGTGAGCTAAAGAAATAAGAAGAAGATTTTAACTCTAATCAACATTTCACAGACTCTCACATAATTGTCGTCTTCTCATTCCAACCCTCAAAGAGATTGAACCTTTATGTCAGAAGCATTATACGAGATCGGTTGTACATAATGAGATGTTACTGGACATGGAAGCATGAGATATGTCACTTTTGCTTTGTGTTGTTCAGTTACTCCTGAACATTAACAGTACAAATGACATTTTGACATGCTTTGAATTTACATGTCATTATTTAATTCAGTCACATGCTGATCAGAATTAGAGAGTCGATCCATTTAGGTCTAGTTTCACTATTCGTATCAGATCTGAAGAATCAACTTTGCCTTTTATTTCCAGTCCAGGTCATAACAGGTCAGTCACAGAAAAAGTAATTCCATATTTATTCCAGTGCATCATTCAAAACTGTGATAACTTGGCTCATCAGAGACCATCCTCACTGTATTGTGGTAATGTCTACTTAGCTCATGGAGGGTTCACTGTTTGGGAAGTCAATGCTCCAAGGTTGGGTAGGACACACTGGAATCATGTAACCATTTATAAATATCTGAAGTGGAATGGAGGGGAATATTGCACTTTATTAATCACAAATAGTTATCAACTGCAATGCACTACCAACCTTTATGTTGGCAAACTAACCTAGGCGATAGTCAACAGGGATCCAGTGTTTCTAGTTTACAGATATCCTTGAGATGAAGAAGGGAATTCAAGAGCTAAAAAGATAAATGGTAAAAAGGTAAAATGCATTCTATCTGAACTGAGTGCCTGGATTTCAGGATATTCAAACAAGGTTTGACTGGCTTTTACGGACAAATGAACAAGTTGAATGCGAAGAGACATTGCATCTAAAATATTGTTGTTGATGTATGCTTCAGTTAAACCTATGTAAATCCGTAGTACCGGTATATATTTTATCTCTGTTTCTATTCTGGCTATTGAATTCCTAAAAGTAGGATTTCATTCCAGTTGTACCCAACCTGTTTAAAGTGTCGGGTTATTTGTCTATAGCAGGTGATAAAAAGTCATTCATGAATTTTGAATTTGTGCTTATTTTGTCACTGTTAGCATACACACCATTAAATTAACCTCTATGTATGACTATCATTTCTGTTCTCTGCTCCCCATTATTAACTGTATTTATTTGTATTTTACTTTTCAATTTTCATTCACTAGTCTTGTAAGATGTAAAAGCTTGACATTTCTATAATAAAAGTGGTGCAATGTATTTTAGTATTGACAATGCAGTTATTGTTGTTGTCACTTTGTACTAAATAGCTATGTTCAAGGAAGATTGTGGGTTGATTACAGAGGACTAAATGAAATGTCAATTGATGATAATTATCCTTTTGTACTTAAGCTTGTAGTGAGAATTGAGTAATGTAGTAGTGAGAATTGAGTAATGTAGTAGAACACTATACTTCTTGAAAACACAGCTGATGTATTACCAATGTATTAAGAACATCGAAGTTTTTTCTATTTATGTAATTAAATTATTTTAAAAACAGATTTATTTAAATCCTTAGACCTAGACTTCATTCAACCTGTAGGATCTTGTTCGTTTTGTCTGATAAATGTTAAAAACATACTATTTTATAATATTTTATGACATCAGATTTTCTCACATTAACATGGGGTAATCCTTTTTCGCCTGTCTAAATACAATTTATTTCAGTAAATTTACAACTTGTGTGGAGTTCATCCTCTAGTATTTATTGACCTTGTTGTTGCCATACTTGAGCAGAAATGCAATGATTTCAACACACACTTTAAATTATTGATCTGATTTATTATGTTTACAATTTAACATCATTCCATATGAGCATAGTCTAAGGTCACCTACCTAAGATATGCTGATTGTTTCTGGAAAGCTAAATCAAACTTGAACATGGAAATAAAGATATCATGAAGCTTATATTACTTTGTCTTTTATATTTGAGGAAGTTTTAAACTCTGCTGAGTAACACTTGTAACTCCAACCGTTTGGCTAATCAGACCAGTTGGGTTTATGGCAACTTCCCAATGCAAGGCATAACTCTTGCCAGTCTCCATTACTGGCTGATTTAGGCCTTGCAGTATTTCCTTAAGAAATCTGTGTTTAGAAATCCAGGCCAGCTATGCATTTCCAGTGCAGCGATTCACTGCCTCGACACAAGAAAGCGAGGGAAATACCGCAAGGGTTAAATCAGCCAGTAATGCAGACTGGCGAGAGTTATGCCTTGCGTTTGGAAGTTGGGTTTATGGCATTGGCCATCGTTCAGCGTCTGTAAACTTTTCAACTTTTCCTCCAAAACTGCTGCATCCTCAAAGCAGAAATTTTGTGGGGATGTACCTTGCACCCATCCTCGATAATCCAGCGCTATTGTTCCGATAAATCTACACACAAGCACTGGAAAACAGTAAGGGTATTTATCCCTAACCTAGTTACCTCCTCTTGGGTCCATGTTATCCAATCAGAAATGAAACGCAGACACTATCTGCGTAAACAACTCAACCAATCAAAACGCATCACTACCGCTGTTTATAGATACAAACATAGCGGCGGCCGACTCACTCGATTACGATAAGTTTGTAACAAATTCAGCGTAGAAAACCTGACAGAAACTTAAAAAAAAGGTTTAAGAAGTCTGTACGAGAAGAAGGGTGTATTCATGTCCATCAAATCGGGTGGAGGTAAATGATTAAAATCCCTGTGCTACCAGGCGTTCCCAATCATCTGCAAAAGCCAAGATCCTGACACGAGAGTGCTTGTTATTTCGGCCTTGATTTCAAGTGATCTCATTGGTTGTTAGAAAGCAAGAGTTTCGCTGAGTCATTGCGAAGGGAGGTAACTAGGTTAAGGATAAATACCCTTACTGTTTTCCAGCGCTTGTGTGTAGATTTATCGGAACAATAGCTCTGGATTATCGAGGATGCCTTGCACCTTGAGGATCTCAAATATGGGCGGGGCAGGCATTTTCCCTGAAAACTTTAAACACCTCAGAAACCAGTTGGCACAGGAAGCTAAATTTTTTCAGAAAAGGATCTTTATTACATGTAGATTCAAGTTTGTTCATTTGAACTTGACCCCCTTTAAATTACTATTTGTGAGACATCCTTTTACAGCATTTTAACTGGCGGGAGGAGGGGGGGGGGGGGGGGGGGGGGGGGGGGGGGTCATAAGGGTCATGACCTAAAAAGCTATTTTCATCTTCTCTCGAGCAAAATGCTCTAGAAAGCTTAAATGTTGTATACACACTCCTTGGCCAATGGGGATTCAAAAGTGTAGATTTAGGTCGTGTTCACATACAAACAAATACTGATATGAGTAAATTTGCTTATATGAGTACCGGTAAGAGTAAATATACTATGCGTTAACATGGGGATAGCGGGTCAGGTGCAAAATACGTTTGCTTACATAAGTATTTATATTAATTTGTTGTGATATGCATGATAAACTGAAGTACAAAAGAAAGTACACACCTCAGTTGGTTTCGTTTAATTCCATATTAATCTGTTACATGCATTTGATTATGACATGATACAAAAACACATATCTGCAGTAGTTTGAATGATTGACATTGATGATTGGTTAATTTTTAGTTAGAATATCTTTGTTTAATGTAGACGGGCAAGAAATATATATCAATATGACGCCTACCATGTTTAAAATGTTGTAAATATGTGCAGAACGAGGCACATTTACTGATTATCACAGAGAAGATGCTTTATATGTCGATGAACAGGTGTGTTTTATCCAAAATAATTTTTGAAAAATGTATAAACTCAAAATAACATTTTTTTTTCAGGATTAAAAAAAACACGTAGAAGTATTCCATGGCTGATGACTGAATGCCTGCACTTTTCAGTTGTAGAGTACGATGTCGAAAACTAAGTTATTTGTAATTGAAAATCATACAGATGATAAAACCAACTGAGGTGTGTACTTTTTTAGCTCATCATGCCTGCTTATGGCATGGCATGGTGTCCTGCATCCGTCCGTCCTTCCGTCCATCCGTCCGTAAACTTTTCGCTTTTTCGACTTCTTCTCTAGAACCAATGACTCCACAGAGCTGAAATTTGATGTGCAGACTCCTTGGCCAATGGGGATTCTAAATTGTAGATTTCGTGACCCCAAATGTGGTCACAGGGGACACATCCTTAAAAACCTATTTTCACCTTCTTCTCCGGTTCCAAAAGGTCTAGAGAGCTGAAAAGTTGTGTGCAGACTCCCTGGCCAAAGGGGATTCTAAATCGAAGATTGTGTGACCCAGTGGTCATGATCTAAGAACCTATCTTTTGCTTGTAAACAATAACTTAAATAACTGAAATATTCAACTTTAGATAGTAAATCAATGAAATCCTATGAGCTACAGAGCCCATGGCTCTAACTTTTGTACTACAGTTTAGTATTCCCCCGATTTGAAAAGATTAAACGATGCTTTTGGCAAGAAGAAAACATCAAAATTTCCCTAATTATTTTGGGCATTGTCTCCTTTTAGGGCTTGCTCAAAATAGGAGAATATGGTTGAGACGAAATCGCAACATTGGTCGTCTATTGTTGGCAAATCATATTAACCCATAAGGACTGGGTAGAGAACTTCAGAATGACACAAATGACATCAAACTGTACAGGCCAGTCTGTCAGAATGGGACTGAAACTTGACCGCAAAAAGTTGTACCGAATTCGCGAAGGTACATAGCTCTGACAGATGTAATGTAGTGGAAACGATAGGGAGAAAGGAATACCGGTATGTTCTCTTAGCTAAAAAAGTTGCCATCGCAGTTTACTGGCTTGCTTCATTTTTTAAATCTAGTGCAATAATAGTTCATTAACATCTTTTCTTTAAGTTCAAAGTCTCCAACTGCCTTCTTTGCATCTATAAAATCCGGAAAAACATTGATATTAAAAGGTACCAAAAAGGTGCCTCATGGTCGGAGCAACTGTTTATGCTGCATATCACTTTATTTTGAAGCAGTCGAGCTGTTGGTCTAGCAAATATTTTACGGTCGCATCTTTGAGCATGGGTTATTGCTGTTTGCAGCGTACCAGCGTTCTCAGTGACCGCCACTTGGCAGGTACATACTTCCGGAGTAGTATGTTTATACTAGTCAGCATTTAAACGTCACTAATCCAACATAAATACCACTATGCGATTCAAATCTAGTTTATATATGTCAGGAACAATACAAATAAAGTTGTACATGTATATGATTTATATTTTTGATTGATTCAAATCGTTTGTTTAGATAAAACCAAGTGGTCCCTTTATAATAGAAATTGATTTCGTTTTGTTCATTGTGATTCACCTTACAATAAGCTTTTAAATCGAAATCGAATTAAGTCTTCTTAATTGTATTATTATGATTTGATTTTCAGCTTGATCACGACTCTCAATGGAACTTGTATACTGATATGGTGGTTTACACCTGTCACTATCTCGCAAAGTAATGTAGAACATATGCCTAACATTTTAACAGAATCGGATCAATAGTTTTGCAATAGGTTATATTTCATGAAAATGACTACGTTCAATATACAGAAATATACGTAAAAATGCAGAAATTTGAAGAGGAATTTGTTGTTTGACATTGCATTAGTAGGCCCTGATTTGGAATAGTTTTGCAAAATTTTTAATAAAACCGGATGAGTATAGTTCTGTAGTTTTTCTGTAGTAGGTCGCACTAAGTTCAAAATATATAATATAAATTGGAACAAAATAATAAATTCACGAAGGTCATTTCAACTTAACAATGGAATCCACTGAATAAAGTAGAAGACAAGTGCCAAATTTAACAGAATTGGATGATTAGTTTTTCTCTCATAGGTCGGACAAGATTATGGAACAGACATAAGGATGAACGGTACTTGGTACTTCTGTATAACCTCGGTCATTGGTACAATACAGTTCACAATTAAAGTTAACATATTTAGTCTTCAACTATTCTATAACAATATTTAAATTGTCGCTTTTGGCGTTATCAACATGTTTTATAAACCTATGACCTTATGCTGATCTGAAGAAAAAGGGACCACATCGATCATTACGCATGCACGTGCATATTAACAACATGCAAAACACTTTTGTTCAACACACATAGATTAACACATGTTGAAACAAATTCTGATACACTCACCGTAACTTCGTGTTCGATAATGTTTAATGGTTTAGTGAATACAAACAACAGTTGTAAGCCAGGTTTTATCATTTCCATAGTCCCAGATAATTTTGACCCTACCACTCTTTAACTGACCATCGCTTTGCCAATTTTTATCATAATTTGATGATTATTTGTATGCCCCCGAATCGGAGAATCCGGGGGTATATTGTTTGTCCACAAATACTTTAACCTTGGCCTTAACTTTGGATTGCTC
The DNA here is from genome assembly GCA_936450465.1 of Gibbula magus. Lineage (NCBI taxonomy): Eukaryota > Metazoa > Mollusca > Gastropoda > Trochida > Trochidae > Gibbula > Gibbula magus. The sequence continues at coordinate 26,548,324 of OW388300.1, forward strand.
GGAGCTAGGGCTTTCATACTTGGCATGTGCATACCTTGTGATGAGACCTTTCAGATGGGGGTCTTCATATTTGACCGTGTGACCTTGACCTTGCCGCAGTGGACATCTTCAGAAAACTTTAACCTTGGCCATAATTTTGGTATATCCAGGGGCATCCGTGTTTAACAAACACATCTTGTTTTATTTTAAAGGGTAGACATCGTTTTTTATTAACCTGTGCCTAACTCCATACCGACCAGGTGGTCCCTTTTCCGGTAGCCTTCCCCATATAAATGAGAGATGCATTCAGTTCAACAGCGAAAGAATGGGCTTAAATAGTCACATCATTCAAAATCAATACATATTATCAATAATCCTGAAAATGGTCACAGAACACTGAAAATTAAAATTAAAATGTCCCCATAGTAGTTCTACTCTGTGCGGGTATATAGCTCTAGCTCCACCTGGTCATTGTCGTGCCCAGTTTCTTTACCTTCCTGTACTCCAATGGGATACACTATCATCGCCTTCAATATTGACGTCGTTGTCACTCCCTTGCAATCTTTTTATTGGCATACTTTCTACAACTTTTACAGGGGATGTAGCAGGTATATTCCCCAATAGTTCATTTAAGCTGGTTTATTTGTCTATTAAATCTGTTTTATAAATTATTTCTTTTCGGATCTTAAAATTATTCTTCAATGTTTCATTTCCATGATATTCCTCTTTTTCAGTTCTTTATGTGCTATCAAATAGTTTTTTTACTCCATGGCTTTAAGCATATTTAGCCTTGCGTCGCTAAATTCACATCACCAGCGTTATTTTGTAGAAACCATGCAATACGTGTATAATTTAAGATATGATTGACCCAATTTGCTTATATGATCAAAGACGTTTCGCGTTCACATGAGACAAATACCCATATAGGCAAATTTGCTTTTGCTATACCTCTGGAGGTGGTGTAAATTTACTACTGAAGCAAATTTGCTTATGTAGGTAAATGCGTTCACATGGCCAATTTAACTCATTAGGAGTAAATTTACTTATATAAGCAAATTTACCCATATAAGTATTTGATGGCATGTGAACACGACCTTAGTGACCATGTGACCCCAAATGTGGGTCACGGGGCTACGACCTGAAATCTTAAATTTTCATCTTCTCGTATTGTTATATCTCCGATAAATTCTCCTGGAGAATTTAGAGTACTGATGAGCTACATAGCTCTATTTTTCTGTGTTAATATGTTGAACTCAGTCACAGTCAAGTCTTTCAAAAGGGGACTACTGACCGTCGCTTGATATTTCATATTCTTCATATATTTACAATGGGAAACATGCACATCCTTTTCAATGATTTGCATATAACCAAAAAATAATTTAACATCTTTATACCATAGAAATTAAACACATATGTTGTAACAGATTGCCATTATATACACTTGGAAATTAATTAAGCAACATCCTAGTTTGTAAATTGGTGTTCTAGGATTGTTAGGAACATGTTAGGAATACATTGAACGATTTTATCTTACCAGACATAACAATCGGTTATTTGGCGACTCATTCGCTGAAAAAATCCACCATCTGCAAAATTTATGAAAAAGTGAGGAAAAATGTGAAGGTACTGAATTTTTACCTAAAATAACTATTGTCCCAGAAGAGAAACTACACTTCAAACTTTAGTAGTGTTATATTGTAAACAACAGTTTTGATACCAAGTTTACATTCACACACAAAAACATCTTTCATCATGCATGATAAAAAGTTAGACAGACATTAAACTTATAGTTCCTTTTTGACGATTTTTGAGAAAATGCATACAACCATTTGAATGAATTTGAGGTTTTTTGAGAATTTGAATATGTTTATTAAACACTTGTATTCGCTTATGATAAGCCAATACCGTAAGTAGTGAGTGGTGACCGTATTTGTTCATTAAGACATCCAGCCGATGCTCGCAGATTTCACCGCAAAGCATAGCCACATGGCGATGCGGGCTTTCTCCCTGCCATAATACTAGCAGCCGTGATATAAGTGAAATACTCTTGAAAGCGGCTTTAAACACCAACTCAATCTTTCACTCATTAAGACAAGTTTGTTGAAATTGACAGTTTCAGGATTTTGTGAGTTCGAAAGTGCATACTGCTTTAACGAGTGAGTTTTGTTAAAAGTCAGTGAGTAAAGTGTAGTCACCTAACTTGAAATAATGACTAATCACATTACAGCAACAAATATTAACTTTCATTTCATAATGGAACTTGGATTTTACACCAACATACCAAATTATTGTAACAACCGATATCCAAAAGAAAGTGACCCGTTATTTGAGTGACCTTTCGTTTCAGGACTGCTAAATGATTGTTCTACCTATAATTCACGACGTTTCGGAGTATATACTCACTCCGTCACTCCACCTGATATATACTCCGAAACGTCGTGTATTTTCACATTAAAGCAGTTGTTATCCAGAAAATATTCCTGTTCTAACCATTTAATGTATGTTGCTAAAGTATTTACTTTAAATGTTTTACTTGTTTGTAGATCATCAATCGTATGTAATAAACGATGCAAATCCTGATGAGCTACAGATCCAACGGTTCTATTTCTGGACATGGGTTACTTCGTTCTTAATTTCATTTGTTAAGAATAGGTGTTGGAGACAAGCTTGAAAGTAGAGGAGACTTCCCTAAACTGTCTTGACATGACATGGTGTCCATCTGTTAGAAAACATTTTGAATTTTCAACATCTTCGACTTGCTCTAGAGAGTTATATTAAAACCGTTTGTACAGATAGATTGGCCAACACTTCGTTGAAAAGAACTGAACGTCCTCAAAGCCTGAAATCCTGAAATCCTGAAATCAAGAGGTCTGGGTTCTACTGCCGCCAAGGAGCTCATCGACTTTGACTGCTGTGGAAAAAGGGTTTGGGTGCAATGCTAGAATGAATTCTAGCGCAGTATCACCAATGGTTCGCTAATTCTAGTCGGTGCTCGCAGGTTTTACCGCAACCCATATGCACCGTGGCACTGCGGGCTTTCTCCCTGCAATAATACTAGCAGCCATGTTGTTTTTAGTTTTAATCTTGAAAGCGGCGTTAATTCCCAACTCACCTCACCTTTTAGCTCGTCAGGCCTGAACGCCCGATGGGCTTATGACACGGCATGATGTCTGGCGTCTGTCTGTAAACTTTTCGCATTTTCGACTTCTTCTCCGGAACCAGTGACTCTAGAGAGCTGAAATTTTATGTACAGACTTCTTGGACAAAGGGATTCTAAATTTTTGATTTCGTGACCCAGTGACCCCAAATGTAGGTCACAGGGGTCATGACCAAAAAACCTATTTTCATCTTCTGAAATGTTATTTACAGTTTCTTTGGCCACTGGGGAAATCTAGATTTGGTGAACCTGTGACCCCAAATATGGGCCACCGTCTAATAAGCTTTGAACTCATGAGATTGTATGTGCGCGTCATTGAATACTTTACAAAAGACCTGAGTGAGAGTCATCTCATCTTTTCCACGCGAAAGTCCTAACATGTGGTTTGAGAAATACAGATATTGAGAAAAGAAAGTAACTTTGAAGTTAATCTTATTCCAAAGGAATGTAAAATATATGTCGACTTACTATCTACATTATGGACATGTTTGATGTAATCAATGTGAAATGAGAACTGTTGAATAGCCTATGAACGGAATATTGTGAATAAAAGAGAATGAAGAGGAGTTAAGTTTTTTTAAAATTTTACATGAGATAATATGTGATATGACAATTTAAAGTAGCTATATGAGTGACACTACATATTAAAGTGTGGGGAAAACAACAATTAAAGATCCCGTGAAATGCATTTTTATCAAGAATGACAGATTATTACCTTTACGTACATAATATATCGGAATCAATTGAGCATAAAATCGAGACAATATACACATGCAATTGATTATTTAGACGATTTTTATTGACCCATTTTCAAGAACCTGGAAACTCATTTTCTATTCTAGTTTAATCAATGCATTCATACAGACAATACTTTCAACTGTAAATACTGAAAATTTGGTGTCGATGGGTCCTCTCATTAATGAGATATCAATGTTCAAAGTGCGTAAATATTGGACTGGTGAAGAACTCAACCGTTGGAAGGCCCAAACGGTTGCGCGGGACTAGCTCCATTGCGCATGCTCGAAGTAGGCTGCAGGTGACGTCATAGTCAGAATAGAACTATGGATAATAGTGATGTTCTGTGTTGTGATGGGTGACATTCCTCTATGTATTCATATCGAAGGAGCAATTCTTTCTACACTCGTTACCTCAACTGAAAAACAGAGTTTGGATTGACCTCTCGGAGGAGAAAAGTTTTGAAAAAATACTTTATAAACAATATAAAACACAGAATAACGACAGTAACAAGCCGGCAAGGTCGCGAAAATATGATTTAAAATTTTAATTAGGACTTCCAATCTAAAGATTGAATCGGTTGAATTTATAATTGATATGATATGATATTAAGTAATAAAAATATTTCTGTAGATTATAAAGTTCAAGTACCTTCAATGACGATTCAATTTGACGATTCATCTGTTATCCTCACGGAGCTGATTAATATATCGTATATTTGGCCACAAAGCTGATTTAAAGATAAAATATTTGGCTAAATAAAGTTTGTGAAATGTTATTTCAAAGTAAAATAATTGATTTTTGACAGTCGTTGTACTATATGTAAGACAAAGTCACAAGATGTTCTTCTATGTTCACGTGTATGTCTATGTCCACATTCTTGGTACGTACATTATAGTTAAATATAGATCTTTGGAATATATGTATATTTCTTGTGTTCTGAGGCAAACCTTAATTTAAGACAGTTGGTTAAAGATGTTGATATGTATTCTGAAACGCTTCTTATATCAATCAATTTGGGTGGTTTCAATTAATCAGACTTTCTATTCAATGGATTCTAGGAAACATGAAATAAACAAAGTAACAGTGTTTTCAGACAGCGTGGAGATTTTTATGTTGTTTTAGCAATACACCCGAGACGGGGTCTAATTGGTGTTTATTCAATGCTGGTTGTTATTTGTCTCGGAACAAATACTTTATGTGATTATTCTGTTTAGGATGAGTTTTTGACTGAAGAGTTTAACTTAGATGAAACTAGAGATATATCCCCTGAGACATATTTACATGATTTAAATCTTCCCCTAGAAAGATCCTCTCAGGATGTCGGTAAGGTGAATAATTTTGGTTATGGACTTATAGATATGTGTAAGAACTTGAATTTATTTATTGTAAATGGAAGAATCGGAAAGGATAGGAACATTTGGAAAGTAACTTGCACTGATATAAGTCTAATTGACTATGTCATTAGCTCCCCTAATACCTTAAAGGTGTTCAGCGATGTTGATGTTTTAGATTTTGCCTTTAGATTGTTTATTATCTGCATTTGTTTAATGATAACGCCTATTCTAACTTATGGATCGAAAGTTTGGGGGTTTGAGAAACTTTAGTTAATAGAAAGTATTCATTTAAAATTTTTGAAACTCGCATCTGGACTAAGAAAATCTACCCCACATTTCATAGTTTACGGCGAATTTGGGAGAATACCAATTTATGTTAAAATATACCAGCGTATGTTATCCTTTTGGCACAAACTTACATGTACTAATACATTTAAATTATCCAACGTGTTATATCATTATAGTTTGAATAAATATAACGAAAACTTTAATTCGGACCCATGGATTCACTTTGTCAAAAGTTTATTAGATAGAATTGGATTATCACATGTATTTGTAAACCCCTCGGTATGTTCCACGTCTTTTCTAGTTTTGAAAGCTGGACAAATTCTCAGAGATCAATTCACTCAAAATTGGAGAGAAAATATCAGATCAAGTCCAAAGGGAATGTATTATCAACACTTTAAACAAACATTAGTTTTCGAAAAATATTTACTTTCTCCTAAACATATTTATGTTCCAATTTTAAATCTTAACTTACCAATTGAAACTGGAAGATGGCAGAACATACCGAGGGATGAAATATATTGTAAACTTTGTAACCTAAGTGTAATCGGTGACGAGTTACACTATATTTTAAACTGCTCAATGCTATATTTAAACCGCGAACGATATCTACCCACAAACAAATGTTTTAATAACAATATACTAGATTAGTATACGTCCTGTCGCCAACAACCATCGTACATAAGAAATACTTTTAAAAGTTTTATCATACACCTTCAAAATATGCTAACACATATTTAGTAAGTATCTGTATTCTGTCTGTTTTATAAATATTCACATATTCTTGTATTATTCAATGAACTATTAATTGTAATCATTGTCTGTCTACAGACGCATGCCTGTAAATTGTAAATTGTATTTGTGTATATGCTCTTGTACCACCGAAGGTGGTTAATGAGTAATAAAACAGTTGAACAGTTGAACAGTCACAGATGTGGTCATATTTTCCTTCTGTCACATTCGGTACACCCCGATGCCCAGTGTAGGTTCATTTGTTTAGCATACATGGATTTTGTAAAGGACGTATACACAGGGATTAATCGTTTATTTTGAAAAGGTACGTTATTTTGAACCGTTATGTGTCAAAAGTAATTAACATTTGAATATACACTTCCTGCTCCAATTTCAATAATGGTTATAAATTATGTTTGCATCTTAAAATGAACAGCTTAAAATATGCTGTCAATGTCATTCTAGTTGATGAACTTTTAAAATAAATTATATGTATTTATCAAATGGATATTTGTTTTAATCAGTTGGTACTATAAGATGAATAACTTAAGTTTGTCGGGAAATAAATCGTATGCGCCATTTGCTTTTACCTTGTTTCCATCATTTCAATTTTGTAAATCATAGAAGCCACTTCAGTACGTATACTGCAACATATCGGACGTAACACGAAACGAAATTAAGCTACCAGTATTTACCATGAAAAAGACACGTGAAAAAAGCGAGAAATCTGAACTTGCCTCTAGATTGTCTAATATCGGCATTTGATACGATGATTGTTCCTATTTTAATTTATGGTTCAGAAGTATGGGGATTTGAGAAACTTGATCTTATAGAAAATATCCACATCAAATTCTTAAAATTTGCATCGGGTTTACGAAAATCAACACCAAATTTTATGGTTTATGGCGAATTTGGTAGATCACCAATTTATATAAAGATTTATCAACGTATGCTGTCTTTTTGGCACAAAATAACATGTGCTGAAACATTAAAACTATCCAATGTGTTGTATCATATCAGCCTTAACAAACACAAAGAAAACATCATATCTGACCCATGGATTCATTTTATCAAAACTTTATTAGATAGAATTGGCTTATCAAATGTATTTGTAAATCCTTTGGTATGCTCTACGTCTTTCCTAGTTCTAAAAGCTGGACAAATTCTAGCTGATCAATTTATTCAACAATGGCGAGAAAACATCAGATCAAGCCCAAAAGGATTCTATTATCAACACTATAAACAATCACTTGCTTTTGAAAATTATCTTCTTTTACCAAGAAATATCTATATGCCGATTTTGAAATTCAGAACATTAAACCTAAACTTACCAATTGAAACTAGAAGATGGCATAGCATACCAAGAGATGAAAGAACTTGTAAAATCTGTAACTTGAATGAAATAGGTGACGAATTACACTATATACTTACATGCCCAACGTTATATGAAAAACGAAAGTAATATTTACCAATTATGCAGAGTTTAAACGCTATATGTAACCTTACCCATGCTCTAACTCCATCAACTAAACGAAATATGAAATTTTTGTCAAACTTCGTTATCCATCTTGACAATCTGTTATCCAATGTTTAATCACTAAATGATATTTTACACTTAAGTTATGTAACCAACT